>JAPDVR010000001.1:13122277-13769777 GCA_026230005.1 Gila orcuttii | reverse complement strand
TCATTGACCTTTATGTTTTAGTGTGGGCTTTTCTGAGGCTTAGAGAAGGCGATAGAAAGATGTCACATGGACACTTCATCTACTTTGTGCAGCGTAGGGTTGGCTGTTATAGCTGTGTGTTTGCCTTTGATTTACTCAATCTCAATATGATTTTTGTACAGAGTGGAGTCTTATCTAAGGTGCTCAATTGAGAAATTAATGAGGATAGTTTGAGCTTTAACATAGTGGACAGAAAATTACTGGACAGTATTCTTAATTGACCAAGTGAATGAGGACAGGAGCTGTTAAGCTCCAAAATGACTAAAATAGCACCATAAAAGTAAGTCTTCTGAAGCCGTAGAAGCTGTGTGTAATGAGCAGATTGAAATTTAAGCAGCATTGGTCACAACATTTTAATATAATGACTATGATAATTTTTTATTATTATTCTGAGCAGCAATTTTAGAGGCATTAGTTACAAGTATAATGAGGAGCGGATGGCATCAGTTTCCAGCTGAGGTAGCAAAGCCTTGGCGCCACTGCTAATGCTAACGGAGCACTGAGCACAAATACCTGTTTAAGATGTAAATTTACCCATAATTGGAATGTAAATTCTTACATTTGGATGAAGACATCAACTGTCAAATAGCCATATCATTATATCCCTTTTTCACCCTTTCATACACATCATAATTTCTTGACGTTTCCCTTCATTTTTTTGTGTTTTAGTGAAGCCACATCCCAGCTATTCTGTTTATAATATTCTCAGTTCATTTTCCGTACCTTTTGTTTGGTTTTGTATCTTTATTTCACCCGTGTCTGATACTTTTGCTCCTGTGGGATTTGGGAAATTTGCGTATGAAAATTGCGTTTCGTTTGATGCCAGTATTTTGATTGTGCATCCATTACTTCTGCTGAATATTCCTCAATGCAAATAAGCCCAGACCCACCGAAGAGCTACATGTATCTGAGATAATTAATTTCCCTTTGAAAGCCAGCTGAAAACGGGAAACCCTGCCAGGAACAAGGAAAAAAATTAGTGTTCATTTAGGGTTTTTTTTTGGCAGTGGACAAATTAATAGTTTTTGCCTCAAACAATATGGCCACCTAGGGATATCTGCTTTATTCCTTGCTTCAAGTGGTTTTGGCCCGGGTGGACTGGTAATCAATTAACCATGCCGACTGACATGAGCATGCTAATGTTTCTGTAAGCAAGGGTCAGACTGGCTAGGCTAACGCCATCGAGCTGTTGCCTCTTTATTGGTAGAGTGAGGTCTGTTGTTGAGTCTGGCCATGCTGTTGCTCATGTGAAGATCAGTTTTACATTAAAATGTCTTTCAGCAGTCTGTACTGAGTTTCACAAAGAAATGTAAAGATCATATTCCCCCATACAAGCAAACAATAAATTACACTTTGCATAAAGAATGAGGGATTTTTTTAAAATTATGATATTCTTTTTGCGACAAGCATTTTTGAAAGGTTCTTATTACAGTAATGTTAAATTAAATTATTGATAATTTAAATTTAAAATGTTTTTATACAATACATCATGGTAGTATTTGTTATAATGGTTTACATTTTTTCTGATTTATTGGAAAAATAATTATACCTGCTTTTTACTGTGTTATGATTATAATATCTATTATTGAAAATATGGGGAGTAGAAAGTATATAATAGTATATAATGTTTGTGTATTAAAAATATCTTACCAACCCTAAACTTTTGAATGGTATATATAAACCATTGAAAAGTTTAGGGTTGGTAAGATATATTTAAGTCTCTGATGCTCACCAAGGCTGCATTTATTTGATCAGAAATACAGTAAAAACAACAATATTCTGACATATTACAATTTAAGATAACTGTTCACACAACAAATAAAACAAGGAAATTGGAAAGATATCTGCCCAAACCCTAGTATGAAATAATGAAAATGATAAATGTTTATACTCATAGCACTTATAATTGAACCTCAAAACCAAATGCAAACCATAAGAAATCCAAACTATAACACTCCTATTTCAAATCTAATGCTTCATGGAAAATAAGAAAAACAGATAACTCCTAAAATAATAAAAACGTAATCTGCAAAATGGGCCATATTCTTAATAAAATGATAATGTTTGGCATAATCAATTATGTTGTGAACACTAGTTAATAATTATACTGAGGTTATGTAGAATTAATCATCCCAATACGCAAGTATCCATATGTATGTGTGTTTGATTCTAGCAATGGTTTACCAATCCAGAATTCACAGCGAATGTGCGTGATTGCAGCAGTGTGCATGTGAATGGGGGGGATGGGACGAACTGGAGGCACGCCAGGGATAGGTGAGCTGTCACTGGTCATTAACATCATCACTGCCACGACACAAGGAAGCAGGGAGGCTGGGGGAAGTGGGTGGAGATTGTTTGGCCATAAAATGCAAGTGTGATGGAAAACTTGCTCTCCTACCTTTCTGAACTGCCACATGGGAAACCCAGGCACGCAAACAACTTATATCATAATAGTTATTGTCAAAAGGGAACACGCACCAATACAATAATGTACAAATGAATAGCTGTCAAGCTATTCATGGTGACTGAGAGCGGAAAATAAACTGATTGCTGTAATTTTACAAAGTACATTGTGTTCTTCTCTTCAGTTCACCTCACTCATTTTCTATAGGGTTCAGGCCTGGGAACTGGGATGGTCACGGCAGAAGATTCATTTTGTGCTCAATGACACATTTTTGTGTTGATTTTAATGTTTGGAAGATGCAACCATGGCCCATTGTAAGATTTCTAGCAGAGGCAGTCAGGTTTTGGTTTTTTATCTGTTGGTATTGGCTAGAATCCATGATACCATGTATTTGAACAAGATGTCCAGGACCTCCTGCAGAAAAATAGGCCCACAACATTAAATATCCAGGAGTATATTTATATTTAACAAAAATTTTAAATATGAATGAGAATATACTTCAGAGATATTTTACTCCTAAGAATTTCTAGGGGTGCAATAATTGTGGCCAGCGTGTTTTGGAGAAAAACATTTATTTCATAATGTGATTTTCCACCCACTTCCAATTCTTTTACTTCAATGCAGATTTATTTTCACAGGCGTCTTTGATCATATTTACCAAGGGTGCCAAATAATTCTGTGAATATATATAATATTTAAATTATCTAAAAAGTTTCTTAACCTAAAAACCTTCTTTAAAAAATTACTGAAAATAGTTTATATAATAACAATTATTTAATAGGCTGATATTTAATTTAAATATTTAGATCATATATAAAGTTTTCCTAAACTAAAAAAATATAAACAAAACATTTAAATTAAAATTATCTTTAAGTATAAAGTTTTCAAAAATTGTTTTGATGATGATAAAAAAAGAAGAAGAAAATATTTGGATAAAACAACCATTGCAATGATTCAATCATGTACATTATTTTTATGAAGGCTTTAGCGGTGCTTGAATGTAATTTGTCAGTTGAAATGGGACTGGCTCTGACATACTGTAGCCCCGCCCTCGTCCCAATACCACTGTCACTCAGCATTACTCCTCCTCATTAGCTACGATGGGAAAGTTTGTCTAAAGCAGAAATAGCACCGCTTGGCTCACAGTTCACAAAGCTGGGGTCACAAAACCCTGCCAACACAGGACTGAGATTCGGTCTCAGAAACATTCTTTAATATGGATCAGGACCCTCCCATTTTGACTCATGAATAATCTATTAATCTACATTAAACTGCATTGAGAACTCATTAATATGCATTTCCAGTGACCTCGGTCATCTGTTTAGGTTCCATTGAAAAGCAGCCAGCTGTAGGTGTCAGTGTAAAGATGGTCATAAAATTCATCAAGTTTTTATGACCACTTACTCAATGACTGCTTGTTTAAAGGTTTTGATTTATGCAACATTTAGAAGAACCCTTCCTATCCATATTAAAAGAAGAATAAAAAAAAGGGAGGACAAAGCAGCCCAACAATTCCTCCTTTCAACATTAAAATCTTTAAAACTTCATCAACCAGTGTTAATCAAGTATACAATCACTGATAACCAGGAAGTTGGAAAAGTACATAACCAGAGGCTTACCAACTGCAAATTCTCAAAACCCCTCACCTGCACAATATTCTTTATGATGCACAAAGCTATTTTTACTATGTGGACAGAGTTCAGAAACTAGCTGTCAGATGAAAGAAAGTACTTTGAAAGCCCTTCAAGAGTGTGGGAAAGTTATTTTTAGCAGCCATGCCAGAACCGACAAAGACTTCTACTCGGTCATCTTCTGCTCCGGATCAAAATTCCACCTTTGAACTGGCCGGCAGTGGACCAGGTGGGGGTGAGGAGGACTTGCTGATGATGGCAAGTTTAGCTCAAAGTTTGTCGCTGGCTAAAGCAGTGCACCTCTAAAGTCTTTTACTTTATTTCTATACAGTAATTGCAACATATCTGCTCAAATATTCCAGGAACAGAGGGAAGCGGAGTCAAATACCTACTGTTCAACAATTAAAAACAACATCAGTCTAACTACACATGATTTAATAGTCTAACTACACATAATTCAAAACTAGAGATATTAGAGAAATTATTTGTTAAAAGATTAGATAGTTATGTTGAAGTAAACAATATAATGAATGAATATCAGTTTGGTTTCAGAGCTCATAGGTCAACAACAATGGCAGTGGTTAAAATGTTAGAAAATATATCACAATCAATAGATAAAAAATTGCATACAATCAGAGTTTTTTTGGATTTACAGAAAGCTTTTGATACTATCGAAAATCAAAAATCAAAAATTTTGAAGTTTTATGACTTAGTTGATTTGTACACGGCAAAGTAAAAAATAAAACTCCTAAATGCTTGCAATTATTATTTACCCAGCGAGAAAGTAAATATAATCTCAGAGGACTATGTATATTTAACCAACCACAAGTACATTCTACATTAAGAGAACACTGTTTATCAAATAAAGGAGTTAAATTGTGGAATTGTTGCTGTAATGAGTTAAAACAAGCCACGTCTATTTTTCAGTTTAAAAATATTTACAAGAGAATAACATTGGAAAAATATTTAATAGAATGAAAATGAATTAAATAGGCTTGCTTCTGGTGTGGACAATGGTCCACTAATGTGTTAATGTTAATTTTATGAACAGATGTTGTCATTAATGAGTTGCATTTATGATTCTAAAGTTAAGGGCAGGCACAATAAGCTTTAGCTTCTGCCTGCACCCGGTCATCTATAGTGTTTATGTTTCGAATGATTTGATTGAATGATCTGTAAATGACCAAACCGAAATAAATGAAAATGAAATGAAAATTTAACGGTTACCACTTCTGAGCAAGAAACTTTTCAATCAAGATATTATGATCTGATTTTCACCCAAGTACACAATCATTGTCTCATCCTTGCTTTTATTTTTATAATCTAAATTTTCATAAAATAGGGTATTATGTTCAGAATGGCACACTGCCTTCTATTTTTTGAAAGAAAGTAGTATGCAGTATATATACCATGACCAGTATATGCACATGCATGGCCTAGAACATTTGCCAAAATTTTTCAATGCAAAGAAAACTATGTAACACTGTATTTCCAATGCAATGTGCTTAACTTAAACTTCAATTTAGTCAATATCAACCGAATTTTAACACCCCTTTTATAGACGCCACCTGCTGAAGTGAACATGCAACATAATGAGGTCATTCGACAACATATGAAACTACTGTACAGGGAGAGGATGGGGTGTACATAATGTTCGAAATGTTGAGGGAGAGGATGGGTGTACGTAAAATTTTTATTAAATTTGTTCCAGATGCAAAGAGAAATGAGACTAAATTAATAGCATAAAACATTTCCATCAATCTACATTTGTTAAGCACATGCAGCTGTACATGATAAATATAGTATGATATATATATTTTCAAATGTCCCAAAAAACAGTCAGTTTCTTAATTGGTGTTCTGACAACAGTTGCATCACACACCATTAGTAAATGATTTCATTCAAAACTCTCACGTGCAATAGCGTGTGGTCGTTGATAAATTTCCTACGCAACAACATAAGCCAATCATTTTCTGCATATGTTTTCTTTTGTGCAAAAAAAACGTTGTTAACATTTTAAATTACAAATCCATGTCAATACAAAAAAAAAACATGTCATGACTCATGACCCTTTTAATTTATTTAAAAAAAAGAAAACATGTACTGAACTCAAACTTGTGTAAATCAACACTCAAATGATACAAAATTAAGTTATTAACATTAATTTACATGTTCAATATCCTATCATAAGTTACACATCAACAATTATTAATTACAGTAATAATAAATAAAATAATCAAGTATGAATATATATATATATATATATATATATATATATATATATATATATATATATATATATATTGGCCACTGCAAAACTCATACTGGTTAACCACCAAAATTAACCTTCTTTAAAGACTTTTTTAACCTTCTCCAAAAACTTTAGTTGGATCACGGCAACAAGGCCCAACCAACCAGATCCAAATACAGCACAGGCTGGCCCAGACACAACCAATCAATCAAGATCTTGCCGCAGGAGCAGAACCTTCAAAACTAAGATGGGACAACAAAAAAACAATTACTAAAGGAATGCTTGTGTGGTTATGAAAAATGATAAAAACCAATGTTCTGACATATCACCATAAATAAGTCCACACAAGTCTTAAATATGCTCTCAACTATTAAAACAAAGTTTGCTGATCTTTCAAGATTGTACCTCCATGAGCAACAGCTAATTTTACCCAAATCTTGGGTTGAAGATCATCTGACCTCACCTATAGAAACCCCAGCACCCTCAAGGTGTGTTTGGCTCAAGTTTGGGTCAGGCTTCACTCTAGGGTAAGTATAGTTTAATCACATACCTCCTACATTCCAGTCTGAATCCTCACCCCACTCGTTGTCGAGCGTTCAACTGGCATGCGTGCGTATGCGTGAGTGTTTGCTAATCACGATTTTCCTCATAACCCCTCTCTCTCTCTCTACCTGCCGGAACAGGGACAGGGGTTAATTCTAGCTGCAGGGCATTCTGGGTAATTGACTGCTCATCAACCGCCAACTGAACTTTACCAGTCAGTCAAAGACAAGCAGCCAAAATGCTCCTCTGGGTAGCTGAACGACAGCATGTAGACCCAGCCTGCATTAACAACATTACAGAACAGCAGCTCACTTCAACAGACAGACAGAATATCAACAATCTCTCTCAAATCACGCTTGGCTGTATTTGCTTTCGAGAGATTTGGGAAGCAAGATTTACTCTAAATGTTTAACAAATGAAAATGTAAAATTAAAAAACATTCTTCTGTTGATTAGATTCCAACTCTTCCTTCCTTCACTATACAGTGCAATTTGTTTTTTATTAATGAATGAATAAGATTTTGTTACAGAATGAGCATATGATTATTAAAACATGAACTTTAGTTTGGTAATTTAAGATTGTTTTTGTGCACGCGTATGTGTGTGTGTGTATGTATATATATATATATATATATATATATATATATATATATATATATATATATATATATATATATATATATATATATTAGATTTTTCTGATGCCTAATTTCACTTGAAGCAAGAGTGAAAAGTTAGCATGAAAGTTGTTTTTTAAATAAATCAAGCAAAGTGATGATGATTAATCATCAAAATAAACCATCATCTTATCGGTTATCGGCCATAACAAATATAATTATAACACATGACCCCACAATTTCTATATCAGTGCATCCCTAAAAATAACGAATTAACCGTGCATTTCATTAGCAGTATACAAGAAAGTTTCATGCAAGTTAGGAACGATTCAGTCTAATATTTCAATTTGAGGTTTCCACATGTCTTGCATGGTTTCTATGTGTGAAAACTCATCTTTCGTGGTCATGTTGCCATGACGTGACTAATCTTTGATTGACGTGTGCACTCTAAACGACCTGACTGACACACACTTGGCCTGCCAATCACCTTTCAAATACAATTATTAAACACAGATCAGACCTGATTCACACTGACTCATCTTAAAGGGAAGGTGAAGAGCATTGCTTTCTTTGTACGAATGAAGGTTAGAATGATGGCATGGCTAGCAGAATTGATGTCTCAATGTTACCAGCGAGCGGCCGGCAAAGGGACCATATCATAATTCAAGTCATAATTCAGAGGTTCTAAGTGCCAAAATTCCATCCAGCTCTCAATGTCAAAAGATCAAGAAAACTCTATTCTTCATTATGTGACCTTTTTATAGTAAATACTGTTTTTTGTACTTGATTCTTGATGTGGTGACAATGTAAACATACATAAACAATGTGTCTCTCAGTCAAACCTTTCCATCACGACTGCGTCAGATATATTCACAGAATGATGGCCGAGTGAGGCATGTGGTTTGAGCGCACACACGCTACCAACAGCCCCGCAGGGAAAACTCATTGCATGAATTTAGTTTCGCCCAGCGTAAACTCTGCATGGCACATTTGTTTGTGTGCGTGACAATGTGTTGGTGTAACATTATCTATCAAAGGACTGTCTGTAGATTATAGTCTAGATTGGAATGGTAAGATCGAATGGGGAAAATCCCTCATGAAGACAAGTCACTATCGCTTCCTTTCACTGATATTTTCACATCAATTTCAAAGAAATTCTCAACTGCTAGTTTGGCATGTCCCCTTCATTGTGATGTCATCACACCTGACACTATAATTTCTAACTATTCATTTGAATAGTGTAATTGTACGACAAAATTTGTGAAATAAAATATAGTGTTTCTGTCAGCCCAAAGGTCATGGGATCAATTATCAGGGAATGCATAAACTGATAAAACATACCTTAACTGCAATACTGTTTAGGGTACACTCTAAAAAAAATAAAATAAATAATAATCGCTGGGTTGAGCCTTTTGGGTCTTTTTTTGGGGGTTATTTTTTCAGTGTTTGGGTAGTTTTTGGGTAGATGTAACAACCCAGTGGTTGCAGTTGCAGTGGTTGCAGTGGAGTTATTTATCAAGGGCTTGTTGCATCCTCTTCAGGAGAGAGCAGTTCTCAGTTCCATTGAATTTGTGCATTTCTTCTGTAAAATACAAGTTTGTGTACATTTTATTTTATCTATAAAATCCTTACTGTGCAGTAAATCATTTAACTTTATGTAAAGCAACATACAGGGATTTGAGTCACCTAAATGAGTGTTGGATCGGTCTATTTGCGTGATGGAAACGTTTGATGCCTTGCGTAATGATACTAAATCTAAATACTTTGGATGTTAAATATGTCCTCAGTGCTGTTTACTGATATGGGCAGGTTATGGACTCAGTGTCAGCATATTTCAGCTATGATTGAAACGCAGGACGGCGGTCTAAAGTTACGAGAGTCAGCTCCGGCTTTAAATGTAGGCAATAGCCCAATTTGATGAGTAAAATTAGCCCAAGATTGTGTCCTATATTAACCCAGCCCTTGGGAAACGAACCCTTGACCTTGGCTTGCTAACACCATGTGTTTGAGTTACGAACTATACGACTATCCTTAAAAGGGTTGTCAAAAGATCAGGTGAAAAGATGTTAAGGTATGTTAAGCTGCCTAAAAAAATACACACAAATTCTTCAGCGCTGCTACATCACAAACCTACATTTGAGCCCTTCCACAAACTCGAAGTGGTCGGCCCATTAAACAGCCATTGAGGGAAACCACCTTGACTTTTATTGACCCTATAAATCTAGTGAGGAGTGGATGAGAGGTCGCTGCCTTAGACAGCGTTTAAAGACAAAGACTACTGGTCCTTCTGAGACAATAGACTTCTTGATTAACTATTAACAGCTTCACCAGTGATAACTTAATTAGGGGCCGATGATGGGGCTTCAGAAGAGCCTGGGCCCTTTCATTTGTGTCCATTTGATGGACAGGCACTCATTGGTTGGAAGTGGATTGTGTGTGTGTGTGTGTTGAAGAGTTTTACACAAAAAACGGTCAAAAAGGGACAGAATAAAGACTCATTGTAGCTTATTTGGGAATTTTACTAACAAACAAGTTTCTAAGTTTTAACAGAAAACTTCTACAGACAATAGTTACAGTGTTGGGGGTAACGCATTACAAGTAACGTGAGTAATGTAATGAGATTACTTTTTCAAGTAACTAGTAAAGTAAGTTTAAATGTACAACTAAATATCTGATTTACTTTTTTAAATAAGTAACACAAATTACTTTATTATTCACATTTATTGTGTGTGTGCTGTAAAAACATGATGGTTATTGTAGTTTTAGAATAAATGTGAGCATTGACTCATTAACTCATTAACTTACACAAAAACTGATTAGGATTAAGTATTCCTCAAAATGAATAAAAAGTCATATACAAGCTCAGAATCCTACGCAAACCTGCAATAATCAAATACGTTAGATAATAAAAATATACTTGTATTTAATCTCACATTAATAACGAATGTCTTTGCTGCTGACTTTTGATGATCCAATTCAACCATACCAATATACAAAAATGATATTAGAAAAACATCCCATTTGTGTTTAATTGTTTCTTTTTGTTTTTGCTGTCAAAGTGCCTTTACAATTTGCCAAAAAGAAAACTACAGTTCCCTTTCGAGAGGTCTCTCCTATTGCGTAAGTAGCTTACGCTATGGGAAAACTCCTTTTCTCGAGAATATTGAAGTCTTTATGTAAAACGCATTGCAGCTGCACAGCTGACAGCAATGAACGAAGGAGCTCGGTCATTGGCTGTGCTGCAGCAACTTGCTCGAACCAATGAAGGGGCGACTCTGAATGCGCGACCAATGAGCGCGCTTCGCGCCCGCGCGCGTCAGAGCCCGCCAAGATGGGCGTGGCCAAGCTATATATTGGGCGCCCCGTCATGAGAGTTCTTTAGATTTAATCTCCTTCAGCGAACACCTTCTTCGCTGGATCCTCCGGATTATTGAAAGCCTTCGCCGCCGTGGAAAAGCATACCAGCGGGATTGCTACGAGGACGTCGGCACCTTCAGCCGCCTTCGAACACCATCCTACTGAGCCATCCGGCGCGCCACACACGCAAGTATTTTACATCTGTTCGGCCCCGCGACATTTGTAAAAGAGCAATTTTTCTGAGGCGTTGTTTCAAATGCCTTCCTGCGCGTCGTGCAGAGACCTTCTCCCGGACGGGGATCGTCACATCATCTGCGCTCGCTGCCGGTGCCGAGACCACGCAGAAGCTGCTTTGACCAAGGGCGGATGCCCGGAATGTGACAACCTGGGTCTCTCCACACTGCGGGCTCGCTTCGCCGCTTTCGCCGCGAGCGAGCCCATCACCGCCACCCCTCTGTTTGAGCCGCGCTTTAAAAAAAAAAAAAATAAAATAAAAAGCGCCGCTCACAGAGGCTTCCTGAACCTGAGCTCAGTGACGTCACGCCGAGCCAGTCTCCGCGTGCTTCACCGCCGCTCTTGCCTTCCCCACCGCCGGTTCAGTTCACTCAGCCGGACCCACACCCCTCTAGCAGAGCGGTGGGCCTTGTGACTTTCGGCGCGTCCGAGGACGACGGGGGAGTGGATGACAGCCTGTCCATCGACGCTGCATCTGACGACTGGCCGGGCTCCACTTTCGACCCCACCCCGTCGACACTAGCTAGCACGAGTGCGGGCTCCACCATGGATACGGAGATTATCCGCATCCTCTCGAAGGCCGTGGAGGACCTCGGGCTCGATTGGTGTTCTCTGCCCGCCCTCCACCACCGGATGGAAAGCCAAAGCTTCCCACCCCTCGAAGCCCTGCCGCACTACCTCTGCTCTCGCCGGTCGCGCCTACGCCGCCGCCGGCCAAGCTGCATCAGCGCTTCACTCAATGGCGGTACTTCAAGTGTTCCAAGCCAAGCTTCTCCGCTCTATGGACGAGTCTGGCCCCGAATCCGAAGCCTTCAGGGACCTACGCAGCGCAACTGATATAGCTCTGCGAGCCACGAAGGCCACCGCCCAGTCTACTGGCCGTGCTATGGCTAATTTGACTGTTCTCGAGTGCCATCTGTGGCTGACTCTGACTGAGATGAAGGACGCGGATAAGGCGCCATTTCTCGACGCGCCTATCTCCACCAGCGGGCTGTTTGGACCGGCGGTTAAAGGTTTCGCCGAACGCTTCACTGAGGCCCAGAACGCTTCACAAGCTATGCGTCTTTTCCTGCCAAAGCGCTCCAGCTCATCGCAGAGCAGACAGAGACCGCCACAGCCGCAGCGGGCTAGAACAGCTCCCACCGCCTCTCAGCCCGCGCCTCAGGCTGACGCTCGACGCCGCTCGCGCTCTCACAACCGCAAGCCGCCTTCTGAGCGACGGGGTCCTCGGCCCAAGATTGTGCTGAACCCTGAGCCTTGAAAGCCGTCCTAGCCACAGAAATGAGAAGAGAGAGTGCGTGTCTCGCAAAAGCCGGACCACTCTCTCTGCAAAAGCTCAAACATTACCCAGTCCCCTTACAGGCGGCTGGATATGTCTATACAGCAGTCAATGGGCCAGTCACAGAGCTCGCTCACCTACAAACAAACGCCGTTTTTACGGCGACGCACAGAAAACACAAAAAATAGTCATTTCTGCCTGCGTCACTAAGGGTTCACATGTCCACAAAGTGTGCATTCCCAGATACTGTCAAAACAGTGCCAAATTCATTCCCAGCTCAGGCTGCGCTTCCCATGAATGTAGATCACGTGCCTACGGTCATGTACGAACCACTACACACAAGCACTGTTCACACAGTTATAAATTCATCCCCAGTAAAAGCGGGAAACATTATAAAAGTGACGCGTGTGCCTACCACTGTTTATGCACCCCCACTTATAAACACTGTCCTTACAGTGTCAAACACAACCTCAGCTCAGGCTGCGAGTTTTACAAACACAGCGCGCGCTGTTGTAATCACACAGGTTTTTACAGCCGCTATTTTCTCGTCCCGAAAAAGGATGGCGTTCTCCGCCCCATCCTTGATCTCAGACACCTGAACAAAGCACTAATGATTCGCTCGTTCAGAATGTTAACAACCAAGCATATCCTCGCGCAAGTACGCCCAGGAGATTGGTTTCTCTCAGTGGACCTGAAAGATGCTTACTTTCACATTCCAATAGCGCCTCATCACAGGCCGTTTCTGAGATTTGCTTTCGAGGGACAGTCATACCAGTACACAGTACTTCCGTTCGGCCTGTCCCTGGCTCCCCGTACATTCACAAAATGTATGGATGCAGCACTTTCCCCCCTAAGACGAAGGGGAGTGCGAATACTGAATTATCTCGACGATTGGCTGGTTCTAGCACAATCAGAGAGTCAGTTAATAACACACAGATCTTGGATTATCAGCCATTTAGAATGCCTGGGTCTAAGAATCAATTTTGCAAAAAACATACTATCTCCCAGCCAGAGGATTTCTTTCCTGGGAATAGTTCTAGACTCGATGCAAATGACAGCGCGTCTCTCATCAGAGCGCGCGCTCACCATCCGGCGCCTAGCAACATCATTCAGGGCGGGCGCGCGCGTCCCCGTCAAACGGTTTCAGAGGATGCTCGGTCTCATGGCCTCAGCATCGGCCGTACTCCAGCTAGGATTGTTGCATATGCGCCCTCTCCAACGCTGGCTCAAAGAGCCGCGTCCCTACTCACTCGTGGCGTTCGGGCCACTATTCAGACAGACAGAACAACTGTTTGTATGCTTTGGCGGCCGTACGAAAGGTTCCGCCGTTTCAAAGCAGAGAATTTCTCACTGGATAGTTGAAGCTATAGCGCTGGTTTACGAAGCTAAGGGACTTCAATGCCCCTGGGGAGTCAAAGCACACTCCACCAGGAGCGTGGCTTCTTCCTGGGCATGGTCGAGCGGGATACCGATCGAGGATATTTGTGCGGCGGCAGGCTGGGCCTCACATTTATCAGGTTCTACAACCTACAGGTCCCGACATTGCATTCCAATATGCTATCAGCATGATGCTAGTTGAACTGCGAGTTCACATCTAGATTATGTATGTGCTTGTGTCACACTGAGCGCCTTCTAGCCGCTCTGTATTTTTTCCCACATATAAAGCTCGCCTCTGCCGGCTAGTTGGATGATAACTTTGCTTTTCAGCTCAGGCACCTGCCTCTGGCTATCATAAGGCGAAGTTCGGCACGCACGGCGTTTTGCATGGTGTTCCCATAGCGTAAGCTACTTACACAATAGGAGAGACCTCTCGAAAGGGAACGACTCGGTTACTAACGTAACCTCGGTTCCCTGAGAGGAGGGAACGAGTATTGCGTAAGCTGCCGTGCTTGTGCTTGGTTAGTTCGCTTCAGTCGTTTTAACCTAAAGAACTCTCATGACGGGGCGCCCAATATATAGCTTGGCCACGCCCATCTTGGCGGGCTCTGACGCGCGCGGGCGCGAAGCGCGCTCATTGGTCGCGCATTCAGAGTCGCCCCTTCATTGGTTCGAGCAAGTTGCCGCAGCACAGCCGAGCTCCTTCGTTCATTGCTGTCAGCTGTGCAGCTGCAATGCGTTTTACATAAAGACTTCAATATTCTCGAGAAAAGGAGTTTTCCCATAGCGTAAGCTACTTACGCAATACTCGTTCCCTCCTCTCAGGGAACCGAGGTTACGTTAGTAACCGAGTCGTATTGTTTTTATTTTATTAAACAAACTAACAAGCAAGCCCAGCGAAGGTGAAAAAACGTGAAAGTAACAACATTATTTTCCATTAAAAAAAAATAAGTAACAGAATGAGTTACTTTTTAGGGAGTAACGCAATACTGTAACAGATTGTTTTTAAAAGTAACTATTTTTCTGACAAAGTATTTTTGATCAGACCTGTCTGAGTGCCATATAATTCCCAGTGAAAACAAGTTACACACATTAAAGAAAGTGTATTTATGAGACTTCAGAAAGAAAATCTCAAAGTATTTTAAGTAATTATTTGAGGTGTAACATCTCCAGTCTAAAATCAATAGTTTCAACCTTTCAAATTGACACTCAATAGCTGAGGAAAATAAACAGGAATTAGTGAAGCACAGCTAATGTGGACATCAATTCATAACCATGACCTCCTAATATGTGCACTGATTTGAGAGACATGGGGGAAGAAAAATAAAATGAGCAATTAAAAGAAGTAATTTCTTAGCACCAAGTAATGTCATACTCTTCCTGTTCGCCACAAGAACGAACAAACATTAAGATAAAAAAGCTGTATGAATATATATAAAATATCATAACGAACATTTTTCAAAGAACCATTTTAAATGTATCTGGTGTACTGTGACATTATTGTGAACTCACCTCAATTGTGAACTGCTTCCTCTTGAGTTTGAAGGCCAAGTCTTTCGTATCGGGTACTTCACATGACAGACAGTTCAGATGGGGCAACTGACGAACATGCAGGAGACCTGAACAAACACAGAAGACATTAACAGCGAATCATATTACTGTGTAAACGTGCTAGAAATACATACTGTCAGAGATATTATTCAGTATAGACTACCATTCAAAAGTTTTGAGAGATGTTTCTTTTGCTCACCAAGGCTGCATTTATTTGATTAAAAACACATTTCAATATATTTCAAAATGTAATTTATTCCTGTGATGCAAAGCTGAATTTTCAGCATCATTACTGCTTTTTTACTGCTTTACTGCTCGAGAACACACACACACACACACACACACACACACAAAACAATTATGTAGGATTTACTTTTTGAAACAATTTTCATTCAGAAATTGCTAGTAAATTTCATAAATAAGTACAAAGAAACTGCAAGTAACTTCGAAGTAAAATGACTTCTTGTAAACATACTCCAAATATTTTTGTTTAATTTCCAACTTCGAAAAATAATGTTCGTAATATTTGCTTAATTATTCGGATTAATATTTTGTGGAAATCGTGATCATTTGAAATATAAATGTTTTGAGAAACTCTTAAATATCTTTACTGTCACTTTCAAATCAAATTATTACATCCTTTCTGAATAAAATCTTACGGACTGCAAACCTTTGAACGGTAGTGTAAACACTGTAGTGCTTATGAGTTTCAAAAAACTGAAACTGCACTCAAAATCCATTTGGCAGGACATTTCAATGGGCATGACGTTTCTGACTATATTGCAGAGGCTAATTAACATGTTGTGAAACAAATATTTTTCCCAGGTATTGTTTTGCCTGTTACCCATTTAAACAGACTCTTGCTTTCTTTGTCTGCTGAGTTTTACTGTGGGCACATGTAGCTATCATCTTTCACACTGGCCACTATAGCATTGTATCAACCATTATTTTATTAGCTGCACCAATGGGCAGAAACCAAAACATATGAGAGAAGGACTACAGCGGAGGGAGGAGAGAAATGGGTTGGTGGGAGGGAGAGAAAGCCAGAGAGGTGAGTGGAGGATGGGGGTAAAACAAGGTCAGTCGGCACAGGGGCATGCTGGGAAGAGAGAAAGCTTTTTCACCCTCTTTAATTCCTCCCTCCATATTTTTTCCCCTCAGTTATGTGGCCAGTAGAAATATGACATTAAAAAGAAGCACTGAAGACCAGGATGAGGGGGATGAGATGATGGAAAGAGCATGTGTATGTGTGTGTGTGTGTGTAAAGGCCCCGCTTGTAAAGAGACCCGTGCGCTAGGTTGATTCTGCTCGAGTTGATTCGCTGTGACAGAACTCCCAACATGCTTTGTGCAGTGGACGCACCACAGAAAAGAAAGAGTGGCCTCATGTACGTCTTCACATTCACTAAGACCTTATGGCACAGCATTATTCATGAAATGAGGTAAAAATCAATAGCAAAAGCTAACAATAACTGTTCGAACACACTGAAAGTAAGGATATGCATTGCGGAGATGTTTGTGAAGCCATCTGGAAAGCATTGCATTATATTATTAAGCATATTATCTGTTTTCTAACATCTTAAAAAAAAAAGGGGTTTTCACATACAATTGAAACAACACTAATATAATTAGAGTCTTATTTTGTTCACAAATATTGTAAACATCTCAAAAAGAACTAATTTGTGAATGTGAAATCATTAATTTCTAACATCTGTATTGCTAAACAAATGCTCTAACAATTATATATTACCACCCATCCAATATGCATTGACATGGTACGTGTGGTATCACAGAATCCATGTACTATCTAATCAAATAACTAAAAACTAAATTAATAACATTTTGACAAAAGTGACTGACCCAACATTTTTTTAAATAACGTATTATATTATATTATTATTATTTTATATTTTTAATATTATATTATTATATAAAATTAGAAATTAACAATAAATATTAAAATTACGTAACATAATAACTCATAAAATTGAAAAAATTAGAGTGTAATTTAATAAAGAAACTATTAAAACAAAATAATTAAATAAGTAAGTAAATAACTAAGTACATAAACAATCATCTGATGTCATTAGTGTTTGTAAACCACACCCCCCCTGGCCATTCCATACTTGTAAATGAATGCAAGAATGAAACAGGGCAGGGGGCGGAAACAAGGAGAGAGAACTGTAAACAAACTGACCTTTACAGAGAGATGGACAAAAAAAAAGATGAAAAGATAAAGCATGCAACATTAAGAGATGGCGAGAGTGTGCGATGAAAACAAGGGAGGATATAAAGAGGCACAATGAGAGAAAAAAAAAGGACAGAACGGAAAGAGCGTGAGCCCAAAAGATCTTCCTCATCTGCAGTGTGGCCACAGAGAGGTTTTAGCCAGTATGAAAATATTGATTTTGTAACTCTGCGGCCCCTGAGGGCTGTGCTGGGTGCTTGTGATGGGGCGGTGGGGGCTCTCTCTCTCTCTTTCTCTGTGTGTGTGTGTGTGTTTTCCGTGGCAGCTGAATCTCCCCCTGGCCTGTCTGCCAAGGAGCACGTCTGATTGAACACGGCCACACTAACAGGAGCTGACAGCTAGAGAGAGGTCCACCCTGCCTGCCCCTTTCTACTAATGCACTTTACTGAGCGAGTGTGTGTGTGTGTGTGTGTGCGCGTGTGTTTTTGAGAGCTAGAAAGATTGGATGATGCAAAAGGCATGAATAAGACGAGGGACCAATGAAATATCTTTTGAAAGTAGATTTTCTGAAGAAATGCGAGGGGTGTCCGTCATGATTCTAGACTGGTGTGGATGGTTGCCAGGGTGTTGCTATGCAGTAGCTGAGTAGCTGTTCTATACAGTATTATTTATACACCACTATAGTATTTATTAATGTTCTGAATTCGCTTTTTTTTCTATATATTAATTTTTAGTAATTTTGCTTTGTGCTTTTTTCCTTTTTAAATATTTTTTTTATTTAGCTTTATTTTAGTTTTAGTAGTACTTCAGCTTATTTTTTTTTTTTTATTTCTTTATTATATAATACTGTATATTTTTATTTAACAATAACAACATTGATTCTGAGTCACCCTCATGTCATTGATAAACTATTATTGTTTTTATTATTATTTGAATTATATTTTATGTTTATTATTTATGTTTTCACTTTAATTTTAGTTTAAGTATAATTTTGTTGTGTTTTTGTCATTTTTAATATGTCTATATAGCATTTTTAAATGGTTATTTATTCATTTTAGTTTATTTATTTATTTATTTATTTATTTAAGTACTTCAACTTAACCTAAATGGAAATGAGAAATAAAACAAGAAATAAAACAAGTTTAACAAATATTTGAATGGTTTTAGTTTTAATTAACAATAATAACCCCGGTCCTTGTAACATTCTGGTCTATAGATACGTCGATTTTTGGTCTCTAGTCTCTTTTGATATCTGGTCTCTAGATCGGTCCATCAGTTTTATCATTCCCCATAAAATTTTTTCGAAATCCCATTGCTTAAATTAGGTATCAATCGGTGCAGAAGGAGTTACAAGCCAATATTTAATACTTAGGCTTTGGGGGTTTTCTGTCGGTGTATTTGAACTCTTGTATGTATGTTTCTTCTCACCATGATAGTCTTTGTAAAGTGGGTTGGTCTCATTCTCTGAGCCTCTGAATGATTCCAGAGCGATGGCTGTGTCACTCAGTCTGATTATTCGTCCCATTACAGCTCTGTTCTGAGAGTGCGAGACAGAAAGAGAGAGTGGGAATAGATGAGAAAGACAAGAGAAATACATGAGAGAAGAGTCCAATTAAAAGTGTACAAACAAATGTAGAAACATCTAGAGCGAAGCTGAGAGCATCTCTTGCTAATTAAACCCATCCTAACAAGCAGGGGTTTCACTCCCTTTACTCTGAGAACTGAATTAGGTCATTATTATATCTCGGAAAAATGGAGCAGGGTATTCCGGAGGCGGAATTCATGATCTTACAACAAAGCCTGAGCTTACAGATCTAAAACCACCTCAGTCAGCAGTGATCTAAAAAAAAAAAAAAAATATCCATTTTACAAACACCACTCGCTATGAGGATTGATGATTGTTCACATTTGAGGTATCATTGATGTCCATTTGAGGTAAACGTTTTTTCCTTAAAATACATTACAATTAAAAATTTGGGGGTTCAGTAAGATTTTTTTTTTGGAAAGAAATGAATGCTGTTATTCAGCAAGGATGCATTCAATTTATTAGATATGACATAACAATGTTACAAAAGATTTCTATTTCAAATAAATGCCGTTCTTTTGAACTTTCAATTCATCAAAGAATCCTAAAAGGACATGTATCACGGTTTCCAGAGAAATATTAAGCAGCACAACTGTTTTCAACATTGATAATAATTAGATACGTTTCTTGAGCACAAATCATCATATTAGAATGATTTCTGAAGGATCATGTGACACTGAAGACTGGAGTAATGATGCTGAAAATTCTTACTGCTGAAGATGCTTACTGTAAAGTAAGAAAGAATTACTTTTCACACATGGTGATAAACAGGCCAGAATATGGCCATAATATCAGAGACTTTGCTGTACGTAACCACCTAGAAACCATCCAGAACTTAGGAATGACATAGCAACAGCCTGGCAACCTCCCAGAACACCCTTCCAAGTTTGAATGGGTATACAATTCAATACACCATTCAATGCATCCAAATTATGTTTTAACATATCAGCACTTGCATTAATCATGGCATCCAAACCGTTTTTTTTTTTTTTTGGTAAGGATATCAGCTGTACTACAGTATATAATGCCAACACTGTGAAATGCTGTCTTTGGTTGCGTCGTGTAACATTTAATCCATCAGATCAGAGCAGAACATACGTTTGGTGCTCAAACACATTGAGTGCTCTGATTCCTTCAAACACATGCTCTCCAAATCTGTCTGTCTCTCTTACTCGGATCGCACAACTCATGCAGTGTCGCCATACGGCACAAATCTGGATGAACGCAAGCACGAAGCCACATCAACTCAGAGAAAGATCCAAAGACCCCGTCCGCTTCAGAGCAAAGGCTTCTCACGCATTAATGCTTTCATTCCAAAAATATCTGCAATTAAATGGTGTAAAAATGCCTTTCAGCTCATCGAGGTTTTGTGTCACGCAAGAATTACACAAGTTCACATTAACACTTTGAAATGGACTAGCTCATAATCCATTTCCGATGATGATTTTCATGGGAAACATTTGCAAAGCAGATTAAAATGTGGTAAAACATGTTAAAGAGAGATAAAGGTATGATAGAAATGGGCCAGAATGTTTAATAAACATTTAAGGGGCTTGGAAAATAAGTTATGAAAACCTCTGACCTTGACCTTACTGATATGAAGATCCTGTCATGGGTTAGATTGAACAAACACAAGTCAACAGCTGCAAAGAGAAAATAAGCCAGTTTAAAGCGTTAAAGAGCGAAAAAAACAGAAATGCAGATCAAATACGAGCAGCAAATCTGCTGAGAGCGCCTCCTCCTGGCCAAAAACAAATACAGAGACCATTCAGAAAGGCGGGAACACTCTAAAGACAGACAGAGATATCAGGCTGTGGTGAAAAATTTCTCTCTACGCCACTCCTGAATATTTCATGCGCTCCCTCTCTGTAGCAGCTGATGTGGCCTAATGCAGTTTTCATGCATCCGTGTCCTCTTTTCTTTCCTCCTTTCTCTTTTCATTCCTTCTACAGCAGACTTTGAGAGCATGCGTGTTTGTGTACGCAGCCTTGACCCTTTTCCCAAATCTAGCATAAAAAATTTAACCCAAGCAACTGTGTTAGTGACAGTCGCTGTTAACTCAACACCATCACATCAATTCAAGTAAACAATACAGCTAAAAATGCAATGCAACTACACAACAGTTGGGCCAACATATTGAAGACTGAAGTCCAGGATGGAATATTGATATTAGGAAACATTGTGTAGTTGAACTGATCAAACTTCCTGAAGCACCTGAAATAAAGATTTCTTTATGGACATGGCAGAGAAAAAAAAAAACTTCTGTTAATTAAAAACAGAGTTGAATATGATGCACGAAAAAGATGCATATGTAAATAAACAAAAATATACATTTCATAGTGACAAGTGATGGGAAGTAAATGCAAAACTATCTATTACATGTACACAGCAAAAATATAAATCAATTTATACAGAAATTAATTTTGCTCATGTGTTATGAATGAAACCCATTCTTTTTTAAGATATTTAGGCATTTTGTTCAACTTTGTCATTTTTAAATATCAGCACATCGTTCATCACGAGACAGCTAATATATTCAGCTAATTTAAATCTGAAGAGCATTTTAATGACAAAATTAGAACAAATTTCTATATACATTGGTTCTACATAAATTATCATTCAACTTAATGAAGTAGCTAAGTTTTATGAACATTTACACAATGTTTTGTTAAATGAATGAAACCCAGTTGCCGCCACAGTTGGAATCTGCTCATTTTTGAGGGGAAATCTGTGCAATTAATAGATTTTAAAATGGCAAACAATGTTAAATATAGACCTTATGTAACCCCACGTAGCTGTCAATGGAGGGACAGAAAGCTCTCTGATTTCATCAAAAAGATTTGTGACAGGGTTTGTGTCCCGAAGATAAACGAAAATCTTATGGGTTTAAAATGACATGAAGGTGAGTAATTAATGACAGAATTTTCATTTTTGGGTGAACTATCCCTTAAATAAAGAAACACACAATGAATTTGTAAAAGTGTGAATAATGAGCATTTGCTTTCTGCCCAACTGAACCGATTTCATGCAGGCCTACTAATCGGTTACAGAAAATGTACACGTCTAAGATTGACCTGCTATACAAGTCACATCAACACAAAACAAACTCTGGTCATAGCGGTCCAGCACTTCCTTAAACCCCTTCTTTCGGTCTCCTAAGCTGTCACTCTTTAGACTGAAAGACTGGGTCTCCAGGGTCCTGGACCCAACAGAGGCTGTATCTGTAGGTGTGTGTGCTAGAGGACTATGGCTATTTGAGCAGAGATTGATTAAAGATTCAGATGGACTGTGGCTTTAATCTCGTCATAGGAGGCTTTCATGGCCCGGCCCTTTCACGTTGACATTAAAAATACATGACAGGACTTTTCATTACAAGCCACATCAGATGGATTTTAGATGAGGTGCTAATGCAAATAATGGAGGATTAACACAACATCTCTATGAGTTGACCCCACATTTAGTAGTTAAAGCAAAAATATTTATTCATCGTACTGTACTCTAGTAATGTTATTGTACGTTAAGAAAATCTATTCAAGCTCCACATATGAGTAGATATATTGATACTGTATTGAATATTCAATGGATACATTGCATTTTTAAATGTAAAGTGTGTATTTTATTAATCAAAAGCAATTGTAATATTATTATTAATAATAAATGTAAAATAATAATAATAAAACATTATTAACAAAATATATGTGAAGTAATAATAATAATAATAATAATAATTATTGCTTCAAAGGAATAAGAAAAAAGGACAAACATTCAAAAGTTTACAATGCACAATAAAAGTTTACAATGTAAAATAACCAAATAACCAATTTCAAAATGTAATTTATTCCTGTGATGGCAAAGCTGAATTTATAGTTCATTACTCCAGTCTTCAGTGTCACATGATCCTATAGAAATCAGGATTATAAAGGATTATTTGATAAATAGAAAGGATTAGAATTTAAGTTATTATAGGTTTACGTTTTAGTTTAAGATTTCAATTCTCACTATTAACTAGTTGCTTATTAGCATGCATATTACTAGGATATTGGCTGTTTATTAGTACTTATAAAGCACATATGAATGCCTTATTCTACATCCCTTAATCCTACCCAACACAGAAACTTAACAACTAACTTACTAACTATTAATAAGCAGTAATTAGGATTTTATTGAGGCAAAATCGTAGTTAGTAGTTAGTTAATAGTGAGAATTGGACCCTAAACTAAAGTGTGACCGAATTTATTTATTAGACATAGTCTGTTTGTGACTAGTTAAGACCTCACCGCCTCAAAATACTGTAATTACTGAAAGGTCAACATGTTTACATCACATCCGTTCCATAAAACCACTTTCAAACCAATCACAGCGTTTACACCATCACCTCCACCGCAGAAAACCGCTGTGTGCCCCCCAGCCTCCCTAAGAGGGGTTTTAGCACTTTGTCTCCAAACGGACAAAGAACAGCGAGATCTTGTCTTTTGAAGCACTCTTAGAGCACAGCGGCTGTGGCCTGACTCTCGTTGCCTAATGGAGGCACAAAGAAAAGGGCCTCTCAGGAACCCAAAGACGCTGAAAGAGAGAAGCGCCCAGAAAGACTTGAGACTGACCATTGGCTGGCTGAATGCAAAGTTGAGGGCCTCAGACAAAGAAATGTAGCTTCACGCGCCAATAAAGAAGCTTCTCTGAAGGCCAAACATACATGTACTCAAACAGATACACACACAGGCCCCCTGAACCCCAGCCAAGCGGAACCTCATTCACGAAACGGAGGGGGGTCGACTCTTTGACTCCGGCTCATGGGGCGGTTATGGTGTGCCAGGGTTGACAAACTTATGGTGACCTCAATGCTGGTCCATGAGAATGACAGTCAAGTTAAAAAACAAACGAAGTCTAACAAGACCGTTTTGCAAGATTACTTCTGGAAGTTGATGTCGGAAATGTTCATCTTGCATGTGTCCTGTGTAATTACTCGATTGCAAGTACTGATGGTACCATAAGTTCAAAAGTTTAAAAAGACAGGAAAACAGATATATTTTCTGAGGAAAATGTGAGAGGAGCTTGCCTGCCAAGGGTCGCACAAAGATAGAGGCTGCATCCGAAATCGGATGCTCTCTTGAGTAGGTACTAAATAAGTGTGTGTATGAGTGTGTTTAGTATGAATGTAATCCTGACGTACTAGTGTACATTCGCCATGCTGTCATTATCATGTGACCAACCAGCGTCACCTTCACTGCCATTCATAAATCCTCTCCAGTGGCCTGATGGGATAGCAAAGTGTCCATTGTATTCCATTTCAGAATCTCGCCAGAAGTAGTAGGTCATGCGGGTACATTTTGCCTACTCTTTTATTAGTACTGTGAATTGAGATATACCTTTTTTGTCACATTCTATTTTTCGCCAACTATATAGTAGGGAAGTATGTGATTTTGGACGCAGCCAGAGTGTAGTGAGTATTCGCTAGGGCATGCGTTCTGGTCATTTTAGCCCACCCTAAAGTTTAAAGATATTCTGGTGCCTCAATATGGTTTACGTCCCTCCTTAATGTCCCCCTGTGGTGAAAATCAAGCTTTTAGTGTTGTTTATATGTCTATGTAGTGTTTTTAATATGCTTTAAGACAAACCATGTCTAAATTCAGAAGTCAACACCATTGCTGAGAATTTTCTCCTTAAAACTGCAGTGAACCAAAGATAGTCTCAAAAACACGGTTTGAAATCGCTGGTGTTTCTGACGTCACAAACTACCTTGAAACCAATCACGTCAAAGTGTGATCGTCAACGAGTGGATCTCTGAGCTGGTGTGAGTGAGTGGAGGCGGGGACAATTTGCATATTCATAGAACCGCGTATACTAAATGAGGCAAGGGTGTAGAGTTATATTCAAGCTATTTTAATGCATGAAGAATTTTTTTTTTCAAGGAAAAAAACGTTTTAATGTCATTTTGGTGATCAAAGATGAGTTTTAATGGATAAAATTATTGACTACGGGGACTTTAAGTGTAAATCTATGGGACATTTTTGCAGGTTTGAATGTGAAAAACTGAGAATCTGTTTGCTTAGTAAAGTAATAGCTTATCTCAAACAAAACAAAACAAAACAGACAGTTTTTCCGCATAGATAACTTTTTTTTTAGATGAGCAAACACTATATAATTACGTTCCTTCATGCTTCACTGTGGTAGAGATGCATTTATTATTATATTTCTCACCATGCAACTCGTGTTTCATAGTGATTCATCACTCCGCACACAACTTCCCATATTCTGACAAATAATTAATTAAGCCTTTGATGATTTTCTGAGACAACAATGGCTTTTTAAGTAGTGCGATAGCTTAAATTGAGCAGATTTCCTGACCAATAATTTGTGGTTAAGACAATTAAAAATGTAGTGTTTAGCCTTTTTGGGCTTGGTGCCTTGGTCCATTTTTTTGCCCAGGTGTGTATATAATAACCGTAACCCTAACATTCAGAAAAGTGTTTAATATTACCAATTAATGGCCTTTTCAACCATCAGTCTTCAGTAGAAACCTGAGCAAAGGATATATATATATATATATATATATATATATATATATATATATATATATATATATATGAACAAACAAACCTCGAAACTATTTGATTAAACATACCTGTATGAGGTGGGAGGGTACAGTCACCATAGCGACCGAGAGTGAAGTGCGTAACAGGCCTCGGAGGACATAGAGAAAGGTGGTGAGGGCGTGGCAGTGGGCGGGGTTATCCTTACAGCACACATCATCCCCCCACAGCGCAGATCCCAGAGAATGAAGACCCAGCCGCAGGACATTCCGTGCCTTAGACTATAGAAGTGGGAAAAAAAGAGAGATGAACATAAAACATTTGAATTTAAAACAACATTGCATTCTCTCTGAGACGGTCAGGATATGTACAATTCATGTGAACAAATCCACATCTGGCTTTTGCAATGAATATTTCATTAAAGCACCGTAGGGTAAACTTTGGTGAACTTAGTGTTCAATAATGCATGAATGAATATCTTACCGCATTTTAATAAGTGCACCTTAATTTACAAAAGAAACAAGGAGAAACCTGAAGTGCATGACACTAATTTACAGTAATATATCAAATTATACATAATTTGTACCTACAGTGTTTACAACTCTATAAAAAGTAATTCTGTGGCTAAATAAGACTTTTGTAAAACAAGTGAAACATTTTATGAGCTAGATGTGCATTTACTGTACTCAAAATATCAGTGCATGCAACACAGCAAAAAAAATAATGTTCAAGTTTTAGGTAAGTTTAAAGGATTTAATTCTGTGTATAATACTACATAAGAACCCAATCAGAGACGCTCTGGATTCTTTGTTTTTTCTGTCTGCTGTGCATAAGAATCAACACACGACATGAATTATGTACTGCAAAGATAGCTATGAATGGATACATTGTTGAATAAAAAGAAATCAATATGTAAATAAATGAAAGAAAGAAAAGAAAAGAAAGACAACCCATTATTACAATTCAGTATACAAATACTGAATACCAACGTTGTCAATGTTGGTAAGATTTTGAATGACAAAATGTATATCAATGAGATTTTGAGAAAAGTTGATCGTATTCCTTTTAGAGTCACCATGAAATCAAAATGAACTATTCTTATTTTCTATGGAATATTGCAGTATTTATTAAAAATCAAAAACCAAGATTAGTTTGCTAGTGGTTTCTTCGAAATTTTTCTATGAGGTTTTATAATGCGTATTTGATTTTATTGATTCCTATGAGGTTTTATAATGTGTATGAGTAAAATAAGGTCTGAGGTAAACATAAATTGACGATACCTGAACACATAAATTACCCACACCCATATCGAAAAATGTGAATTTTGAAGTGGTTATTTGTATTTAAAAAAATGTATGTTTCTAAGAAGTAGATGACAACGTTTGGGGTGTGAGCTTGCACTTTTTTACGCTATAGAAAACGTCCAAGTCTCATCAAGTTATGTTTACAATAAACCTTATTTTTCTCATAAATTGATTACTTTGGAAAAGTAATCCAATAGGAAAATCTCGAGGGAACAAGTAGCGAATTAGTCTTCCAGGTTCTGACGTCATACCTGCAAACCAAGCTCTAGCAAAACACAACGATCCAACCATCCAATCAATTCCCAAAGGACAAAATCAAGTCCCACCCTACATTTTTTCCTGTTCCAGAAGCCGTTTCACTGGGATCTACATCAATAGGGAAGAAAACACTATTGCAACTTCCATTCATGCTGACTTTTACAAGCATAACGTTAAATATAGCTGGAACACCCAAGACTGAAATTATATACAAAAAGTTTGAATAAAGTTAAGTGTCCATTAAGTAGTCAAAGCTGAATTAACTACAGAAAATAATGGACGAGGAGAAAGACTTCAATTACGCATTTCCTTAACTATAAACGACACTATAAAATCTAGTGAATATTCATAAAATGAGCAATTATTTTATATCATTAGTAAGTTTACACTGTTTAAGCGCATTCTGTGCTTCTATCTTGTATTGATTTTCTAATAAAAGCATGTTAAAATCACAGGACGACACTTAATTTACTTCAATTAGAGACTCTCAACAGGACATGATTAGCTATTGTACAATTTCACATTTATACTCTCTCTATAATGAATGAAAGAAAGAGAGAGAAAATGGTGAAAAGCAAACAAAACAGTGTCCAAATAGTATGTCATACATAAGTGTGCAATGACTTGTGTAACTAAGTCAGTAGTGGAGTCCTGTCTGTAGTGAAAAGCCTTTTGTTTGTTGGAGTGAGGGTCATGTACCTCTCAAACAACTTGAATAAATGAAACAAACAGTCCAGCCAAGACCACTCAACAGCACGGTCAAAAGGAACACGATGGTCAAAAGTGATTGGATGACATCTTCCAATCAGGACAGTTGCCTGACACGACCACAATGTGCCTGTCAACCTAAGAGCCAAAATGTCTGCTTCCAACAAGTGCCAGGAAATTCTTGGCACGTTATTCACCAACATCAGCCAAGCTAAGGGGCCATGGGTGAGAGATGTGCCCTCTATAGTGTACAAAGTCTGAGAAATAATGACAGAGAATTGAACCTTATTCACAAACCATCCAAAAGACCAAAGAGCTGATTCTGAACCTGCTAAATAAGGATAGAGAGGACAGACAAGAACATCTACAAAAATGGCCTCAGGGAACCATGTGAAACACAAATACAAGTTTCAGATGTCACGAAAAAGCAGGAAAAAATTAATATTTGCATATTTATGAAGATGTAAAAGGTAGAAGATGGTCACAGACCATACTTTTAGTTCAGACCAAATAGCTTTGTAGTCTTTAGTAAGGGATTCTATCACTTTTTGGACAAGCTGTGGACTGCAAACACAATAAGTTAGCTACTGTATCAGTCAAATTAACTTTGAACATACAAATAAAAAGAAAGAGAAAATTTAATCAAAATACATGTAATGACACCTAATAAAGCTACTTTCAGATCATACTGTAAAAACCTTACATTTCTGATCTTGAACTGTCAATCACGAATAGGTGCAAAATAATATTTCCATGATTTTTACAGGCTATAGAAATATTATTTTGATGCAAACTCTGAATCAACATGCACCAATGCTAAATTTTCAATATATTGTAATCATTATGTTAATAATTACGCACATATATATGAATATATGTACATTTCTGAAATACATTACTTGGACACAGTCACTTCTGATAAGAGATCACTCTAAATTGTAATGTAGACGCATGCATTTTCAGTAAAGCTGCTTCGAAACTATGTATGGTGAAAAGCGCTATACAAATAAATGTGAATTTAGCATCTCTTTCCCTAATTAAAGGGAAAGATAAAAAGTAATGTAACCGTAGAAAACAAAATTTAGTCCTTAAAAAGGCAATAAAAACACTTAAAGCTAATTTAATCTATTTTTTACATCATTCTACACTCTAAAAATAAAGGTTCTTTATTAGCATTGATGGTTAAAGAACCTTTAACATCATGGAACATTTGCATTCCATATAACGGAAAAGGGTTCTTTAGATCATTAAAATGTGCTTCACACAAAGAAAAACAAGTTTTTTTAAGACCCGATCACTGATAGTTTCTTTGGGGAACCAAAAATGGTTCTTTTTTTAGCATTGCTGCAAAAACTTCCATTTGGAACCTTTATTTTTAAGAGTGTATATACTGTAGGACAGAAAAGTTCCCAATGCAAGAATTGTCCTTTTGCTTTGATATTATTGTATATGCCTTCATTTAATGAAACTATTGTATTGTGAATAACTGAATAACCTGCTTGTATCTTTGAAATAGAGAAAAGGAGGCTAGATATAATAATAATAATAATAAACTTTATTTTCTTTAGCGCCTTTAAAAGTATCTCAAAGCGCTTCACAAGAATAGAAACAAGATAAAACATACAATAATACAAACAATGCATTAATGAAAGAAAAAACAAATGAAAATAAAATACCAAATAAAAACATACTATCAAAAGTCCAATAAAATAATAATAATAATAATAATACAATTACAAACAATGTAAAAGCTACCCTAAACAAATAAGTTTTAAGGGACGATTTAAAAACACTAAGGGATTCAGCTTGCCTAATCTCAGCTGGCAGGAAATTCCAAAGTTTTGGAGCAATTGAAGAAAAAGCCCCATCACTCATGGATTTTAAACGAGTAAGCGGAACAATTAAAAGGCCAGCTTCCGAGGAGCGGAGATCACGTGCTGGTGTGTAAGGGGTTAAAAGCTCAGAGAGATAATGAGGTCCCAGTCCATGCAAAGCCTTATAAGTAAGCATAAGTATTTTAAAATTCACATGGAATCTGACAGATATCTTAAACAAACCAGATGAAAATAGTTGTGGTGTTGACTTATCAGCATTCGTCCACTGACAATAAACGGTGAAGTTAACACCCTCCACGCCATCCAGCAATCAGACGCATCTTAAGTTAAATAAACCTCATTGTTTGACTGTGTTTCCAAAGCTTCTTGAGGGTTGAGCTTGACATTTCAACAGAGAGGGTGTTCCTGACTGACTCGCTTCCTCCTTCCCTTCGGCCACACTCCAGCTTTTTCATCACTCACACTCTTTCCCCCGCTGTGTGTGCATGAGAAAGATGATATGCTTCCAACCAATTCTGATGGTAACATAAACATAACCGCTATTCTTTACCAACAATAAAGAAAGATCAAATAATAAAATAAAATGTCCATTACCAAATCTAACACAACCTGTACACAATGTTTTATTTTAAGTTTATTTCAAACTTTAAAGGTCATTGCAACAATTCTAGAATTGAGTCACCAATCTGACAAACGTTTTAGTCAGTCTCACTGTTGCCCTGTTTGCTCTCATTCTGAGCATTCTTGCCTTTGTGCCCATGTTCTCTCAACCTCATCACATTCCCCGACCTCTGCCAACTGAATGGCACTGTTTGATGATGTAAGAGCTTAATCTGTCGGTTGACTGACGGGGTTCGAGGACTTCCAGGGTGAGGAGCCCGAGGTGTCCATCAGTGCCACGGATTCAAAGAAAAACTATGTGCAAATATCAACAAGAAAGAGCTAGCACAAACAAGACATCAACTACTAAACAGAACAAGACTGATTAGGAACTTGATTTATTCAGATTAAAAAAAGCAGGAATAAGATTGTTTACAAGTCTAAATTTCGAGGTGCTCAACAAATGAAAATTTCATGACATGAGCTTGATTTGTTCGTTTTTGTTGGTAAGACTAAAATTTATAAATAAAGAGTAATACACAGAACTTTGAAATGTCTTCATGCAATCTAACTAAACTGTACACAGACAATATTATATTGTCTTTAATTGAATCAGAACTACACTTAATTTAGTTCTAAAAAAAGAAAAAAGAATTGCGAAATGTAAACTAAATGTGATAAAAAATGTGACCTTGCAACTGCAAGATATAAACTTGAAACCTGCAATTTCTCTTTTTTTTTTTATTAATAGCTTGTTGGAGTGACATGAGCCTAACTCCAATATGTGTAAATGGGGTGTTTCTAAAAAATCTCTAAAATTTAAAATAAAAGTGGTTTTTGTGAGTCTTTGTATAGGCAACTAGTATACTATCTTCATGTAATAAACATTTACTTTGTTTACTTTAAAGGCCCCGAAATTCTTCAATCAATATCGAAGAACGATCTGGTGTGACGTCATTTCAAACAAAATTAGGCAAAAACTAAGTTAGTTTTGTGTTCGTTTCGGGAGTTCGAAACAGCTTGCCAAACCAAACTTTCCTGGTAAACACCTGCAAACTACCATTGGTCTGTGGCGATGACATAATAGGTAGGTGTGGCTCTGAGGCTCCGCCTTCTTTGACGTAGAAATCTTCGCCAGTTAATTTCTGTTCAGTCCCTCAAGGTCAGACATTCGCGAGCAATTACACTGTAGAGCCTTTTTTTAAGTAGAAATTGAAGTTGTAATTCTAATTGAAAGAGACGCTGACACTGTTTTTCATGTTTAATACTGTAAAGCTGCTTGCTTTTAAACAATCTTTTGTATAAAGTGCTATATAAATAAAAGTGACCTGACTTTACTGGAGTGCCAAATTGCAGAGCTTGAACAAATATCCACATCGTATGATCAGATGCTTTCTTTACCGTTTTCTCATCTCTGTCATTTTTGTTGTGTTTATTTTATTGAAAGGAAAGAGTGCGCAGCACATATTTACATATTCGTATATGCGCTGCTCTCACTAGCGTGGGCCGCATCAGGATATTCACTAACAGTATAGCCTGCTCACGTATTTTTAAACTTTTTTTTTTCTTACCCTAAAGTGAAGAACAGAAAAGAACTTTGCTGTGAGTATATCGGGGCCTTAAGCTGAAACAAATTTTGGTCACTAGAATATCTCTGGAGTTCACCACATGTTGCTGTGAGTATATCGGGGCCTTAAGCTGAAACAAATTTTGGTCACTAGAATATCTCTGGAGTTCACCACATGATAGAAGCCACATTAGAGCCACACAAAGTTGGAAACTGATTAAAAATAGCGAGTGTATCCTCAAGCGGCCTGGTCCCAAGAGCGGCTCGGCAGATGCAGTGCTGATGCGGAAGTCAAGACAGGGGCTATCATGGGGCCGTTTCTGAGAGGGGCCCCCAGAGGGGCCGAGCTCCCCTGCTTCTCAGTAGGAGCTAATGAATATGAACAGACAGAGGGCATATTGCCCAGTGTCTGTCTTGGCCTGTTTACCACAAAACTAATAGGACTCAGCTTTAAGAAAGAGGAACCCAAGGGAACCCATCTCCCTCCTGAGAGTGATTCAAGCACAACATATAGAAACTGAGAACTAAGGATGATATGAGAAAAAGAGGAATAAAGGTGGAAAATGAAATAAAACATACAGCCTTTATATTTGAAGTTCTTTTCTGCTTCCTAATTATCACAAGCTTACGAAAGCCACGTTACAAAGGAAGTGAAAGCACAGACAAAATCAGGCAACAATTAGCCAACCGAGACCAATCAATGAAACAACAAATTAAAGGTCTTGTAAAAACATTGCCTGAGGCAAAACGCTTTCATTGTTCCAGAGGTGTGAATGACAGAAAGCCTGTTAACTGTGCATTACATTTTGCTCAATTTAAAGGGATAGTTCACCCGAAAATTACAATTGTGCCATCATTTATTCACCCTCATGTTATTTCTAACCTGTACTTAGTTTAGATTATTCTGTGGAACAAAAAAAATAAAAATGAATCACCATGAGTATGATGAAAGCAGTCCTTTTGACACTATATTCCATGTCTTCTGAAAACTTATGACTGAAAGTTAAGTCAGGATGACAGGATTTTCATTTTTGTGGGTACAATTCCTTTAAAGTGCCTCTATTATGCTATTTTAAAGGTTCCTAATTTCGTTTTGAAGGTCTCCTACCATAGTAGCATTCACATGAATTTAAGGTAAAAAAAAAAAAAAAAAAAAAATTCTTATAATACATTGCAGCATGACCTCTTTCATGATTCAGTCTCTCTAAACACTTGCGTTCAGAGAGAGATACTCTGTTCTGATTGGTCAGATGGACCAATCTGTAGTGATTGGTCTACCGCTTACATCATGTGTCGTAAATGACTGAATTTCAGTTCTAGAGGCTTCCTTACTACACTTGTATATAGAGTAATCCGAACAGTCACGATGACGTCGATTGTTCACGGGCAGCCAATGAAGACAATAGGCTGGCATTATGCAAATTTTTTAAAAATCGTAGGTTCGAGCAGGAAGTAAAACTGGAATTACTGACGCTTTTCAGGCAGGTCTGGATTGGTTCTTTCTTTTGGGAGACAATAACTAAATTTTTCCTGCACTTTGATCTTTGAAATATGCAGACCTTTTACATTCACAAACAGCTACACAACACACTATAGCCTCTTTCACACAGAGATTACGGAAAATACACTGATAACGTGTCCCGGCATTTGTCCTAGGATCGTTTGCTTTTGGTTCATTTACACCTCCAGTGATTTTACGGAATATGTGGGTGCGTTCAAACACATCCCGTAAATATCCAGTAAAGACTAAGTTGAGAAACCACGCTTGAGCATTTTTTTTCTGATTTGATCATAAACTAGCGCATTGCGTACAGTTCCACTAAGCTGGTGAACTCAGCTTCCCTACGACACACCCCTTACTGCATTGGTCCTGCCTTTTGTTCACACAGGACTGACCCCAGCAATGTTACTAGGTTCCCAACCTGGGACATGTTGGAGTTCACACAGAAGGATCCCTAGAAATTTTATGGCAATTTTCTGGGATCAATGCAGAGTGTGAAAGGGGCTTATGTCAAAGGTAATAATATCCGAAAAAGCATAATAGGAGCACTTTAAAGTCATAAATATTGGATAAACGTTCATAATCACTAAAACGTTCATGATCAAAAGAACAACAGAGAGAGAATAACAAATAGCTAAACAAATGGTAACCAACCTGGGCTGTGGATCCATCAAACCCTTCCTTACGGATGACCGTCTGGATGGACTTCAGGAGAGCATGATAGGGTGATGGTAATGGACTGAGAGAACATGAGAGAAGAACAAGATGTTAGAGAGACCAAAAGCTAGTCAAAGTAACCACCCAAAAAACACTAGCATTCACCCAGAAAACCTATAGCTTCATGGAGACTTTGACTGACATAACTTTGGCATGAATGCAATTTAGAAGATCAAATAATTATTATAAAATCTCCATCATCAATGTGCACATTACCGAAAATACATTTATAATGTTACAAAATATATCTATTTAAATAAATGTTGGATTCTATTCATCAAAGAATCCTGAAAAAAATATCACAGTTTCCACAAAAATATTCAGCTTTTTTCAACATTGATAATACTACTACTACTACTAATAATAAATGTTTCTTGAGCTGCAAATCAGCATATTAGAATGATTTCTGAAGGATCATGTGACACTGAAGACTGGAGGAATGATGCTGAAAATTCAGCTTAAATCAATGTGTCAATAAATTACATTTTAAAATATATTCAAATAGAAAACTGTTATTTAAATTAAATAATTCTGAATATTCTGAAATATTATTGCACTGTATTTTTTATCAAATAAATGCAGCTTTGTTAAGCATAAGATACTTATTTTAAAAACATTACAACACATTACCGCCTAAAAAATTTAGAAGGGTAATAATTAGTAAGTGTAAAATGCAATCCCATTATCATAAGAAAAGTTTAAAAGTTGCAAAGGTGCATGTGCAAGCAAAAGAGTGCTTCAATCTATCTGTTATTTTACTTATTTTCATGCAAGGGTTTAATTTCAGCAAAGTGCTTGAATGTGAATGATTATGATTATGGCTTCAGGTCGAAAGTTGATGATACCTGTGTGTCCACTTCAATTAAAACCACTCATTGCGGTGGCATATGCTGCCAACATAAAGCGGGATTTGCTTCGGTATCACAAAAGCCTGTTGACATCGGCAGTAACCCTGGCAACCAACGGGTACATGTAGATGCAAGGAACTAAATCACTAATTAAATCAAATGAAATGAAATGAAATTAATTAAACACTTTGGCACCTCCGTCAGCTCGGGGCGCTCCCCCTGAGGTCTGCGGTGAGTCTGAGTGTGCTGTGTTAACGGGACAGTGCTTCTGATCCCAGTGACACAGCGCTTCTATGTTAAATCAGGGGTAAGATGTGCAACTCCTTACAAGGAAGGTCAAAACAGTTGACCTGCTCTAAGTTGCACATTCTGTCTTTACTTTTTAGACCCTCTAGTTACACTTTAAATTGCATGAATGAAAATGCATTAGATGTCACCAAACCATGTGGCATTTATTAGAAGGAAGGTTAGCATATTGGCACATCTTTCACGCAAAACATGTTACAAAAATAAGTATATTAAGTTTAACATTATTCAACAATAGACACACTACTGTTGAAAGTAAAGATTAGTAATGTAGTAAAGTTTGGGGTCATTAAGATAAAAAAACACAAACTTGTTTTTAACAATTATTCAGTAAAGACATTAACCATTACCAACTGTTCAAAATGAAGACAAATGTATTTGGACACTTGTTAGTTGACTAATGTTAAAATGTCTTTTACTGTATGTACATATACTGTATGTATTTTAACACACACACACACACACACACACACACACACACACACACACACACACACACACACACACACACACACACACACACACACACACACACACACACACACCTCTTTCATTCTGTCACTTCAGTCAATCATGTCAGGCTTTCCCTCTCATTCTGGCTCACGACATGTTGTAATGACCACACTGTGCCACTCTGCATGAAGCTATGATAGCCATCAATTACTCAAAGATTGAGAACTGGATCTAAAACAGCCACCTCCAGGCCCGTCACTGCCTTTCGGTTGTTTAAAAGGACTCACTCAAAAACAGCATCTATTGCATAATGCCAACAAATATCCACAGAAACTCATTCTGAAATTGAATTGAGCCATTCAGTTAAAAAAATAAATAATTTGCTTTTAAAAGCAAAAATGAAGCTCATTTTACATTTGATAAAAGCACTTGAATGAAATATTTTGAGTTCTTTGCGCCGGAAAGATGTTTATCGTGATTTTAGAAGTGGGACTACCAAATTTTGCATCTGATAAATATCATGTGAAAGTTATAGGGTTTATTGGCTTTACATGGCTAAGATATGACTAGAAATGCTGGATTATAACTGCAGAGAAAAAAGCAGTTTTATGACAGTCTCATGCTAACTCCTTACGTTTAAGTCTCAAAGTTTCTAAACTATTTTCTGTGGTAATCAACATTGGGCCACAAAATGCTGTTGATAGAATTGATGATAAACCTAAAACATCATGTTACATGTTTAGTCTTCCATCCTCGCACATACACTACAGTTCAAAAGTTTGGGTGTGGTAATATTTTTTTTTTTATGTTTTTGAAATAAATCTATTATGCTTGTCACGGTTTGGGTTTTGTGTGTCTTGTTCTTGCCTGTCATGTGATTCCCTGTTCGTCATGTGATCCTGTCATGTGTCTTGTAATTTGTTAATTGTCTGATCATTGTTCACAGGTGGTCCTTGTCTTGTAATTAGTCAGTGTATTTAAGCCCTTATGTTTGCCCTGTGTCTTTGTATTGGATTGTATGTTACATGTGAATGTTTTGTAGTCTTGTATTTTCCGGCCCTTGTTCTTGTTTCAGGCCTTGCCCTGCCTTTGTTTTGTGTTGATTTATTATTGGTATTAAAGTTTGCGTTTGGGTCCTCACCAGCTCGCCTCCAGTGGATCATTCATAACAGAATCCAAGACCAAACATGGACCCAGCAACTCGCCTGTTCCGTCTCAGCCAAGGTGACCGCCCTATTGAGAAGTATGTGGAGGAATTTTGTGAGCTCTGCCATGGGGTGGACTTTGATGAGAGTGTCTTAAAGGACATGTTCCGTTATGGGCTTACGGACATTCTTGATTACCTCATGCCTGATAACACCCCTCAATGGACCTTAATCCAATATATTGACCTTGCCCTTCGGATAAGCGGCTCGATATTTACTGGGGCATTTGGGGATGTTATCACGACCGTCATGCCCGCTGATCCCTCACCGCTGGTCCCGTCCAGCTCAGAGCCTTCACCGCTGGTCCCGTCCAGCTCAGAGCCTTCACCGCTGGTTCCGTCCAGCCTAGAGCCCTCACTGCTGGTTCCGTCCAGTCAAGAGTCTGTACTTCGCCGTCAACAACGGCGGAGGAAGAGAAAGACTTCCGGCATCCCACAGGGTCCGAGGGTCAGGCCTAAGCCTACGGTCAACCGAGAGACCATTTCTGAACTCCTCGGCCTGTCGGCGCCAATCCAGCGTCTTTCCCTGCCGGCGCCACCCAAGCGCCTCGCCCTGCTGGCGCCGCCCGTCACGTCTGCCCAGCCAGAGACCGTCCAGCCAGAGACCGTCCAGCCAGAGACCGTCCAGCCAGAGACCGTCCAGCCAGAGACCGTCCAGCCAGAGCTTCACGTCAGCCACGTCCAGCCAGAGCTTCACGTCAGCCACGTCCAGCCAGAGCTTCACGTCAGCCACGTCCAGCCAGAGCTTCACGTCAGCCACGTCCAGCCAGAGCTTCACGTCAGCCACGTCCAGCCAGAGCTTCACGTCAGCCACGTCCAGCCAGAGCTTCACGTCAGCCACGTCCAGCCAGAGCTTCACGTCAGCCACGTCCAGCCAGAGCTTCACGTCACGTATGCCGATCCAGAGACTGTTCACGTCACGTATGCCGATCCAGAGACTGTTCACGTCACGTCTGCCGATCCAGAGACTGTTCACGTCACGTCTGCCGATCCAGAGACTGTTCACGTCACGTCTGCCGATCCGGAGACTGTTCACGTCACGTCTGCCGACCCAGAGACGCGTCACGTCACTTCTGCCGATCCAGAGACTGTTCACGTCATGTCTGCCGATCCAGAGACTGTTCACGTCACGTCTGCCGACCCAGAGACGCGTCACGTCACTTCTGCCGATCCAGAGACGCGTCACGTCACTCCTACAGAGCCAGTGTCTACGGACAAGATGGCCAAGTCAGAGACTGTTCACGTCACTTCTGCCAAGCCAGAGACGCTTCACATCACTTCTACAGAGCCAGTGTCTACGGACAAGATGGCCGCCTCCGAGCCAGTGTCTACGGAGAAGATGGCCGCCTCCGAGCCAGTGTCTACGGACAAGATGGCCGCCTCCGAGCCAGTGTCTACGGACAAGATGGCCGCCTCCGAGCCAGCGTCTACGGACAAGATGGCCGCCTCCGAGCCAGTGTCTACGGACAAGATGGCCGTCGTCACAGAGTCTGTTCCTGTTCCTGAGCCGGTGTCTGCTGTTCCTGAGCCGGGGTCGTCTGTTCCTGAGCCGGGGCCGCCCGAGGGGTCTTCACCGCCCTGGCCGCCCGAAGGGTCTTCACCGCCCTGGCCGCCCGAGGGGTCTTCACCGCCGTGGCCACCCGAGGGGTCTTCACCGCCGTGGCCGCCCGAGGGGTCTTCACCGCCGTGGCCGTCCGAAGGGTCGTCTCCGCCCTGGCCGCCTGCTCCGCCGTAGCCGCCCGAAGGGTCCTCTCCGCCGTGGCCGCCCAAAGGGTCTTCTCCGCCGTGGCCGCCCAAAGGGTCTTCTCCGCCGTGGCCGCCCAAAGGGTCTTCTCCGCCGTGGCCGCCCAAAGGGTCTTCTCCGCCGTGGCCGCCCAAAGGGTCTTCTCCGCCGTGGCCGCCCAAAGGGTCTTCTCCGCCGTGGCCGCCCAAAGGGTCTTCTCCGCCGTGGCCGCCCAAAGGGTCTTCTCCGCCGTGGCCGCCCAAAGGGTCTTCTCCGCCGTGGCCGCCCAAAGGGTCTTCTCCGCCGTGGCCGCCCAAAGGGTCTTCTCTGCCGTGGCCGCCCGAAGGGTCTTCTCCGCCGTGGCCATCCGAAGGCTCCGCTCCGCCCTGGCTTTCCACCCTGCCGCAGTCTCCGGGCCCTCTTCCGCTCCACGAGCCTGGCCCTCCATCCCGCCCCCGGGTCCGCCTCCGCTCCACCTCCCTCCTGGACTGTTTTCATTAGGAGCGTCTGGAATCCGCTCCTTAAGGGGGGGGCTATGTCACGGTTTGGGTTTTGTGTGTCTTGTTCTTGCCTGTCATGTGATTCCCTGTTAGTCATGTGATCCTGTCATGTGTCTTGTCATTTGTTAATTGTCTGATCATTGTTCACAGGTGGTCCTTGTCTTGTAATTAGTCAGTGTATTTAAGCCCTCATGTTTGCCCTGTGTCTTTGTCTTGGATTGAATGTTACATGTGAATGTTTTGTAGTCTTGTATTTTCCGGCCCTTGTTCTTGTTTCAGGCCTTGCCCTGCCTTTGTTTTGTGTTGATTTATTATTGGTATTAAAGTTTGCGTTTGGGTCCTCACCAGCTCGCCTCCAGTGGATCATTCATAACAATGCTCACTAAAGCTGCATTTTATTCATTAAAAATACAATAAAAAATATATTTGAAATATTATTACAATTTAAAATAACTGTTCTCTATTTTAATATATTTTAACATGTATTTTATTCATGTGATGTCAAAGCTGAATTTTCAGCACCGTTACTCCAGTCTTCAGTGTCACATGATCCTTCAGAAATCATTCTAATATGACGATTTGCTGCTCAAGAAACTATTAAGCAGTTGTTCTGCTTAATATTTATCATGCTTAGTGTATGGCGGGTTTTTTTAGGATTCTTTGATAAATAGAAAGTTCAAAAGAATAGCATTTATTTGAAATGGAAATCTTTTGTAACATTATACATTTAGTCACTTTTGATCAATTTCATTTCTTTTAGACAAAAATCTTACTGAACCCAAACTTTTGAACAATAGTGTACAATTTCACGCTCTGATCCCAACTGACTGATTTGCTCCTTAATGGGGTGAAACACGTGTTTCCCTCTTTTGATTAAGACCTGGAGATGTGGGGGTGGTGGTAATCAAAAGAAGACCCGCCCCCATTGTGTCTGAGACACAGAGACCGCAGCAGCCCAGCGGAGCGTGATCGCTTAAGGTGCTGTCCGTGGAGGATAAAGGCCGACAGGTGAGCTAATTAAGATCACAGTGATGTGAGCGCGAGGGGGACCAGAGGTAGCATCCGTCTTAAACAACAGGCTCCGCTTTCACCTGGAGAGCAATTTGTGCCAATTACGCCACGTAGTGAAACGGAGCAATTTAACAGTCTGGAAACGGCATGGGGCTTTTTATTCTATGAGCTGTGAAACACAGAAAGACAATGAGGTTGTTTTTTTGTATCTCAAGACATTTAGTAGTCGTTTAAGCTTGCTGATTAATTGATTTCTCCGAAATGGATATGAAGCAGTTTTCGACATCAGTCCCAATTGGTGCTTTATAGCAAAATGTGCCTCTACCATCATTTTCAGACAAACTCCAAAAACGTACCTATACAATCAATTCACAAGAGTTCCTTTTGAAATAAACAGAGGCCGTAAAACAATGCTTATCCCTTTTCACACAAATTATGATTACAGGGGTAGATTATCAATCAATTAAGAATTTTCATGCAGTTCCTTGCACAATACAGTTATGACCAGGACTTGACATTAACTTTTTCGCTCACCAGCCACTGTGGCTAGTGGTTTTCCAAAGTTGCTCGCCACTCAGTATTTTCACTGGCCCCAATTTTGACATCAATTGGATGGGGAAAAACTGCCAGTTAGATATTTTTTATTATATTATCTCATAATTTGGCAGCAGGTATATTAGGCTGCTGTCACTTTAAGACCTGATGCATGGATCCATTATGCTGTATGCATTGTCTTTCTCAACTCTAATTACATTCAATTAAAACATAACTGACTGTTTACGTGAATACTCACCAAGACCAGCATTTTCACATTATTTTGCGTGTACTTGACTGTTTAAGTGCAATAACAAGGCAACGAAAACGAACACAAGATGGCTTTATGTGCGTGAACTTTGAGTGTGAGCACAAAAATCTGCAGGAAATGAGTAAAATTATGCACAATACACGCAATCCCCACCGAAATTCAAGCCCTGTAACACCAACAACATTCATTTGGAGCAAATGAGTAAGGAGAGGTGGGTTTGTGTTTCAACTCACTGTCGGAGAGATGAGAGAACGAGAAAGCACAGCTGATATCGTGTATCTATTCTGCAGAAAATTAGTATTATAAGCATTTCAGTATTGATATGTACACTACATTGCACCCATTTTATGATTTCAGATGCATTTTTTAAAGACTACAATTAAAAAAAGTATATATATATATTCAACCCGCCAAAGTGGCAAGTTGGAGTGACTGTTACACGCCACTGCTGAAATCCACCCGCATTTGGTGGGTTGGCAGGTGTTAATGTCAAGCCCTGGTTATTACCTCAAAACACTTTTACCATAGTGCATGATTTATAAGCTAACACATTTGACATTTGTAACACATAATCAGCTCCATATGTATGGCTTTTCTGACATAGTAAACTTGCTCATTAACTTACCTGGTACAGCATGGCAAACGCTCCGGTACGAGTCCCGTGAAACCCCAAGTCACGATACAAGAGTTCAAAGACACAAGCTAAAATGGCATGGTTGCTTCAGCATTTTTATACATTTGTATGCACTTTTTAGTATTTGGTGTAGGTGGCACGTCATTTTCAAATGCGATTAACCTTCATTTAATTTTCAAGCTGCCGCAATACGGACAACGACCAACGTAATAACATTTTCAACATTCACACAAAACATGCGACGTAATATAATTTTGCAGAAAAGTAGCCACTGGCACAGTTTTCCAATGAACCTGGGTTGGAAATTACATGACGACTAGAAACTCTTCACCAAATATATGTACTAGGAATAACGTCTATTGGTGTTCCTATGGTACGAAGACACATCTAAAAGGTGTTCTAAAGATCTAATGGCTAAAAGCTTTATGATTGCATTATAACACGTCATAAAATCGTAATAAACTGAACATGGAGGAAGGAATGACGGCAAAATTCCAAAAGCAACACCTACGTAGGCCGCGGCATCCATCATGTTGCTACCACGGCACAAGCTGTTCTGCGGACACAGTATCGCCACACAGGAACACATTTACGGATGCGAGTAAACATAGGCTTGGGAACACGGCCCCTTCACTATGGTGCTGTTATGCAGATAAACAATTAGAAGACCTCTCTGTTTGCGGACATAAAAAGCAGAGAGAGGGCTCCATGAAGCAGGGGCTCCAGATTGATTTGTTTGCACTGTGGCCATGCCGTAGACTTTAATGCAACCAAAGCTCCTGCCTCCTCTACACGGGCACCCCTCGCAACCATAAAACAACCGCATTGCAAACACCATTGAAGACTCAACCCTGTCTCTAGCAGCGCTCGCAAAGACCTGGAAGTACAGAGATGTTTCTACGAAAACTTTTATTAGGCTGAACACCCATCATAAAATCAAATTGCAGACGTGTTCCTCAGAAACATGACATCAGCATTGAGAAAGCATTTTCTTCTTGGAGATATGTGACGATACTTAGCGCACTTATCATACTAGAAGCAAGGACCTATATGAAAGATAAGTGCAAAAGGCTGTGTGTGCGTTCAGTTATAATGTTTGGTTAAGCTGTCCCTAATCATAAGCATTCTTTTATGAACTTCCATGAGTAATAATAAAAGCACTGTCAGGGCAATTTAGATATTTACGCAGGACAGGCACATCCATTTAATGTTGAATCTTGAATATTCCTACTTGATCCCTTTTAAACTTCATACCACATATCGCTCCGTTGTCTGATGCTCTGAAGATGACATACATACACTCCCATTAAAAAGTTTGGGGTCAATACAATAGAAAATAGTTATTTTAAAATTGTAATAATACTTCACAACATTTCTGTATTCTTGATCAGCATAAAAGGCTTCTTTAAAAATAAAATTCATAAAAAAATCTTGCGGTCCCCATGCTTATAAAAGGCAGTGTACATCTTGGAAAACACAATGTCAATGCTTTTCAAAGCTGATATATTTCCTGGAATAACTCACATTTTCAGGTTATCCTATTTTGAATATTGGCCATAACTAAACATACATTTTGATACTCAACATAGATATTCAAGCAGACTAGTATTAGATGTTAATCTCAAAGATGGTGACGTCCATGTGAGCATCCCAATGCCCTATTGACTCCGAAGGTCAGAGCCCTTGAAGTGGGGACTTTGGAGGGAGCAGGGCACCTGCCTGTCATAATGAAGCCATTTGGAACACACTTGGTGAAGGAAGCAATGAAAGACCATGTAATTTCCTCATTAGCTTCCCATGGAATGTTACCACGACAAAGCTAGGCAGCGACAACAGGAATAACTTATCATTGCTGTTAATATGATACAAATAAATGATAAAATACGTGAAAAAAATGTGTGTTTAGTTCACCCAAAAATGAAAGTTCTGTCATTAATTACTATCCCTGATGTCGTTCCAAACCTGCAAGACTTTCGTTCATCATTGGAACAAAAATTAAGATATTTTTGATGAAATCTGAGAGCTTTCTGTCCCTCCATTGACAGCTACGCAACTACCACTTTAAAGCTTCAAAAAGTTCATAAAGAGATCATAAAACTAAATCCATATGAATTAAGCAGTTAGTCCAAATTTTCTGAACAGACGCAATTGCTTTATATGATGAACAGATTTAATTTAGGCTTTCATTCACATTTAAATATTGATCAGCGAACATAAACAGAAGCTCAACCGAGCCTGCTTGACGAGTGAGAACAAACCTCATTGGTTCTTGTGGACGATCAATTGTGCTGGGTAACACGAGAAAGAACCTTATTGGTTCTTGCTGAAGCTCAAACGTATCGTAACACGAGAGTGAGTGATTAATGACAGTATTTAGAAATTTAGAAACTATCCATTTAATATTAATTGAATGACGAAAATGTGTGTAATACATCACAACAAAACATCTTGAATTATTCTGTTTATTCATTAACTCCAACTCTACCAACATATCTAGATTTAAAATGAATCTCCCTGGGTCACATGACCATGAACGATTAAATGACTTCCTTAAATGACTTCCTTGAAGTGACCATCGCATGATCCCTTCGCTAAAGCACTTGTGGAAGGGCCCTTCAAGAAAAGATTCAGCTACTCACTTTCATTTCGAGAGCCCTACAAATGGCGTCCCCTTCCCGAAGTACCCTTCAAGGGTGCAAAAACGCATTTTGGAATTTGCCCCATAAAATCATGCGTAGAACATAAAACTGATGTGAGCATCTCCAGTGGAGAACAGTGACTGGATCTTCAGATAACACACAGCTCATATCTCCGTTGAGGTTACCGAAAATACACCGGTTCAGTTCACACAGCTCGGGTTTTTCCGAGAATGCGGTTGAGAGTCCTGAAAATTTACAGGTGTGAGTTTGGTTACAGGATGTGGTTGTCACTCCCGTAAATAACCGTAGCTGTGTGTGGATGTAACAGTATAAGGACTAAAACACCTAGGACTGACAGCCATATTCTTATGGTGTGTGAATGTGGCCTTAGTTACCTTGATCCTGTGGTTACTGGTGTTTCCTGTAGCTGATAAAAACTGTGGCATTTGGCTGTTTGCTGTAGTTCAGGCTCCATGGTCTTGGATACGTCATAGTAATGACCAAACCTCAATGAGGACGCCAATGCAGTCTTTAAAAAAAGAAAGAAAAACTTTATTTTCTAGTGGTTTATTTTAAAATACTATAAAATTGCTATTGATTAGTAAACATGTTGACCTGCAATTTTATTACACTTTAAAAAGTGATCAGTTGACTTAACTTTTTGAGGAAACCAGTTGCCGTAAAATTAAGTAAATAAACTTCATGCTTAATCGAAAAAATTAAGTAATATGGAATTGTCAAGTTCACATAACTTAATTTTTTCAATTAAGCATTACGTTTATTTACTTAATAATTTTAAAGGCAACGGGTTTACAACATTTTTTTTAAGTGAACTGAACAGTTTTTTCAGATGTAAGTGAAGTAAGTGACATGAAGTTATTTTTATACTCTCTTTGAACCAATTTACAGTCATGTTTTTCCTCATTCATGAGGATTTTCCCCTGAAATGATTGTAAAGCATTTTAGGTATACAATAGTACATAATAAAGTGCTATTTAACCATTCATACATTTAACGATTGTTAAACTGTAAGAAACCCAGAGGATTCGTTAAGCCATTGAAAACATAATGACTTTCTGACAAGACTGACCACTTAGGCTTAGAAAAACACAGTTGTATGCAGGCAGACGTATTCCTGAGGTTGTGAGGGGGTCTGGATTTTTGGGAGTTTCTAACGAGCAGTGAGGTGAGCCCCTAATCTTCTCCTGATCTGGATCAGCAACTCTTATGTGTTCCAGCACCACCTTCGAAAATTGACGGCTTGGCACTCAACCTCGTTTAGTGGGCAGGTCGGGTCGACCCCTTTAACGTTACGGGATGGGTTTTGACTGACTGAACTTTGATCTGGTGTCTCCATTGAGAACGTGAAACGAGGGGGACGCTCTATGTTTAGGATGCAAATCCCTTAGTAGATTTACTGGTGCTTTGTGAAGAGGACAGAGGTATGATAAAGGTTAAGGAGGGTAAGTATCCCTTCTGAGACAGGGAGGAAGAAAGGGTGATGGGGGGAATAGGAAGGAGAGGATGAAATAAGAAAATAAGACTGGAAATATCCAATGAGAAGCAGAGGGAAGAAAGTCAAGGAAGAGAAAGAGCAATAGTTGTACATTATTCTTAAAAGTTTGGGGTTCAGGACGATTTATAAAATGTTTTTCAAAGAAGTCTCTTATGCTCATCAATGCTGCATTTATTATTGCTCAAAAATACAGCAAAAACACTAATACTGTGAAATTTTATTACAATTTAAAATTTATATTGAAATAACAAACAGTTACTTTAAAATTTCATTTATTCATGTGATGTCAAAGCTGAATTTTCAGCATTGTTATCCTCCAGAAATCATTCTAATATCTGATTTGCTATCAATGGTGAAAACAGTTCAGCTATTTCATTTTTCTGAGGAAACTAGTCGGTTTTTTTTCAGGATTCTTTGATGAATGGAAAGAATATCCAATGAGAAGGGGGGGGGGGGGGGGGGCAGGGAAGAGAAAGAGCAAAAGTTGTCAGAAAACAGACAGAAAGAGTGAAATCTTTGGGGACTCACTGGTGTCCCCCTAATCTCCATAGCAATCTGGATTATGGGCTGGCGGGAGGGGTCTTTTCTCCGAACGGAAGAAAGAGGCGCACGGGGACGCCACGGCGAGGACTGTGAAGGGATTTGGGGGTGCTGGAAGCTGGGAGCTGCTGTTCCATTGTAAAAGGCTTGAGGCTGAATAGAACCTCCATGTCCTCCTGTCTCCTCGGGTTTTAAATCCACCTATAACCAGCTAAGCGTGAGTAATCCACCTAAACTGTGAACGAGAACAGCGAAAGCCCATTCACAGTGCTGGGTGGGAAGGAATTGATATATTTATTATAGGACACTATTTTTCCCAACCCCCCTTTCCTTAGCTGGTATAAAAGTAGTTGGTGGCAACCCAAAAATGAGTCACAGGTTCATACATGTTCTGATAGGGTTGCAGAAAGCAGGGTTAAACGATGCTAAATGGTAAATGCAAATAGGAAAATGCAACTAACTAACCATAAAATCTTGCATTGGCAGGGTAGTAAAATAAAGAGGTTTGTCAATTTTTAAAAGGGAAGACAAAATTCTTCACATTGCTTTGGTTGTTGATATCGAAAGTTGTGTGTCCAATCAAACTTTATGGCATTTTGGCATAAAATCTAGACAAATAAAACAGATGCTATATGAACAGGTTGTGTGACAGCATTCATTCTCAAAAAAAAAAAAAAAAAAAACATTAAGAAAACTATTCAAATCCGAATTAGCAATGAGGAATAACATTGTGCCAACCATAATGCATTTTTACACTTTGAAAATTATAATGCATTTGCATGTATTATAATTGTATTCAACTGGTTTCGTTTCAGGTTCACATTAGACATCAAGTAGTGACTTGATTTCTAATGTGAACCCGAAGCGAAACCAGTTGAGAACCTTTTCTTTATAAATAGGGCTGTCAATTTAAAACATAATTTTTGCAAATGCCATCGATTACGTTTATGTCGATGTGTGTGGTTGATTTCTCAATGTTTTACTGAATAAAAGCACTTCCCAACAGATCTTTTACCTGAACTCTGGGTTGGTTCTGGTAGCGCCAGGCGATTTTCATTGTGTCTGGATTCTCTGGGTCGCTCGGTTGAGGTTGACCCTCACTGATTTTCAGGCTGGCAACTTCATCCATAATTGGAGAAGGGAGTTCCTATTTAAGAAAATAAATATAAAAAAAACAACATTAGTTAAAAGTTACCATGAAATGAAAATGGACAATTCTTATTTTATGATGGAACATTGCAGTATTTATTATTAATGATTTATCCATGCACATCATTTTTTTTTTTATTCACATGTCCTCGTAATCTTTAATTGAAATAACTTCCCCTCCCTCTTGCAGCGACATGATATTACTGGTGCGAGGGCGGGACAACCTGTCACTCACATGAGATCGACCAATAGCAACCCACAATCATCCAATCAATTCCTAATGGACAGAATCAAGTACTGCCCAACGTTTTATTTCTCTCTTTGAAAAATGCATTTATTTTAGACACAGAAGAATATGAAAAAGCAAAAAATAAAAATCCACTATAGCAGACTTCTAAAATGTTTATCGTATTTTACATTTGACAAATGCAATCTGAATATGGCAAGTGACCTTAAAAGCTTTATAGAGGGATTTAAAACTGAAAGAATTTTTATCCCATTTTTGAAACCAAAAATTAAAAAAATAGCATTAATCAACCAGTTCATTAACTAAATTGCTACATATTTATATATTTGACAAATCAAATATTTGATCTATTTTACACTGTATCTAGATAGACTAAAGCTTGTTTAAGCCACTGTATTGGCCAGAGCTCACCTGTGAAAAGGGAAATAAATGTCAAGTGACCCGTTTTAACAAGGCCAAAAGTATGAACAAACACATCAAAATTGTGCAAGCACTTCAGAAGCTGTTGTTTAAACAACAGGGTTGATACTGTCGTTAATGCCAAAAAATGCCAAAATGAAGGTGGGAACTGTCTCCCTTAGGGGCAAATTCATACAGACACTGCAATAACAAAAAACAGAGACTGTTTCACAAATAACAGCTCAATGCAGGCACAGTCTGAAGGGCAACAACAGGCCCTCATTAAGCTTGTGTTAACTGGGGGCCAATCAGGGGCCAGCGAGAGAGGAACTCCTTGTCCACTGTCATTAAGGTGAGACTCGTTAACGTTCACAGGTAACTCCCTGAGCTCCCACACAAAAACATTCATGTATCAGTCTTACATGGGGAAGGAGATGAGAGAGAAAACACTGCCTATGCTTGGAATGGAATATTAGTGTACTGCCTAAAGCACATGGTACACTAGACATTGAGTGGACAACAGCCTAGCATGCTTTTTTTAAATGCAATACTTGAAACAGTATGCAAAAGACAACTATATAAATTTAAAAATACATTGACATGCACATAAAGTAGTAAGACTATGAGGAAACAAATAAAATAAAAATAAAAGTCTGATCAAATAGTGAAGCAAGAATAGAAGCAAATAATGTTAAAATAAGACAAAATAAATACTAAAATAAATAAAACGTGATCAAATTATAAAGCAAGACAATATGTGAATTATGGCAAAATAAAATAAATTTAAAAAATAATAATAATAAAAATGTCTATTCATTGAATAAAAAAACTAAAAAAAATGTGAATTAAATGTCTGATCCAATAATGAAGCATGAAAATATGTCAATGAAGTCAAAATATAATATTATAAAATGTCTCATCAAATAATGCAAACAAAAGATGCAAATGATGTCAGAATAAATCAAATAAAGTCTGCTCAAACAATGAAGCAATGTTCAAAATGTATCATTTGACACATTGGCAATGCAAGCTCAATTTGCATGCATTGTGGGATAGACTTGGAATGTGCAAAGCATATCCTATACTGCATATTTGCATTGAAACCTGCATACGTTGCGTAACGTACAAGCATGATAAGAATGTAAAATGTGTACCTTGAAATGCAATGCAAGTCGCTTTGGATAAAAGCGTCTGCCAAATGCATACATGTAAAATGTAAATGTAAATACTATGCAGACCATACATCCAATATACACAGCAAAAATATTGTATGATATTCTATTCCAAACACACTCAATAACAAAAGTAAACAGCAGTTTCAAAGAGTCCGTAGACCAAAAGTAGATAAATAAATTAGACTATGCCAGAGTCATAATAACACATACAGACACTGTGTCATGTTCAGTCAAACTGTTCCCGGCCAAAGCTGAGAATAATATTTTACTGGTAAAGACACACAGATTTCTCAAGGTTTATTGTTTTGAGGGCCAGGTACTAGTTATACAAGGAGAATACGATTGTAAATAATGCATTTTGATGTACTTAGACTTCACAGAACCAAAAAACTTGACCAAAGTGTCCAAGGGGCCGAGTGTGAACACTTGATTTGATTTGATTCTTACCTGCATGATCTCATCAGGGTGATCTTGGGCGGATGCCAGGAGAAGTTCATGTCCGCACACAACTCCCTCCGCCAGGAAGTACTTGAGCAGCATGCGGGAGTAGCTGTCATAGCGGTCCTCTTCTGTGAACAGAAATCACCATCAATGCCACATACATCAACCCAAACTGCACCAAAACAAAGAGCGGTGAGCCTCTTGACGTGCGTCATGACAAAAGAATGGCCAGAGAGTCACCATCGGATCAGATACTGTAAATATCCCAACATGGAGAACAAAAACAACACTAAACGTGGCTGAAATAGTAGAACAACTGTTTATTCTGGTTGCTATTGATGGCAAACACACTAGCCACTTAATCATAGATGCCGAATGGGACGTCTGACATAGGATCAGAGGCCAGTATGATTGTAATGGATTTAATGGTCAGCCCATCAGCACCTACACCATACATGAAAGGTATGAATATGACATGTTATATCTCCTGTAGCTGAAATGTACTTGATCTGTCTTGATCTATCTACAAGCTCTTCAACACTATACTTTATCCTCAACCTTGTGATGATGAAATCTCCATCAGATACAGTTATACAGGCAAACATTTGCTAAATTAGATTCCGTTGATACTAGTTCTTCTGAGGTACTGAGATAAACATTTTCATAGCTGCAGACATGTTTCATTTTCTTAGTGAGAAGATTATATTATTGATTATGATTATATATTATTGATTATAAATATTACTGTTATTAACATTATTACATGTGTACATATTAGTACCCTGAAAGCACCATGAAGGTCTATAATAGCTGAAGAAAATTATTTGTTAGCATTTCCAATTTCTTCCAGTGGCAGTTGCTTGGTGGGCAATAATCAATCACTCTCATCTGAAATATATATTCTGTCTCAACTGAATCATTGTAAAGTCCAATAAAATTTTAGCAAGCTTGTTTGGACGGTTCAAAATGAATCAGTTCAAAAATGATTCACTGGGATTTTATGTAAATATTTTCCATAGCAAAGCAATATACTGTATAATATACCACGATTCTATAAAAAAAAAACTTAAATAAAATACTATATATATATATATATATATATATAGTATAATAGAATATTATATAAATAATAGAAAAAAAATTGTCAGAAAAAAGATCTGCTCCAACTGAAAATAAAAATATTATGTAAATTACATAAATGCTATCTGTTAAACTACCATTCAAAAGTTTGAAGTTTGTCTAAGAATCTAAACAATTTGTTGTTTTTTAAAGAACTCTATCATGCTCAGCAAGGCTGAATTCATTTGATTAAAATGCAGTAAAACCTTTAATATTATGAAGAAGTATTACAATTTAAAATAACAAATTAAATGAAAAACTTTTATTTTAAAATGTAATTTATTCCTGTGATGCAGGAATTTTAAGCATTGTTACTCCAGTCTTCAGTGTCACATGATCCTTCAGAAATCATTCTAATATGATGATCTGATGCTGAAGAAACATTTATTGTTTCCAATGTTTAAAACAGTTGTGCAGCCTATTTTTGTGGAAACCAAAAAACATTTTTTGCCATGATTCTGAATAAATAGAAAGTTAACAAGAACAGCATTTATTTGAAATTGTCACAAAAAATCATTACTGTCCCATTTGATCAACTTAATGTATCCTTGCTGAAAAAAAGTAGTAATCTGTTTTAAAAAGGTTTAACTGGCCCTGGACCTCTGATCAACGGAGTGTATGTTTTTTAATTTTTTTATTGTAAATTAACTTTCAAATCAGCTTCCCAATTTGTCCTGAAAAGTCCTGATATAAAAAAAAAAAGAATTTTTTTTTTTTTTTATAACAGAAAAATCTGGTGGCAAAATGGTTTTGACCATATCTGACTGGTCAACATTTTATATATTTCTTTTTAAATACACATTTTACATCACATCGCACTACCCCCGTTAATCCGACTTCCTGTAATAGCCTCTAAGAAACACTGACAGTCTGCTTCTTCCTCTCCAGCTCACACTTATAGTTTCAACCTTCTATTCTCTCTAACAAACACCCTCAAACCCACACATGTCTAAAGCCTCTGTGTGACCTCTGAAGGATTCCTCCACCAGCAGGAGAGAATGAGGGGTTTCCTGTCCTCTTCCTGACTCTTCCTACAAACCGGGATGCCTCTCATATTCCATCACCAACGGAAGAAATAAAAAATTCCTCAGCTCTTCAATTTGTCATCGGAAGAACTCCCCTCTTTCTTATTGATGTGTTTCTAGGTCAGCAGGCCTTTGTGGCTTTCAGCGGCCCCGACAAAGACACCCAGATGGGCCCACTCGAGATGGGGCCTATTGTGGTGGCGTTTCTATGGCGCCTTACAAATGAAACCTGCGGGTGCTATTAGCCTAGCGGGGGTGTTTCGGGGGCAGAATGAGATGTGTTGGGGGTGCATATCTCTGCTGTAGAGACTCTGGCACATATCCGTCACCCAAAAGGTGGGGCATTTACAGACTTCCTATCTTTTCTGATGCAGAGAGAAGCCGCCTCTTTTGGTGAAAGAATAATGCAAGTCGTGCTTTAAGCATGTGTGTAAGGCAGTGGGAGTCTGTGAGTGCAGCGAGTGTGAGTCAGTCACTCAAAGCTGCAGGGGAAATTTGGGTCAACACTTCTGCCCTCCTGCCTCCATATGTTTGCCGTCTGAGTCCCACTGATTCACAGTGGAACCGGTAATACAAATCTAGATTAAATGTGCAACCTCTGGGGACATATCTACCATCTATTTATTTACTTGTATTACTGTTGCATCAAATAATAACAGCTCAGTTTGACTCAACATAAATAGCTTACAAATTGGACCCTAATCTGAAAGGTGAAGTGTTTATATTTCACTATTAAAATACTTTCTTAAAGGGATAGTTCCCCCAAAAATAAAATTTGTCATCTTTTACTCACCCTCCTGTTGTTCCAAACCTGTATGAGTTTCTTTCTTCTGTTGAACACAAAAGATGAAATTTTAAAGAATGTTGATAACCAGACAGTTTACCGTAGCCATTGACTTCCATAGTATTTTTTTTTCCTACTATGGAAGTTAATGGGTGCCGTCAACTGTTTGATTACCGACATTCTTTAAAATATCTTCTGTGTTCAACAGAAGAAAGAAACTCATACAGGTTTGTAACAACTTGAGGGTGAGTAAATGACAGAATTTTCTTTTTTGGGTGAACTAACCCTTTAATACGCATACTAAGACAATAATAACTAAGGCATACAAATAACTGAAATATTTCTGTTTTCAGTTTTTTATTTCTGCATCCCAACACAGCAACACTGGCTAAACCAATTGTGTAATTTTGGGGCAGAACTATCTATTTAACCAACCAATGGCAGGTCGGACGAGTGTTCAAATAAATTTAAAAAAAGTACCATTTGGTACAGTTTGGTGCAACTTGTAATGCAAAAATTACACACTTCACCTTTGTTAACATCTGAAAGAAAGAAAGAAAATGAAATAAACTCCTTTTACATCATTTGTTGTATAATAGATAAAGTACACCATACCATTTAGGCAGATAATTTCCTTCTATTATAGAAAGAATAAACATCTCTCTCTCTCACACACACAACAGTGGTATCTTTCATGTGGGTCACATGTTGAGGACGCAAGTGACCTAGACAGGACTCGATAGATCATAAAGGACCATGACCAATCCACTTCCAATGAAGTGAAAAAAGGACAAAAGAATGCAAAGAATAGAAATTAGGATGTAAAGATATAAGATCCTCATGAATATATGTTTTGAAAATAATAAGCTACATCAAAAGAAATAATTATTCAATGGAAAAAAACAACATGCTGGTCAAATACTAGAGTGCAAAGCAAATGGAGGCAACTTTCTTAACCTTATGTCAAAATAAATAAATAAATTAATTAATAATACTGATGAGGAGCAACAGAAAGACCTTCTGTCAAACTACTCTAAACTGCTGTTAAAGTCACCATGAATCCCAATTTTTATGGGTTTTTTAATAAATTATTTATCTGTGCACATCATTATTTTTTTAAATTAAATGTGCCCTCATAATCTGTACTCAAAATAACTTCCCCTCCCTCTAGCAGCGACATCTCTTCTTTTCTCTGATGACGTGTTTACTGGCATCAATGCGGGACAGCCTGTCACTCACATGAGATCCAATTGCAAACCACCATGCAATCAGTTACCAATGGACAAAATCAAGTCCCGCCCTACATTTTTTCTTGTTCAAGAATCCAGGATGTACATCCAAATAGGGAAGAAAAGACTTGCAACTTCTATCGCAAGGTTTCATGCCGACTTAAAAAAAAAACAGTCTGCAATCAGAGGTATATTATCATATCTAATGAGCTATCAGCCTACTGATCCTTAGATTTGTAGTTTCATAAGCAACTAAACACACTATTTGCACTTTTTGTTAAATTCCACTGGCTTTGTACAGTACTCTGCAACATGAAAATATGAATCTACATCTAATGAAAACATTATTTTTAATAATCCCTCTCCACTAGCCATTATGACATGCAAGGCAGTGGCTAAGTGAAAAAAATATAGCCAGAAATAAGAATTTCTTAACAAACTAATGACATGACGTGACATGATAGTATAAATAAATTGCTTCATTGCTTACCTACAAGTAGCAGAGTTCCAACTGCCAGACCACCACCTATGGAAAAAAGTGTATATTTTAATGACATAAAATAATAATGTGTTTTTATATCCATAACTTAATCAGAAAGGCTCAAATACACCTACAATGAAATAAATGTACTCTTTTGCATATTATACCAGCTAGTTTTTAGCATTATTACATGCGTCCACACACAGACAACCACACACGTCTGGTTCGTTATCTTTGTGGGGACTCTCCCTAGAAGTAATATTTTAATAATGTACAAACTGTATGTTCTGTCCCTTCACACTAACCCTACCCAACACACAAAACTTTCTGCATTTTTACATTTTCAAAAAATACATAATTTAGTATGTTTATTAACTAATTTCCCTTATGGGGACTGCTGGCTGGTCCCCAAAATTTAGGTGATCTCAGGTTTTACTATCCTTGTGGGGACATTTGGTCTTTTTATTCATCAAAGAATCCTGAAAAAGTATTACAGGTTATAAAAAAATATTAAGCACCACAACTTTTACAACATTGATAATAAATCAGCATATTAGAATAATTTCTGAAGGGCCATGTGACACTGAAGAAATGGCTGAAGAAAATGCAGCTTTGCATCACAGAAATAAATTATATTTTAAAGTATATTAAAATAGAAAACCATTATTTGAAATCGTAATAATATTTCACAATATTACTGTTTCTTCTGTATTTTTACATATATATTTAAATATACTTTGATTGATGGGATTAGGGCATTTCTCGTTTAAAACAGAGAGTGTGTGACAGTAGTGCAAACAAAAGTGTATTAATGCTGAATTATTCATGGATTTATTAAGAATAGAATATATATATATATATATATATATATATATATATATATATATATATATATATATATATATATATATATATATATGAAGACGATAGAGAGGCATGTAAAAAATGAATTGAGTACACATCCACTTGACAGTGAGCTTACACCGAGTGAATTATACAAACCGATAACGTAGTCAAGAGAGCTGACGCCAGATGACAGTAAGAGTTGTCCGTTCTGTACAGACGGTCTGGTCCCAGGGATAGAAACGAGTTTGCTGCGGGTTTTTTTCTGAAAACTAGTTGTGTTGCCTATGCTGGAGGATCCAGCCATGCATCTAACGGGTGCCGCCATGTTTTTTTCTGTTGACAGAAACAGCGATGACTCTACAGCCAATCAGCGAATGAATTGTCGTGTTCTTAGCCAATCAGAAAGAGACTTGGTTAGCGACGATGACGCAATGGAGTTCAAGGTTGACTGCAGCTGCGTAGTGAACATATGGTCAAGGAATATAAACAGCACGCTGTCAATGGGCACGAATCAGGTAGGATTACTGTACACAATTACTATAGTGTTTATTATAATTCCATCACACATGATATTACTGCTGAATATCATATTTATGCCATCGATGTTTCAAAACTGACAGCTATCTCAGCTGTAACACAAAAACCTTGCTGCCCTTGTACTTTAGACAAGACTTATGAAATGTTGTAAGCAGATTCATAATCGGGGACAGTAAAAGCTGAAGCTGCCATTGTAACGGTATATTTATTGATTCATTAATTGCACAATGAATCGAGATGCATGCTTGCATACGTGTCAGAATCAGAATAAAGAATCAGAACCATTTTTGCTGTTATATTTTTAATAGTATACGGCTATCGCATATATATATATATATTATATATATTATTTTAAAGAATTTCATTATTTTATTCCCATGTTACAAATGAATTGTTTTTCAAATAAATACTGTTCTTTTGAACCTTCTATTCGATACCACAACTGTTTTCAACATTGATCATAATAATAAATGTTTCTTATGCAGCAAATCATATTATAATGATTTCTGAAGGATCATATGACACTGAAGACTGGAGTAATGATGCTGATAAAGGAATACATTACATTTTAAAACATAAGTAAAAAAAAAAAAATATATATATATATAATATACTAAAAATATAAAATTTTAATATTTCACAATATTGCTGTTTTACTGTATTTCTCATCAAATAAATTCAGCCTTGGTGAGAAAATACATCTTACTGACGCCAAACTTATATATATACACACACACACACACACACACACACACACACACACACACACACACACAATACACAATTCCCTGTATTGTGGTAGTTTCTTACATAATAAATTAAACACAAATCAGTATTTAACATCCATAGCCTATATAATAACCGTGATGTTATCCATCATAAAAGTGGGTGTCTTATCGTTGATAAATTTGGTTCCTTTTTTTATTTTATTTCTGTACATAAAAATGCTACATCTCCACTAGAAAGGAGCATTCAGTGTTACGGTGCTTGTCCAGATGCTGGTATCGCTTATGTTATTTTTATTATGTCAGCTTTATCAACTCCTATCTGATTGTTCCATACAGTGCTAATGCTAACAGTCATAACATGTCAAATGTTTCCTGAGCAGCTTGTTTGGGTTTCCCCAACGTGATTCTCTTTGCTACCACAATCTGAGGTTAAGAATATAGTGGCGTTGCTCAGAAGGGAAGTTAGATTGTCATCTGCAGAGGGTTGTATGCGTTAGTGTTGAAAGGAAAGCAATAATCTTAGATGCCAGGACAATTATAGGGTTGTGGTAACTATTATTTGTGACCCACAGGAAGGTAATTTTATTCTCTCCTGCAAAAACTGCATTAATCTGAATTTTTTCCAATACGAAATAAAGGATATCTATCCTGTAAAAACAAAGCAGGCTAATTGGTAGGGAGGGATGGGCATTTAAATGAATAGAGAATTGTAAGGTTTCTCTTTAACCCAGAACAGAAGGCCTAACTTGGCACATCTGATAAGATCTGTTTGCCTTTCAGCTCCATCTTGGGTTCAGGCTGCAGTCAAAGGTCATTTTAATAAAGATTAGTCTTTTTATGTCACGTCATTGTTACAGAACTAGCTCAGCATCCTTTGAAATTGCTTCGCTTTTGTTCATATTTACGGGGATTGACTCTGTAATTGGCTTTATTCATTATCATGCCTTTTAAAATTCATTTGATTTCCATTGGACTGTTGTAAAAATGATCTGATTATGGGAGGTTTACTTTGTCATGCGTGCTGACATCTGTCCTCCATCAACCAGCAACCAGGTGTCACCATCCACCAGCCTCTTTTTGATAGTTGCACCGATAGCCTCCCGATTACCAAATCTCAAAGTTCTCCGATCCATTGAGAACAAAGAGAGCATTGCGAGGCAGGCCACCCTCAGCTGCCTTCTGCCACACAGATCGAGAACATCAGAGTGTTCCCCCCCTCCTCATCTTCCTTCCATCTGGGTTCTCGGGGGAACGCCATCTTAGTTAACACTATTCGAATCTATGTAATCTTCTTAAGTCCCACAGAAGCTCCCAAAGTCGAGCTCCTCATGTATGTCTAAATTCAGATGTGCTGTGATAAGAAGCTGTGAAGCAAGCCTTGCGATTGGATTCCTCACTTTCTTTCTACTGATTTCACACCATCCGCTATCCTTCCAAATAATATTTTAAATTTTTAAGATATTAAACATTAAACAATTCATTTAAAAATCTATTTTAGGCATGTTAGTATCTTCACCAAAAAAATAAAAAAGGTTTTAAGCCAGTTTTTTATATCTTTTGCTGTAGTGTGTCAGTAGGAAATATCAGTTTACATTTCCAAACATACATTTTTCCATTAATTGTAATAGTCCAGTGAGATTTTTGTGTGCACAAGGAGTCTGACAACTGCCGGTGCTCCACATGGAGATCTGATCTCACCCTCATTGAGTCTGTCTGTGATTACATGAAGAACCAGAAAAAAACTGAGACATACTAAATCCAGAAGAACTCTAGCAATGTCTCCAAGACGCTTGAAGAAACCTACCAACAAAGATACCTGAAAAACTATGTGCAAGTGTACCTGGACAAAAGCTGTTTTAAACGCAATGGGTGGTCACATATTAATTTGATTTAGCTTATAGAAGTAGGAAACGTTTTCACAGTATACTGTAGCTTTGCATGTAGGTTTCTTCAAGCATCTTGGAGATGTTGGAAGTTCTTCTGGATTTAGTCTGCCTCAATTTTCTGATTCTTCATGTAAGGACTCGATGATGGTGAGATCAGATCTCCGTGTGGAGCACCGGCTGTTGTCCGACTCCTTGTGCATACAAAAATCTCACTGGATTATTACAATTAAAGGGATAGTTCACCCAAAAATGAAAATTCTGTCATTAATTACTCACCCTCATGCTGTTCCAATGCCGTAAGACTTTCGTTCATCTTCGAAACACAAATTAAGATATTTTTGATGAAATCTGAGAGCTGGATCACTCCTTAGGCCCAGAAAAGTTAGTAAAGACATCGTTAAAATGATTACAGTGACTACAGTGGCTCATCCTTAAGTTTAAAAATTGACGAGAATACTTTTTGTGTGCAAAACCCCCCCAAAATAACGACTTTATTTCAACTATTCATTTTCTTCCATGTGGGCCTCTGATGTGAGTTCACGAGTGCGCCACGACGCATGCACGAGAACTGAATAAACTTGTATATAAATGTTAGGCTATATTAATTGTTTTTTGCTCTGTATCAGAGAGGAGCTATTTTCTGTCAATGCACTAGTAAATGACTATTTCTGTACCAAATTTTCTTGTAATAATTTTAGTTCTGAATGTCCGGCAATCATGAACAATGGAGCTCAAAAATACAGCACTGCATCGTTTCCACTGTCACCTGGGCTGCTGTTTATTTTCTTTGCTATTTCAGGAGGTCAGCGGAGTGTAAGCACATTAGATGGTGGCACGGAGTCATAGTGACCTTTACACAAGTGTGACATCAGTCTCAATGCCTGAATTGGTGTTTGCACACTTTGCTTTTATATATACTGCACTTTAATTGACTCTTAAAGGGAAAACTCTGATTTTTACTGCAATATTTGAAACGTGTGCCTCCAAATTATATCAGCTGAGAGGGTTTTAAAAATGCAGTTGATTTTCCAAAGTAATACATTAATGCATAATATACTGATAGTGTACTGATGGTGTAATTTTATTATTTTGGGAAATCAAATGTCTTAACTCTGCTGTTCAGTATTATATGTAGTGATGAACCAGAATCTATGCAAACTAGGCAAACCTTTTGTTTTTCTCCAAAATAGTTTTGTAGGCCAAATTGTTTAAATAGCACTTTGACTGTTTTAATTTAGGTTTTGTTAAAAAAAAAAATATTCTGGTGCATGATAATCTAGAAGGTGTGTTTTAATAAATAAGTGATTTTTTTTGTTGCTAAAACAGATGTGCAACTGAAAAGATATGAGTGTCTGCAGGGTCTATTAAACTATTTAATATATTTGAACTTACTTCAGCTGCCATATTAAGGCAAGACCCATGAGTTCAAGACATGATGCAACAGCTTAATTTTATTTATCTAATACTCAATAAAACATTTTATTTTAGTTATTGTCATACTTGTTGCCAAGACAAATTATCTATTTTTGTAGAGTAGTGTATCAGATTAAATGATGCTATAAACCAACATTGTTGACCGCTCACTCTCAAGAGATTTGTTCAATTTCAGGAGTTTGTTTTTACAACAGATTTATAGGATTAAAAGGGCATTTTGATGCCACCTGCTTCTCAGCTCTCTGGGAACCCTTTCTCCCTTCTGTTGCATTATGGGTTTTGGGGGTCCGGTGCCACAGATGGCTCTCCAGAGGAGCTCTATGTGACTCTGTGTTGCAAATATATATATATATATATATATATATATATATATATATATATATATATATATATATATACATTGTACTGTGTAATCCTGGATTAAGGGGAGACTTGGAGTTAATTATCCAATTGTTAGATAAAATTCATTTTGGTCCGTCTCTTCCCCGTCTAGGGAATCATGTGGCAGATAGTGCTTGTTCCGAACACACAGGGGAATGTTCAGAAATAGAGATTTAATCTCAATTGTCTGAAGGTCTGTTTGATTTTGGCTAAACTCCATTTGATTTCAAGCAGCTGACTCACCCAGTCTCTCGCACACACACACAGGGTGCCAGTGGAAAACCAGGCGGCCGCATATGGACTGTCTCTTGATATCATTCACTGGCCGTGTAATCTTATTATGCTAAATCCTTAATCCTCACCTATGCTGGACGCCCACAACAGTGACGTGCTGGTGATTGGACGACTAGACTGTAGTTGGGGATGCTGTGTTCTCCGCAACGCATTCTGCCGAGCTAGTCTATGAGCCTGACAGTCTCTTAGGGTCAGGACAAGAAAGATAGAGCCAATCAGATTAAAGTAAAATGATGGACAGAACTAAAGGAATATTTCTGGATCAACATGCTTTGTTGTTAACAGAATCTGAATCATGTCGAGTCGAGTCGACTTGTTTTCTATTGTTTAATAGTTTATATATACACTTCCTTTCAAAAGTTAGGGGTGGGTACGATTTTTTATATTTTTGAAAGAAGACCCATATGCTCACTAAGTTAAAACTGTAGTATTATAAAATAAATATTTTCTATTTTAATATACTTTAAAATGTAATTTGCACAAATGCAATACTGAATGAATCGCATGATCCTTCAGAAATCATTCTGAAGCATTTGGTGCTCAAGAAACTTTTTTTATTATCAATGCAGCAAAAATGTTTACTTTCATACATCAAAAATAACAACATTTAAAAGAAATATTTTGTATACTATCACGCATGTTCAATATAACATTTTTGCTGAATAGAAGTATTAATAGAAGTACTTTATTTAGCATGCTGACAGTATGCTATGCTTTAGTTTTTAGACAGTTTGCACAGCAACATCCTCAGAAAAGTTGCGTCTTTAAATTAACCTCTGGAAATTTACTGTAAAACTACATGAAATGTCCCATTAGATTTATTACAGTTTTTCACCATATAGAGTAACTTACGGGTTACCAATTACCCGTATTTACCCTAGAATTTACTATTCAAATTATGATAATTGTTTTGTCCCAAAAGATGCACTTTATAATGAGCATAGCGATTTAAAAGGAAAGCATACAGTATATGTTATAGTTTAGGCAGAGAATATGTGCCCACTATCTATTGGCAGGGAAAACGGCTCAGAAACAATAGTTTATTCGCCCCACCCTGGAGTTTGATAAGCAAAACAACAGCTGGCCCTTTCACTGCCTCCCTGAGATACGACTACATCCAGTCAGGCAGAAACATCCCTGGACGGAGGGGGCCTTTGGGCACAAGAGCTAACTCTCGTACACCGTGTTTGTGTTGGGGGTATCAGACGTAATTATGAGGATTCAAAGGTGTGGATTCAATGTCTGACCGGAATGGATTGAAAGGGGTGTCGGGGACGGAGGTATGGGGCGAAGAGATGGCTGGTGGGTAATGGGATTAGGTGTAGCACTTTCCATGACACACGGAGACAGACACCTGACACTTGGCCTGGGACTGAGATGGAGGAAGTAGGGGCCAGGGGGATTAATTCCGCCCCATATTGGAGATGTCATTCCCGAGGCAATTGGGGCTTTTGGGATAGGGCTCGGTTTTATTTAGTTTCTGCTCGGCCGGGTCGCCTTAATTCCTTTGGTTTGTTTCAGGAGAAAAGATTGAGGTTTGTCCTTCATTGGACATCCAGCACGGTTGTTCTTCTGAAGATTCGTTTTCTAATTGCGCAAGAGCTCGATTTTTAGAGTTTCTTATGAACCAGCCTGTAAACTGACAAACGGCACGCCATTGAAGTGTTGGTTTATCTTTTGAGCTGTTTATCTGCCAAGCGAGGTTTCATGGATGTGTACAAACATCCAGACATTACCTTTATTGACTCAAGCACCCTGCTAGCTTGATGGCCAAGGAAAAGTCAATAGTTTGAGTGAGGATGGACTGTTTATTCAGACAACGCACCACCGTTTTATCAGTTAAAGAGCCGGGGTGCAAGGACAAACAAAGGACCTTGTGTTCTGTTGCTATGGCGTAACTCTTTTTTTTTTTTTTTTTGAGTTCGAGGAGATGAACCTGTGCCTCCAAGCGCTGTCACCTGCTCCCACAGGTGTAGATTGGGTTGTTTCAGACAGGGTCAGGGTCAGATGCCCAACCCATCAACAAGGCACAAAGAGCGACCTTTGTGCCTTGTTGATGGGTTGTAGAGGCTACTGAGAATGAAACACCATCTCTAATGATCACTTTGGTTTCACAGTTTTAACCGTTAGCATTAAATGTGTGAGGTGCATTTCCCCACCAACACCACCTCAGTGACAAAGTGTTTAAAAGCCACTTTCGACCCTCTGGCACAGGTGTGTGTCGTCAGTTTTTGGCACTGAGTGAGATTTCCAATTGAGAATTTCCATGCAAATTTTAGGTTTTCATTTGGAGTCACAGTGTAGCGGTTAAAGCTCCAGAGCTGTGGTGCTCTTTGAGAATGGGTTAATATAGTCAACTAATCATTTGATAATTAATACAAATATTAATTTATGATGTTACAATCTAAATTTGGGATTTAATTCATGTGTCTTGAAAGCGCCATGCATATTATTTTAGTATTATTTCTATACTATCATAGTATTTATTAATAATTGTAATTAGCATTTATTTTGATATTTAAAAAATAAATTTGTTTAAAAGTATAATTCACCCAAAAATGTTGTCATCATTTACACACCCTCAAGTTGTTCCAAACCTGTATGAGGCACAAAAGATGATATTTTAAAGAATGTTGGTAACCAAACGTAACCATTGACTTCCATAGTATTTTTTTTTCCTACTATGGAAGTCGATGGGTGCCGTCAACTGTTTGGTTACCAACATTCTTTAAAATGTCTTTTGTTTAGAATAAACAGAATAAAAAAAAATAATACAGGTTTGGAACAACTTGAGGGTAAGTAATGACAATTTTCCTATTTTCTTTATTTTTATCTATTCCTTTAAATCATTTTTATTTGTTTGTGTTTTTCATCTAATGTTTTATTGGTAACAATTAGGTCCTATTAGTTAACATTAGTTAATGCATTAACTAAAAATGAGCAATACATTTGTTAACTTATTTATTACTCTTTGTTAACATTGGGTAATAAGAATACAACTAATCATTGTTAGTACATGTTAGCTCAAATCTATTAAATAATATAAACAAATATTTTGATTTTATTAATGTATTAGTAAATTTTGAAATGTACATTAACTAATGTACATTAATAAATGCTTTAAGAATTTTCCATAGTTAGTTATGTCAACTAAGCAGCTAACTAACAATTTTATTGAACCTTACCGTTTTATTTTACAGCTTTATTTTAATTACTGAATATAATTTTAAGATGCCAATAACACTGCCATACACAAGCATGTGCTATTTTTTAACAAGATATAATAAAACCGACTAGTGAACAGACCAAATAGCCGTTCAGACAGCTCATTAACTACATTTTGAAAATACTAAAATTTGCACATGCTTTATTCTTATGCAGGTGATGATATTCTAATTGAAAATTACAAACTACATTTTTTAAAAAAATAATTTTTTTATATTTGCATGGATGAATCGTTCACAATAAGATGCATTTAGAAAATAGATTTACATTTGATGGAAATGAATTTCAATTTCATGCCGACTTCCCTTTTCCATTTCCACTCTGGTTATTTCTTGTCACTATTCCTGAAAACTAAATTTAAGTTTTAATCTCAGACCCTAATTTTCATCAACCTGGTTTAGAACTCGAAGGAAATCAGTAAATGTGCTCAAATCTCTCCTGGATGACAAAATGAATGTTGGTTGTGAATGATTATTTTTAAATATAGACTCTTTTTTATTATTTCAGCATTTCTGAGGAGTGGCAGGATGTTTCGTGGTTTCTTTGTGAAAACAGTTAGCTTTGTTGGTTACACCGTCCAGTATGGCTGCATCGCTCACTGTGCCTTTGAGTATATTGGTGAATTTGTGTCGGTAAGTTCTTGGAGATGTTTAGTCAAATCATTTGATGAAACAGACCAAGAAATACATATAAATTCTTAATGCTACCCACAATTCCACCAACTGTACAACAGTGTTCAGGACCTTCGATGGAACCCACCATCACTAACCACGATGTGGTTTTCTCAGAACGAGTAAGCCGTCACCTCTGTCGAATACAAAAGTGAGTGTGAATGAAATGCTTACTTAAGTGTTTATTTTAAATTTAAAGTGATATTTTGATCATACTTTCATGCCAAACTATTGGCTTCATTTTTGACCTCACCTGTTACATTCTTCCAGAGGGGATATTGTAATAGCCAAAAGTCCTTTTGATCCGAAGATGAACATCTGTAAAAGAGTGATCGGACTGGAGGGGGACAAAGTCTGCACCAGTGGACCATCTGATATCTTTAAAACACACACTTACGTGAGTACCTACTGTAGTGCACTGACATGAGCTCTGCCTTCATAATGCATAGACACTTTCTGAAGTCTTCAACTACATTTTTTTCTTCTTTTAGTATGAACCACTGCGTTTACTCTGAAGGTGTATGCATTTGAATTTCACATGCATTCACGTCCATTGGGTAAAACGTTTACCTTATGGAAGAAACAAATGCTTGTTTCTCAGTTATTATTGGTCCAGAGAGAGCATAGCCACCCTTTCACTGAAATAGCTGTTATTGCTTTTTGGTATCACTTGTCTTTCTTTCTTTTTTTTTCACCTTGCCTGTGTGCGGTTCTGGCCTGTAATTTTTCCCGAAGCTGTTAGTGTTAGTGACAGATGAGTAGAGCAAGTGATGAGGAGAAAGGAGAGAAAGAAAGGCCTGTCACTGGAGTCCTTTAAGATAAAGAGATACAAACCCTCAGCTGAAAAAGATTGTAGAAGTTTGCTCAGTACTAGTCAAACCTAAACTGATTACAATTGCAATTTAGTGAATTGCAGAACAATTACTAGGCATCAATTTTCTGATACTTTTTCTTCTCCTTTTAAAATCTAAGATTAAAGTTTGAAAATCTCCCATTGACTTAGAATGCTACTCAAAATTAACAGCGGTTATTTACATACTGAATTGCGATTGGTCTTCGTTCTTGCATTAATTTGCATTCTGATTTAATTCTGATTAAATAGCCTAATGGTCATTTTGTCTTTTGCTGAATTTTTGTTGCAAGGTCCCAGTTGTTGCTTCATGTTGATTCTTATTTATAGCTGACAGAAAACACAAAACTAATGCTAATATAATAAGTCAAATCTGTGACTTTGTGGTATCTAATAACACGGAAATATCAATACTTTATAAACGTTTTAGTAAAAAACAAAAAAGTCTTTTGGCAAGTAAATACTACCTTCAGTATGACAGGATGATTTGTTTGTTTCTCTATATAAAATGCCTTTGGGAAAGTAAAGGATTTGTCAATCAAAGATAGAAGGCTAATTACCGATTTGGCTGTGTGATCTTAGGCAGCTGTTTTTCACTGCATGTCTCCAAACCACAATATGTTAATGGACAAGACCTACAGTATAAACAGGAGAAAATGTGTGATAGTGTTCAGTAGAGTGCTGCAGGAATGAGTCCTAAAAGTTAGCATCTAGTTAGCAACCAATTAGCATGCTAAGATAACTAACATAGGACAACAAACAAGGTCAACTTCGGAGAGGTATTTGTAAGTAAATATAAAAAATGTGTCCAAAGATCATATGATCAGATTTTGGACAAAATTGGACGAACTGTTTTTCGTTTACTTTAATATGGCGGACTGGCACATTGATGACAAATGTCAAATGAGATCTTGTCGGAATCGGCATTAGCAGGGGAACAAAAGGACACATTTTGGGCAATGTTTTCAAAAGTTATACGCGTTTTTGCAAAAACCCTTATATCTCTGGAACACTAGGTGGAGCTGAACTTCTCAGGTACCTTCAGGACATGCTTTCAACGATCTGTATCTAATTTTGTGGCGATACTGTATGTCAAATCGTTTAAAAGATACTGCAATTTCTGACAAAATCCTAAATGGCGAACCGATGGTTCGTCCGATCCTGGCTAAATCAGCCCCTTTGGGGTTTGACCCCTAAAAATCTTATTGGTATTTTGTCAAGGGAACAAGAGTGATGCGAACTTCTGGTTTGGCCTACAAAATGTCAGTTACCAAAAAAGAAGTTGTAGTAAAACAAAGTTAGGAAAGCAAGTCAAAGATAAGACAAGCCCTATACAAATTTACATTATCTGGAGAGGTGTTTTGTTGACCAGAATCAAGATGTTTCTAACATGCCTCCCGTTTGTAAGATCGAATGCAGGGTTGTCAACATTTGTGTCTGGACACAGTATGGTGTGAAGTCTCGCATGCTTTGCTGACAGATTGGACAAAAGCTTCGCTTCTGAACAGCAGATGACGATGGGCTGAGATTTCTTGTGGATGGGATCAAACATATGTTTTCATGCTAATGAGAGTCGACTGCAAGACGGATACATGCTGACATATGTTTATGATCACGGTTCTTTTCACATTTGTCAATGATGAGTTTGTTTGCAATACAGAAGGTCAGCAAATCATTTTGTAAGTCATGTTTGTTTTTGTTTTTCACACGTTGAAGCATGAAACGGCTTTCTTAGATATCTGGTGTGACCGTAAGTATGCTTTCTCAACAGTTGAGCACATTAAATCCTACTTTGTGGAAATCTTCATATGATAAGTTGGAATTTTTAGAACTCTACGGGGGGTATAAAAATTGTTATTAAAGTTTGGTCAGTGCCAGATAGGCATCTCCATACTGTTATGTTTATAATGACAACGTGATGTGTTGTTCACCCTCGCCTCACATATAGAGGGGGTGGAGGGGACTTAATTAGGGGCTTGACAGCCCCACTCTCCCTGTGTGATGAGATTATTCCTAATTGATGTCAGTGTGGATCAGGATTCGCTCGGTTGCCAGCCCAGCCTGGCAGGTCTGTCCGTGGTCTAGACCCATGGAGCAGCTCATGGAGGCGTGGCTTCACCCCTCACCGAGAGGATGGGGGGGAGTGCGAGGGGGTGCGAGGCCCCAGCGGTCAGTAAAAATGATCCCATCTGAGATGAGCAGTTAAGTCATGTGAACTTTCTCACTGTTAGGAACTTCTTCTTTATCCTCTAATCCGGGAGAACCAATATTGTGTGTTGCATGTGAAGCATGAGTCAAAGGATCATTTTAGACCTCATTTTTGGTGTGGCTGCATTCCGAATAAATCGTATTAATTTTCAGTTAGATTTATGATTTAACATTTTCCTCTTTCCATCCTGCTGTAATCTAGGTACCAAGAGGGCATGTGTGGCTGGAAGGCGATAACCTTCGGAATTCCACAGATTCCCGAAGCTATGGCCCAATTCCCTATGCCTTAATCCGAGGACGTGTTTGCTTAAAGGTAATGAGGATACAGTCTCGTTTCTTGACCTATACGCTTCCCCAAAGGCCAAACCTAAAGCTTTTTGAGTTTGAACTGTTGCCATTTTATGTTGTTGTTTTTTTTCTTCATGTGAGGTATTGTTTTTCCTCAAACAAGAAATACAAATTATCCTTTCTCAATTTTACTTTTATTGTAAATACAAATAGATTATTTCATACTAAGGTTATCTAGTAACTAGCTAAAAAATTGTGTGCTGTCTTCATTTGAAACTGTTTTCAGCTGTCGTCTCGTATAGCGTCATGTGCCCATGACCCTGTAAACAGGTCTCCTCACCTTCTGTCAGCCCTTGATTGGAAACTCAAAGGCAAATGATACAGGGGTGTTTTTTTTTTCTTACAGGGTCTTATAAGGAAAAGGTGTTGTTTCTGCACTATAATATAAAGTAGATTAATGCTATATTTAATTTAATTTAACATGAAATGTTTCATTGTTTCATTTCACTGTTTCATTTAATATGAAAGTAAATTATTTATATATTGTTTTTGTTTTGCTGTGCTTTTATTTTGCAGTTGTGGCCACCACATAGTGTTGGCGTATTGGCCGAAAGTCCAAATGACGGGCGCATTTTATGAAAAAGCTGTGTTCATGTAGTCACAATTTAAATGATATTTTTTTGGTTACACCGAAACATTTGGTTACATGTTTTAAAATAAATTCTTATTTATAATTCTTGTCTGTTTCATTGTTTAAGGCAAACAAGGATATATGATAGTGAAGAAACACAAATGCATCATATCAACTACATCATGTTGCAATCAATGGTTTAAAATGTTAGTGAAAATACTAAGAAGATCTGTTAATGTTTCAAATGGGTATTACAGACTTGTGTTGTTTCAAATTCATCATAAGTGTAGCTGAGAGCTGACTCATTGTTGCACTGAAATTGCATTTTTGCATGGAATTACTTTGACCAAAAGTTATAAATTGACATATTTTATAATCCAGAAACAGGCTTCCAAATTCTTCTTTATTCCATATGCATTTGTGTGCTATAAATATTACATCTCCTATGTTGACATTGTCCTTTGACCTGGATTTTGTTGACCCGTTACAACAGTAGAATTTAATCAGCTCCATTTTGCACTTCTTGAGTTCTTTGCCATTTTAAATGCATTCCATCACTGTCTGGTTTGGTTCAGCTACCAAATCAGACATCAGGAGACTACAACGGACAGTCCGGACTGCGGAGAGGATCATTGGTGCCCCCCTGCCAACCCTCCAGGACCTGTACTCTTCCAGAGTGAGGAAGAGAGCAGGTAATCATCACAGACTCCACTCACCCTGGACACCTCCTGCTTGAACTGTTACCGTCAAGACGGCGACTCAGATCACTGGCCACAAGAACATCTCGGTACAGGAACAGTTTCTTCCCACAGGCCATTTCCCTCCTGAACAGTTAACACTCCTCCCAAGGCATATGCCTTAAGTGCAATACTCCCACTGTTTAGTGCAATACCCTACAACTCAGGTGATACTTATATGTAGATTTATTTATTTATAATATTCAAAACACTGTAAATATGTTCATAATCTGTAAATCTGAAAATGTCTATTCTGACTAAACCCAACTGTGATACTTTTCATCTCATATATTTATATTTTTATTTTTTATTCTTATAATTTGTAGTATTATGTTTCTTGTTGTATTTGTATATGTCCACTGGAAGCCTCAGTACCAAAAACAAATTCCTTGTGTGTGCAAGCACACTTGGCAATAAAGCTCTTTCTGATTCTGATTCTGATTCATTTTTGCTGTTTGTCTTTGAGAGGGCAGAACTGGCTACACCTTGTTTTGATGGTCCACTTTAGACATTCTAGTAACTATAAGAAACGTCTTTGGTTACGTATGTAACCCACGTTCCCTGAGTAGGGAACGGAGACGTTACGTCGGATGACGACGAAATGGGGTTTCGCTTAGAAAGCCTGTCAGCTTCGAGTATTACAAAACGAGCCAATGGCAAGGAAATGCCATGGGTCTGCGGAATTTGCATGACGTAACTCCGCCCCACCTCGTGGGTATAAAAGGAGGACGCCAGCAACATGCAGATATGTTTCTTCGCTGAGGAGCCAAGACTGAGCTCAGGCGATCCCCGCGGTACAGCGGAAAGTGGCAGGCAGACGTAACGTCTCCGTTCCCTACTCAGGGAACGAGGGTTACATACGTAACCAAAGACGTTCCCTTTCGTTGTCACTCTGAGTTACGTCGGATGACGACGAAATGGGGTTACCAGTCTAATCACGCCACCTTCTCAGCTGTCTTCCAGTGCCCTGCGTAAATCGAGATCCCTGTCGTTAGACTGGACGAAGGACTCCATTTATCACAGGAATACCAAGGTACACTGGGAAGCATATCCCAAGCTAGGGGAAGTATGCAATTAATGCCAACCCAGAGGGGGGGGAACTTAGAGAATACACATATGACCCGAAGGAAACATATGGAGACACTGGGGTGTGTAGCCGCAGGTGGAATATTTCAACCCCAGGGGTGGCAAGTTGGCTTGCCAAAGGAAAGACACATGCTCAGAGAGGCTTACAGTGGAAATACACATGTGGGGGTCGCTCAGGGGAGGGACCATGCACACGGGAGGCACCTAGCCTGACGCGCAGTCAAAAGACACTGGCGCCGACGTCAGGAGTGCTGGAGGAACTCAGGGCTTTCGGGGAAGCTTACCTGAGTAAAATATCGCACGTATCCAGTCCGTGGAGTGGAATGGCGAGCAAGCGAAGACACCTGAGCAGGTCCGGTACTAGCTGGTTGAAGCGAGTACATGAGAGGACACAGGCTCCACTCGGAGATTATAGAATCTAGCAAATGTGTTAGGTGTCGCCCAGCCTGCAGCTCTGCAGATGTCTGTTAGCGAGGCGCCATGCGCTAGAGCCCAAGAGGACGCCACACTCCGGGTGGAGTGGGCAGTCACACCAAGGGGGCACGGTCGACCTTGCTGCTGCTATGCCAAAGCAATGGCGTCCACTATCCAGTGAGACAACCTTTGCTTGGAGAGAGCCTACCCCTTCAGCTTCCCACCATAACTGACAAAGAGCTGGTCTGAGGTCGTGAAACACTGCGTCCTGTCTACATAGGCGCGGAGAGCGCGTACTGGACAGAGCAGTGCCAAGGCTGGGTCTGCCTCCTCCGGGGGCAGCGCTTGCAGGTTCACCACCTGGTCCCGGAAGGGAGTGGTGGGAACCTTGGGCACGGATCCAGGCCGGGGTCTCAGGATCACGTGAGAGCCCTCAACCGCACCACCGAAGAGGCCGACCTGGGATATGGGAATGTCGGACAGACGGGTCCGCGCGACATCCAGCACATCAGACAGGTTCAGCCACAGAATGGTGGCCATCACCTGACCCAGGGAGCGTACGGCCACTTTCGTCGCTCGGAGAGCAAGGTCAGTGGCGGCACGCAGCTCAGTGAAGAGCCCTGGGTCAGTCCCGCCCTTGTGCAAGTCCCTGAGCATCTGGGTCTGGCAGACCAGCAGAATGACCATGGCATGCAGTGAGGCGGCTGCCAGTCCCGTGGCGCTATAGGATCTCGCCACAAGTGTAGACGAAAAACTACAGGCCACGGACGGGTGCTTAGGATTGCGCCGAGAAGAAGCACTCTGAGGACACATAGCATCGCAACAGAGCGTTCAGCCGGGGGGACCCCAGTGTACCCATGGGCAGCGGCCCCATCGAGGGGAGGAAAGGCGGATGAGATCAGTGAGCGGTCCCGAGAAGACAGATCTCATCATGCACGTCCGGGAAGAAAGGTATTGGGGTTTGCCATGGACGAGAGTCGGCAGCCTTACCCAAAAACCAATCGTCCCGGGAAAGCATGGCCGTCATCTCCGGATCAGACCTGGATCTACCCAGAGGGTAGACCTGTGGGAATCACCTGTTCACTAGCGGGCACCGTCATTAAGGAGGGGGGCTGGGCAGAGTCGGCGCCTTGTTCCAGACCGTCCCCCTCAGGTCACCCTTGCCACCAGCCGAAGATCGGGGGGTGGATGTGGGGACTCTCACTCTTGTGAGTTCGCCGAGTCTCGACCTAAATGAGGCGATGGTCATGTTCCCACAGAGAGAACATGAGTCATCCACGAGCGCTGCTTTAGCATGATCAAGCCCAAACATACCAGACAACGCTCGTGCCCATCAGAGTCCGATACCAAGCTGCCGCAACCATTCGTCTTTTTGAAATGCACGGGCGAGCCGTCTTTAAAAAGACGTGCCGCGTGCGAGCTCTTTTTGTGAGAGAAAACTCAAGTGTTGAAGCACCCGGGGAGACACGCACTGTCTGACAAACCACTGCAGAGATAAGCAGGAAGCACGCGCTCGCCGGAGATCGCCGTCACACCAACACTCGAGGTACTGGTTTGTAGAGCTGACAATTCAGAGATGGCTTGTGGAGAGAAGAATAAACTTGGCTCCGAAGCGAAAACATATCTGCATGTTGCCGGCGTCCTCCTTTTATACCCACGAGGTGGGGCGGAGTTACGTCATGCAAATTCCGCAGACCCATGGCATTTCCTTGCCGAAAGGAAGCTGACAGGCTTTCTAAGCGAAACCCCATTTCGTCGTCATCCGACGTAACTCGGAGTGACAACGAAAGGGAACTTTGCAACTACATGTCAACTAACTAAATAATAGACCATTTGGTTTGGGTTAGTAGAATAAGTTAACACATACTTGCAAAGTGACTTATAGTCAGTAGAATGGGACTTATAGTCAGTAGAAGTCTGTTGGGGAGCATAAAAATAAAGTGTTAGCAGATATCAAGCAGACAGTTTACTAACACTCTAATCACTGCTAGTTGACATGTATTTGCAAAGTTACTTATTGTTAGTAGTGGACAAACAAAATTAAGTGTTACCGAAAAACTTCTAAAGACAGATACTTGTTTTCACTGTTCCACAACAGTATATCCTCTGTGTAACAACCCTTAGAGGATTTAGTTTAGTGTTTGAAGCATCATAGTATGGGTTTAAGCACACCTGGAATGTAATTCACTATTGAGGGTAATGATTAATAAACCTTAATCATAATTAAAGTCCAAAGAGAGACTTCTACACTCCCTCCTCAAAGACACACTCCCTCAGTAGCTCTTTCTTCTTTTTCAGTGTTTATTGGTGTGTTTGGATGTGTGCATTTAAGGTAATGAGAAATTGACGTCCTTCTTTCAAAGCAGAATGTGTCTTTCTTTAATCAAGGTTTTTAATTAAAACTTCACAGCGTCATTTGATCTCAGCGCAGGATGAGTCTGTCTTCGGATGATGCTGGCTGACATCAAACACAAATGTGAGACGGCGGTCACAATTTCTTTTCAGTAACGTGGCCGTTTGCATTGGATGAGCCTCTTAATTTGGCTGAAACTTGTTTTTGTGTGCTGATCTGAAGTCAGATTTGTGGTTTCTGTTGTTGTGGTTGAGATTGAGGTTTGTGGAAAGGGAATTTGATCTTAGATCAGTTCTAAAGGGAAACTTCTGCCAACATAGGATTTTCTCCCCGGTGGATCCATACCAGACAGCTGGCATTGAGGGGGAGACAGACTATTGCCAGCTTCACCAAGTGTGATGTCTGTTGTGATCAGACCCGTGAGGATAATCGATAGATAAACCCTTTGGTTTTAAAAATGTGAACCAGGCTTCAGAATTATTGTCAAAAGCATAAAAGCAAAACAGAATGCCAGGTACTTTGATGCAAACACATTTCCTGGTGTAAATTGAGAGTCTTTGTCTGTGAAGAAATTAAAAATATGTTCAGTAAAGCTTTCTATGGTAACAAAGTTGTTGCTGGGATTCTTAGTTACAGATGTAATGACAGCCACCATGGTCATCAAGATTTGAAAAGTTTCTTAGCTATTTTCACACACAAAATCCATTAAACCGCAGTAACATGACCTTTTCCAGTAAATGTACCACATGCACACAACGGTTTTCATTCTTTTATCCACATATCTTTTAGCACAAGCACTAAAATGCTGATATAATTTCTGTTCTGATAATTCAGTTCTGATATAATTTGTTAGAAAACCACATGGATTGTTTCACTCTTTCATTTCATAATCCATGATTTTTGACTCCAGCCTTATAAAACTTACATTTTAAATATACGGCATTTTTTTTCCTTGGCCATCACAAAAAAATATATACATATATATATATAATCATTTTGCACAAATTTCACACTAGAACTATTTAGTACACTGGTAAATGAAAAATATTAGGATGCGTATTTGTAAAGCCTTGAATGTCAGTAAGAATTTAGTTTTCTGAAAGAAAAGTTTTATGTTCACCAAGACTGCAATTATTTGATAAAATACAGTTAAAGACAGTAATATTGTGAAATATTATTCCAATTTAAAATAACTATTTTCTATTTTTATATTACTTCAGTGTCATGATTTTTCAGAAACCATTCTAATATGCTGTTTTGAGGCTCAATATTTTTTTCAGGATCCTCAGATAAACTTTGAAGAACAGCATTTATTTGAAATACAAAAATATTTTGTAATAGTATAAATGTATTTTTTCATCATTTTAATGTCTCCTTGCTGAATAAAAGTATCCATAAACACCAGCTAGTTTAAAGATCTCTTAAAACTATTGATTCATGCTAAAAACTGTGGTATTTTGGTTGAAACTATGGTTACAGTGGTACATTTTTATGCAAAGAAATGGTCAAACATAGACTTTAGAACAAAAAAGTGCATGTTTTGTCAATCTCCATTGAGATTTGATGAACTTTCTTGATGATTTCAGTTCTCAGAGTCGACGCAAACTCCCTTCTTCAGAAGGGCACAACAGCAGCGTGGAGCCGCTCTGAGGTCTGTGGTGTGAGTTTGCAGTTTGGGACTGCCATTGCTGTGTGGAATTGTCCTCATGCCACAGGCATTCAACACTATTACTGTCGCTCTCCTCGACTAAAAGTGGCAAGAGTGCTGGGGAGCAACACTGAACACTCTTAATGGAGGGCAAAGGAACATTTTCCTCAAGGCCTGGAAACATGGGCAGGGGCCGAGGTGGGAAGGAAAAGGGGGCATGAAGGGGCAAAAGACCCATCACTTTGTGTAAAGGCAGGCTTATTCTGACAGTCCTGACCCACATACCCCCCGTGGGTCTGCAAGCACTCTTGCTCAATGAAAGCACTTTTTGAGAAACGAGTTATAAAACAATGAATCCGAACAGTGTTGTTTCTGATGTCTCTTTGTCCTCTTAATACTTGTTAGTTCACTATACAGTTTCAATGCGTCAAATGTGGTTTTCTTTGATTGGAACTGACACCAATCAAGCACCACCTCCAACCCTCTGAAAAACTGACATTTACATAACTTTCTAATATCTCATTGGGGATTTCCAAAGAATGGACTACAATTTCCATCTCTGATTGGCATAGTGCAGGAATAGTTATTCTACTCTCCCGTCAATGTTTTATTTCTAATCATAATGTCTTTGGTTGTTCTGTATTTGGGAACAAGTGATGTTGTTTCATCACAAAGTTGGCAATGGCCAAATATTCCTCACTGTTCAGTCTGGCATTGCGGTTTAGTCTTGCAACACCATTGCTGCGTATTTTCTCCTTAGAACTGCAGTGAACCAAAGTCAGTCTCAAAAATGCTATTTGAAATCGCTGGTATTTCTGACGTCACAAACTACCTTGTAACCAATCACGACAACGTCTGATAATCAACGAGTGGATCTCTGAGCTGTTGTGAGTGAGTGGAGGCGGGGCTAATTTGCATATTCATAGAACCGTGTATACTAAATGAGGCAAGGGTGTAGAGTTACATTCAAGCTATTTTAAGGGATGAAGAAATTTCAAGTGGAAAAAAAACATTTAAATATGTAATTTTGGTGATCAAAGATGAGTTTTAAGGGATAAAATTATTGACTACAGGGGGACTTTAAAATCTTAAAAATTAAATAAACATTTAATAATAATATTACAAATAAATAATAATAATTTATTATTAATAATAACAAAGTAAAGTAAATATAATTTAAATTATATTAAAAATTAATAATAATAATTTATTTAACCATTTAAAATCAATAATTCCCCTTACATATGACTGTAATGTTTTACCACTGCTTGCTTGCAGAAATTTACTTGAGACAAATCAGTGATTATTGAATTTATAAAATAATGTTCCATTATAATTAGGTCCCCTCAGGAAAACAGGAGACTGAAGAGTGTCAAAAGTCTTAGTGAAACTAAACTTTTAATGGAGAGAAGCTGCTATCAGACTCCAGCAGACCTTTCACAAAAGGTCATCGATCCAGCCTTTAATTAAGGGCAACATTAGAGAACCTTCTTCTAGCACATTTAACACAACTTTGATGTTCAGTCATTGATTTAATTTCCTTAAAAGCCTCACAGAGCACCGATACACCTTCACAGAGACGATGGAGAGACTGCATCGACTCTGCTTGAGAAGTTAGAGAAACCAGAGGAACCAGGTTAACAACTCCTGTATTAAAGGCCAGTGTCTCTAACTCAGTGTCATGAACCAGGAGTGATGAAATGAGTTTCCAGTGACAAGCTCGTAGTCTGTACAGTCTGTATAGCACAATCACAGTCAGTCAAACATGTTTGACATTTAATATTTAAAGCTATATATGGAGCAGTATTTTGGACCAAAAATATTTACCTGTGAAACAGGAACATGTTTGACAGACTGTAATTGTCCTCCGCCATTGTCAAAACATCCTAAATATGTATCTGGAAAATCTTTACTTTCTGCCAAGTTGTCTATTTTGTTTTGTATCATATCTCTCAAAGAAAATAAAATTATTTGCAAAATCAGAATGAAATGGTAATGGCAAATTTGATTAATTTTATTTAACTGTTAACTATTTTTCCCTTATATTTTCTTCATGCCCCCCAGGGCCCCAGTTTGAAAACATCTAATCTAGTCTGACATTTTAGTTGACTCATAGTTATGGGTGTATTAAAATATTTGTTATATTTTTGAAGTCTAATCTAGAAATCCCAAAATGAGCTAGCTGCTGTTGTGAGCCATACGCTAGACTTTGCGCCAACAAAACGAAATTACCACAACTTCTCTTTGCATGGAGGAGCACAAAATTAAGTCATGATAACCGTGTACTTTAGAGTGGATCAGTGCAGATAACACTGGCAAGCTTCTGACAATGTGTCAACTCAAGAGAAATCACAATAGTAGCCATTCTGGCTGAACTCTCTCTGGCCACTAGCCATTTAGTTGTTCCAAAAACTCCCATGCTGTGCATAATAGTAATTTAATGGACAAAACCTTCCCAAGTAGACCCACTTTGGGTTGCTAGCCCAGGGGCCATATTCACAAAACATCTTAAGGCTAAAAGTAGCTCCTAACTTGCCAATTTATGAGAAAATCTTAAAAACTTGTCAGTCCTAATTTTAGGACTCCTACATTTTTGTTCAGAGTATTTCACAACGCATTTTAGCGCTAAAACCAGCTCCTAAATCTGTAAAAAGTCACTAAGACTAAATCACAAAAAATCCTAAAATGGCTGTTGCTGGCAATCCGCCTCAGCAATCCGCCCAAATACACTGCACACCATTGGGGCAATAGGCATAGACTTGGGTGCTGGGCCTTTTCTACATAAACGCAATACAATTTTTGATTCATAGATTTTAATCTGCGACGACACATCATAAAGGTTCATTTATGTACAGGAAAAATGCATTGAATGATGGAAAATAAAACATTGGGTGACACGAGTTCGAGTTCCAGCTCATGGACCTTTCCTGATCCTGTCCCCCCTCTATCTGTTCCACTTCGCTCTACTCACTGTCCTATCATAATAAAAAGGCAAAAATGGCACAAAAAAAATGTAGCCCAAACCCAGAGTTCTACCCAGAGGAGTCGGGGTGGTGGAGGGATTCAGAAAACTTGAGGTAAAGGTGAGTTGGCTGTGTATATGCCTCCTCTCAAGCTGTTTGAATAGACCATCTGAACGTGCTTCTCCCGAACTTTGTTAATTAAACATCATTTGTCGCTTGAATTCTCCAATCTCACCAGATGCAGACATGTAAGAGGCTGACAATTAGCTGAACATATACTTGTTTAATAGTGACACTTAGCCAACATTTTAAAATCTTTATTGAATATGGCAACATTTTTATTTGAAAACCTTTATTTGAATATGGCAACATGATATCTGGTTCTACAATATTTCTATGATTAAATCACTGACAGAGACCCCCTCCCCTTTCAGCCAATCACTGTGGGCATAGTTAGTAAGCATGTTGACATCATCCAATGAGGTCAACCCAGCCCTTACTCTTAGCTTAAAACTTCTCTCTATTCCTTAGCAAAAGTTGGTCTCAGCAGCTTTGTAAATAGGTTTTAAGAGAAAACTCTTAACTAAGAACTTTTACTCCTATTTAGCAGAACGCTTAGTGGAGAGATAAAATGTTTTGTGAACGGCCTCTGATCTTTAGCCGCTAACCACTACCTATACAGAGACTTAAGTGACATACGATTATCATTTAAGATGTATTGAAACCACACCTGCCACCCGCAGCCCCAGCTGTCAGACATTTGACAGATGATAGATGTACTTTATTTACCAGTGTTTCTTTTATGGAGCTTCAAAGAGAATGTTGTTGTTTGTCACTGGTATGTCATAATGTGCTGAAATTACTTTGACAGAACACTTAAAGGGGCTATATGTAAGAATTGTCGTGTATTAATCGCCTTTTTTATTGCCAATGTGTTAACAGCTTGTAACGAAACTTAAAAAATTAGACCCTTTCCCGAATTCCTTATAGTTTGAAAGCCTGTAAACTGATTTTTATGTAAAGGACTCCCATGTTTTTCAAAATCAAAAGGATGTGACCGTTACGCGATCTCCTGAGAGCCTCTCCTCCGTTCTGAGACACATGAAATGAATACTTATACAATGTTCAGGATTAAGCCGAAAGAGCTATTCTGTACTATAATGTTAATGTGTCACGCTAAGAAACGGGATTAATTTAAACTATTGTCTCACATAGCCAGATCTATAGTCTATAGTCTCAAATAGACTTTATAATCAAACTGTCATAACTGTGTAATTTTAATTACCTCATCTGTCAAGATGATGTCACTGAATTGCAGAGCTTGTGCAAATATATCCATATCGCTATGTTCAGATACTTTTTTAACTGCTGTTTTCTCACTGCTGTCATTGTTGGTTTTGTATTTCTTTTGTTATTGAAAGGAAAGCACACAGCACATATTTACATATTCATTTAAACGGTTCTCTCAGCAGCATGGACAGCACCTGGATGTTCGTTGACAGTATATCGCTGCAAAGACCGGTCCAAATTTTTACTTCAAACTTAGAAAAGAACGAAAAAAACCTTCAATGTGAGTATATTGGGGCATTGAATCACGTTCAGTCTCTTGTACGTTACGTGTGCACGAGTGTGAGCATGAGCAATAAGTTGCTGGCTGCATTTCACTTAATGGCCACCGGTGTCGCTAATAACAAGGGTTTCTGAATTCTGCATATAGCCCCTTCAACAGCTCCCTTTATTCTGTGTGTGTGTGTATTCTTGTATATATGGTTTATGAGAACACAAATGTGAAAAACAACATGGGTATTACAACGTAAATATGGTTTAAGAGGACATATCGTGTGTCCTTGTAAACCAAATGGCTTAAAAAAACATACTAAACTGTGTTTGTTTTTTATTCTAAAAATGGCAAATGTTTTCTGTGATGGATAGGTTTCGGGGTAGGGTTAGTGTAAGGGGATATCGTTTACAGTTTATTCAGTATAAAACCCTTTACGCCTATAGAGTTTTTAAAGGCATCCAATAGTTCTGAGTTCTGAATTTTAAAAGCTTTAATTTTTTTGGCTGAAATTTTTCTAATTTATTATATTACGCATTTTAATAGCAGCCCATTTAAAACCAGCCTACAGTGTAAAATGAGATTCATATTTTGTCTTTCAAAATTACTATTGTGGTTTGCTGTTACGTACAAAATTGTTTGGTCTGCATCATATTATTACAACATTATATTGTACTTGTAATTGTAGATGTCACAAAACTTCAGATTTCAGAATGAGACGTTTTTCTTGACTCAAGTTGATTGTAACTAGAACAAAAAGGTGTTTTTTCTCATAAATAAAATCATCATCTGGTTCTTTTTGGCAGCAGTTGTTTTGGGCCAACATGCATGACTGTCTTTCCAACACTGCTGGCCCAGCCAGTGAATAAAGGCTAAACTGATGCCAAATTACCCAGCTATTCCTGCCCTTCCTTTACCAGACCAGTGAATCCAGACCTTCTGCAAATCTGGTGCTGTGGCAGCTTACCGACTGATCATCAATCTTCCAAAAGCCTGGTGGGCCAATGCAACGAGAGCCACTGGGGATGATGGGTTGTTTCTGGGTCTGCTCGGGTTCGGATGTGGCGGAACGGTGAACAGCAGATGGGTTTGAGTGTAGAATCAGCCAAGAGACGGTCAGGAACAAGAAAAGCTGTAATTACAACACACAGATTTTTCATGTGAATGAAAACAAAGTTGTTGATTAACTTACTTCTGTCCTGAAATTCTAGCCAAAAGTCCAGGCAGTTAAATGTTTCTGTATTTTTTTTTTTTTTTTACTTTTACCCATTAAATATTTCCCATAATTCCTGTGAGATTTCACTCTTTTATTTCTCAAGAAGGCTCTTGCCAAATGGCAGCATAAAACATTACAAGAAATATAAACCAAGGGAAAAATTCAAACAAATTGGTTGTTCTTTTGTATGTGGTGCCTTTTTTGAGCTCATTGCATTTTGGAAAAAGTTGTTGGGATCAGGAGAAAGAGGATTTTTGTTTATATGATACAGTGCATCATCTTGGTAACAATTTTAGACCATGTTTTAAAAGGAATAAAACATGTAACCAAATTTCTCTCAAGTGACTCATATGCGGTATTAAATGATTTACAAGAATGATTAGAAACTTATTTCCATCTTAAAAGGTTTATTGATGGGTGACAGTGAGTCAAACATTGTAGGCATTGCTTTGTCAGAAATAGAAATCCACAGCACTTAGAAAGTTTTTGTTTCCAAGATGGTACGACTGCAACTGAATAATTATGTTTCCCCATTACAATTATTTGCATTGATGGCAAATGTTAAAAAATGTTTTGTGTTTTTTTCTGTGTGCATGACATACAGTCAGATGTTGTGACAGAACTCAAGTGAAATGCAACTAATTCTGTAGTATTCAAAGAATGCAGACAGTGCACACTCAGGTCACTCCATTCTGTCATAATGGACTTATTCAACAGAGCATTGCTAATGCAGGTGCATATACGCATACACACACACAAACACACACACGTCAGTGACAAGGTGTCGAGAAGAGCTTATTAAATTCTGCATTTCCATAAACAGCCCTGGGGGCCAGAATGAGGGACGCTCTCCAACATGCTTCTGACCTGCGTGTTTGTAATACCTCTCTGAATATTTGTTGTACATTAATAGTTAGTGATTTTTTGGGGGGGGGGGGGGGGGGGGGGGGTATTCAAATTTCCCTCATTTCCCATACTTTTTGTGTTTGAGGTCAGCATTGTCCCAAGGATATTTGTTTGTAATAGCACATTTGGCACAGTATTTAAGTATATTTAGAAAGGATCAGTGTGGATCTAAATAGAACCCTGGTTCTTGCCTCAATTTTAAAAAAAACTTTTTGTTAAAAAAAAGTCAATTAAGTAAGCTTAATAATAATAATACTTTCATGTTTAATTGTTTTTCTTTTTCAATTTTTTCTAGTGTTAAATATGTTTATGAGATGCTTAATTCATTAAATTTAGTTAAAAATTAATTAAAACTAAATTAATTAAAAATAAATCCATAAAATGACGGGAGCCCCTAAAAGGTTCTAAATGTGAAGCTCCTGACAGAACTCTTCAAGGTTCTGAATAGAACCGTTTCTTATAGCATACTTCTGAGAGGAACTAAATGAACTGGGAATTGCAAATCGACCCTCATCTGAATGCAGAGGGAAATTTGTCTACTGAAATGACTATGCATCATCTCCCTAACACTGACACTAACTTAAGATGCTCTTCACTGCCTCTTTCCCCTGTGCTTGAGATGAGTCGAATCTTTGGCTCTCTGACTGCGATGGCGGGGAGAGCAGATATTGTAATGCCTGATCAATCTGCGAGCGAGCGTTTCCACGGAGATGCATTAGTCCACTTGCTCGAGCAGAAGATTCCAGAGCATATCTAAATGTGGGAGTCGTGCGGGTCGAATTCAGGAGAGACTGTGTGTCTGTCGAGAGAGAGACAGATACAATGGAGACGTCACCAGCAAACTGATGTTGCCTAGAGAAACATTGCAAGTTATAGGCACTTGTTTGGAGTCAAATTATATGGCTATCAGTTAAATAATTTGTATAGTACTTTTTTATTTTCATTTTCTCATCGAAAATGAGTAATGTGCAGGTGTTGGTGTGTGCTTTCTAAGGTTTTCAGAGTTGTTAGCGCATTGTTATGGTGATGTAGCATCCACTTTTTTGCACATTTTATTTGACACAAGATTTTATAAATTTATAGGGTTAGGGGTTTGTTTCAGATAAAAACCATCAAAACAGGTGATGGACCCCAAAATATCTTCTTTTGTAAAAATAATAACAATGATAATAATTATTGGGTGAACTAATTTCACAGCCATGAATCATGATTTGCTACTTGCTATTGCTAGGTGGTATTATTAGAAAAGACATTTTCATTCTACAGAGCATTTTATTCGAATGAAAATCTGAATATGCCTGTGAATGCTAAAGTCACAAATATTTTTGGTCAGTTTTCATAAAAGAAAAAATAAATTAGAAATGTGTATTCTACTGTTCAAAGTTTGGTGTCAGTAAGATTTAATGTTTTTGAAGGCTGCATTTACTTAATCAACTCAGCTCAACTTGTCCATTGATCCTTTTGAATTGAGGTTTTACAGTATGAATTTTTAAATTATAATTTTCAAGATTGCTTAATGGAAAGTTTAATTGTGTTATTAGAGAAAAAAACAGAAGTACAGTGAAAACAGCCTCCAAACCAGTGTGAACTACAACTCCCAAGGTCAGATTTGTCTTTGCAGCTTTCAGTAGAAAGACTAAATCTTGAGTGTGCAAGTCTGTATGAGTGTGTTTGTGTGTGTGTGTGTGTGTCTGTGTGTGTTGGTTGATTCACTAAAGGTCCAGAGGGATTAGGTAGGGATGATCAGGAGAAGGTTCAGCATACCTTTACTGAAGTGACCATGACCTTATTCATCCGCGTGCCAGAGCCCAGCAGGACGGCCATGTTGCACCTCTCTGATCTCTGCTGCCTCAATAATGACTCTAATTGTGCCTGTCTCGCAGTTGTCTATCATGCGTTTTGCCTCATTTATTTTGCTCCCTTTTGTTTTTTTCTCCCTCAAGCCTTGAAGTGAAACCCTTTGCACGCAACCATTATAGTAAACCCGGGTACAATCTCTTTTTATCTCATAGTCTCATTCTTTTTCATTTGTCTTTCAGGCTATTTCATTTTCTCTCCTTAGCTTCATCAATGCACACGGGTGCATCAGAACATGGAACAAGTCCATTTAAAAAAAATATTACGCCATTCTGAATGTGCAAAGTCTGCAGAATTGTGTAATGACAAATCTTGAACTACATTCAAGATTAGTAACACTAGACATATAGAATTAAACATTACACACTTTAATCACTTTCTAAACTCATTTATGGCTATGATTAATCAGCACTAAGGTACAATTCCATCTAATGTCAGATTATGAACTCTCATACAAACAAGCCATTCAATTTTCACCTTTAAAAACAATGTTTTTCACCTCTTTACGAATATGCCGGTACTGCTCTTACTAATATTGTTATGACTAGGGCTGTCACTAATGGTTGATTATTTTGACAGTTAATCGAGTAATGAGATAATTTTTTCGTGGTAATAAGTGAACAATAACTATTAAAATTACTTAAAATACAAAGGTAGCATCTAATAACAATGAGTCAGTAATAATTAGTATGATAATAAATGTCATAAGCAAGTAATCATATGGCTTTATTGAACAACACTTAAAAAAATACATAATGTAATATTCATAATATAAACAATCAATTTATGTACATTACGAATTATAAAAAATGCCTGCAGAGGGCGCCAACAGCCTGGTGATTGTTGTTGTTACACATACATAGCCTACATCATGATCAAATCCTGGTTTAACATTGGCCAAACAACATTTAACAAAAATATCCTCTTAATCTTTCATATTTGGTCGATAGAAATGCTACAGCCACTCTAATTTCTTAAAAAAGAACATGTGGATATTAAAACACGCAAACTCAGAGCAAGGGTTTAAACTTCTAAAATCGTGTTAAACAGTTGGCATATTTAGAAACTTGTATTGATGTAGGCTATTGCGTACCCAAATGAACGTTATAAGCCACCCGAACTGGCAGCAAATGACGAGCTCCATGTATTTAAATTATAACAGTGCAACTTCCCATGAAACATTTTTGGAAGCTTTAACAAAGAACACATGCAGAGTTTGTGTTCGTGTGGAGCAACATTACTGTGAATAGAGCCGCTCTGAGGGAAGAAACTCGTAACCTAATTAATAATTAAAGTGTCGTGCTTCACCCTGAAACCTACGCAGCAGCACATAGGCTATATTTATTTAACTGAATCACAATAGCAATATGTTATATTATGATGTTTAACTGATCGGTCATGGATTCTCGTCCGTGGAATGTGGCATTTCTGGTATTTTGCTGGTTAATAGACAAAATAATCGAGGAATCGTGACAGTCTAGTTAAGACCCAAGTACGAGAGAGAGAGAGAGAGAGAGAGAGAGAGAGAGAGAGAGAGAGAATCACAATGACCAAGGATAACAGATTTTTAAAAATATTCACAATAAAAATATAAATTCCGGTCTGCACACCATAATACACATGTGCATGGTTTTGCCATGAGTGCACATGAAAGAACTGTAGGCTATAGGGCGCATTTATGATAATAGAAAAAGCTACTTTGGATTTGAGTGTTCACAACTTCAGAAAGCCAGGTAAAATTGTCAGTAACAGAGCAGACAGAGTCATCAGTTTCAGCCACACTGTAGAATTCACTTCATTAGGCTGATGGTGAGAGAACTGGAACCACTGCATATAGACCCAGGGTAAGATGAGACAAGCTGCCAGCAGGACAACACTGCCACCTAGAGCCCATATGCATGCATGCAAGCGTTTGGATTTTAAGGGTCATTTGCAGTGCCCTCTCTGCTTGATTTTGCTCTGTGTGGTAAAGTTGGACAAGACCTTGGGTCTGACATACAATATAGGCCTAAGCAATGTATTCGGTACATGGGCATACTCAGAGTTACATTTTTGCATATTTTGCTAAACAAATGCATATAAGATCATGCAATAAAATCTTTGCCAATCCAATTTTACCCATGACCGAATAATGTTGGTGGTACTGGGGTGCTACGTATGGTGGTCATGTGCTGAGATCACCAAATGTTCCTGACTTTGAGCTTAGCCACAAAACAAAAACAGAGACATTTTTCCATATGCTACCCATTCAAAACCCACGGGACAAACAATGAGAGAGTGAAAGGCAATAAAAATATAGGCACAAAAATAACTCCGCTGCAGTAGCAGATCAAAGGCAGAGGGTTGGAGCTAGCAATGATGCTCTGGAAAATGCTCACAGGTTCTGGTGTTAAAAGTTCTTTAGGACAGAAGTGTCTCACCTGTGAACCAGATGGTACCAACACCTTTGATCAATAAATATCCATGACTTTTTATTTGACATGGATTATTAATTTAAAACTTTTACAGAGATTAATATGCTGAATTTCAATTTGTATGCCGGATACACCGACCCATGATTAACCAAGATTTGAATGAGACTCAAATGAACTTTGTATCCCTTAAGAAAAAAAAGGTTATATTAAATATTAATAACTGCACGTTCACAGTTATTTAATGCTGGTAATGCCACATGGCATGCCGGTATACAAATTAAATATTTGATCTTTTTTGTTTTATTTTTTATATTTGGCTTATTTAAATTTATATTTTATGATTTAATTATTATCTTTATATTTTTCCCTCACAAACTTCAGTTTGGGAAATCCTTGGTGGGTTTGATCCTGGAACCTCTAAACCATCTATGCACGCTTATAAATAAAGTTTACTGGCATCTATAGTTCCATGTAAAATCTTTAACAGCATTCTTCCTATTCCACAGAAGGTACTTTATTGGAAAAAGGTTCTTTAGAATTTTAAAATGTTCCTCAAAAAATGTTATTTTAGGAACTATTCATTGAAAGGTTCTTTGGGGAACAAAAAAAATTGATTTTGCACCATTTTTGGCCCTTTAACTGTAGGCTACTGTTCCATGTGTGCTGTGCGACACTCTCTCAACCAACAATCAAAACAAGAATGGTCAGTTCTGTCCACATCACAGGCTGTTCAGACCGTAGCCTGTTGTTAGCGGAGTGCTATATCGGTCTTTAGTAAGTATAGCTTGAGTTCTCCATACATGTTTGTAACAAGGTCCGTTGTTGGGAAGAAGGAGGCGGGAACCGGCTAACATTTCAAACTTTAATAAATAAATAAACAAATTACAAAACGAAAGTAAAAGACAGCACCCCCTCACGGACGACTGCTGTCACATAGAATAAAATAAAACACAACATAAAAGCTGGCCTGTATCTATATAGGGTGCCTTCGGTTCCATATTTCAGAGATTGGTGCTAAGATAGCACCAAAAGAGAGTGAAAGACCACAACAATTTAAAAAGGCATCGTGCTACAAAACCGAAAAGCCAACCTATGTAGCCTACCATATTAATCATGCTGATTGTCTGAATATGGTTGTCCAAGAGAATGTTCATATATTTTTTATTTGTTTATTTAATAATTCAAATATCTAAACATTCTTAAATCAAGAAACAATAACTTGATAAGCAAAAAAAAAAAAAAAAAAAACATCAAAATTAAGTTTTAGCTTTAAACAAGAAAAAATATCTGCCGGTGTGAATTTAATCTGAATTTAATTCACGTTTCTTACCCCATTAGTAGATTTTTATTTGCTTTTTTATTTTTTAGTATGTTTTCAGGACAACTATGTAGCCTACAAAAAATGGAAACTTTTTACTTTGAATTTTCCATGTTCAGACAACAACCACATGGATCCCTGAAAACGACTAAAAACGTGGCATTATTCATGCCAGGCCAGTAGATGTCGATGTCACTTCGTAAAGAAACATTATGCGACTATAGACTGAAGATACACCGTTTTCACAAATTCACGTTTTTTGACAACGATGGTTGCACTTTGAACCCCGATTTCAAAACTGTGCGTTTTCATGCCCCCAAAACGCTGCTGTCGTGTAAATGAATGGCCAAAATGCATAAAAAGTTGTATTTTTTGTTGAAAACACTGTCGTGTAAACGGACCCTTAATCTGAACACTTTTCAACTAAAAACTGAAACTTTTTATGCATTTTGGCCATTCATTTACACAACAACGTGTACATTTTCTCCCCTCTAAAGGGTTCCATGACCCAAAAAGATGACATGCTGTGATGCTAGAAGGCCGACCTATACTCTCTGGTGATCATCTTGAATTAAACACAGAATCTGTCATATTACAGCTGTTTGTAGCCTATTGTCTTTAAAGTAACAGCGGTCTGTTAGCCTCTCACCTCTGACAGTCTAATGTAACAAACTCCAGTGACCACAGCTCATGACAACGAACACCAGTTTTGTGCTCGGCTGCCCTTCACGGCTACATATTACAGCTGCGGCTAAAAGTTCTGTCACGGCCGCGATTTAGAAAATAGCAGGAGAATGAGGATGACACGAGAGGGGATGTGCACCCTCTGTCCCCTGTCATTCCGCGTTATTGAGAACTTACCGGAAAAATCACCTGAGGGAGTCAAAGTCCGTCTGGCTCCCGTCACAATCCACTTAACACAAGCTGATGGCTCCAACACTGAGGCCTATTTCTATTTCTTCTTCCTTTCTGTCCCACTGTATCATTTTTCTTTTAATTTCTTATCTTTTTTTAAATAAAATTTTCTATTTTGACCAGATTTCTATTATTACACTCTTAAAAAATAAAGGTTTTATAGTCTGATGTCACATGAGAATGTTTTATTTACAGGTTTTAACAGAACTTTATAGAACCCGAACCCAGAAATCAAATCAATATGCTGATTTGAAGAACCTATAATCTAACATCAAGAACTTTATACCGCAATATAGCTGCTCAGAAACCTTAGTGGAAAATGGCATCTGAGAAGAGCAAAAAAAGATTACAAATAAGATTACTTTAATCTTTAATTTTTTATCTTTAAGATTACTTTAATATCTAAATGTTTCTCTTAGACAATAATGAGTTGGAGAACAAATGGAGAATGTTTTGCTTTATTTGTCTCCAGCTTCCCAGATGATCCATACACTGTTCAAAATTTTGGGTCGGTATAGATCTTTTAATGTTTTGAGAGAAGTCTCTTATGCTGCATTTATTTGATCAAAATACAATAAAAACAGAAATATTTCAAAAATATAATTACAATTTAAAAATAGCCTTTTTCCATTTTAATATTTTAAAATGTAATTTATTCCTGAAAGCTGAATTTTCTGCATCATAGTCTTCAGTAGGGATGTAACGATATCAAAATCTCACAATAGGCTACCTCGGCTTAAAGTCCACAGTATAATATTTATTGCGATATTTAAAAAAAAGAGAGAGACCAATGAAGACTTGGAAAAAAGTGCCATAAGTGTTTATTAAACAATGATTGAACATTACAATGATGTACAAATTAACCATGTCATTTCCTGTCCTCTTTTCTTTATCCTCTAATGTCCTTTATCCTCCTGTCATATTTTCTAATACTCTTAGAAGTATGAGGTATAGATGGGTCAAATTACCCAAAACTCTCTTTTATAAAATAAAATAAGCACCAGCACCAGCTGGACCTTGACAAAGGTAACATCTAATATTTTTTCTAACATTTTCTATGCTACCTACCTACCTCGTAGATTAGGTATTAATTTTCAAGTGCAAGAAAACAGTTAAGTCTGTTTGAAACAGCAACTTCAAGTGTGTTTTCAGTTTTCATAAGGATAAAATAATCAGACCCTCTAATAAAAAATAAATAAATAAAAGTTTAGTTAGTCAACTTTTGACTGGTGATGATTTAACAAGTGGGTCTTGTCACGGGGAAACCGAAATGCTTCCACGCTTTAGATTTAAAATTTGCTTTAGCGTCCACAATTACGAAATCTCTCTCTTCTCCTTCGCTACTAGTAGCAGCATCCGCCAATTTCGCTCTACTGGATCTGTAAAAAGCATTTGCTAGCTATAATTTTCAAATAGCTACAAATATAAAGCCAATGTTAAGCTATTGTGAAAAGAATATGTGGGGTTGTTTGTATTTTTCGTTACTGCGAGCCTCTGGTCTGCATGCGCTTTAGCACGCTTCCATAGAAAGATGCACACGCATAGGCTAGGCCTAATTTATAAAATAAACATCATTTCGTTTTTACTGACTGACTAACATTAGTTTATCTATGTCTTTATTGAATAATACGTTATAATTAATATATATTATGAAATAGTGCTGTCCTGCTGCGCATCCCTGTGTGTGTAAAGCTAGTGTTATACTTTCCGCGTCCGCGAGTGCGCGAGGGTCCGCTCGCTAGGGTCCGCATGACGTAAAAATCGTCATCGGAGGGTGAGCGCGGAGGCTCCTTGCGGACGTCCGCGTGCCTCCCATTTTTTGTAACGGCGCCTACTTGTCACTATAGGTTAAATAACAAAAACAATATTGCCTGACTTTAGACCAGGTTTCAGTTGGTCAATGGCGCAGTCTATTTCAGTTGCCTCAAATAGCAACACACCAACAATGCGCCTGAACACACCTCGCACAAATGCATTTGCTATTTAGGCTAAACAACGTGGCGCAGGACGTGAAAATGATTACTGCGTTGAGCTGAAACTAGCAAAATACACGTGCGTCGCGCCTGGCGCTGCATTGCACCCGGTGTATGCTATGATAGGGCCCTCGATCTCTCTCACGCACTATCGAGTGCATGGACACACTCGGTCTCTCTCGTGCACGGTTCACTGGGCTGAAAAAAAACTTTTTTTGCCTGGAAGATCTATTGTTTCAGTCTATGACCACGATGATATCGAGATCATTTTGGTATCGATACCATGATATATTGATACCACGATATTGGTAATAGCATACATTTCATCCCTAGGGTCACATGATCCTTCAGAAATCATACTATGCAATTTCCCACGAAAACCATCCCGTCCGGTCTAAAATATAAACACTTATAACAGGCTTACTATAGTGAATCAGGTTGATTTTCAATCAGAGCTCTTGTCTGTATCTGAGATCTCCGGAAAACGGGTCTGGACTCAGCAGGCTGCCACTGAGGGCAATGCCAGCAGGACTGTGCTGTAAATATGATTCAATTCTGTGGGGATTATTAATTAACATGACACTCAGAGCAGAGTGTGAGTGTGTGTGGTGTTTGAGAGCAGATGTTTGCTAGAGGGCATCTTTCATTTCATATCTACACATGAAACGCTGCTGAGAGACTGGAAAGTGCTATGTTCAGGATTGTCCTATGTTCATTTTGCATTTATTTGTTATTCATGAATTTGATTACGGGATAAATTAAAACAAAATAATAGACAGTATAAAGATTTTTATTGTACGAAGGCCTTTCAAATATGCACCTAATTGTGTTGGACTCAATATTAAAGAGAAAATGCAAAGAGGAACATAATGAGCACTTATTGTTCTTTTAATCAATTCGATAATATCAATTAAATGAACCATAATATTTTGGACGAACACAAGGATTTTATGTGCTCATGATTAGAAGTTAATTTTACCTTGCCAATTTTTTCCCCCATCTAACTACATTGTTTTGTGAAACAGGACAGGAAGAGATGATTATTTATGATAATTTCTTTGGTATCCCAATGAATTGTAGATTCATTAAAAAGAGCCATTATAAAGCAGAATGTAATAGGAACTTTGATCTAGGTGACCACCGGAATGATTTGACATTTTATTGAAACAATGTTTTTCAATTAAATTTTTAATGATGGAATGTCAACCTTCCACATTGTCTTCATTAAAGCACTGAGCTTACTAATAAGGGAGAACACTTACAAAACTAAAGTTTCATGAAATACCTAGTTTACTAAAAGGCAAAATATTTTACTAATTTACTAATGAAACCACCTAGAAAGACACTAACATCTGCTCAGAATACCTTAGGAATGTCCTGACCACCACCTTAGCATCATGACAGTAAGTTGTGCATGCGCAAGCATCACCCACATTGTCAGAAAAGTAAAAACAGTATGGTGTGTGATTTTTAATGTAATGTATTATTCTGTGAATCCAAGACCTTTTAGTTTGAGTCCTGAACTCTTCCACAGGACTGAATAACATGTGCAATACCTGGAGAAGACAGCGTTTCCAATCATTTTCCATACTGATGAGCAGAAGGGGTTCAGTTTTGCTTCATCGTCGTCTGGGACCGGATTAAAGTCGGGAGACGAGTGCATAACTGTATGAGGTATTCATAGTCTCTCCAGGAAGGTCAAGAATAATTGGATTATCTTTAAACACCTGATGCCTGAATAGATGTAATGATGTCAGTGGAAGTAATGCTAAAGAGACCAGATTTTATTCCTTATTTGGACATATCACAAACTTTTTATGATCCGTTCCTTTTCTTAAAGAATCTTACTTTGCTAGTCTACTGAATTTAACGTATTCCTTAAACAACTATTTTCTCTTGGTCTTCCTCTCCACATATACAAAGAGATACAAACAGACACACACATGCAGACAGGGGCCCTTCTGCCTTTTTCACAAGCCATTAGCTCCTGGAGCTACATCAGAAGGAGGAGACGAGCAAACATTTCAGCAAGACACAGATGTCATGATCAAAAGTCAGAGAATTTGCTCTGAGCTATAGGGAGGATCCATGTGTATAGAGTGTGTGCCAGATACATAGACAGAAAAATAGCTACGCACCATCACATATAGCATTCACAGTCAAAATATCCTCATGCAGTGGGGGAAAAAAAATATTTTCTTACTCTGTATTTTTGTCTTGTTTTCCAGTTCAAATATCTAAACATTCTTAAATCAGGATACATTTACTTGAGAATGAAAATTAATTAAGATTTTAAGTCATGTTTTCTGAAATGAAAAAAACATCCAAATTAAGTGAGTTTATGCTTAAAAAAAACACTTATTTAAAAGGAAAAACAAGATTTTTTTTTTACCTCACTGATAAATACCTTTCCATGTTTTAAGCATAAACTTACTTAATATTAGTCAGTTTTTCTAGGATACAAGACTTTATATCATACGTCATTTTTCTTCTCAAGTATATGTCTCGATTTAAGAATGTTTAGATATTTATACTGGAAAACGTATCGGTTACGTAACCTCAGTTCTCTCTAGAAGAGGGAACGAGTATTGCGTAAGTTAGCTTACGCTACGGGAAAGATTAATCTTTTCAAGATATTGAAGCCAAAAAATTATCCTTAATTTTGTATCCATTGTCAACGCAGTGCAACAGCTAGCAGACCTAGAACAGGCTGTCTAGCGTGCTCATAGGCTGCTCTGCGGGAACTGCAGCAGCCTACCACTGAGCCCGACGTGAAGTCACGTCCAATGAAGGGCACTCGCGCCTTCACAGCGTCAAAGCCCGCCAGAATGGGCTTGGCTTAGCGTATATATGCAGGGCTCGTAGGCTGTATTCTCTGGTTTTCATCGACTGAAGCGAAAAAATGCTCGTGGCGCGAGCACGGCAGGTTACGCGATACTCGTTCCCTCTTCTAGAGAGAACCGAGGTTACGTTAGGTAACCGATACGTTCTCTTACGAGAGGTTATCTCGTATTGCGTAAGTTAGCCTACGCTACGGGAACCCTTTGTCAACGCCGTGCGCGCCAAGCATCCACAATGTGTCCCAGGGCTTTCCGGGGAACCCAAATAAGTGGGAAATAAGGCGGCTAGCAACGCGGGCCAGCACTTGTACATAAGCACTCATAGGGAATACAGAGCGGCGTCGCCTTGGTGACCCTTGGTGCGCCCACCAAACGAAACGAAAAGCTGCTCCGAGCGCCTGAAAGGGGCAGAGCGCGCAGTGTAAACCCTCAGCGCCCTGACTGGGCAGAGGAGATTAATGTCGCTCTCGCTATCGGATGAAGGCAGAACCGATAGCGAAATGACCTGCGCTCTGAATGGAGTGCCAATCACTTTAGGAACATAGCCGTGTCTAGGTTTGAGAATGACTTTTGAGTCATTTGGCCCGAACTCGAGACACGCGGTGTCTGTCAGCGCCGCGTGTCTCGAGTTCGGGCCAAATGACTCAAAAGTCCCCCACACGTTTCACTGATGACAGGGCTGTCAGGAAAACGGTTTTGAGTGATAGGTACTTCAACTCCACGGAATCTAGTGGTTCAAAAGGGAAAGCTTTCAGGGCCTCGAGGACCAGCGAAAGATCCCACATAGGAACAAACGGGGGGCGCGGAGGGTTCATCCTTCTGGCTCCTCTAAGGAAGCGGATGATAAGCTCGTTTTTTCCTAGTGACCGGCCGTGCATCGACTCAGCGAACGCAGCAACGGCCGCCACATAGACTTTGAGCGTGGAAAGGGATCTCCCCTTATCCAACAGCTCCTGTAGGAAACAGAGCAGCCGCGAGACTCCACACGTCCGTGGGTCCAGGTTTTTTTCGGTGCACCATTTGGAGAACACATACCATTTAGACGCGTAAAGCTTTCTAGTAGAGGGAGCTCTAGACTGCGTGATTGTGTTCATCACTCCTTCTGGCAGGGCAGCGGGTACCCGTTGATTACCCAAGCGTGCAGAGACCAGCACTCTGGATGGGGATGCCAGATCGAGCCGCGAGCTTGCGAGAGGAGATCCGTTCTCACCGGAATCCGCCACGGGGCTGTTAGTGACAGCCGCGTCAGCACCGGGAACCAAATCTGATTCTCCCAGCGCGGGGCTATGAGGAGCACCGAGTGGCGCGTTTCCCTGATTCTCTTGATTACCTGCGGTAGCAGAGAGATCAGAGGGAAGGCATACAGAGGGCGGCTGGGCCAGACTTGGGCCAGCGCGTCCTCGTTCTTCGAAAAGAACATTGGGCAGTGAGCGTAGTCTTTTGACGCAAATAGGTCGACTTCCACTTTGCCGAATAGGCGCCATAATTTCTGGACCGTTTGGGGGTGCAGGGACCATTCCCCTGGGGGAACGTTGTCCCTGGATAGTTTGTCTGGGCCGTCGTTCAGGTGGCCTGGCACATGTGCAGCTCTCAGCTAGCACAGGTGATGCTGAGACCACGTGAGGCGGCGCTCTGTTAGATCGCAGAGGTTCCTGGATCTGACGCCGCCCTGACGGTTCACGTAGGAAACCACTGACATGTTGTCTGATCGGACTAGAACATGGTGGTCCTGTATGAGCGAGAGGAAGCGCTTCAGCGCGTTCTCGACCGCTATCAAGCTCAGCGAGACACACGAGCATTGAGCCAGCGTTGGAGCGGGCGCATGCGCAGTAAGCCCAGCTGAAGCACTGCTGCAGCTGAGGCCATGCAGCCCAGCATCCTCTGGAATGTCTTCAAAAGCGCGGAGGACGGCGAGTGAACTGTAGCTAATAGCCTTGCCTTATTGTGCTCAGCACCCATTCTGAAACCCCTGGAATGGCTTCCCATGCTTCTATATATGTAGCTAGGGGGCGAATGGTCTGCGGGTTCTGATCGCCGCATACTGCGGGGTCGAGAAACTGAACCGGAGGTGAAAACTGCTGCCGGGCTTTGACGCTGTGAAGGCGCGAGCGCCCTTCATTGGACGTGACGTCACGTCAGGCTCAGTGGTAGGCTGCTGCAGTTCCCGCAGGGCAGCCTATGAGCACGCTAGACAGCCTGCTCTAGGTCTGCTAGCTGCTGCACTGCGTTGACAATGGATACAAAATTAAGGATAATTTTTTGGCTTCAATATCTCGAAAAGATGAATCTTTCCCGTAGCGTAAGCTAACTTAGGCAATACGAGAGAACCTCTCGTAAGAGAACTAGACAAAGCTTATGAGGGTCTGTGGTTTAGAAGCATATCTGAGGTCAAATATCTTTGCATGATTCTTGAGATAATTTAACTCTGTTGTCATATGAATTATCCACAAATTCTCTTCGAAACCAGGTTAGGCTTACTTTAAGTTACCAACAATTATTTTTTACATTGAGTTATATACATAATTTAAAATGAGATGGCAAAAGATGTATGGACATTCATTTGCATTATTTAGTTGACATCCTACCCTGCAAAAACTAATTTCTGGGAGATGGCACCCCCCTACCCCCCAGGTGGGATGTCTTATCTTTTAAGGGCTGCCAGAACCTTTAAGGATTGCCCACTGAATGCCTATAAGATGCCATGTAAAGTTTCCTTTGTCAGACTTGATGACTGCTGCAACAGCTCTATTCTCAATAAAGAATCCTGCTGAAGATACAACCAAGTCTCCTGGTCTTCGCTTCTGAGTTTCCTACAGGACCTAAATATTCATCTAATTTACAATAATAAATGCTAAAAATTCAACATTAGTAACTAAGCTTACTTTTCGCACCATCAGTCTTGTGCACAAGCTCAGAGGATCTGCATTCGGCTCATTTTGATTCCGACTTGTGAATTCTATGAATTGTTAACTGGAGACTCGCTATGACCGGATCATTTGAATCAATTGAAAAGAATCAGCTGAATCGGACACCGCCATCCCTTCTCTGAGCAGGTGGCGATTGTCAAAATAACAAGGAACAACATCTTTTTATGAAAAAAACGTATGGACGATATTTTGCTTTGCAATGAAGTGAAGTAAAAGTTTCCCACAATAAAAAATACTCTGATAAAGTACAGTACTTGAAAAATGTAGGCTAGGCCTACTTAGTAACGAAGTAAAAACTATTTCGTTACTGTGACTGTCCATCACTAGTTAGGACTCTGCCTTAAAAGACAGCTCTCTTTAGGCAGTAGATACTTTCTTGCAAAATCTTTGGTATGAATGTTAAAATCATACATATCATTTAAAGCTGTGGCCTAGCGGTTAGCATGTGCACAACACACATCTAGCTAATGGAAAAGTGGGGTTTGAATTTGTACTGTGAAGTGGTTTGATTCTGATTGATTCTGATTTTGAATCCCTGATTCTGTTCTGTCCTCTTCTAGCCACCATTTACTGTTATCTCTACTTTCGTTATCAATAAAATTACAATAGATAAAAGATTTTTAAAAAAAGTCAATGTCATGATGAAATGCATATTCATTTATGTCTGCATGATATTCATCATCATTGGAGGGGTGAACAGAATCAGCTGCTGCAAATTCCCTGTTTATTCTCTCACACACACACACACACACACACACACACACACACACACACACCAGATGGCTCATTTGTAGCTTCCAGATTTTGCAAAACGGGCACAGAGCCAACTGGGTCATGCATACACACAGAAAGGGGGGGGGGGCTATTTTTTTCATTAAGACACAAACACACACACACACCATGCTTGCATTTCCCACTGCTGTCATAAGATATCTGCTATCTATCAAGGACTATGAAGTGTTGAATGCCCCTCAAATTAATTTCCCCCCTGCTGAGCCTCTTGATTGTAGGAAAGCTGAGGTCAAAATGATATTCAGATTCATTGTGTTGATAGGAAGAGGGTGTAAGCTGTAATGGAATAGAAAGACACTGTGCCCTTAGAGATCACTCTAAATCAAACGTGTCTTAATTTCTCGGGACATGTGCAGATAGAAATGAAGACCTTTGGGTAAGGGTCAAGTTCCTCCTTTTATCCTGCTGACTCTTTTAACTCTGGCCTGAAGAGGCGATGTGATGTTAGTCTACTTAAGTTTCTGTGAACATCCAGCTGAATTTCAAAGTTTTGCTTGCTCAGTTGAGGTTAAAAAGACAATTAATATTCAGTAATATTATTAATTCAACTGCATTGACACCAGTGTTAAGGGTAAATCATTACAAGTAACACAAGTTATGTAATCAGATTACTTAGTAACTAGTAAAGTAACATTACTTTTACAACAAAATATCTGAGTTACTTTTTCACATTAGCAATGCAAGTTACTTTGTTTCCCATTTGTTAGCTGACACCTCTTCTATCCCCATGTTGAGAGAAATCGTGTGTAGAGGTGTTGTGTGCACTGTATAAACGTGATGGTTATTGTAGTTCCAGACTAAATGTGAGCAGGCATTTTATCATCGCACTAGCACAAAAACAGATTCAGTATACCTCAAAAAGAATAAAACTGTGAAATGCAAACTCAGAACATTACACAAACCCACAATAATTAAATATATTAAATAACAAAAATATAGCTAACTTTATGTATTTCAATTATCCAATTCAACCATAACAAGAAGCAAAAATTACTTTAGAGATATGTCATATCTGTTTAATATTTTTTTTTTTGCTATTATTGCTGAACTAAGAGTGTCTCCTGTCCTGCGTCTGCCGTAAATATCATTTACATCTTTTAGTTTGTCAAGAGATTTATAGCGTCTCTTTTTTAAGAGTGCATGTGCGAACGTGCTCTAGTACGTAAGAACGAGCCTATGATTGAATCTGAAAATAAAGCAAAATATCTGAGAAAAAATTAGAAATAGTCTTCAGATGCCATGTCTTATGGTGGCCGAGCAAGTTAAAACACCCGCAAATTAAGAAAACATCTTCATCAGTTTCACAACACACGTGCTCCAAATACTCACAACACAACCAAATACAGAAACGCGCTGCAAATAACTCAGAACACAACGGAAATGTTTCTAGGGGACCCCAATAAGTGACGAACCTGACTGGGACGTGCTTACAGCTCAAACGTCTAGGCTACTTTATTTTATTTTAATTTATTTCTTTTTTCTTTTCTTTTTTTTTGCAAGATACAGAGATGACATTTTATGACATACAACTTTGTATACAATATACAAAATATATTTACAATATGTTCAATGTCATCAGAATACAAATGAGAAAATAACAATGCGCTGAAAACTAAAATAAATAAATAAATAAAAAAGAAAGAGAAAAAGAACAAGAGGGGAAAGATATCAATCTATACATCAGTTGCATTGTACATATTTTGTCATGTTATGTTTAAATTTTCATAAAGAAAAGTTTCATACGAAAAGTTAGGTAATGCAGTTAACAGTATATTAATAAGATATTTCTGTCGTAAACAGCTATTCAGCTGATGGACACCGTGCTGCGTTGTCATGTGAACATCCCAGGTGAAAATAACAAGGAAATTACATGGTCTTTCGTTGCCCCCTTCATCAAGTGCGTTCCAAATGGCTACATAATGGCACACTAGTGCCGTGCTCAATCCAAAGTCTCCACTTCAAGGGCTCTGCCGTATGCCTTTGAAGGGAGTAGGGGATAGGGATGCTTGCTCACGAGCAATAAGCACGTCCCAGACTCCCAGCCGAGTTTGTCACTAATTGGGAGATGGTCCTCACTGCAGAACATGAAATCCACGGGGAGGAGTCGGATCCAGATCCAACTCCTCCCACCTTACATATACCTAAACCTACCCATCTCCGCCCCCTGATCCCTAAACCCAACCCTAATCCTACCCATCTCCACCCTTTGGATCTTGATCCAACTCCTCTCCGTGGATCTCATGTACTGCATTGAGGTGCTACTGCTAATTGGGGTCCCCTAGAAACATTTCCGTCGCGTTTCTGTATTTGGTTGTGTTGTTTTGGTGTGACAGGACCTTTACATTTGCCAATAGAACTTTTTTTTATAAAAAAACAATACGAGCAAGACCAGCCCAGGTAAGAAAAAGTTATGCAAAAGTATAAAATGCAAAACTTTCCATAAAAAGTAACTAAGTAATGCAATTAGTTACCTTTTTAGGTAGTAACGCAATATTGTAAAGCATTACTTTCAAGTAAATTTCCCCATAGCTGACTGACACTAAATTGAGAAGAAATTTATTTTATTGTGGAATTTTATTTAACTGAATCAAGCTGGATAATGACCCTATTTGCAACACTGGCATTGTTATTGAACTGAATCAACGCTAAACTGAATTGACCTGAATAATGACACTGTCTAACGTAGAGCTGCATTACACCTGAAATTGAATTTGTTTCATAACTGATTACATTCTGCAACATTAACTTAACTTATTTTCCTGTTTTTTTAGAGCTGCTAAAAAAAAATTCTGCATCGTTGATTTATATTTTCCTGTTTTTTACTGTGAAGCTGCTTTGAAACTAGCCGTGTTGTATGAAGCACTATATAAAATAAAATTACAATAAATAAAAATTATTATAAAATTACTCATTGATTATATTATTATTATTTTACAGCTTTCACAGTTTTTTTCATGTCCAATAACCAGAGCTATTATAAATATAAATATAAAATTTAAATAAAATAAAATTAAGGACATTGTTTATTAAATGTATTAAAAGCTTGCATTTTGAATACTTTAATGATAACAACAATAATATTATAGTTGTTCTGAGATTATTAGTGTATCTATAGTTTTTAACATGATAACCATGTGGTTATCATGTGTGTCTGATAGGACTTTGCTAGGTTGCTAAGGTGTTTCGATTTTTTTTTTCACATCGCCAGACAAAACTCGCAAGCAACAAAAGTCAGTTGTGTACATGTGTGTGACTGCAGAGAAGGATTCTACATTTGTGAGATGGATATAGCCTACTCTCATTATTTTCTGTTCATCAGGGAAAAAAGGACTAGAACGTAATATTCAAGTTCCCGACACAGAGGGAACGTGCTACATAGAGAAAGAGAACGAGTAACTTGAATAAACACCTGGACTGGCGCCATGCTTTCACTAAGCTACCGAGAGAGCTGCAGGGTCGAAGAAGAGTGTGGCGAACGAGAGCGAGGGAAAAACAAAGAAATTACGGTTCTCTTGGTCTGCCATGCTGCTTGAACCCAGAGAAGTAAGGAGATTTGTGTCCACCCAATGCATGCCAGGTTCGTGTTGTGAACACAAATTAAAAGAAAAGAATAGAAAAGAAAAGAAAAGAAAAAGAGGTTGTGCGTCTTGCAATGTTAAGCTATATTATAGTGGGCTCTAGCTTAATTGCGTTTGGTATCTCTACCATAAATTTCACAGACTTTGATCGTTTGTCAACTTTTGCGATTCTGACAGTGATTGTTACATTGTATTGCGCCATATACCTTCCTACAGTTATTATGCTACACCACATCGCCCTTCACTGGATGTATAATGAGCAGCAATGAAATCATCTTTCCTTGCAGCCCGTGCTCCACCACAAAAGATCTGCAGCCAATGCACAGAAATCAAGAATCAGAAAAGTGCTGTAATAACTCTGCTTGAACTTACAATATTTAAAATAAACTACAACTTAATATTTAAATAGATTTTGTCATCCATTTCTATAGAATACTCACTCAAAGCCTTTGATGGTACCATTCAGCTTCATGAGCCACTCTCCACCGAATAAACACACGTCCATCTGTCCCTGTAACATCCAGACAAGATTCACATTACCATATGTGATTTATGTGCTCAATACTACATTTACATGTTGAAGTAGTTGCTGATGTGTTAACTCACTTTTTATTCAACATAAATGTTTCTCAATTTATCAACAGTACAAATGGACAAAATATATAACTTATGTTAAGTTACTTTATAGATTTGTTTATTTACCTTCCTTACAGATCATTTATCTAATGCAAGCAGTGTTGACAACAGTGAATTCTCCTACATAATAGCACACATTCATCACTCAGATTTCTATTTCATGTCATGATGTGCTCATCTGCAATACTTATAGAATATTTTCTTGTCAGATGTAAATAGACCGTTAAAATAAGTGTCTTTAAGATGTATATGGTTTATGTAAATCCACTTTAGAGACGTACGTGTCCTTACTGGAGCTCCCCTGATAGGTATACATAAAACGTGTTTTTACTGCAAAATCACAACTATACTATAATGTCTAGTGTCTTTACACCTTCAATAATTCAACGGTTTACTCTACAGTAGTTTAACACATGCGATTTTAACACAAGGAACAATGTTTACTCACATTTGAAAACACCCTGATCTCCGCAATGCAATGACTTATCCTCTCCCGTGGGCTCCTGGGACAGAAAAGTATCCATCGGATGAGCACTCGAGAATCTGGGCGGAAGCAGTAGGCCATCCAGGAACTTCTCGCCTACTCTTTTATGAATACTGATGTTTCGAACATACTACTCCTTTCACGTACTGTTTTCTCCTACTATATAAGTAGGCATATTCGAATGCACTTTAAGTAAACGCATGTCCGAATCTAGTACGAGAATTAGAATAAGAATTAGTACGTCACCCAGGTAATTCCAACTCTTTTATGAATACTAAGGATTCATACGAACAATTGGAAGGATTGCTTCTGACTCCAAGTCCTCGCTGTGACTAAGACAACCTCACATTTTTATAAGACATGTCACAAATGGGAGGTCGCCTTAGTCCAGTGGTTCTCAAACTTTTTCGGTCATTCCCCACTTTGGACAAGGGGGAATTTTCAAGCCCCACCTGCCCCCATCGCCCCAACACAATGCTAATGAAATACGCAACAAGCTTAAAATGTTCCAAATTATTGAAGTAACAAGTAGTATCAGTATAGTAACAAGTTGTATCTAAATACAAACTAACTATCTACATCAAATAACAGCAAGTTCAAAAATAAAGAAAATAAAAGTGCAGCTGTGTCATAACTTGCATGAAATTCAAAAATAGAGAAAATAAAAGTGCAGTTGTGTAATTTTTTTTTATCAAGTTCAAAAATAGAAAATAAATAAAAGTGCCACTCATCATAGCATCAGCACCCCCTGGTTGGGGGCTGTGGACTAACATAATATTGTACTTAAAGGAACACGCCAACTTTTTTGGACTTTATCTTATTCACCGTATTCCCCAGAGTTAGATAAGTCCATACATACCCTTTTCATCTCCGTGCGTGCTGTAACTCTGTTTGACGCACCCACCGCTAGCCTAGCTTAGCACAAAGACTGGATGTAAATGGCTACAGCTAGCATACTAATCCCAATAAGTGACAAAATAACGCAAACATTTTCCTATTTACATGTTGTGATTTGTATAGTCACAGAGTGTACAAATCACAAGGTCATATGAGACACAGCCATATTTTAACCGTATAAATACTGGGAACTATATTCTCAGAAGGCGAAGCACTGCTACTTGGGCGGAGTGATAACCGCAGCACCTGAGAGACGCACAGTTGTTTCTTCTTGTTTACCTCTAGCTCCGCTCATTTGTTACTGGGGCGATAGAGCGCGTTCGTGACAACACAATACTAATATTACAGGGGATACATGCAGCTCAGAAACAACTGCAATAGTAGTGACCACCCTATTCATATAATAGTGTCACTAACGTTACATTAGATCTAGCTAATGGCACTGTTACAGTAGGCTAGTTATCTAAAAACATAACGGAACACTTACCGCAGCCGATCCACTTTGTCCTGTGTGTGCTATCGATGGGATGGCCGTATCCTTCAGTACACGTTTCATGGTCCGTGTGGCAAATTCAATTTTTTCAAAATAGTCGTCCTCAGTGAAATGTACTGAGTAAACACGATGGTCCTTGATGATCTCTTCAGGTGTGTTTGGATCGATATCCAGAGCAAGTAACGTTAGCCATTGATTCATCAGGTCAGCGTTTTTGGTTGGAATTCTATGAAACATCATGGTATTACCTGGTCTCTCCTGTTTATTGTCGCTGCTCTACAATACAGCAAACACCCATGATTGTAAACTATGCTTTTACTATCTATTAATTGCTGACTCTTTTACTCCAACTCGGAACGAACGGCGTGTCTCGGGTGCTGCGGTTATCACTCCGCCCAAGTAGCAGTGCTTCGCCTTCTGAGAATATAGTTCCCAATATTTAAACGGTTAAAAGATGGCTGTGTCTCATATGACCTTGCTATTTGTACACTCTGTGACTATACAAATCACAACATGTAAATAGGAAAATGTTTGTGTTATTTTGTCACTTATTGGGATTAGTATGTTAGCTGTAGCCATTTACATCCAGTCTTGTAACTCAAACAGAGTTACAGCACGCACGGAGATGAAAAGGTTATGTATGGACTTATCTAACTCTGGGGGATACGGTGAATAAGATAAAGTCCCAAAAAGTCAGCGTGTTCCTTTAAAAACGTGAAATAAAATATATATATATTACACATATTTAAATAGACATAACATACTGTGTTTGATATGGGATTAAAATGATGGGCAGTGTATAAGATATAAACTAATGATTAATCATTTTAATATTCCTTTGTTCCGATCAGAGCATGTGAGCGGAGAACGCATTTCTGAATATTCCTCCGCTCGCTCATTCCGCTCAGGGTCGCTCGCTCAACCCAGAATGGACTGCTGGTTCGAAAATGTGTGGAATAAGGGCTGTCTCCAACTAAAGTTTTTTTCTATTCGACTAGTAGTTGTTCATTTAAGCCATTAGTGGACAAATCGCCCCTTTATATTGATTTAATTACTTAAAGTCCCTGTAAAGTCAAAATTAAGTATGTATTCTGAGTTTGTCATATCACAAAAAAAATTGTTATTAGCCACCCAGCCAAATTTAAATGATAAAAAAATCCAGCAAGTACATAAAATAAGCTATTAAAATCTTGAAAAAATGAGCAGTAGTCTCTGCTCTCAAACGCTGGGGGCGTGCCCGCTGGCTGCGCTGTAACCACGCCCACTCGTCGTAAAGCTGCCATTGCCACACTCAACTGTCACCCGCAGCCCGCTACAGCCGGAATAGATGCTCCTAGCAGCTTATTAGGTTAATTAAGGTTATAATATAAGTACACAAACTTACACTCATTGGTGGGCACGCACTGCCCAAAAAATCCGGAAAATAGCAATGGTGATAAACTGTTTAATGGTCTAACTCCACAATTCAGTACTTCACAGTTCACAGTCTTTGTAATATGTTTTAGCAATACATTTCTAACATTTATAATGTGTTTAGAATTTTCTTTTAAATTCCCTTTACAGGGACTTTAAATAGGCTATACAGGATAATAACCAGCGTTATATTGCCGCACTCAAGCGCACCCATAAAGCTTGCCACAAAGAACCGGCAAAAGTAATGATTATGAATGTGTAAAAAATAGCAAGGAGACATTTAATTGTTTATTAATGAACTGGGGCCTCATGTACAAAGACTTGCGTTTAATTCATACTAAAACATTGCGTACGGACAAAGCTGTAAATGTGCATACGCACAAAAAAAAATAGATGTATGAATCTCTGCGTACGAAGGATCCCACGCATATTCTCTTTGTACATCCCAATTAACGTAAAAATGAGCGCACATGCACGAGCATGACGCCCCACCCAGTCTCCTCCCATAATTAAATACATTTAAATATGGTAATGAGTCCACTTTGGCAAAAGAAAAGAGTAAGAAAATGGCTAAAGCAAGCGGCAAGAAGCGAAACTTTACAGAAAGTGAATCGGAGGTGCTACTATCGGAGGTAGAAACGAGAAAAAAATTTATTTGGAACTTTGTCCTCCGGAATTAATAACAAAAGGAAAAAATATGAGTGGGAGAGTTTGGCTGATGCCGTCAATGCGGTGGGATCTGAAAGTCGCACTGTAAATGACCTTAAAAAAAATGGTCTGATATAAAGGTGGACGTTAAATGGAGAACTGCTGCGCACCGACAAAGTGTGGGCAGAACAAGCAGTGGTAAAGGGGTCAGAGTAGGGTGACCAGAAGTCCCGAAAAATTCGGGACAGTCCCGAAATCTAAGCTGTTGTCCCGAATCCGGCCCTGATTGTCCCGAAAATTATACTAAAGCACAATCTTGAGTAGCCTAGTTATTGTCTGCTAAAACATTAAAAACGGTCCGTGGAGGTTGAGTCGTGAAGAGAGCGCAAGTTGCAGCAGCCGCGAGCTCAGTGAATGAATGTGCAGGCAGCCAGTCGTAAAGGAGTGATTGATTTGTCGTGGCAAAAAAAATACTTCGGCAATGAATAGAGACAGAGCGTATTTATTTAAAAGCTGCTGTGTGACAAGGTGTACAGCAAACAAGCTAAATAACCCAGAAATAAGTTTTTATAAGCTGTCGTCCCCAAAAAACGGGTTGTTTCAGGACATAAAAGTTGATCAATTGAGACAGAGCGCAACTAGTTCTAGAACTACTCGCGACATGATATTGTAAAAAAAAAAAAAAAAAAAAATTCATAATTTTAACCATGTCGATTGCTTATTTCACCACCCTATGTGAACCTGAGAGGGGATATATTGTGCACACGTAGCCATACTGAGTGTCAGGATCCCATGGCTTTTACGGTTTGGAAGCTTATAAAAATGTATTTCTGGGTTTTTTAGCTTGTTTGCTGTACACCTTGTCACACAGCAGCTTTTAGGCATTTTTCTGTCTTTTGTCTTTTGTGACAAGGAGGCAGCCTCTCGCAATGCAAAGTCAATGGAGACGGTTGGATCGTTTCTCCCCCCGGTGGGCGTGGTCATCAGATTGATGCGTTGCGCTCTGTCTCTATGACTACATATTAGACCCCCCCCCCCCCCCCGGTCCCGAATTTCAGCCAATCTCATCTGGTCACCCTAGGTCAGAGAATTGCCTCAATTATGGGTGACACTTTACTCTCTGGAGTAGTATCCGCTGCTGTGGGAGACTCGGATTTACTACAGGACTGCCACGAAGGTAACCAATATTATCTGCACATTTATTGAATGGAAATGTTTCCGATTCACATATGCAAATTCTTCTTCAGATGGCACCTTTATAGCAATGCGTGTGCAGTCGATCGCTCCGATTACATTAGGAAAACCGGCTATCGCTGCAAATTGCGTTTTAATCTTTGGCTGGTCAACTGCATCATATGGGAATATCATATGCTTTTATATGTTCTTACTTAATTGCATAATTGATAGAATATTCCCATAAGGCTCGTGTGACAATATATGTAAATTATTTTATAAATTGCAAATTAATAGCAATGTATCCCACAGGTGGTAGTGCGATAGACTTGTAGAACAATTCGTTGTATAATGTTTGCAACTTAACTTCATTGCCTGTAAGAGTCGCCAACGAACAAAAAGTATGAGAAATGTACGTACGCCAGACATGAAATTGGCGTGGAGGAACGCACATTCTCACGTTCATTTCACTGTTAGTACATCCGACCGTGAGCGTGAAAGCTGGCGTACGCAAAGTTTTTGTGCGTACGCAAGATTGATACATGAGGCCCCTGGTGTTTTCTGTGTCGCTGCAAAGGTGAAGTTGACGATGCAGACTCGCCATCAACGAATAAAGATATAAAGGCATAAAAAGTAAAATTTCCTCCCGTTTGGCGCGCCCCACCTGTCACGTCTCTATTCCCCACCAGAGGGGCGTGCCCCACACTTTGAGAACCGCTGCCTTAGTCACAGCGAGGACTTGGAGTCAGAAGCAATCCTTCCAATTGTTTTGGACCCTAAGAATTCAATTACTAAGCCTCTGATTGCAGATCTTGACTAAACTTTGTCACCCAGGACCACAAAGAGATTTTGCTAAATTTGTAAAAGAAATATTGGGTTCTATGAGGACGTCAAGCTAGGATGACAGATCTTCCTCCCTCTAGACTCTGCCTTTATTAAGCCCCCATTTTGGTCAACAGGAATGGACTGCTCTTGAGGCCAATTCAACAAATCTACTCCATGACCTTGGAGTAACTCACACTCCTCTTGTGCAGGACGAAGGAGGAGCAGCTCTGCTTGATTCTGACTGAGTCTGTTCTCTGTAGTTGAATCAGTGGAAAAGTTCTGGAAAGGGTCTAATTTGGAAAGACTTACTGAAACTTGTGTATGGTCACAAACCAAATGTCTTTCCAATTGCATTGACACGTCATCAGGAGAAATGCTTGGATACTTAGGCCATTGATGAGGTACATGCCAGGATTCATCAGTGAGAGCTATTTCTCTTTGGGTCAGTTTCTTCACATAGCCAGATTCCACAAGCTTTTGAATTTCCTGATCATATATTGCTGCACACACTGGATTCTTTGCAAGCTGGGATTTTGTGCGATACATTGCTACCATTACTGTTTGCTGGGAAGTATTCAATTTAGGTGCATGTTTGGCTCGAAGTAAGGGAGAATATCTTGCAACACCATTGCTTTCTAGGCCTTCTGTTCTCTGCTCCTGGCACTTCAGAGCCTCTTAGTCTTGGTTTGACCGAAAAGCAGCCTTTGATGTCTGGTAATAGGGAAGGACATCAACCTGCCACAATCTTTCTACATCCCTCTGTAACTGATCTTTGGTTGAAACAGCTAAAAATGTACTGAGAGGTAGAATTAGTCTATGGTATCAAGGACATGGGACTCTGCAGTGCCCATCCTAGACGAGTCTGCAGTGTGTCCGGGCTTCCAGAAGGACACGGTTTTGCCATGTGGCTTGAAGGCCACAAATAGATTTTCTACACACAATGGAGCAAATCTTCTCCATTTCTATTAACAGAACTGTATATACCCAATGAGTTCTGTTTGTGTACATGCAAAATATACAAACATATCTATTAAGGTATACATGAATTCATAGGTAAAAGTTTAACACAACCCAATGATGTTTGGACTTTATGTTTTCAGCACGATGCTTAGGTTAATCTAAAAATGGTTTGGAAAGTGAATTATGCATAGGAAAAACCTTAAGGACATTGTTCTAGGCATGAACTTTAAGCTATGCAAATAAACCTTATGCAAAAGAGAGGCTATACACTGGGTTCCTCTGATAGCATCAGCCAATCAAAACACTGGATCTGAAATGCTAATTTGCAATTCCCTCCTTCTCAGGAGGGATTAAAAGGTTCTCTCTGAGACAAAGAGTTGTTCCAGTTCTGTGTGTGAGTGCCAGTTCATGGTTCTAGTTCTGGGTTCTAGTTCTGAGTTCCAGCTCCAGTTCCTGGTTCCACTCCCAAGAGTTTCCAGTTCCAAGATGTGCAAAGCTGAAGGAACAAGCTGTTTCTCTCTCCCTCTTGAAAGAAAGAAACAAAGAAGTTCTGCAATAAGTGAATTTGAGGAGTTTGGAAATAGCAACCGGATCAACAACCATAAGCTCAGTGCCCCCCATTTTCAAAATCTCCTGCACTATGTTACGGCCTCCTAGTCTAGGGTTAGGAACGCCAGAAAACAAAACAACAGCAATATCCCCTCTCCTGTCCCAGATCATACACAAAATACCACAACACAATGTAGTGTCAAAAGATAAGCTTTTTTATTTACGCAGAAATAAAGAAAGCAGAAAGCGTGAATCTTCAGGAGGGGTTCAAGCCAAAATAACAAACCAAAAGGAATTCTACCTAACAAAGAATTAAATATAACTTTCCTAACAAATGAAAATCCCCAAAGAAAATACAATAAACTTCCCTTACTCCCCAACTAACCAATAACCAAGAGAAAATGTTTAAAGGAAAAATGGCAACCTCCTCCCTACGGCTTTCTAAATAAACATTCGAACATAAGTTTTGGTGGCATAACTTAGAAACAAAACAAACAAGGAAGAATAAATGTAAATCAATAAACAAAAGAGGATAAACTTACAACACTCAAATCAAGAAGCTAAGTGTCTTCATATTCACACCGAGAGAATTCCTCACCAGGAAAACCCACTAAAAGATCAGCACAACACAATACTGATCTCAACAAAATGTCTGGGGCAGGAGACAAGGACAACGGAGCTCCACGACGCGCGTTCGAAAGGAGCTCTCTCACACAGCAGTCTATCTCAGCATTTAAGTGCTCCCACTCATCATCATCGGCCGCAGCTGAACCCAATCAAGGCCTGCACAGAGGGAGGGAGAAAGAAAGAGAAAAACGAACTGCACACAACATCAAATCACAACACCAAATTAATAATAAAAAAAAACATAGAATCATACGTCCTTGGACGTAACACCCCCACCCTTAGTTACAAAACCTGATTTGGAACACTGAATTAGGTAAATCAACATTTCCTACTGTTTTCAACGGCCAACTAAGCATCATTAGAATACGCCCTTGACAATGCGTCGGCTACGACATTATCGGCACCCTTTTTATAGCGGATCTCTAAGTTGAACTCTTGTAAGAGGAGTGCCCATCTCATCAAACGCTCATTAGAGTTCGCCATTCGAGCCAGAAATATTAAAGGATTGTGATCTGTATATGCCACAATGTGGTCACCGGAACTCAAATACACCTCAAAATGCTGGACAGCCAGCAGCAACGCCAGGGCTTCTTTCTCTATTGTGCTATAGTTTTTCTGACACCGGGTAAATTTCTTCGAAAAATAGCTCACTGGATGTTCAATACCAGCGTTGTCTGCTTGCATCAGCACCGCACCGGCGCCATGAGCACTCGCATCCACCTGCAGACTGAAAGGTTGAGTGAAGTTCGGGGCAGAAAGCACAGGAGCATTACATAGTAAATCTTTAGCAGAAGAAAAAGCAGATTCACATACTTCATTCCACACAAATTTTCGCTCCGTACTCAAAAGATCAGTGAGGGGTACAACCACTGTGGCAAAATTCCGACAGAATCCCCTGTAGTAACCAGCCATTCCTAAGAAACGCCTCAACTCGCGTTTATTAGTGGATGGAGGAAATGTAACAATAGCTTCAACTTTAGCTTGAACAGGCTTAACCTGACCTTGCCCGACCAGTTTACCAAGATAAGTCACTACAGCTCTCGCAAACTCACACTTGCTGAGGTTAAGTGTCAAGGACGCTTCAGCCAAGCGTTTCATAACTAAACTCAGGGTGCATAAGTGATCTTTCCATGTCATAGAATAGACCACAACATCATCTAGATACACTTCACAATTCTGTACCTCTGACAACACAATCCTCATTAGCCGTTGGAACGTGGCAGGTGCATTTCGCATCCCGAAAGCCATTACCGTGTATTGCATGAACGCATCAGGCGTGACAAAGGCGGAGATTTCAGAAGCGCGCGGTGTCAATGGCACCTGCCAGTATCCCTTTAACAGATCGAGTTTGGTTACATAACGTGAAGAACCTACGCTGTCAACACAGTCCTCCATTCTGGGGAGAGGAAAGGAGTCAGCTTTGGTGACACTATTAACTCTGCGAAAATCAGTACAGAATCGAAAAGAGCGATCAGACTTGGGCACAAGTATACAAGGCGAGCTCCATGGACTCTGGCTGGCTACAGCAAAGCCATTATGCACCAGATACTTAACTTCATCCTTCATGACTTGCCGCTTAAGCGGGTTCACACGATATGGGTGCTGTTTAACTGGTGGGCTTTGACACACATCGATATCATGCGTCAACACATTTGTCTGCGAGGGAACATCATTAAACAACGTAGGATAACGGTTAATCAACTCGACAATATCCCTACGCTGACTCTCAGACAAATAAGACAGATAAGACGACAAGTTGACCAGGACAGCAGAGTTTGAAAGCTTTCCACAAGAGACTTGAACATCCTTTCCGATTAAATCATCTGTCTCTACCACGTAAGTAGAAGGCACTTCAATAGCATGAACAGCAGCCACAGTCTCTACCACATAGTTAACTTCAGGCACCTCTCGGGAAACATACCGCTTGAGCATATTTATGTGACAAACTCGGCTTTTACGTCGTCGATCAGGAGTTAAAATTGTATAGTTGGTATCATTCAATTTTTTTTCTATCTTATATGGACCAGCAAACCGAGCAGACATCGGAGAATTAGGTACAGGCAAGAACACAAGCACAGAATCACCCGGTTTGAAATTGCGGACTATGCTGGTTTAATCATATCTGCTCTTCATCTTACATTGAGACTCAACAAGATGCTGTTTCGCAACCTCCCACACATTGTGGAGTTGTTCACGAAATGAACTAACATACTGCAAAATCGGCACAGAGGGAGGGTCCTTAAATTGAAACTGATCACTTATCAATTCCGAAGGTCCCCGAACAGAGTGTCCAAACACAAGTTCGGCTGGACTGAACCCCAAAGACTCTTGCACAGTGCTCCTTATAGCCAACATTAATAAAGGTAGCCCATCCACCCACTCTTTACCCGTTTCGACACAGTAGGTACGCAACATTGACTTAAACGTCTGATGGAAGCGCTCGAGTGCGCCTTGCGACTCAGGATGGTATGCGCTTGACATCTGATGGTCCACCCCCAGTTCGTTTACCAACTGTTCAAACAGGCGGGAGGTAAAGTTTGTGCCCTGATCTGTCTGGATTACTTTCGGCAATCCAAACATTGAGCAAAACTTAGAAACTGTGGTTAAAGAGTTGATTGTTTTAATAGAGCGTAATGGCACAGCTTCCGGGTAGCGAGTGGTGGCACACATTATGGTAAGGAGATACTGATGACCTGACTTAGCCTTCGGCAATGGACCAACACAATCAAGAATGAGTCTTTCAAAAGGTTCTCCTATTACAGGAATGGGTTTAAGTGGCGCTTGAGGAATCTTTTGATTAGGCTTGCCAGCCAGTTGGCACACGTGACAGGATCGAACAAATGCAGACACAGATGATTTTAAACTTGGCCAAAAGAAATGTCTGGAAATTCGATCGTATGTTTTTGTAACACCAAGGTGCCCTGAACATGGATGTTCGTGAGCCAACTGCATAATCTGATACAGATACCCCGTAGGAAGAACAATCTGGGAAACACGGTCACCTTCCGAGTTTGACGGCTTCCACCAGCGCATCAAGACTTCCTCATCCCAAAAATACCCTACTGACCCATCTGAAACTTGAGTTTGGTCCACAGCTACACTGATACATTTGCTCAAAGTTAAATCAGATTTTTGCGCAGCAATTAACTGTTCCCTCCCCACTTTTAAGGGAATTTCGTTTACATTCAAATACTCACTCAAAAGCGGTTGAGGTTTAACAAACAACTTGCATTCCACACTATCTGGCGCTGCAGCAAGAAAAGAACTTGAAAGATCCACCACATCTTCAAATTTCTTTTTCTGCGCGCGGGTTACAACACATGCTGGAAAAGCAATGGGAAACTGTGACAGAGCAGCAACCTGAGTGTCAACGTTCGGCTCAGCAGATACGATCGGGTACGGAAACACTTTAGTTCAAGCCAAATCATTACCCAAAATCATACTCACACCATCCACAGGCAATTGTGAATGCACCCCGATAGTAACCGTGCCGGAAAGGAGGTCAGACTTCAGCTGAACGGTATGCAAAGGAACGGGAGTACATCCCATTTCTATACAACGAATGAGCACATCATTACCTGTATACGAATTCAACGAGAACGGCAGAGCGCTTTCTAATATCAGGGATTGCGCGGCTCCCGTATCTCGCAGCATCACGATAGACTTTACCTCATCGTTGTCTGAAAGCGAAACTAAACACGTTTGTAGAAACGATCCAAACGCATTCACTTTTTCCCCTGATGACAGTTCGGAAATGGAGGTAAACGCTACCCCTTTAGGCTTACTGCCAATTTTCTGCTGCCAAGCTTTACAGCTGGTAATCAGATGGCCAGGATCAAGGCAATAAAAACAAGCTCTTTTCTTATCAGGCCGCTGTTGTGCGTGTGCCTCACCGTCGACCCTGAACGAGTTGTCCCTCGTCATTCTTTTATCCTTCCCTACGTCCACAACTAAAGAGGGTTTAAGAGCGCGCATAACTGGAAACACAGTTTTATGAGTAAGTGCGAATTCGTCTGCAAATATTGCCGCATCGAACAGCTTAGATACTTTCCGCTCATTTAAATGCACTACTATATTTTCTGGCAAACTATTTTTAAAATCTTCGAGTAAAATCAGTTCTTGCAATTCCTCAAGAGTTGTAATTTTGATAGAAACACACCACTTCTCAAATAGCAATCTCTTTTCACGCGCAAACTCCACAAACGTTTGCTTGGCTGTCTTTGAACACGCCCTGAACTTCTGTCTGTACGCCTCTGGTACCAATTCATAAGCACGCAACACAGCCGATTTCACCAGATCATAATTCAGCAAATCATCGATTGGCAAAGCTGCGCAAACCTCCTGGGCTTTGCCAACGAGATTACACTAACAATAACGCCCACATATCTCTGGGCCATTTCAATTTCGCAGCGACACGTTCAAAAGCCACAAAATACGAGTCAACTTCAGACTCACGAAATGGAGGCACAAGCTTAATGTACTTACCCACATCAAAGTCAGGTTGCCCCACCTCAGAACTACCAGAAACAGTTCTAGTGCGCGGCAACGGAACTGATCTATCACGCTGTATCTGAGCTTCCAACTCCAGCCTACGCAATTGAACCTCCCGATCAGTCCTTAACTCTAACTCTTTCAGTCGAAGTAATTGCATTTCATGCTCCTGTTTCTTTAACTCCAGATCTAACTCTCTTAAACGAACAGTTACCCTAGGATCTATACTAGCCCCTTTACCGCTTGCTAAATCTGCTTTATCAGATGCGGATTCTTCAGTCTCTGACCCAGGCAAAATGCCAATCTCAACTAACTTACCATACAACTCGTCTTTAATGACTTGTTTCTTTTCCTCTTTAGCGACGGTTATATTGTAAAATTCTGCTATTAGAATTAAATCTACTTTTCTACACCGCTCAAACTCCTTTAAGGTAGGTGAAAGCGTAAACTTAATTAGATCAAAATCCATATTAAACAACACTTCCTCCCCCACAAAAAATTCAAAGCAGCCAAGCAAAACTACTAGAAACAGCCAATAAACATTACGACATATAAATATTAAAATAAGCAAACGGACGAGCCCCCAATTGTTACGGCCTCCTAGTCTAGGGTTAGGAACGCCAGAAAACAAAACAACAGCAATATCCCCTCTCCTGTCCCAGATCATACACAAAATACCACAACACAATGTAGTGTCAAAAGATAAGCTTTTTTATTTACGCAGAAATAAAGAAAGCAGAAAGCGTGAATCTTCAGGAGGGGTTCAAGCCAAAATAACAAACCAAAAGGAATTCTACCTAACAAAGAATTAAATATAACTTTCCTAACAAATGAAAATCCCCAAAGAAAATACAATAAACTTCCCTTACTCCCTAACTAACCAATAACCAAGAGAAAATGTTTAATAAAAGGAAAAATGGCAACCTCCTCCCTTCCCCGGCTTTCTAAATAAACATTCGAACATAAGTTTTGGTGGCGTAACTTAGAAACAAAACAAACAAGGAAGAATAAATGTAAATCAATAAACAAAAGAGGATAAACTTACAACACTCAAATCAAGAAGCTAAGTGTCTTCATATTCACACCGAGAGAATTCCTCACCAGGAAAACCCACTAAAAGATCAGCACAACACAATACTGATCTCAACAAAATGTCTGGGGCAGGAGACAAGGACAACGGAGCTCCACGACGCGCGTTCGAAAGGAGCTCTCTCACACTGCAGTCTATCTCAGCATTTAAGCGCTCCCGCTCATCATCATCGGCCGCAGCTGAACCCAATCAAGGCCTGCACAGAGGGAGGGAGAAAGAAAGAGAAAAACGAACTGCACACATCATCAAATCACAACACCAAATTAATAATTAAAAAAAAACATAGAATCATACGTCCTTGGACGTAACAACTAACTTCAGAATCTCTTCAGAGATCCTCCAGATCTGGGTGTTCCAGATTGACCGGAACTTCTGTACGGACTTCAGAATATTCTCTTCAAGGCTCCTTCATGTGCGGGTTCCAGAATAAGGACCTTCTCTGTGCTCCAGAAATTCAATGTTCACAACTACTTCGTGTTTAAGGCTGTGAAACGGATTCCAACTTCTTTCTTCCCACTACAATGCGGCCAAGCTCAGCAAGTGGAAGACGTCACCAGTCGGACTCAGCTCGTCACCAGGCGAAACGTAAATATCACTTTACCAAACCTCTTTCCAGAGACTTTGGCATTAGTGTAAATTGTCAATATACAAGTATCTAATTTGCATTAGATTCTGCATAGCTGATGTCAGTTAACAAATAATCTCTTGATTTATTTTTTGAATTCAGAATAAGGTTCATCTTATTACTTTCAGAGGAACTACAGTTTATCTTTTCATAAGATAACTTGTAACTGCCATAGTAACATCCAACTCAAGTCACTTGCATTTATCAAACTTTTTGCACTTTTGGACAATACACTTTTTAGGGCACATTATTTCTGCTGATTGCATTAGTCCCAACCCAATGAAAACAGCAGCCATCAGGGACATGACAGAGCCCTCAAATGTAAGTGAATTGCGGAGCTTCCTGGGGATGGTAAATCAGCTTGGGAAGTTTATTCCCCAACTGGCGGACAAAGATGAAGCTCTCTACGACCTGCTGTCGAAAAAGAACTGTTGGATTTGGGGCATTGAACAAGCCAATACGTTCCAGGCTCTGAAAGATGTTCTGTCATCCTCCCTTGTTCTGACCATCTATGACTCGAATAGAAACTGTAAAGTGTCAGCGGATGCGGTGAAGAGAGAGAGTTAAAAAAAAGAGAGAGTTATGGGAGGACACTAACATTTATGTTAACTCTGTTATGGGGAATTTGCCAGCAAGCACAACTTACCTGGGACAGCTGAGAGAAGACCTAAAGAGTGACAATGTATGTTCCAGTGTGATGAAACTGTGTGTTGAAGGGTGGACAGAGCACAGCAAGAGTGACCTAATACTGAAGCAATACTGGGCAGAACGTGCTCTCTTAACTGTGCAGAATGACCTGTTGCTGAGAGGCACGAGGCTGGTCATTCCAGCCGCCATGAGAAACTGTGTTCTTAGCAAGTTGCATGAGGGGCACTTAGAGCAGGCAAGACAATCAGTATGGTGGACAGGGTTAAGTCATCAGCTGAAGGAAATGGTGGACATGCAGGCTCAACTGCAGGACATGCCTCAAGGAGAGAATAAACCCAAAATAACCACTCATGCCCACTCAGCTTCCAGACAGGCCCTAGCAAAGGTTAGGGGCAGATGTATTCATGCTGGGAAATAAAAGGTATCTGCTTGTGGTGTATTAATATTCCAGGTATGTGGAGATTGCTCAGTTATCACCCAGCTGGTCTACTGATGTCATTGTCCACGTGAAGTCCATATTCGCATGTCATGGCGTTCCAGAGACGCTGGACAGTGGGCCACAATTCTCTGGGCACTCATTTTCATCCTTTGCTGCTTCGTATGGATTTGTCCATGTTACTAGCAGCCCTATATTTTCCTAGAGCAATGGAGAGGCTGAACTTGCAGTCAAGACAGTAAAGGCTCTTTTCAAGAAAGCCAATGACCCTTACCTTGCTCTCCTTGCATATCGAGTTACTCCCTTGCAGAATGGGTACAGCCCAGCTCACCTTCTTATGGGCATCACCTAAGGATGATAAAAGTGGTACACAAGATCAGTCCTTGGATACATTCACTGAGCTGTACCCTGTCACTCAGGAATTAGAGGAGCAGGACATTCCTGATTTGGTGTCTACACCTAGAACTAGGTGTGGGAGATGGGTCGTGAAAACAATGGCACTGACATATTATAAGATATGCCAGTGGAAGTCTTTCAGTTAAAACTGCTCAAACATGCATTTTAGTATAGGACAAGCTTAAACCTCGCCTGTGAAACCGGGAGCTGAACTCTGCAGGAAATTGGATCTGTACTGGAGACTGGGATAAATCAGCATTGAATATCAAGAGACAGCATACACAAACACAGGGGTATGTCTAGAATTTGAATCGGGATTTGTAAAAATGGTCAATTTGCGATGAGGATCCATTGGAGTAATTATGACTGAAAAATTTCCAGCAACTAGGGAATACACAGCCATGCTATATTAAAGCCACACACACAAAAAACAAAAACATGAACAGATTTAAGGCTTTTATTCACATATTCATTTTTTTATTAAGTTAACAAAAGGGGAATGCAGGGGCATAATTTAACAGTCTCTTGGTGTAATGATGCTTTGCTGACTCTGTGTGAGTTGATAGGCTTGTTCGACTTGAAATGGGCACTGCACAGACCGATTGGTTTATCACATCAAAGTACTGCCGTCTGCTCTCTAATCGCTCTCGCGGTACTTTGTCATTCACCGATCACACTGTGCAGCGCCGGTTCAAGTCGAACAAGCCGCCTACTGTGTTTTGAAGGAGGTGTGGCTTTGGAGATGTTCTGAAGGGAGGGTGGAATCTCATGCTTTCAAAGTCTCGTTGCCAACCCTACCTTTAAGCAAAACGTTAAATAGTTATGAATTGCTGTGAGAATGTTAAATTCATACGCATTAACTTCTGGACAAAGATTTAAGGTAATTTAAGTGCATAATCATAACAAAAACACCAACTCTTCAAATCAAGCAATTTTCATTGTTTTTCCACAAGTCATCTTGCTTAAATGTGAGATTTATTTGGTGATAAACACAGAAGACATCCAAACATCCATTGGTTAAAACAGCGCAGTTATGCATGGCCACATTCTACCCCCCATATAGCAAGGAGGACCGCACCATAGGGCCAGGACATTGGCCATCAGCGTGAGTATGGTGACCGTTTTCAGGACACACTGGAGGCTTGGGCGGTTCGGCTGCAGGCTTGAGTGGTTGTGCTGTAGGCGTCACTGGAGGATTCTGCGTTTCGACTGTAGGCGTGACTAGAGTATTCGGCGGTTCAGCTGCAGGCGTTAACGGTTCGGTTGCTGTCTTCATTGCATGGATACAGATAATCAGCTTTAGTCAGTCCGTTTAGTGCCATTCAGTCTCATATATAGCATAAAACACAAATTGGAAGATTTACTTAAAGTATTAATCATCTATTTTTTTTTTAAAACCCATCCTGTGCTTGCAGTGCTATTGGCTGAATACTTTTGACATTGAGAACGATAAAATCAAACAAGACAAACTGAAATAACGAGAAATCCGACCCAAACACTAAATATAACAAATACCTGTATATGGAGCCATACACTGATGTCTACATCCATTGTCACAGCATTTCTCATTGCTCAGACAGTCACTGTCATTGGAACACATCTTAGCACACATTCCTGCTCCAGAGTGTGTGCTTGGACACTCTCCTGGCTTTGCTGTTATACAGATACATGACAGAAACCACATAATTGAATACTGAAGGTCTAATTCACTGTAAAAAAGAAAGCCGTCAAAGATGATTAGAGTAGTTTTTACAGGAATATTCAGTTTCACATTTAGATGAATGTGTCACTTGCTATTTCCTTGCAATTATTTGTGCAATTTACTAGGAATTTCAGATTTTTTGAAAACTTATTTATACACCATTTTTTCAGGGTTTCTTTTGGAAGACCTACTACAGCATCCATCGTTAATTGAAACTCACCGAAAAAAGGCGTCACTTTGTCAGCTTCAAATCAAAGCTTAGAAATCTACAATTTATCACTAAACTGCATCAATCAGTTTCAAAGGCTGAGAGTGCCATTACAACCTCTAGTAGGGTGAGTAATAGTGCAATGCTGATAGAAAACGTTACATCAGTTATTATGTTGTATATAATTACTGGTGTAACTTGTATGTCTTCGAAAATTGTCAATGCCATCCCCATGGCCACCCACATTTCATCTTAAGCATTTAAATAGGCTACACAACAGAAGTAACAGGTTATAATTATTTATGAACATTTATTAGAGGATCAGCCCCATGAGATGAAACATCTCGTTTTCATGGGGGTCCTCAGGATCATGTCCAAACAACATAACAACAGAGTAGATACAAAATATAAGAAAAACCTTAACCACACACTCAGTCACACGCACCACGCACACCCACGCCTGCCCGCACACACACACCCAAGCTCTCACTATCCCCCCATCACAGATAAAGTGAAGTAAGTCATAGTGGTTCCCGAGCTGTGGTAGGTCTACCACTACACACCATTTATTTTATACCACTTTAAAATAAAACCCTTTTAATCTAAGACTCAGCATGAAGTTGCTTTGGAAGTCAAGCATTTTACGAGGAGTATATAGTGTAAGAAGTATGAGAACTGGTGGAACATCTAGCATAAAACACAATCCCCTATATAACTGACAAAGTTGACATCACTAAATATATACATGAATATACATAAACACAATCATATATACACACACATACATAACATGACACATATCAATGCTAAATCTGAAATGCTAGAAACATAGACAAGTGTTCTGAAGATGTGTTAACAGAGCAGTTCGGAACAGAGGAAAAGATGCAAGCGAGTGAATAGATGCAGGAAGACTGTTCCAGTCAGGAGGGACTCCAACAGAAAGCATATGTGACCAGTCACGGAAACTAGGGACACAAGTTGGTTCTGGGGCATTTTGAGTTATTCATAGATTCTGAAAGTGTAGTCTCCAAGCTTTCCAACGATGTGTAACATGTGGAAATCTGATAATATTTGGAGAATTTGTGGCCATTTGAAGGTAGGCACTTAAAAAAGCTCAAAGATGAGAAAACGACCTCGAAAGATTGTGCAGTTCTCACCTCTCTCTGCTGCTAGGAGTGACAATAGGGCTCATTTACATCTCATTTAGATAAGCCATACCCCCTGTAAAGCTCCCCCCTGTGCTTTACAGCTTTTTTTTTGCACTTCGAATGAGTGCACTTCTGCAGCAGCTCTAGGCGAAAAACAATTGTGATGCCCCTCTATTTGCAACGTACCAGCAACAACACACAAAGACCAATATGCCATATAGCCTACATATAACGCAAAACCAGCAACAACACACAAAGACCAATATGCCATATACATATAACGCAAAACCAGCAACAACACACAAAGACCAATATGCCATACATATAACGCAAAACCAGCAACAACACACAAAGACCAATAAGCCATAGGCCTACATATAACGCAAATAGTGCGCAACGCGCGTGTGCCCAAAATGTCAACAATATTAAAGTTTATGCAGGAGGCAAATGCCTGCTGGCATTTTTCTTTAAGCAGTCATGACAGGAATTTTCCAAATAATCATATTTCACCTCCTCAAATTACTATTGCAAATCTCTTTACACCACTTTCTTATGTGCATATACTATACACAAACAAATAAAATGTCCCTAAGCACATTATATCATCAGCAGGTTCAGCATCTTAAATAACGACTAAAGAGCAAATGAAGCTTACGTTTCAGAAACGCGCACGGCAGGCCTTCATCGCAGCAAAGGTCTTAACTGCATCCTCTATTTCGATTCTCTGTGCCAGTTCATGTTCTATGGAGATTGTTGCCAGTCCATTATGTCTGTTCAGTTCACAAAACTTTCCCCATTCAAAGCAATCGGGACGTCACATATGAAACAGCCAGCCACCGCTGTCAGCGAGCCGAGCCGCCATATTCAACACAGAGGGCGTGCGCGCCGCGCCCATACCTCCGGTTCAGTTTCCCGAGCGGCGAAAACATTTTCAGTGTAACTGCCACGGTTCAGCTCGTCTGCGACAATCTTTGCGGCGTCCATCTTCATTGAATTTTGATATCAGATAGAGCCTACCAGAGCACAGCATAATAAGTAGCCATGCGGTTCACTTGGAGGGCGGGGACAAAAGCGCCATATTCAGTATGGAAATACACACTGACAATAACACGCCACGCCCCTACTGCGTGCTAGAATCTCCGAAAACAAGCCGATTTCAACCTCAAAATGTAAGCTTTTAAATATACCAATACTGCTATCTCAAACATGGAGAGGCTTCTTCGTGATTTCAACTAACATATTCTGCAAAAAAATGAAATTCACCAATTTTGAAAAAAAAACTTCTCATTTTGCTCGAAAGTTGTGCTGCCGACTTGTGTCCCTGGTTTCTGTGACGGGTCACATATTTCCCAATTTCTCTTAACTCTAGGGACAGTAAAGAAGATATGTTCATTGTGACGAAGGTTATATTGTGAACTGTAAGGCACTAAATATTGCGATAAGAAATATGGATATTGGAAGTAAATACATTTAAAAATAAGCTGAAACCAATGATATTTTCAGTTAGCTCCTCATGTTATATTGTAGGCCTATATAGAAAAAACATTAAACAAAAGCTTAAATTCAGGATTGCCTTACATTAATGTTGATTTACAGTATATAAAAACGCCTATATTAGTGATTGTATGGGTTTTACTTGTACAAGGAAATGAATGCATAAACGTATGACAGTTATTCAGATTTATGCGTCGCTTATTATTGAAACTAAACCAACGTACAAAGTGCATCTTCCACTGGACATCTGTACTGAATTCTTGGTAAAACAATGTGCAGAGTTGTGCTTAAAGTCAAATTTTGTAAGGCACTTATTTATGCATTTCTTCAGGCTGTGTAAGGAAGTTAAAATATCTTCTCACCTACGACTGCAGCGTCTATTGTGCTCAAACATACAGACAGACACAATAAAACAGCACTCAACGAGCAGTACACTCGAGCTGTCGTCATCCTCACGACTCACAATCAACTCTGCTGGAAGATTAGGGAGTCGGGAAGGGCGGACAGCGAGGCACACAAAACTACAATGAAAAACCGTGTCGCTGGATCAAAACATCTGCGGAATCACACAACAAACGCTGTAAAAACGATTTAGATCGCTTTTTGAAAACACGTTTTTAAAGTAACTAGGAGGTCTGGGCAACTCCAACCTTGATGAAACTCACCTGCCTGTAACTTTCCAGTAGCCTAATCTTGAAGACATTCATTAGCTTGTTCAGGTGTGTTTGATCAGGGTTGAAGAAACGCTGCGTTCACCCGCATAGCCAATAATTACCGAGATGATTGAGCGTTTCTATGGCAACATTATCAAATTACTCAGGTGGTACAGCGCATGTGGTACAAGTCGGAGTAGTTCCACAAGTTACTAAGCTAGGATTAGGCCTTAGTTCATTTAGGGCATTTAAGTAACTTTTTAAACTTGCCTTAAACTCCACCTATCGGCTATTGTAACGCTTGCCGTAAAGTCATATTTGTAGTTTCTCATGTCTCATTCGAACTACAGATTCGCTACCCAATCTGGCAAACTTGCATAGTGCGGCTGTGTTTACACTTGGCATTAACATGCGATCACCGTGATCTGATCAAGCAGATCGGATCATTAGCCAATCAGGACATGGCGTGTTTACATTTGTTCACATTAAGTAGCCTCTGTATCTGGATGTTTCCTGCATAATATTTAAATTAGGTCTGTGGCAGACACCAGATTAAGAGTAGCCTAAAGATGATAAAAATTAAACAATGTCCCAATTGCTTTCACTCACTCACTTTACTTTCCTATGCAATCTCCAGTAATTAGATCAAATTAAGTTTTTTGAACAAAGGAATACTTCCGGAGTTGATCATAGCCTACAAAAACAACTGGGTTGATCATGTTAAACAAGTCACATCGATCATCTGGGTTTAAGGTTATAGCGTGCAATTACTATATTGACAGAAATGGGAGATAGATAAACATGCTGAAACAATAAAAACATTCAACATTTAAAACAAAACAAAAAATCCGATTCCGATTATTCCTCTGGCAAAGAAGCGTGCAGCTCTTCATTAAGATCTCATGACTGACTGTGATTGTACAGCTAGGCGATCGCCTCGTTCAGATAATGTTGCACAATTAAAATGAAAAATGACACACAGTTTATTTAGACTTACATGATACTGTTTTAAAAGATTGACGTTTATTGTAAGGTTCAAATAAGTTTAATTTCTTGTCTAAACTGTGTCTGGCCATAATTTTCTGACAGTCACGCGGGGAGACTGGGCGGGGATTTATGACGTCCACCTGTGAATGCGGACACGATGGCTGGATTGCGTTTACATTACACTGAGATCCGATCACAATGCGTCCTCGACTACCTCCGAACCTGGACACGCTGATCGGATAAGATTCCGATCAGAAGTGCGTTTACACTTGTCTTTTCAATGTGTATGTGGACAACATCCGGATACAGGTCGCATATTAATGCCAAGTGTAAACGCAGAGCTAGACGCCCTATCGGCGGCTACTGCCTACTGGCGCGGACGAGCCGTGGGGCAGCCATCTTAGACCAGTCACCCGCTCCACTCAGTGTAATCTGTTTGACAGGTTATAATGAGCTGTCAGCGCATTAATCGTACCTCAATGAATACCGAACTGATTTTCACGTGGGTTTTTTACTGCAAAGGTCATACATGTAGCTATGATACAGGACACATGGTTCGGCGTATTTTAATATTCATAGTGGGCTTAAAAGTAATAGAGTATTCTGATATATGATATAAAGTGACCAGACGTCCAAGATCAAAACTGTGAACATAATCCCCGAAAAGGGGGAAAAAACGGGCTACATTTCCAATTTGACAATCAAATTTTTTCTATTTTAAAATTAATACTATTACTTCTATTCAGAGTTTTTTTCTGTATTTAGCCAGGGACAGGCAACCAAAAACAGGGACTGTCCCCTGAAACCGGGGATGTCTGGTCACCCTATGATATGTGATGTAGGCTATGATAGGTATTTTGCAAATCACACTATAAATGATAGAGAATGGAAAAATTAAGAAAATTGCTTGATTGAAGAGTTGGTGTTTTTGCTATGCTTGTATTCATTTGACTGTTCTCTCACATAATGGCTCATTGGCATCAGTGCTTAAGGAATGTACAAATTCACCTCACCAAGACCCAAACACATGCAAAAACTCTTGTAATGAAAGACCTCTGTTTCCATCCTCTCCAGCTGCCTGATTCATAAATGCACAAAATGGCCACTGAAATATGCTTACGCAATTTTCCTTGTACATATTGGTATTTATAAAAATCTTTCCGCAGACCATGCAATACGCTCTCCTTAAAGGGACATTGTGTAGGAATTTCTCCCATCTAGCGGTGAAATTGTATTTTGCATTCAAATGAATTGTGCTCTCCAGCGCCTCGCTTTTTCAAATGCGTTTTGCATCTACAGTAGCTGTTATATGTCAAAAAGCTATGACAGGATGTCTTCTAAAAGCACTTTGTCGAGTTTTCCTTCGGGTGAACAGGTTTGTTATTTAAAACAAACTGCAACTTGACACAACGAACAAACGAATGTTACAGTATGAATTACTGACTGACTTGCCAGGGCAGTGACAAGCGCCTCTCACTGCTCTGCTCTTCCGTTTCTGCTGCTTTCAGTTCAGCTGGCTCTGAACGAAAACGCCTTGTGGAAACGCGTTGGCTTAGTACTTTTTGAGCCTCTCTGCTACTATAGTTTTTCAAGATGGCGGAACTACATGGAAGCCTCCGTGGACCTACCCGTCACATGTATATAAAGCTAATAAATTCTTCGTTTACGAGGATAAGTCAGATTTGCAAAGGTATTTGTATACCATTGAGGACATATTTATGAATAAAAATATTGATTTTATATAATAAAATACCTAAAAAACTACACATTGTCCCTTTAAGCCTCATCTGTGAAACTGGGAGCTAAACTCTGCAGGAAAGTGAATCTGTACTGGAGACTGGCATAAATCGGCAGTGAATATCAAGAGGCACGGCTTACACAGACACAGGGGTATGTCTAGAATTTGAATCTGGATTTGTCAAAATGCTGATTGATTTGCATTGAGGATCCATGCGAGTAATTATTACAGACCGCCACGCTACGGTTTCGAAGAATTCTTGAAAAACTTGAAGAGTCTGTTGGTTTATTTGTATAGTTTGCATAGTTATTACAGTTATTACGTTCCTGTGTATTTTGCGTGAATGAGAATTGGTGTTTGTTTTGCGGTAGTATGTCATACGGAACCGTTGCCAGCCTTAGTCAAACGGGTTGGCGCGTATGGTCGGGTTGTGGAGAGATTGTGAGAGATTGTGGTTTGGTCTCATGTGAACTACGAGGAAGGAGCAACCTCAGCAGCAGGGAATTCATCAAGGGAAAATGAAATGCTTGAGGGAGAAGGGACAAGGGCCTCGCATTGATCAGTACTTCTTACGAAGTCAGTCAAGTCAGTAGAATGAAATTCAGCGACAGGAAGCAAACCACAGTTCGCAGGATATCAGCACCCCTGTCATAGAGGAGAGGAGGGTTTGCACAGTTAGTGATGAACACATTGATACTTGTGAACCCGGTCAGACTAACCAGTATAAGAGAGAAAAGAACCTCAACGGGCATAGGCCTGGAGTTAGATGACCAAGAGCTTGTGAGAAAACTGCATGGGACATGGTAAACACAGATCTATGCTTTGCATTGGAAAGATTAACTGGTACAGTTGAAAAGAAGCTGGATAAATTTGGGGACATCATTTACGCATATGGAAGTGAGAGGTTTGGTGTGGAAAAAAGGAAGGAAAAAGTACAAACTACTCCTGCAGTGTCTAGAAAGCAGAAAGAAAATTGAAGGGTTAGTTAGAGAAAGGAGACAGCTGAGGAAGCAATGGAAAAGAGCCGAACAAAGTCAGAAGGAGGGACTCAATCTCTTACAAAGGGCCATAAAAGATAAGCTTGCAACATTAAGCAGAGCTGAGCACCTACGGAAACGCTACAAAAAGGAGCGTGTGAGGGCTAATAAAGACCCATTCAAATTCAATTGCACTTTAAAAGCATCTAGGGTTTAGCTAGAGAGATATTTGGAGGAAACGCATACAGATGCAAAAAGGCATGAGCCTATGTCAATTCCGTCAGACATCCCAGATATCAATCCACCAGAATACCAAATGGAGGTCTGTACACCTAAGTGAAAAGAGATAGACCAGGTTGTGAGAAAGGCAAGGGCTTCATCATCTCCAGGGCCTAATGGAGTTCCGGACAGAGTGTACAAGAGTGCTTCAGGAGTTCTACGAATTTTGTGGAAATTGATAAAAGTGGCATGGGAAAAGCAGGTTGTACCTAGAGCATGGGGCCGAGCAAGTGGAGTCTTTAGTTAGAAAAAGATGCAAATGTGTAAGTTAGAAAAAGATGCTACAAGCATCAGTCAGTTTCGTCCTATTTCACTATTAAATGTCGAAGGTAAGATTTTCTTCAGCATTATTGCTCAGAGATTGTCAACCTACCTATTAAAGAATGGCTTCATTGACACTTCAGTTCAAAAAGCGGGCATTCCAGGGTTCTCAGGATGCTTAGAACACAACAATGTTATCTGGCAACAAATTCAATCAGCTAAAAAGGAGAGGAAGGAGCTCCATGTGACATTCCTGGATTTTGCTAATGCATATGGTTCAGTGCCACATGAGCTTCTTTGGGCAGCATTTGATTTTTTCAGGGTACCGATGTCGATAAATTTAGTGAAAGCCTATTTTGGAGATTTGCAATTTAGTTTCTCAATTCCAGAATTTAGCACTACATGGCAATGCTTAGAGGTGGTTGGAATAATGGCAGGATGCACCATTTCTCCACTGGCTTTTACCATGGCAATGGAAGTAATAGTTATGGCATCAAAATGGGTAGTAGGAGGAGAGTGCTTGGCTTCTGGGATGCGACTACCACCAATCAGAGCATACATGGATGACATGACAACCATGACTACAACAGTAGCCTGCACTAATCGGTTATTGGGCAAGTTAACCGATAACATTGAATGGGCACGAATGCAATTTAAGCCCTTTAAATCAAGGAGCATCTCGATAATTAAATGTTAAGATAAAACATTCTTCATTAATGGTGAGGCAATACCAACAGTTTCTGAGAAGCCAGTGAAGAGTCTTGGGAGATGGTACGATGGGGATCTAAAGGACACAGTTCGAGTGGGAGAAGTTAGACGACAAGCAGTGGAAGGGTTGAAGAGCATAAACAGCTGCGCTCTACCAGGCAAGCTAAAACTCTGGTGCTTTCAGTTTGGTCTACTGCCGAGGTTGCTGTGGCCACTGACTGTGTACGAGGTTTCTTTGACAACAGTGGATAAGCTGGAAGCGTTAATAAGTTCATATATCAGGAAATGGTTGGGAGTTCCACGCTGCCTCAGCAGAGTGGGACTTTATAGTAAAGGAGTATTGCAGCAGCAAGTCTCTGCTTTAACAGAGGAGTTTAAGTGCGCCAAGGTCAGACTGGAAACGACCTTAGAAGAGTCAAGCGACAAATGTGTAAGGGAGGCAGCACCTGTGTTAAAAACTGGTAGAAAGTGGTCAGCAAAGAAATCTGTGGAAGAGGCAAAGGCTGCCCTTCAAATTGGTGATATCGTGGGACAGGTACAGCATGGAAGAGGGGGTTTTGGGCTCAGTTTAGCTCCTCCTAAATGGCACAAGGCAACCCCAGCTCAAAGGAGGGAGCTGGTAGTCAACGAGGTGCGAAAGCAGGAGGAGAGGATGAGGTGTATAAAGGCCATTTCCCAGGCCAAGCAGGGAGAGTGGATGAGATGGGAGAGTGGAACAACGCAAGATGGGCTGGAAAGACCTTTGGTTAGTGGAAGAGAGTAGGATCAGTTTCCTTATCAGGTCAACATATGATGTTCTCCCATCACCACAGAACCTAAACCTCTGGGTAGGAGAGGATCCCTCTTGTCCTTTGTGTTCATCACCTGCCACATTAAGGCACATTTTGACAGGATGTAAGGTGGCTCTTAGCCAAGGTCGGTTTACTTGGCGCCATGAGCAAGTACTCCGATGTTTGGCTTTAGCATTGGAAGACAAGCGTAACATGACCAATAAGTTGCCACCTGTTCTAGCAAAACATTACACACAGAAGACAATATTCCTCCGCCCAGGCGAGCAACCACCAAGAAAAGGTGTTAAAACCAATTCTCACCCAGGACACCTGGATGCTGCTAGGGACTGGAAAATGCTGGCTGATCTTGATCAACGGCTTATTTTTCCACCTGAGATTGCCACCACTAACCTCCGACCAGATATTGTTTTGTGGTCTGGATCAGCACGCATTGTTCAACTGATAGAGTTAACAGTGCCATGGGAGGATGCTGTAGATGAGGCATATGAGAAGAAGAAACTGCAGTATGCTCAGCTGGCCACTGAAGCAGAACAGCGAGGATGGAGAGTCCGGGTTTATCCAGTGGAAGTGGGTTGTCGAGGATTTGTGGCACACTCCACAACCCGGTTCCTCAGAGACGTCGGATTCAGTGGCCAAGAGTTGCGTCGCACAGTAAAGAACTTATCTGAAGCAGCAGAGAGGAGCAGCAACTGGCTGTGGTTGAGACGGAAAGATTATGGCTGGCTGTGTACAGGCCGCCACGCTACGGTTTCGAAGAATTCTTGAAAAACTTGAAGAGTCTGTTGGTTTATTTGTATAGTTTGCATAGTTATTACAGTTATTACGTTCCTATGTATTTTGCGTGAATGAGAATTGGTGTTTGTTTTGCGTTAGTATGTCATACGGCATCGGTTCCCAACAGGGGGGTCGCGGCCCACAAGGGGGCCTCAGCGAGCTCTGTGGGGGGTCACGTCATATTTTGAAAAGTTTTGAGCAATGAGCATTAAATAAAAGTCCTTAACTTTTTTCTGTTCAAAATGTATATGAGCGAGTACATCATTAATCCATCAATCCGTGTTTTTGTCTTATCCTGAACCACTATGGTACACCTATAATAAGTGTTTACATTGGGACTATTTTACACTGGTTCGGATCGCTGCCGCTGCGGAGTAGCCCAGTACCTGCGTGACTCGTCATAGACGTACACAGAGAGAAGTAGTTCCGGCTACAATGTTCTTCCGAAAAGACGCATTATTCTGTTAATAAACGCAAGTTTATTATCGCTCGCTAAAGCGCCAAAAACATAAAAAATAAAGCCTCACAAATAACTTGCAAGTATTGAGGCCCCAGACAGCAGTCATTTAGTAATAGCCTATATTCTTTCTTTTTTTTACCTACACACCAGTGTGAATATTTTTGTTTTTGCATTTCAAAGAGGGCCAATATAGGCTTCTCCTAGGCTTACGTTTTTAAATTACAAAGGGCCTACTGATGTTTTTGTATTTTCAATATTATAGGCTATTATTTGTGCATAAACATATCTGGTTGTAGTAAACATACCGTTTGTTTGAAAACAACATATTTTGTCATCCTTGCTGCAAGCTTACAAGAGCGATAATATCATTAAATGTGAAGGGGGCCCTAAAATATTTTCTTGGGAAAAAGGGGGTCTCAGACAAAAAAAGGTTGGGAACCACTGTCATACGGAACCGTTGCCACTGACCTGCTTTAACGTCGGCAGTGGGGCTCGACAGCCTTAGTCAAACGGATTGGCGCGTATGGTTGGGTTGCGGAGAGATTGTGAGATTGTGGTTAGGTCTCAGCAGCAGGAGGGATGTAGAGGTCAGTAAGCTGGGCTGAGTTGAGTGGGGGACGGAGGGGGGTGACTCTGGGACGCCAGAGTCACTGTCGAGCCCTCTTGAGGTGTCGTGGGCTAGTCGACGAAACACTGAGGACGGAAGGTGCTCACTTGAAGACCCTAGAGATGTCCTCTACTCAGCTCAATCCAGACGGTTGTCATGAGGGGACCGCACTGTGGTTGCAGTCGTTGTGTGTGCTGACGCGCAAAATACACTGCAGCTATTAACACCAGACAGAAGGAGATTCACATCACCATATAGAAAGAAGCGTAAATGGATGGAGAAGCATACAGTAGGTTACTGTAAAGCTATGTCTTAGTTGGTGCTTATCTTGGCGAAAGCCGAGTACAAATCAGCATGAAGTTTTAACATCTACTCTCGTGTAATGGAAATCATGACTGAAAACAATGTTTCCAGCAACTATGGGAACACACAGCCATGGTTATATCAAAGCCACTTTAATATACTGTATATCATATTTTTTAAGATGAACAGATTTTAGGCTTTTATTCACATATGGACATTTTGTTATTAAATTAACAAAATGGGAATACGGAATCATAAAAACACTTAAATCTATAAAACAATAAAATCAAAATTTGCAAATCTAAAACGTCAAGTATTGCAAATGTGAATAAAGTCTGATCCTTTAGAAAAGCAATAGCCCACCTCTCCTAAACAAATGGCATGATTTGAGGGATAATTCATGTCATTAACACAAACTGAATCCCATTAACATACAGAATCTGAGCCCTGGTTTGAATCATTTTGATGGAATAGCCCTTCATATTCATGGTAAATCCACTGAAGTCTCACTCTGTGCTGAGTCCAGTGGATGTCACCCTCATAAATGTCCTCGCAACACTGACTTTAAGTGAAGACCTGGTCTCACAGTGAGTGGTGCCTGAACTGCTGGACCAGAAGAATCAGCAGTGAAAGTATTGGGCAACTTTAGCATCCACCCTGCTGGGCCCTGCCATTTCACCCACGGGGCCAGAGCCCCAACCGGTCAGGGGCGCTTTATGTGGCTGCACTCATGGGGCTGTGGACAGGGAGTCATAGCAGGCACAACAAACAAAAGCAGAGGAAGGATTTCATGGGTTGTGAATATGTCAGATAGGTGTCAGAGGTCTGTGGACTATAATAAACACTGCCACTATAGAAAAGGAAATTTCGTATCCACCCAAACAAGCACAAAATAGATTCATTCTCACATTGTAAGGTCTACATTCTTTTATTTTTCTGCATAAATATCATACATGTGTGTGTTTGTAATACGTAATATATTAGATGCGATTAATTAAATCATTTGCTAAATTGTATCCTATAAAATATTAATCTCACATATGTGATTTAGAGTTCAGAAGAGATCTTAATGTCTCAAATTGTGCTCAGATTTGCCAAGACACCACAGTTTGTCATCAAAAATCAGAGATCACAATATAAACTCAAACATTTCTCATAAATTATTCCATCACCAAATGTTTATGAAAAACATGTTGAATGTCATATTAAAGTAACTTGAGCTAAGAAAGACATTTTCATTTACATTTAATAATTTAGCAGACATTTTTATCCAAACATGTTCCATTGGGTATAAAAATATTTTTTAAACCACTCATGTCTCTATATTCACATTTGTATCACACTTTTAGTTTAACATGTTCCTCATTTAAAAAAACAAAAAAATAATTCCAGCACTAAATAGAGTAACTCTGGCTTCACTCCAAGTTATATTCTAGCCATTACAAACATTCTGAGCCTATTAAAATGTTTTCTCATCAGAGAACGAAAGCATCTATTTAAACAGCATGCACCTAGATTCCCTCTAATTATTAATTAACTGTCTGAAAGTCTAGGTATGTGCACTGAGGGGAACATTAAAATGTAGGCTATAATAATTAAATCAAGTCATGAGAGCAGAAATATTAATGTGGGACAATCTCTCTGAATCTATTTTATTTATTTTAGTTAAGTTAAGCACATTTTAAAAAGGGTGGCACTGATTAATGTTATGATGTTACTGAAAGACTCAAATAAATATTTTTATTATTATTCATTTATAATTTACATTGGCTATTGGTCATGTCCACGTTACTCAGTGAACAGTCCTCTAGCGCCGCCTACTGACCGACACTAGCAGCATCACTTTGCTGGTCAAGCCTCAAGAAATGAAAGAGAAATTTAAGTTGTTAAAAGAGAGAAGAGAAGACAAGAGAAGAGGAATTTACTGTTTGTTGAGTCTTCAACCTTCGCCTTGATTCTGAGACTGGGGGAAAATCGCTCTCCTTGCCACGTTCATGAGGAAAGTAGCAATATCCGGTTTGGGAACGAATCGCTTGTGAGTCTGACATTTTTAATGAATCGTAGCCTACATGGTTGTCCAATAATATGATAGTAAAACATTAAAAATAAATTGATTGTTTTAAAACTAAGAGCTTTTAAGTCTCGCAAAGCAAATTATGTCAATTTCAAAAGGGCTAAAATTTTAATGGATTTTATTAACATTCCCAGCATTGTTTTTTTGTCTGTAGGCCTGAGAATTATTTCATATCAAGTTAAATTCCACATTCAGTCCCTCTCTCTGATTATTATTATTATTTTTATTTTTTTTTATTTTTTTTTGCTGTTTTGAGAGGAAAACATGGTTCTCTGACTGTGACCCATCTGTGACACTTGTCATGTATAGGATGGTTTGACTTCCACTGCGACTCTGATCCTGAGTGAAAGGAGATGAAGAAGGGAGAATGTCTGCTCAGTCAGAAAATGTGTTGTGAAAACGCAGATCTAGTATCCTCTCTCTTTCTCTGATGTGTCCTGAAGACACCTAACATCTCTTGCAAAGATTTGTTGACCTTGAATTCATTCAGTATGGGCCATGTCTATGTGAATATTGCATGTGTAGGCCTATAAAAGAGAAAATAGGTTTAAAAATTATTTAATATTAAAAGGAATAGTTTACTTAGAAATGAAATCAGTCATCTCAAAATTGACCCCATCAACAAAGTCGTTTTAAACCAACAAGACTTTAAAAAGGGGATTTTTAAGAGTATTCTGCATGGTCATATTTTTCAATGCAATAAATGTGAATGAGGATTGATCCCAGCTAACAAAGAACGTGCATCACTTTCACTAACGTTCTTAAAAAGTTATGTAAATGTTAGGAGAACATTCTTAAAATAATGTTTTTGGAACAGTCTTATAATGTTATTAATAGTTATAAAAAGAAGAGAAAGCGTTCTTAGAATAACATTCTCGGAATGTACTTTTAATGTCATTTGCTTAATGTTTTCATAATGTTATCATAACTTTCTGAGTACAACGTTCAAAGAACGTAATTACGATGTGATTTGTACTTAATGAATGTTCTCATAATGTAAAGAGAAAACGTTGTGAGAACAACGTTCATGGAATGTCCTTAAATTATTTTTACTTCATGAAAATTGAGAGAAAACATTCTTAGAACATATTTTTGATAGCTGGGATCAAGCTGCAAAATTAAAAAAAAGCACCATCAGAAAACTAAATCTACTTGAGTACTTGATTAGTTAATCAGACCTTTTAATGAATCAGTTTATTCAATTCACAAAAATGGCCTAATGATTTATGATTGGTGATTTATCACTTTGATTTTTGATTTATCACTTTGCATCCAGTTCTTGAATAAGTTAATAAAAGATACATTTCGTTTGTTTCTTATTCAAAGCTATCTTATGGCTTCAGAAAACTTGAAATATGATGCATGAATCATAAGGACTATGTATATTATTATGTATGTAATATAGTTTTTATGATGCTTTCGAATTTCCCATTTTTGTAATTGAAAAAAAGCTGCTAGTACATTTATTGACAATTTTCTTTGTTTTCAACAGTCAAGACAGGTTTGGAGAAACATAAACATGAGCAAATGATGCTTTATCATGGGAGTAGTTTGGTAGAAATAATGGTTAATATTTAGTGTTGCAGTACCATATTATATTTGGTACCAGAGGACCTCAGGGAAACACTCTGGCGTGTCTGACCGGCAGGTTAGCATGGCAAATGCGATTAACGTTAATATCTCTGACTGATTACCCTCTCGGTGAACTGCGCAGGCATTAGCAGCACTAACTCAAACTGTCCCTGTGCAATCAACAGTCAGCGTGAATGGAAGATCAGTCATTAGCATTAGCAGGCCGGGTGTGAACCGTGATTATGGGAGTTCTCTCAGCCCATTGAGTGGCCTACTCTAGTGTAGTCAACTGTGTGAGATCAGGGCAAGACTCCTCACTGGTGCATATGCCTGCGTTTAACGCTCCAACCTGCTTCCACATGGTGAGTTTACACGTCCCCTGCAGTGAAGGTGCCGTGTCTATGTAGATATTGAATGTGTGTTTGATGATTGTGCGTTGGGGGCTAATATCAGTAATCAGTGTAGTGCAAACTGTCGGGGTATAACTAGGCCTGACGTGTGGAACTGTGTTTGATATAGTCTAGCGATATTGTACAGACTGGTTCTGTGGATGTATTTGCTGATGTTTGGGGAAACTGATTCAAAACGTGCCATCAGGTAAAAACTTTAGGAAACTTTGTGCTAGTTTTTTTAGGGCTCGAGCACCGATAGTTTGAGGACCCTATTGGAATTGCTCTGTTTATTTATTTTTTATAATGTTAAAATTAAAAATGATATTTAAAAATGTTATTGCATTTTTGTCATATATAGATGAATGTCATGCCACCTATTTGAGTTTAAAGGGATGAAAAATGAAACTTCTGTCATCATCTACGCATCATTTACTCATCCTCATGTCATTCCCAAACCTGTATGACTTTCTTTCTTCTGTGGAACATGAAAGAATATAATCTGAATCTAAATGGGGTCCAAACAACATTTGACCCCACTGACTCATTTCAGGGACAAAACGACAACAACAACAACAACAAAAAACAAACAAAATCAATGTTCTTTGGAAGAAAGGAAGTCATGCAGGTTTGGAATAAATGATGAATAAACGATGACTGAATTTTCAGTTTTTTAGTATACTGGGAAACAATACATAATTAAAGCATAATACATCTGAATGAATTGTAAATTGAGATTGTAAAATATTAATATTTTAAATGTTAAAGTGCAATGTTTAGTGTTGTGTTGACAGAAAAGATAACTAAAAAAATTAGATAAATTCAATAAAGATGTAATTTTACCTTTAGCCAATCCTTTTTTAAGTTACTTTAAATGACTTAAAATAAATCCACAACCATTGACTTTATTTAAAACTGTTATTTAAAAAAAAAAAAAGTCTAAAAATGTATAGACACATATACCAATGCAAATCTGAGATCTTTTTAAAATAGGTTTATTGCAAGGTTATGATTATGATCTTAAATGGATTGTTTACCCAAAAACGAAAATTGTATAATTAACCCACCTATCATAAAAAAAAGTTAATTAATTATTTTTATTCAATCAAAGTCAATTATGAAAACTGTTTGGTTGCCAACATTCCTTAAAATATCTTCATACATAAATAAATATAAGTCATACAGGTTTGGAATGACTTGAAGGTGAGTAAATTATGACAGAATTAATTTTTTTGGGGTGAACTATCCCTGGGGACACATCTGATCGCCCTCAGTGGACAAACTCCATGTACCACAGGGTTTGAATGACAGATTTTACAAAACCGTGCACTGCTATATTAATGCTGGATAAATTCACATGCTCTAGAAATGCTCGATTCGATTTTCACAGTAATTTGGACACGTAATGGCTGCTCCTTCACTCCTCGCATGGGAAAATCACGCTGAACTTATATCGGTGGCCATTCCAGCGCCGTGTTCATCATTTGCACATAACAACTGCATCCTCATTACTGCCTATAACACCGGAGAGTTGTGCCGTATGGAAAGCTGGAGAAATGTTCACACTTTGGTTGACTTAATTTCCACTCACTGGATTTATCTTTCAGCATCCATGACAGGAAATAATTTGAACCCTGGCTCATTCATTTATGATAAGTTATTATCGAATCACTTTGCCATGTGATTTTTCTAATGTGACACAAATTATATTGCTGGATATATAATTGGCAGTTAGTTCTGGCAAGGCCCTGGTGCAGAAGGCGATCTTCAAATTGAGTTGCTTACAGTTTGCGGAGCATTCGCACAAGCCAAGTGTGAAATCCATAAACACTCCGCCTTGGAGACTATACAACACACACACTGGGTGCGATATGAGCCGTGCTTGTGTTCAGTCTTCTCGAGTGTGTTAAATGTTCTTCCTGGCCAGTGCACGGCCTAAGGGTCCAGTAATCAAATCTGAGACTGTAACCTAGCAGTTGATTATTCGTCTTGTTTGTGTCGAGTGATATTGCGGAGAAAATTTGCATAATATGATCCTCCACCGACATGCTCATTGGTTTTGGAGGGCCGAATTGTTTATGGATTCAAACACTTCTTAATCCAAGGCTTTATATTTGTCAGGAGTTAAATAATATAATGAGATGTGTACATGGGGCACGAAGAAAAACAGGACGTCAAAACGGTTTTGTATTCAACATTCTTTCTCTTAAATTGCAGTAGGGAGTTTTGAGAAAATGTTGACTTAGCCTGAGAATTTGAACAAGCACAACTTACAGGTCCAACCACCTTGCTCTCTGCTGCGCTACAGCCCTCCCTCCACAGCTCCTCCCCCACAGCGGAGCCTGCCGTGAACGCGCAGGATAGTAAACAGGACCACTGATGGCGGCGGATTATAAACAGTTATGGAACATTCACTAATAGGGACGAAACATCAACAATATGCTTTACATTGACTATGGCCTGCCAATACTTTTACTACAAACTTGGTCCTCAAATCATTATGTATTTTGCAATACATGTAACTTTATAACGTTGCACTCTTTAAGTTATAAATAGCTAACGTTAAAGGATTAGTTCACTTTTAAAAAAACTTGCTGATAATTTACTCACCCCCATGTCATCCAAGATGTCCATGTCTTTCTTTCTTCAGTCGAAAGGAAATGAAGGTTTTTGATGAAAACATTCCAGGATTTTTCTCCATATAATGTACTTCAATGGGACAAAAACAGTTCAAGGACCAAATGACTGTTTCAGTGCAGCTTCAAAGGGCTTTAAACGATACCAGACGATGAATAAGGGTCTTATCTAGCGAAACGATCGGTCATTTCAAAAATAAATAAAAAACTTTACGTTTTATAAGCACAAATGCTCGCCTTGCTCTGTTCTGTGATGCACGTTCGTGACTCTCCTGTTTGAACTCGTTCATCAAAATGAACAAATCTTTTTTCGAATCATTTCGTTCGTTGAATTAACGAAATGACTCCGAAAAAGACTCGTTCGAAGTGAACAAATCTTTTTTGCGAGTCATTTCGTTAATTCAACGAACTAAATGATTCGAAAAAAGATTTGTTCATTCGGCGGTACGCGCTCGCGCTGTGCAAGAGAGGTGTGATCAGCGCGTACACGAGCGTGATTGACACTGCTAAGACATTCCTCCTGGCTCTGATTGGTTGTTTCTGACCGGGAGCGGTGTATTTCTGCAAATGGCAATAGGACCACAGGGAGGAGCCAGAGGAGCTTGATTTTTTCACAGATTATCTGTCTCATATTCAACTATCAGGACATAATGACAGTTTTAACAAATATTTGTTTACAAAAGTTACCTACTGGAGATTTAGTGTTTAAGCATAATGTTTGTGATTATATGTATATGTAAAATAGGAAGCCACAGCTGATTCCTCTGAAACACACAGTGCAATGAAAGTGTGACATCTTACTTACCGAACAGGATTTGATTAATTTGATTGTTTGGTGACTTTATCCATTATGAATTTATTGTATTATCAAAGTCCCTTTCAGGCAAGTCATTTCACTCGGCGGTCATCTTTGAAACGCCTCTCGGGCAGCTATTTCAGTCATGCTAGTGCAGCTCCTATCTCTTTGAATGGAGAAACATCAATTTCTCCAAAGCTGTTTACCAAGCTTACGCTTAAATTTCATATTGGAAATCACCAATGAAATCTCACAACAACAGTCTCATTAATGATGTTTATGCTCAGATAGCATTAAAAACTTTTTTTCTTTTTGTTAGGCTAGATCTACCAATGCACATGTGCAGTCCACATACTTCCCTATACTATATAGTAGGTGAAAAACGGTATGTGACAAAAGAGGTATGTCCAAATTTACAATCCTCATAAAAAAGTAGGCAAAAACTACCTGGATGACCTACTACTTCCGGTAAGATTCTGAAGTTTGCATTTGATGGACACTTTACTGTCCCATGAGGCCACGGGAGATGATTTGTGAATGTCAATTAAGCGACACAACTGATGCTGGTAGGTCACATGATAACGACAGCATGATGAATGTAGTACGTCCGGATTACATTTTAATACTACACATATTCATACTATATAGAACATACTTTTTTTAGCAGGCATGAAGTAATTACTTATTCAAAATAAGTACCTATGAGTATGTGATTTCAGACACATTTAGATTTTTTAAATATCTAATGTGACAAAATTAAACACTTTTGCAAAATAATTTAAATGTAAATTGGAAAATCCACCAAATAAGACTCCCTCCCTTTCACACATGGAGTTGTCTGGAAATGCTGAAGAAAAGAGCAGCTGCATGTGTGTGTGTGAGTCTCATGATAAGACCGAGAGGCCAAACACACCCTAGGCTCTCGCTCTGAGGTTAGTCGTTGACAGGAGAGCAGGAGAGAGTTATTGCTCAATGACATTAGATGTTTTCCTTCAGTTTCATGTTGGATTGATTTCGCTGATTTTTCTGAAATACCTCCAGAGCCCCTGAGCACTGTGACTGCCATTACAGAAACAAAACAGTGACAAGGACAGAAAGATGGGGAAGGAATATGAAAGAATGGAGGCGATGATAAGGTAACATATATAAGAATTCATTTTACGAAGATATAAGTATTAAACTTTCATGTGCAATTTGTCTCACCGCTTGTTCTACGTACAAGAATGATTCTTCAAATGATGTACTTTGGCATTTAATTTCAAAGTAACCATCCCAGACACACTCTTAGAAGAAAAGGTTCTATATAGAACCTTAAAGGGTTCTGTTAAAGGGTTATGGTGCGTTCTATTATAGCCAACGAACCGACTCGGACCTCGGATATGACGTCACGTTCACACTTCAAGCATTCTATTATGTTTTGCGCGTCCGAGTCGGAGAAAAAAATGGACACCACCCGGAAAGCTGTTGTAATGGTAGCACTGGCCGAGTACCAGGCGCTCCAAAATAAGTATGTGCTTGACCTACAGAACACCGAGGAAGAACTCCAGGAAGAGGCCATAAGACGCAGAAGGTATGCTTATATTTCAGTATGTTTGGTAAAGTTTGAGCGACGTTATAGTAGATAATTTTAAAATACCAAAGCGGTTCAAAAACAATGAAAACAATTCATACTTACAAATCACACAGGGCGCAGCCATCTTGAATTCCGAAACGGAATTCTTGCTCGGTGTCCTCACGGTTGTCCGACGTCCGAGAGGAGAAATCCGAGGAAAGGGGACGTGTTGCTAGGCAACGTCTGTCTTCCGATTCGGATCTCCGAGACGGATAAATAATAGAACGCACCATTAGTTCACCCAAAAATTAAAATGATCCCATAATTGACTTACCCTCAAGCCATCCTAGGTGTATGACCCTTTTTTAAGCCAAACAATCAGAGTTATATTAAAAAATATCCTGGCTCTTCCAAGCATTATAATAGTAGTGAATAGAGGCTCTCCTCATCCGATAAGAAGACATGCACATAAACTACGATAGAAACACAATTACATCATTAAGGTGGATTCACGCCACATCGTAATGATCTTAATTACAAGATTTCAACTTGTAAAAAAAACCTTCACGTCCGTAGAGCTCGTAATTACAACTTGTGGAGCTCATACTTGTATCACATGACTGCAGTACCACCTGACTGCTGCATCAATTTAGGAGTTGATAGTGTTGCTAGAAATGCATAATTTCCAGTCCGAAGCACGTGAACAGCTCCCAGCAGAGCGTAATGTGTTTTCATCTTGAAATTACGGTAATGACATGACAAATGGCATGAACGCAACATAAATCCCTTAATGTGCAAAAAAAAAAAATCTCACATGACTTTGCCTCAACAATAATTGTGATTGGATACCCGGACTAACCAGCGGACCGACTTCTTTGCCTGAGCAAAAGTCTGTCATTAAACTGATTTGGTTTAATTCCCTCTCAGAAGTGTCTGACATTAAAGCAGTTACCGAACACCAGGCATCCGAACGCAAGATAACACTACAGTGTTTATTGTATTTCATCTGTACGATTTAGGAAAAACAAGCCACAGTGGCTTCAACGATTGCAGCAACTTGCATTTTTATTACAGATATTTTGCACCAATTTGTCAGGAAGTGACAATTTTTGTTCTTATTAATACATGCGATGGAAACGGTACTTTATTCGCAAATGTTTTATGTGATATTCCAACCTTGTGCATAATTTAATTTAGCAACTTTGGATGCAAACAGCCATTGTGACGTGGATGGTGGACTTTACTGACTTAAACACAAAACACTTTAAGCAATGCCCTAGCAGTGAGATTTGACTCATATTTTCATCAGAAAATGTAAAAATCTAGTTCATACTTTACTGTAATGCTTTAAAAGTTTGTTTATAGTGCTCCATTCCTTGTTTATTTTTCAAAAAACTGAGCACAACCGCTGTTTGCCGCTGTATTACTCAATTATCCTTTTACATGCCCTGGCGTTTAATGCAATTTCACAATAACACTCACTCTACAACTCATTAACAGCTCGTGTTAAATCACAAGGTTCAAGTTGCAATGTGACACAAAGTCCCAGATTCCTACCTCTTACTCCAGATGTGGTACTACGAGCCAGAATAATCGCTTAACAATGTTCATTGTGTGAATGCACACCTTGACTAACACACCCTCTTCTCGGATCAGAAATGTATTCTGCACAGCTGAAGCAAATTACATTGAGTTAATCAGAGGATCTGGCCCTGATTTACATGCTCTGCTTGTGATGTGTCGTGGCGTGAAAGTGAAAAAGCAATTTATTTACATAAGAGCAAACAATACATAAGCTCTAAGACAAAGGATGGAGTTGAATTGCAAAGAAATAACATTAATGGCAGTCCTCTAATGAGCCTCACCATGTGACACAATTGATTAAGATATTTAGAGGTCGTATACTGAAGACATGACAAAAAGTAAACATTGATATCAGGCCAGTTTAATGCGGAAACTAATCTTGAACACAATTAAAGCTTAATAAATTGGCAACTGACTAAAAAGAAAAAAAAGATTTGCATACCATTGTTGTTTGGGATTCTAATGTAAAAAATGTTAGCAAATAAACGGTCCATATATATATATTCATGCTTTGTTAGCATAATTTGACAAATTATGCAAAATAAGAAAATAGATGTTTTTACTTTATGACTGTCATTTTTTTCCCCTACTTTTCAAATGAAAAAAAAAAAAAATATATATATTTATATATATATATATATATATATATATATATATATATATATATATATATATATATATATATATATATATATATATATATATTATACTGTATATTGTCCCAAATTCAGATATTCAATTTTAAACTATAAAGTCTTGATCAAAAATCTATAACAACTTGATCTAAACACAATAAAATAAAGTAAAACACATAACATTTACTTTTTATACATCAGTTGACTTTCATCTCTAGCTCTGAAACTGATGGTAACAAAGTACACACATTTTTGATCAAAGTAAATTAATTGCTGTGGTGGAAATTATGTAATTTGTAATTCTCACAATATAATATCAAAATGCTTTGTTTATTTCACTGCATTTGGATAATTGGAGTAATAATAATTCAGACTTTTATAATGGACTTTCATAGTTTAAGATTAAAAGTATGAGATTTGGGACCAGAGTAAAACAACAACATCTAAAGACTATTTGGAAAGTAGATAAAATAATTGATGAAAAACCCTCTAAGAATTCATGTGACCTTCACAAAATAAAAAAAAAAACCCTGAAACATAAACATGCATAATGTTGATGAAACACCCATATGTTAACATTCAGCATGCAGGTCAATTTAGCCTAATTAGTGGTGTTTACTATAGGTAATAATTTTAAAATCTGGATATGGATGAAAACAATTAGGTTTCTAGATAACTAATGAGAACAAAATTGAAAAAAGGTTACATTTGTCTTGAGTGCACTTGTGTGTGTCACTGTGTTTTAGAAGTCTTTTGGCCTTTATGATTGGAGGCAGTTTGTGACAGTGATATTAGGAGGAGCGTAACAATATGTTGTTTTAATACATGCGGGGGTGACAGTCTTACAGTTAGCTGGGGTGTATGTATGCGGGGCGATGCCCTGGGGTGGGTCGGCCCAGCGGTGCGCATTGACCTGGCTTGTCGCTCACTGACCTGTGAGACGGACATAATGAAGTGTGAGTGGCCGTCACCTTAACCGTCTGTGACAAGCCATCCTAGCCCAGAGCACATCTGTGTCAGGCAGCTCCGCCATCAGAGCCAGAGCCTGATGTGGGCTCTCACTGGCGACTCCGCATCCGTCCACACTGCGCTCCTGGGATGGCCCTGCACCCCACTGGTGCAATATGGCCCTGTTATCCAGCGGGGTCACAGGGGAAGAAGGAGGCAGAGCACAGCCAAGACCAGCTGTCACACACCAGAGCCAGAGATTTTTTTCCCCAATTTTCACTAGTCCTACCTACATTTGTCAGTCACTTTGTATAAAAGCGGAATGAAAAGATTGTATAAAAAAAGAACATGTGTTGGTTATAGAAATCTCAATTCTGGCTGTCCTTTGATAAATGGTCACTGCTTCCAATTATAAAGCATTCCTGTATCTCAAACAGTAGAGCCTGGTGCTAACATCGCCATGGTCATTGGTTTGATTCCCAGGGAATGCATGAACTGATAAAATGTATAATTTGAATGCAATGTAAGTCGCTTTGGATAAAAGTCTCTGCCAAATGCATACATTTAAAAATAATATGCATTATGTTTTATCATGATCTCATTACCTTTATGCATTTGGCAGACACTTTTATCCAAAGAAACTTACATTGCATTCAAGGTACGCATTTTATCAGTTCATGCATTCCCTGGGAATCCAACCAATGACTGTCTGAGCTGTATGAATGCAGTAATATTAGATTTTATTAGATATAATATTAGATTTTGCACATATATTTTGTTTGCATATCGAAACGTTAATTAATTAGTTGACAGCATCTTAAATGTAAGTATTTTATATACAAGCCACTTTGAATGTACAAATAGCTATGAATACTAACGAGATCATGCTGGATTAACTAATCCCATGTATTAAATTCAATATAAAATGTTTTTTTTTTTTTTCAAGTTCCCTTGACTCCTCCCAGCTGGCATGGGTGCACATAGTTGTGCCAAATATACTGGTGCATGGTGTTCTTCTGGATATCAGGGTGTCTGCAATATGTCAATAGCAAACACACGCATTGACACACATTATGAATCCATGACATTATTGTACTGTATTTGGCGATCTAGTGATGCTGTAACGGTCACCAGCTGGAGTGCCCTTGAGAGCCACTAGAGGGCACTCCAGATAGGACAATTATCACTCACAAACTACATTTCCCATAACTCACTGCCCGGACTCACCATCACTTATCACTGATCACATTCACCTGTACCTCATTCACTGATTGCATTCACCTGTGTCTCATCCTGTTAGTCTGTCTATTTATACCATGTTCATTCATTCACTCACCGCGAAGTCTTGTTGTACTGTTACTGCATTCCTGTGCGTTATTTTCCTGTGCGTTATTTTCCTGTGCGTTATTTTCCTGTGCGTTATTTTCCTGTGCGTTATTTTCCTGTGCGTTATTTTCCTGTGCGTTATTTTCCTGTGCGTTATTTTCCTGTGCGTTATTTTCCTGTGCGTTATTTTCCTGTGCGTTATTTTCCTGTGCGTTATTTTCCTGTGCGTTATTTTCCTGTGCGTTATTTTCCTGTGCGTTATCGTTATTTTCCTGTGCGTTATTTTCCTGTGCGTTATTTTCCTGTGTTTGATTCCTGTGTTTGATCTGTGGATTGTTTATTGTTGCTGACCCTTCTCTGCCTGCCCTGACCCTGGACTGTTTCACTGGACTCTGATTCTTCTCTGCCTGCCTCGACCCTCTGCTTGTATCTGGTTTGTCTCTGCCTGGTCTCCGTTGCCCTGTTTGCTGTTGTTTCGTAATTCGTAACAGAAGACTTCTCCACACCGAGATCCAGCAGCGATGCCAACTATGAGTCTAGACGTCCAAATCATGCGTCTCCGTCAGGAGAATCGGTCCATCGAAGACTATGTTGCAGATTTTATTGAACTGGCACATCTCACCTCAATGAGCACAGCGTGCCAGATGATCTTTTTCCGAGGAAGACTATCTGAACCGCTCAGTTCATTCATGCCCTTGCATGACCCTCACGGGACATTAGAGAGCTATATTGAAATGGCCCTTCTGTTAAGCGGTTCAGTGTATACGGTGGGTGTGGTAGATGAGGAACTCCGTGAACCCATAGTATCCCCTCAGCCTGAATTTCACGTCAGCCACGACGAGCCTGAGTTTCTCCACGTCACACCAACCATCAAGCCAGCCATTGGATCGGTCTATGGCCATCCAGGACTTGTTTCCAGCATGGCTGACCCCCAGCTGTCGTCAGCTCGTGCTGCCACGAGAACCGTCGCTCCCGTGCCCCTCCAGCCAGAGCCTGTCAAGCCAGAGACGCTTCACGTCACTTCCTTTCTCCGAGCCAGTGTCTACGGACAAGATGACCGAACCAGAGACTGTTCACATCACTTCTGCTGATCCAGAGACTGTTCACGTCACTTCCTCCGAGCCAGTGTCTACGGACAAGATGGCCGAACCAGAGACTGTTCACGTCACTTCCTCCGAGCCAGTGTCTACGGACAAGATGGCCGAACCAGAGACTGTTCACATCACTTCTGCTGATCCAGAGACTGTTCACGTCACTTCCTCCGAGCCACTGTCTACGGACAAGATGGCCGCCTCCGAGCTAGTGTCTACGGACAAGATGGCCGCCCCCGAGCCAGTGTCTACGGACAAGATGGCCACCTCCGAGCCAGTGTCTACGGACAAGATGGCCGCCCCCGAGTCTGTTCCTGTTCCCGAGCCCGAGTCTGTTCCCGAGCCCGAGTCTGTTCCTGTTCCTGTTCCCGAGCCCGAGTCTGTTCATGTTCCCGAGCCCGAGTCTGTTCCTGTTCCCGAGCCAATGTCTGTTCCAGAGCCAGTGCCTGTTCCAGCGCCAGAGCCCGTGTTTGTTTCTGTGTTTGTGTCTGTTCTTTTGGCTGTTACAGTTTTGGTGTCTGTTCCTGAGCCGGTGTCTGTTCCTGAGCTAATGCCTGCTCCTGAGCCAGTGCCACGGTCTGTTCCAGAGCTGGAGCCAGTGGCTGTTCTAGAGCCAGAGCCGGTGCCGTCTGTTCCAGAGCCGGTGTCTGCTATTCCTGAGCCGGAGCCAGTGCCAGTGTCTGTTCCAGAGCCTCTGCCCTGGCCGCCCGAGGGGTCTTCACCGCCCTGGCCGCCCGAGGGGTCTTCACCGCCAGCGCTGGCGCTATGTAACGGTCACCAGCTGGAGTGCCCTTGAGAGCCACCAGAGGGCACTCCAGATAGGACTATTATCACTCACAAACTACATTTCCCATAACTCACTGCCCGGACTCAACATCACTGATCACATTCACCTGTACCTCATTCACTGATTGCATTCACCTGTGCCTCATCCTGTTAGTCTGTCTATTTATACCATGTTCATTCATTCACTCACCGCAAAGTCTTGTTTTACTGTTACTGCATTTCTGAGCGTTATTTTCCTGTGTTTGACCTGTGGATTGTTTATCGTTGCTGACCCTTCTCTGCCTGCCCTGACCCTGGACTGTTTCACTGGACTCTGATTCTTCTCTGCCTGCCTCGACCCTCTGCTTGTATCTGGTTTGTCTCTGTCTGGTCTCCGTTGCCCTGTTTGCTGTTGTTGATCCCTGCCTGTTGACTACTCTAATAAATGCTGCGAATGGATCCCCTTGTGTCTGTCAATTTGTAACAGATGCATATACCCACCAGTAGATCTGGACATAAAAAAATAAAAAATAAAAATTCAGATGAGAAACTCCCAATGTGACACCGGAAATGATGATTACAGAAAATTCACTTTTTATATTAAAGGAGCAGTATGTAGGATTTTGGCCAAAACTGGTACTGCAATCACCTTCAAATTACTGTAGAGCGGTGTATCCCCTTCCCCTCCTCCCTGACTCGAGGTTGCCAGATAGGCTGCAGGATACAGCAGGAACGTAGGCTGCTACAGAAGCTTCCAATGGCAAGTGACGAGTCCTACACAGTAGGCTCAGGTTTTTTTCTGTTAATTATGTTTATGCTTCAAATGAGAGATGTTTTACAAAGTAATTATATATCGCAAAAAATTACTAATGGCGATTAGCCAAATTTAATAGTAAAGATGTACGATCGTATGTGACAGTACATTGTTAGAACAGTAGCTGTTAGTATACTAACGGTAGGTATCTGTCATTAACGTAAGTACAAGCACAAGCCTCTGTCACTGTGTGTAATCTAAATCAAAGATACAGCTATTCATTTAGCTGACACTAGCCTATAAGTGAAAGCGACCAGCTGTATTTTTTAACTTACTCTGCAGTACACGTCCATAACGCTAAAATATGTGATGTGAAATATTACGTCATTCTATTATTTTTGGCTGTAGAACTTGCATGATAAACAAGTAGGCTACAAAACGTTCCAAGTGGGACACATTATTCACATAATAGGCTACAATGTGCTTTTCATTGGTGTTATGGACGTTAGAAAAAGTTATTTTACCGTGGAATTGCGCCTATAGTGCTTCCAATTCGATGACCCACCTCCTCCATATGAGCTAACGTAACGTTACTTTGCACGAACATGCATAACTTTGTTCGACTGTCATGAATATTTGAAATGTCCATTTACATCAAGTACAAGTTAGCCAAACATATATGAATCTTACCTGTCCAGAAATTCTTCTCCGTTTTCAGCCGTCTCCATCTTTCAAAGGCATCTCCTATACAGATCCTTGTTTTATTTCGGACTTTGTCACGAAGTATTTCGGATTCATAACGAGTTTATGAGTTTATCAGTTTATCTGATTCGCAACGTTAGACTTTTTTTTTATCCGATTCCGACACGTTTGTAGCTGCAGCTGTGGTAACTAGAGCAGAGCTGGCAACCCGGATGCCGCAACACTACTGACTTCGTGATTGGTAGATAGGTGGAGCGTGGCACATCAGACCAAAACACAACATGACAACATCAACATCAGTTGAGGGCTGCAACTTCACTTTTTAAATGACAATATCCTGGCCGGACTACTGTTGTCAGTGATATAAGTATTTGAAATGAACATGATTTCTTAATGTCTAGTGACATATCAGGGCCATTTTATGATTAATTTAAATAAATTTCTTTTTCCTTTAAATATAAAAATAACAGAATAACAAAACTGAAACACCCAACAAAAATCCTGTTGCATGTTCATTTATTAAATATTTTGGCACAATGTAATGCATTTTATCATGTTCAAATCCATTCAACAGAATTGTGCTCCATAAATCAATGTAGAAAATGTGTGAAAGATCTGAACATAATCTGCATCTCTATCATAATCCACTCAAGAAAAACATTTTCCTAGATGAACATCCTTGTTATGACTTGTTTGGAGTATCATTGTTTAGGAATGTGATTCCAGAACTAGCAAATGAGAAGTCCAGGTTCATTTTGGGTTATAAGATGCAGGTTGTACACAGAAAGGAAAAATCTGTGTGTAAAGTAGGCTAGTGGCCAAAAGTGATGTGTGGCCTAGGGAAATTTATCTCCACCCTTTATTCAAATATGAGTAAGAATGTGTTCAAGATTTTGTAAGCATATTGCGTAGTTGTGCTTTGGTTCAGTTGTTTTGTTTGTGAGAATGCAATAAATGTGACTGCAATAAACCTCAGTGTTGCTAATGCCATGTAGTATAGAGCTAGAAATCACAATACTATATGTGATGAAGCACAATCATCTTCATCTTCAGGTGGACACCATAAATGCATCAGATCTCTTTCTCTGGTCGTGCAGTTCATTATTGTGTGGTTTCATTTGTCTGCTAGGAGCACAATGATGATGAAGGCTGGTGGAGGTGCCACTGTAACATCTGAGCTTTTGGCGTGTGCTTATAAAGAGTTGTACAGTGATGAACAAAGACAAAAGTGCAAAAACATACACAAACGTTTCCCAATCCACCCAGCAGTGTTACCATGGAATACAACAAAGACCAATGAAGCACATGTCACATGCTCAGTGGCATTTCCTCAAGTCAGAGCTTCTCGGGATGTCCACCTGGACGCCATTCATGTCAAGGCTTTGACATCATGTACATCAATTAAGAACAAGACAAAATTAAGACAAGGCCAGCTTGGCTGAATTACTTATGTTCAATCAACCATCTCATCATCTCATCATGATCTGTCTTCATCACATCTGTCTCTGGGTAATTTTGAAAGCACATCACAGAGGATTATTATATTGTGGGAAATTATGTCAAACTTTAAATAACTTAAATTATATTTTTGTGTGATATTAAAAGAGATTACTTTCAAAAACATTAAAAAATCTTAATGTTTCCAACCAAAAATGGATTATAGGCTAATATTTGCAGATTTTGTGTAACATCTAAAAGTGATTTATGTTTTAATGCATTTTATTTTCTAAATGTCTGTTCAAGTAAATAAGTAATAACATACTTTTATAATGCATTAAACAAAATCTCAGAAAGGCTTTAAGTAAAGTGTTACCAGCTCTTATAAGAACTGTTCACTATAGGTCATTTAAGAGAACCAAAAATGGTTCTTCTAGCATTGCTGAGAAAAAAAAAAAAAAAAAAAACTTTTGAAACCTTTATTTTTATGTTGATTTTTTTAATGTATAGCACATTGGTCAACTTAAGTGAACACAAATAAAATTACAACAGGTTAGCTTACTGTTTAATAGTTAGACTACCTGTAGTTTTACCCTTTACAGTCCTTCTCATGTTAAGCTTCGACTTCATACAAGGCTAAATCAATAAAAACATTTATCATACTGTTGGCAGTTCTGCAATATCTTGTACACTCTATATGCTATATAAAGTGAGCCCTTCACTGCTACATTTTCTTTTGTTTTCAATACAGTATCTAAGTGCAGGTTAAGAGTACCATCTGCTTGAGTCATCTCAGCCTTTGTCACTGTGTCCTCTCTCTTCTGGCTATTGACAAACAGAGATGTGGCTGTCCTGCCCCAGGGTCCCGTACACACACACACACACACACACACACACACACACACACACACACACACACACACACACACACACACACACACACACACACACACACACACACACACACACACACACACACACACACACACACACACACACACACACACACACACACACACACACACACACACACAATGTAACGCAGCTGTATAACAGTAATTCTTCTGTCAGGAACAGTCTGTTAGAGATTTGTCTGTCTCTCTCACTCAGTGTCAGCATGGCTGGACCTTCTGTGTTGCCCACAGAGACATAGCCTTCTTCTCCCGTCAGAGGATATTTTGCTTTGTGGTGTGTGTGTGTGTGTGTGTGTGTGTGTGTGTGTGTGTGTGTGTGTGTGTGTGTGTGCGTGTGTGTGTGCGTGTGTGGCCTTCTTCAGAGGCCCACACAGAAGAAAATGAATAGTTGAATAAAGTCGTTATTTTAGTTTTTCTTTGCGCACAAAAAGTATTCTCGGCGCTTGATAAACTTATGGTTGAGCCACTGTAGTCACTTGGACTATTTTAAACATGGTCTTTACTAACTTTCTGGGCTGGCAAGTTTCGGTTCCATAGAAACCTATGGAGGAGTGATCTAGCTCTCAGATTTCATCAAAAATACCTTAATTTGTGTTCCGAAGATGAACGAAAGTCTTATGGGGTTTGAACAACATGAGGGTGAGTAATTACTGACAGAATTTTCATTTTTGGGTGAACTATCCCTTTAACAGTACTGCTGTGTGCCATGTCCAACAGGACAAACTGGACATTATTTATGTGAAACAAATATGCCAACAGTTAATTTCTGTTAAGTTCACTTAAAAATCAAGCATCGCGTTAGTTCTGGCAGGTCACGTTAGTCAAGCTCGCATCAGCTGACTCTCAGCTGATCCACGTCTACCTACAGGAATATGACGCCTATCACTGTATACATATATAAGCTCCTTCAGTATTATCAGCAGCTATCGTGTTTCTCAGGAGCTAATTACCCTCCTCCATCCCCAGCTCCTCCTCTCGTCAGTTTGGTTTTCCCCTTGAATCAGAATAAATTCTCGAATTATGTTGTACTTTAAAATCTTGAATTAACGATATTGCATGCATTCATGTTGGTTCTGTTCTGTTTACCCTAAGGGGGGTTATTGCTGCTCTCCCTGCTAATATCCATGCTAGGCTGCATGGATGCGCAGGGAGTTCTCGCCCAGAACGGAACCATACCGCCAATCCAAAATGTATGCTAATTGTCAATAGTATTTGACGATAGTGGTCCTGACTGAAATTAAAATTCTGTCTTCATTTACTCTCCCTCAAGTTTCAAACCTTTATACATTTCTTTCTTCTGCTGAACACAAAAGATATTTTGAAGAATGTCGGTAACCAGTATTGAGTATTTTTTTCTACTATGGAAGTCAATGGGGTCCATCAACTGTTTGGTTACCGACATTCTTCAAAATATCTTCTTTTGTGGTCAGAAGAAGAAAGATATTCATACAGGTTTGAAACAACTTAAGGGTGAGTAAATGATGACAGAATTTTCATCTTTGGGTGAACTATCCCTTTAATGACAGATGCAGGCAGCTCAGCTTCTGGGGATGTCCCCATCCCCACCAATTTCAAAATCAAACCTACGCCCTTGTCTTTTCTTAATATAAAATTCACTCTTTGGAATATATCTCCCCCCTGCATTTCCTGTATCAGGATCTTTGGATCCATCTGTGAATAAAAACACTGATTCTGGGAAATGCTTCTAAAAATAATAATGGACAATATACCAGACTTGTTTAGAATTGTCTTTCAATTCCTGGTTTATATTGAGGTCAACAGTTGGCAAGGGGAATAACCAGGAGAGAATGGAAGAAATTGAGACTGTGTGGCTGTACTGTAATAATGTAATCCTATGTGTCTTGCCTTTGCATCACCTCTCCACCCAAAACTTGTAAAAATGTGTCTCATTATGTTCCCAGCATTCTGTCAATACACTGTTGACAGGATGTGTATCATTTTGTCCCTGCAGATTAGCCCAGTATGCCATCATTAGCTTCACTCTACTGATTCTTAAAGACATTTTTTCCATTTACCTGCATCGATGATACCGTAGAAGTTTTGAATGATCCACTACATATTAGGCCTGAGTCTGTAATACATCTAATTTCTTGAGGTTTGATTCTGCTGTTGACATGTTAGTTAAACATCCTATAGCTGTTACTTGCTCCAGAGGTTGCCCATAGAGTTTTAAAAAGAAGGATGTGATTTTATGCTGCCTTGAGAAACAAATGACCTGTGTTTTTGGTCATTTATTGGTCCAACTATTGCAGCTTGTATTTTCTTATTGACATATCCACAACGCCCCGTCATCTGCATACAAAGATTTTCCTACGTTTTGTTCAACCTGAGAGAAAATGTCATTAATCATTATGTTGAATAATAACGGACTACACACACTACCTTGTGGAGGGTCTAACGCATGTGTTGTTGATTTACTGTAGATGATTTAAAGAGTTAAGACAATTTTTCTTCAGGAACACTACAATGCACTGTCCGATGCAATACTGTTGTCGATAGTTGCATAGTTATAATTTTCTACCTGTCTACATACTGTCATATTATGATAAAAGGCAAAAACACCAAAAATAAAATTATTTAAACTGTTGCTGGTTAAGCTCCATATACACACAGAATAGAACAGCATATTTTAAGCCACTACATCAACATCTTTCTCATCATATGGGTGGGGGAATGGATTCTGACGGCTGGATTATTTGCCATCAGATTCTGTTCCCCCCCATGTTTCTTACAAAATGAGGTTCTAATATTTATCAACCTGATGCTGGTGAAACTCCATCCAAACATCTTTTAAGCCACTACATTAAAGCTCCAGTAGGTCACTTTTGTAAACAAATATTTGTTAAAACTGTCATTATGTCCTGACAGTAGAATATGAGACAGATAATCTGTGGAAAAAATCAAGCTCCTCTGGCTCCTCCCTGTGGTCCTATTGCCATTTGCAGAAATACACCGCTCCCAGTCAGAAACAACCAATCCGAGCCAGGAGGAATGTCTTAGCAGTGTCAATCACGCTCATGTACGCGCTGATCACCCCTCTCTTGCACAGCGCGAGCGCGAACCGTCGTTCGTGACTCTCCTGTTCGAAGTCGTTCATCCAAATGAACGAATCTTTTTTCGAGTCATTTCGTTCATTCAACGAACGAAATGACTCGAAAAAAGATTTGTTCATTTTGAACGAGTCTTTTTTGGAGTCATTTCGTTCATTCAACGAACAAAATGACTCGAAAAAAGATTTGTTCATTTTGATGAACGAGTTCGAACAGGATCGTGCATCACAGAACAGAGCAAGGTGAGCATTTGTGCTTATAAAACTTAAAGTTTTGTATATATTTTTTAAATGAACGATCGTTTCGCTAGATAAGACCCTTATTCATCGTCTGGTATCGTTTAAAGCCCTTTGAAGCTACACTGAAACTGTCATTTGGTCCTTGAAACGTTTGTGTCGTCCATTATGGAGAAAAAGCCTGGAATGTTTTCATCAAAAACCTTAATTTTTTTTCGACTGAAGAAAGAAAGACATGGACATCTTGGATGACATGGGGGTGAGTAAATTATCAGCAAAAGTTTTTTTTAAAAGTGAACTAATCCTTTAACGTTATTTTACTAGCTATTTATAACTTATAGAAAGAGTGCAACGTTATAAAGTTACATGTATTGCAAAATACATAATGGACCAAGTTTGTAGTCAAAGTATGGGCAGGCCATAGTCAATGTAAAGCATACTGTTGATGTTTCGTCCCTATTAGTGAATGTTCCATAACTGTTTATAATCCGCCGTCATCAGTGGTCCTGTTTACTAGTCTGCGGGTTCACGGCAGGCTCCGCTGTGGGGGAGGAGCTGTGGAGGGAGGGCTGTAGCGCAGCAGAGAGCAAGGGGGTTGGACCTGGAAGTTGTGCTTGTTCAAATTTTCAGGCTAAGTCAACATTTTCTCAAAACTCCCTACTGCAACTTTAACATCTCTCATCAAATGGGTGGGGGAACGGATTCTGACAGCTGGATTATTTGCCGTCGGATTCTGTTCCCCCCCACGTTTCTTACAAAATTAGGTTCTAATATTTACAAAACTGATCCTAGCTACTTGGCGCTGATAGCCTCATGGGCAGCTCGCTGACTCCTAACTCTGTTGTTCTTTGGTTGACCCGAGTTCGAATCCTGGATTCTGCGCTTTTCTTGATCATGTCTCCCACTTTGCTTCCTGTCTACATACTGTCCTATTTTGATAAAACGTCAAAAAATAAATCTTTAAACTGTTGCTGGATAAGCTCCATCTACACAGAATAAAATCAGCATCTTTTAAGGCACTACATTAAAATCTCTCATCATATGAGTGAGGGAACTGATTCTGACAGCTGGATTATTTGCCATCAGATTCTGTTCCCCCTATGTTTCTTACACAATGAGGTTCTAATATTTATCAAACTGATGCTAGTGAAACTCCATCCACACAGGGTGTTAGGCTATTAGTAATGAACCGTCAGGAGACAGCGGTCTCTTAACATGGAAGCTTTACTGAAAACTCACATTCCCTGCGCATGACACGCATGCATCTCCCCCTTTCGAACATTCCAACCAATACATTTTCCCCCCTGAATTAACATAACATATTACTGCACTATTACTTTCTCATTCAGTCCATTCCCTCCCCTTCTGTTTTTTCTTTTTCTTTTTAAAGGGTAACTAAACCCTAAAACAACTTTTTTTTTTTGTTAATGATCTGTAAGACTGGGGCTTTGAGTACATTTGAGTACATTTTTTGACATTTGGGTATAAAGTGTTCTCTTACGAGAGTATCTCTCGTACTGCGTAATAGCTTACGCTAGGGGAAAAACTCTTTTCCGCGAGATATTGAAGCCAAAAATTATCCTTAATTTTTTATTAATGTAAAACGCTTTGCAGCAGCAAGCAAACATAGGCGAAACAGCTCGCGCGCCTATTGGTTGCTCTGCAGCAAATGCAGCAGCCTATCGAGAGAGACTCTGCGTGACGTAATGACCAATGGGGGCAATTCGCGCCCATATCGTCACGTCCCGCCAGACGGGGCGTGGTCTCGCCCTATAAATATGCTCGTTAGGCTGATACAAGCTGATTTTTACCTCTTCAGCGAAGCACACGCATCGCTGGATCCGGAGTGAGAAGCCGCGCCGTCGAAGCAAGCTTTTCAGCGGGACGAGCTCTGGAGTCGCTGGCCTCGCCGCCTTCAACTGCCGTACCTGCTGCGCTTTCCGGCGTTATATATCCTTTTACACTCTGTGTATTTCTCTGTTGAAAAGTGTTTGTTCGCTTACTTGACGCGACTTACACTTCTATCTCAAAAGAGCAGCGTCTTTTTAGAGCCTGTGGCTCGTGCCGCGCCCCGCTCAGCGATGGAGACCGACACGTCATCTGTGTTTCCTGCCTGGGTGAGGATCACGCGGCTATCGCGCTCGCTGACGGCGGATGCCCTCATTGCGAGCTTTTGTCCATGGTGACTCTGAGGACGCGCCTGGCATCATTCTCCGAGCCTTCACCGCAGCCCGCCGTGGTGCCGCGCCGCAAGAAGCGCCGCGCCCAGCGCGCTCCCGAGCTTTCTCCAGCCCGCCAAAGCTTGCCGGTTCGCCCGCCAGCTTCGCCGGCTTCGCTCGAGTCGCTCACTGATGGACAACGGCCGCCGCCTGCCGCCGCGTCCATCCACGAGCTTGACGAACCCTCCGAGGCGTGTTCTCTTCTGGCGTCCGATAGTGAGGATTGGGCGAGCTCTGTGGATCTCCCCTCCGCTAGCGTTTCCCGCCAGACCACTGGTAAGAGAGCCGGCATTGAGACTGAGCTGATGCGTCTGCTCTCTCAGGCCGTTGAAAGCATCGGCCTCGATTGGGAGGCGCCCGCGCAGCCGCCGCGCAACAGAATGGACGGACGCTTTCTCGGAAATGACGAGGCTCCGACGCGCCCTTCCTCCCGGAACTTCACGAGGAAGTGACAAAATCGTGGAACGCCCCCTTCTCCGCCAGGCTGCGTACCTCTGCTTCTGCTGCCTTCTCCTCTGTGGATGGCGCGAAGGAAAGAGGATACCTTTCTGTTCCTCCTGTGGAACCAGCTGTAGCGTCTCATCTCTGCCCGCCCTCCGCTGGACGGCGCGCGCACACGACGCTTCCTTCTAAAGCCTGCCGAGTGACGTCATCCATGCACGGTCGCGCTTACACCGCCGCCGGGCAAGCAGTTTCAGCGCTGCACACTATGGCTATCCTGCAGATTTTCCAGGCCGACCTTCTCCTTAAACTGGACGAGGAAGGACCCGGAGCGATCTGCGTGGCGGACCTGAGAAGCGCTACAGACCTCGTTCTTCGCGCTACTAAAGCCGCTGCACAGGCCATAGGACGAAACATGGCCTCTCTCACCGTGGCTGAGAGACACTTATGGTTGACGCTGTCTGAGATGACGGAAGCCGAGCGCTCTGTGTTCCTCGACGCGCCCATTTCCCAAGCGGGCCTTTTCGGATCTGCCGTCACAGACTTCGCGGACAGATTCATGGAGGTACAAAAAACTTCGCAGGCCATGAAGCACTTCCTTCCGAATCGCTCGAGCTCCGCTGCAGGTCGCTCTAAACCGCCGCCTGCTCGCAGCTCTCAGCCGCAGCCTGCACCGCCCGCCGCCGCCGCTTCACAGCGCCGCCACGCCCGAGACCAAAGACCGCGCTCTCGCTCTGCTGGACGCCGCCCCCCTCAGCGCGGGCCCCGGCCGAGGATTGAGATCAAGCCCGAGGCCTCAAAATCTTCCTAGCCATTCTAGGAAAACGACGGTGTTCAAATCCCGCTGCGGCCGGATTTTCACTGAAACTTCTCGCTCGGTCAGTTCCAAACATCGCGACTGTCCCAGTGTATTTCGCAGAGAGTCAGCCGGTGTCACAGCCCGTTTGCCGGCGCACAAAAGCCGTTCTTACGGCTACCCAGATAAATCCAATAAAGAGTGCATTTTCTGGTGTTCCGGCCACGGCCGAAGGTGTTATGAGTGTTGTAAGAATGCCCACCCAGTGCCCATTCCCACACACAAACACAGCCCGCCACGGTGCAGGGCTAGCACAAATAAAATCGACTCCGGTCGATTGTGCAAACAATGTAGTGCAAGCGCCCATGTCACCATGCCCGCTCACACTACATGCTGCGTGTCCCATGGTTTCTGTAAAAACGAAACCAACACACATTCAGTCGGCCATGAACGACAGTGTTTTCAGTGTATTAAATGTGCCCGCAGCCCGGCGCCCACATTTTCTCACAGACACGCCGATTCCCACGGGATCTTCCCCGCTCGCTTTTTCTGCACAATCTGCCATAAAGAAGCTGAGCGCGGCCAGGTCGCCCGCTGTGATCAGCGAGCCCCCCGCCTCGAACGCTGTAAACACGGTGTTGTGTTCCCAGTATGCACGGGCTTCATTCTGCCTCTAGCTATTCACGCAGATGCGTGGTCAAAGCTTCCCGGGGTATCAGAATGGGTGCTGAACACTATAAAGAGAGGCTACTCGCTACAATTCGCACGACGCCCGCGCCGTTATACGGCGCGCGTCGAAACTACGGTGAAAAACGAAGTATCTCATCTACTTCGTGCCGAAATAGCGAAACTACTGAGCAAAGGGGCTATAGAACCTTTATCTCAGGCTCAGAGCGAAGGGGGCCTATACAGCAGATATTTTCTGGTACCGAAAAAGGATGGGGGTCTCAGACCCATTTTAGATCTGCGACAGCTGAACAGAGTGCTTGTGAAACGCCAGTTCAGAATGCTTACGACCAGGAAAATCCTCGCGCAGGTGCGCTACGGGGACTGGTTTGTGTCGATAGATCTGAAAGACGCCTATTTCCAAATACAAATAGCGTCCCATCACAGGCGATTCTTGAGATTTGCCTTCGAGGGCCAGGCATATCAATACACAGTCCTGCCGTTCGGCCTGTCCCTAGCACCTCGTACATTTACGAAGTGCATGGACGCGGCGCTCGCACCCCTGAGACTTCAGGGCATGCGAGTCCTGAACTACTTGGACGATTGGCTGATTCTAGCTCGATCGCGATCGGAGCTCATAGAACACAGGGCCGCATTACTCGAGCACCTCGAGAAGCTGGGCCTCACAGTCAATTGGGCGAAGAGCTCACTGTCTCCCAGTCAGAAAATTTCCTTTCTGGGAACCGTGTTGGACTCGCTGTCCATGACAGCACGCCTGTCACCAGAGCGCGTACTAAATATTCAGCGCGGCGTGAAATCCTTCCGCCACGGCGCGATAGTCCCGCTCAAAAGGTTTCAGAAAATGCTGGGGCTGATGGCCTCAGCAGCCTCTGTACTCCAGTTGGGCCTGCTCCGCATGCGCCCACTGCAGATGTGGCTGAAAGCGCGGGTTCCACCCAGGGCATGGACAGCGGGTCTGTTTCGCCTCAGGATCGACCTTCAGTGTGTGTCAGCTCTGGAACCTTGGAGAAAAACCGACTGGTATCAGTCAGGTGTGAGCCTGGGGACCGCTTCGAGTGTAAAGGTGGTGTCTACGGACGCCTCCACCTCGGGGTGGGGAGCGCTGCTCGAGGGCAGACCGCTAGCTGGCCTGTGGTCAGAACGGGAAAAGCTCCTTCACATAAACTGCTTGGAGATGATAGCAGTCGACAAAGCGCTACGGCGTTTTTGTCCCCAGATAACAGGCCACCACGTCTTGGTCCGGTCGGACAACATGTCGGTGGTGGCATACATAAATCGCCAGGGTGGCGTCAGGTCACGAAACCTTTACAGGTTGACGGAACGCCTCCTGGTTTGGGCTCAGCACAACCTGCTCTCACTGAGAGCAGCGCACGTGCCTGGTCACCTGAATGTGGGACCAGACAGACTGTCCAGGAACAATGTTCCAGCAGGGGAATGGTCGCTGCACCCGCAGACGGTCCAGCTGCTGTGGAAAACGTTCGGCAGAGCTCAGGTGGACCTATTCGCGTCCCACGAAAACACTCATTGCCCGGAGTTTTTCTCGAAAAGCAAGGACGCGCTGGCTCATGTTTGGCCCCGCTGCCCCCTATATGCTTTTCCTCCTGTCTCGCTCCTGCCTCAGGTGTTGGAACGAATCAGGGAGAACGGATGCCCAGTGCTGCTTGTAGCCCCGCTCTGGACGAACCAGACGTGGTTCCCTGCCCTGATGCAGCTGGCCAGCACTGCCCCATGGCCTGTACCATTGAGGAGAGACCTCCTCTCTCAGGCGGAGGGCTCGATTTGGCACCCTCGCCCGGAGTTATGGTCCCTGCACGAATGGGCCATCAACGGGTACCCGCTAGCCTCCCAGAGGGAGTGTTAAACACGATCGCGCAGGCTAGAGCTCCGTCTACCAGGCGGCTCTACTCCTCGAAATGGTCTGTTTTCTCTGCATGGTGTCAGGCCCAGAGCCTTTCACCTGTGGAGTGCGGGGTTTCGGAAGTGCTTTCCTTCCTTCAAGAGCTACTGGATAAGGGCAGGACCCCATCCACGCTCAAAGTATATGTGGCGGCCATAGCAACGTTTGCAAAACCGGTGTCTGGCCAGTCGCTGTGGAAAAACGACTTAGTCGTGCGTTTCCTTAGGGGAGCTCGGAGGCTGAACCCTCCAAGGCCCCCTTCAGTCCCGACGTGGGACCTTTCCACGGTCCTGGAGGCCATGAAAGGCGCCCCGTTCGAGCCAATCCAGCTGGTGGACATGAAACACCTGTCGTTCAAGACAGTGTTTCTCATGGCTCTCGCTTCAGTGAAGCGCATAGGGGACTTACAGGCGCTTTCAGTGAGCGCGTCGTGTATGGAGTTTGGGCCTAATGACTCGAAGGTCATTCTCAAACCAAAGCACGGGTATGTCCCGAAATCCCTCAATACGCCGTTCAGGGCCCAGGTAATTTCCCTGTCTGCCCTTCCGGTTCTCAGTGAGGAGGAGGATGCAAGTCTCCTTTGCCCCGTCAGGGCATTAAGAGCTTATGTGTCACGCTCGTTTTCAGACAGACGGAGCAGCTTTTTGTTTTGTTCGGCGGGCGTTCCAAGGGACTCGCCGCCTCAAAACAGAGCCTATCCAGATGGATAGTGGATGCCATTGCGCTCGCTTACTCTGCGAAGGGCTTACAGTGCCCCTTGGGTGTCAGGGCGCACTCCACGAGAGGCGTGGCCTCTTCGTGGGCATGGTCTAGCGGGGTTTCCCTGCAAGATATCTGTACGGCCGCGGGCTGGGCCTCGCCGTCTACATTTATAAAATACTATAACCTGGAGGTACCCGCCTTACAAGCTAAGCTTTTGGCGGTCTAAATTCAGTGCTATCTGCCCCGCTGTGCGGCCCAGATGCTGAGTTTACTGCAGCCCCATGAGTATTGACTCAGGTATGGCCACCCAGATCAGGCTGAATGCTTTCACCCTGGCTGCGCGTTTGATTGTCATATAATAGCCCCGCTGGGTGCTTTTTTATAGGGAATGACGCTTCCAGCCTCTCTTCCTCTACTCTATGTGAGTTTATGGTGATTATGCACTACATGAGCCCTGGGCTTCGGCCCCTGGGACTTTGGTGTTGGATCCCTGTACGCACGGCGTGTTGCATTGTGTCCCCCTAGCGTAAGCTATTACGCAGTACGAGAGATACTCTCGTAAGAGAACGTACTCGGTTACTAACGTAACCTCGGTTCTCTCTAGAGAGGGAACGAGTACTGCGTATCTTGCCGTGCGTGGAATACGCTCTGGTTCGCTTCAGCGATAAAAACCAGCTTGTATCAGCCTAACGAGCATATTTATAGGGCGAGACCACGCCCCTTCTGGCGGGACGTGACGATATGGGCGCGAATTGCCCCCATTGGTCATTACGTCACGCAGAGTCTCTCTCGATAGGCTGCTGCATTTGCTGCAGAGCAACCAATAGGCGCGCGAGCTGTTTCGCCTATGTTTGCTTGCTGCTGCAAAGCGTTTTACATTAATAAAAAATTAAGGATAATTTTTGGCTTCAATATCTCGCGGAAAAGAGTTTTTCCCCTAGCGTAAGCTATTACGCAGTACTCGTTCCCTCTCTAGAGAGAACCGAGGTTACGTTAGTAACCGAGTACGTTTTAATTCTACAATATATGGTGTAAAAACGTCTGAGTGCTGCCCTCTTCAGGTTGAACGGTGGCTACTCCAGTTGAATTTTCCTATTGGATGTTGTGGTACTGCGATAAGCAGGCACCAGCTCACCACGCCCTTGCCTACAGAGAGACGCAGGCTGCGTTCGGAATCGCATACTCAATGAGTAGGTACTTAATTTCAATGAGTACTTACTTAACGAGCGCTAAAAGAGTAGGTACTTAATGGCCAAATCTCGTTAAGTATGAATGCGATCCGGACATCATTCGCCATGTTGACGTTACATGTGACCTATGACGTTTTCACAAGCGCAACAATTTAAAAGTCATGAGCGACAGGTGCACTAACAGCTGATTGCATCAGTAACTCGACAACTTTACTAGAACGGTTTAGTTCAGCGTTTGAAATGGTTGGCATGTCTGCAATTGTTAGATTAAGGTGTGCACAAAGGAGATGTCGGGCAGCTGCTCGACGATCTCGCCTTTGGAGAAGACTGATGATTTTATTCTCAAACAAAGCAAGTATTACTACTTAAACAATTAAGATTACCCCAGAAAGAATTTCATTACTAGCCCATCCCAACACTTATGCACAATAATTATGACAAATGCTGTGACCAACAGTTAATTATATAACATTATTATAATATATATACATTATTAATTATGTAGTTTTGTAAAACAAGCAAACTTTTGTATTATCATATGACATAGCTATGCATGAATACACGCTAGACAAATGCAGATGATGTAAATACATTTTTATTCATGAAATTCATATTTTATTTACTGACAACAATGTGAAACATGAATAAAAATAATGAATAAAAGAAATCATCACAATAAATAAATACATATACAAGTCAATACCACATGAAACATTGTTTTTGATTGTTTTGTTCTAACAAACTATGATGTATTTATTGCAGGCAGTGAACCCCACATCATACTGCCATCTCAATAGAGCTGTTCCCATTTTGCGGCTTTATCTTGATGAGGCAGCTGACCACCATGCCCACCTTCGCCTGTCTATGCCGTCCATCAGGTCCCTGATTGCTGCAGTCAGACCTGGATCTGACCTTGGATGGGAACGGGAGATTGAGGTCCTTGTGTTCCTGCACTGGCTGGCCCATGCAGCATCCTACAGGGTGGTGTCGCAGACCTTCGATATCCCAAAGACCTCTGTGCATGACATTGTGCACAGAGTGAGCAAGGCCATCATGGGAATTTTGAGGAGGGTGATCTGCTTTCCGACCGGAGATGACCTGGAGGCAGTGGGAGCAGGATTTGCACAGCTGTCTGGGTCACCAGCTTTGAGCAGAGTAGTTGGTCCAATAGACGGCTGTCATATCCGTATCAAACCTCCAGCAAATAACTCCCACTGTTACTTCAACAGGAAGCTGTTTCACTCCATCCAACTCCAGGCCATCTCTGATCACCCGGGGAAATTCCTTGATGTCTTTGTGGGATATCCTGGGTCTGTGCACGATGCCAGGGTGCTGAGGAACAGCCCTGTGTATGCTGGCAACCTTTACCCACCTGCAGGCAAGTGCATCCTCGGGGATGGAGGCTATCCTTGCCTGAGTTCACCCATCTGCCTCATCACCCCTTACAGAGAGCCTGTACAGAACCCTGTGCAGGCTCGTTTCAACAGCAAGCACTCCCGTGCCCGCAACATCGTGGAGAGAGCTTTTGGGATGCTGAAGACACGCTGGCGCTGCATTTTCTTCAAGGCCTTGGAGGTGAGCCCTCCCTTCGTGCCTGAGATTGTTGCGTGCTGCGCTGTGCTTCACAATCTCGCTCTAGCCAATGGGGACATCATTGAGCCAGAGGATGAGGAAGACCATGATGACGGCCCCCCTGATCCCCACAAACTTGCAGCAAGAGTGGGAGAACAAGTGCGGGACAATCTGGCTGCTGCAGTGTCTGCTCCAAACATCCCTGTGCCGGCTCTCCATGAGCATGACTACCTTTAAAACATTAAGAAAGATAAAAATGTTTTAAAATTCATGTTGTCAGCATTCAGTTTCTTGACAAATGTAATTTTATAGGTTTACAATTACATGCAAATATTTGTTAGAGCTTTAAAACCTTTTGTAGTGTAGAGGGATAAACCAATGAACTGGTTAGAAGAAGATTGCTGGTCAATCAGCAAGGCTCTTTACTCCAGGTTTGTCCAGGGTCATTGTCCCTGTAAATAAATGGAGTTAATCACTTTTGATAAAAAATATGTCAAATGCATAAATGTGATTGATATTTGTAAAGCATTTTTTGAACCAGTCAAGGGCATAAACAGTCAAAGCTGCTTAGTTTGTCAAGGAATTACTATAATGCAAAATGCATACATAAATAAATTTACTACAATTTATATTTGGTGGGTTAAAGGGTTAGTTCACCTCAACATATAAATACAGCAATTATTTACGGTTTACTATTTACTTATTTAATGTTTTTTATTGTTTAAATACAAAAGGGATTTTTTGTCAAGTTTGTTCTGCTGGTTTCATACAATATCAGTCAATGGAGCCCAACTTTCAGGCATTATTTAATGACGCTTTTGAAGCTTCTGAAAGTCCATTGACTGATATTGTATTAAACCAAACAGTACAAACCTGACCAAAATCACCTTTTGTGTTCAGGAAAACAAAAAACAGAGGGATCAAACAACATCAAGGCGAGTAAATAATCACTATTGAATTATTACTATTATGATTTATTTGCTTGGGTTAAGTAACCCTTTAGTCACTATTTTACTGTGTGTAATTTGTGTAAACAGTCTCAAGTTCAGCTTCGGTCATGGAGGGCTATTATCCAGCAGAGTTTTTCCAATCCTAATTATACACCCCTGAATCAATTTAAACCAATTAATAACTGACTACTTGAAATTTACTGACAGGTGTGCTGGAACTTAACCCTCCATGACCTGCCTTTAAGATCCTTGCATGAACTCTGTAAACCTTTAAAAGTCATATAATACACTCCAGTAAAACCAGTGTTTTAAAGTGTTTTTTCTTCTTACATTACACCATACATTCACTAATTATTAATCAACGTTTCATAAATATTTAATTTATGAATTTGATTACAATCTTAAAGTATCACTAAATTTCTAGAAGTCTATAATGTACTGTGAATGCCTAGGAATAGTTTGTTTTATATACATATTATTGTACAAAATTCTTAGGCCACCATTTGTAGTTGTTGCACAGTACTGTGTGTATATATATATATATATATATATATATATATAGATTCCCATTTTTATTCACAAATTTAATTCACATCAACCCAAATGTGCAAAAGATCAGAAGATGTTTTTTGTCAAATAATTTATTTTTTGGCGAGCATCTGAAGAACAGAAAGGAACCTTTCATCCCTTTCGTTGGTTTCTCTTTCTCCCCTTTCCTCTCTCTCGACTGCCTCCCGGTGCCATCTCTCTTCTCTTTCTCTTACTTCTCTTTCTTGTCTTTCCTCTCTCTCTCGTCTCTCCCGTTCTCTTCTGTCCTCCTTCTCCTCCATTTCTCTCCACAGCCTCTCCTCCCTCTCAGCTGCCTTCCGCTCTCTCTCCTCTTCTCGCTCCTCCATGTCCCGGATCAGCTCCTCCACATCTATAGCCCTTTTCCTGGCTCTTGCTGGCTCTGGCCTCACTGAGGATGAAGAGACCACAGCAGGATCCGGCCCACATGAGGCAACGAGGGCAGGAGGAGAGATGGAGGGTCTGCCCCCAGTGTACCACTTCCAGGATGCTGCTGTGGCCTCTCCATCCTCAGTGCTCACCCCCGTCTGCGGACATTTCAGATCCTGCAAAAATGCACAAGCATGATACAAAAGCAGTCATTTTAACAGCACAATATTTAATCATTTAATTTATGTATTAGAAGTAACAAAATGATCTTTGTATTTTTGTTTCAGGTTTTCCCATTTTTTTTTAACAAACGCCGCCGTCACCCTGCCTTGCAGGCTCTGCTCCTCCACAAAAGATCTGCAGCAAGAGAGAAATCAAGAATGAAAAAGTTATATCTCTGTTTGAAAATACAATAATTGAAATGTACTGCAAATAAAGTATTCAATTGATTTTTAAATATTTCTGTATACTCACTCAAAGCCTTTGATGGCAGCATTACGCTTTCCGGTGAAGATGCTTCATGAGCCACTCTCCACCGGATAAGCAGCCGCGTGTGCTCATCCGTCCCTGTAACATCCAGACAAGACTCACGTTACCTCTGTGATTTATGAGCTCAATACTACATTTACATGTTGAGGTTGTTGCTAATAAATAGCTTTTTATCCATCATAAATGTTCAACAATTTTTCAACAGTACTAATGGATAAATGAAATAGATTACTTATGTTTAGTTACTTTATGTAAAATGCATTAAACTAATAAAAACAGTGTTAACAACAGTGAATTCTCCTAAACAATAGTACACACACGTCACTCAGATGTCTATTTCATATCAGTTACACGTAGTAATCTTGCCAGATTTTGAATAAATATTTAGTAATGGTATTTCAGATGTATACGGTTTAAAATGTATGCAAATACAGTTTAAAGACGTATGTGTCCTTATGGAGCTCCTCTATCCAATAAAATGTGATTTACGGCAAAATCACAAATTTACCATATTATATAGCGTCTTTGCACCTTCAACAGTTCAACAATTTACTGTACAGAAAGTTAGTTCAACACATGCGATTTGGTTTGTATTTGTAATACTCACATTTGAAAACAGTCTCGTCCACCCTTTCCGTCATGTTTGAGTATGAAATATCTACTTCTTCTTGTTCTTTTTTATATCGTATCCTCTCGCGTGGCCTCCTGGGATAGATGAGTACAAGCTGAAAAACACTCAAATGTCTGGGCGAAAGCAGGAGATCATCCGGGAACTTCTCGCCTACTCTTTTAGGAATACTGATGTTTCGAACGTACTGCTTCCCTCACGTACTGTTTTCGCCTACTATATAGTAGGAAAGTAGGCATATTCGAACGCACTATCGTCCAAATCTCGCGATAATTAGTACGTCAACCAGGTAATTCTCGCCTACTCTTTTATGAATACTGAGGATTCTAACGTACTTTTTCGCTCGCCTACTCTTTTCGCCTACTATATAGTAGGGAAGTATGCGATTCCGAACGCAGCCGCAGGTTTCAGGTGCACGCCCCCCCCCCTCTGCTGGGCTCTGCCCACTTTTCCACCATTTTTCAAATATTGCCAGTGGGTGGAGTTTTATTTTTTAGTTATTACTATCTTTCAGTAGAAGAAAGAGAAATAACATCAGAATGGACAACTCAAGTCAAACTCTAAATGTCAAGTATGGGGGTGATGAAAGGAGCGAGGACTCAGGTGCAGGGTTGATGGGCTTTTTAATGATAAAAAAATAAAATAAAACAAAACAGACGACAAATAAATAGGGAGCAAACAAGGCAGGTAACGAGGGAGGACAGGCGGGGCAAATTAACCAATAATCAGGTAACAAGATGGGTAGGGTTAGACAATAGACAGAAGAGCACATGGCACAAGGAAACACATGACAATCCATGTGCTCACACCAAATGTGACAAACACATGAGCACATGGCCAGGAAACACAATCAGCAGCCATGTGCCCAAACAAAACAAGACATGAACACGCAGCTAATGAGAACACTCATAAGCCACGTGTTCACACAAACCATGACAACATGAAAGCATGCAGCCAGTGAAAAACACAAGCTACATGCAACACAGCACAAGACAAAACATGACATGAACGGGGAGCATCAGCAGCACTCATGACTGCCTGGATTTGGTACATTCTTAATCCAGACTGATTGCCCAGTCTGTAGAGCAGGTTTTGTATGTGCTCTGTGGCGTTTATTGTACCACTTAGTCTATTTTACCTTCAACTCATTGGCTTTTTTTTTTTTTAAGGTGTTGAGGTTTGGCCAGGCTTTTTTCAGTGTGGATGGACTCACTGGAAGAGTAGTTCTGATGTTCCGTCCCATCAGGAGTTGAGCAGGTGAAGCTCCTGACACTAATGGTGTAGCTCTGTAAGCCATAAGTGCTTTGTGAGGGTCCTCACCTTTACCCAGTAGTGTTTTAACAGTTCTCACTGCTCTTTCTGCTTCTCTGCTGCTTTGAGGATAGTGCGTGCTGCTGGTTACATGATGGAAATCTTAGTCTTTTGCTAAGTCAGCAATGTCTGATGCTGCGAACTGTGGGCCATTGTCTGTAACTAGGACCTCTGAGACTATTAGTAGAACATAATTACCCTTGTTCCAATGGAAAAGATCTCCTGCCACTCTCTGTCATGGTCGTGAAGGTAAAGGAGTGGTCAACACGGGTTCTGGGTGACTGTAGCTGTTTTTGACACATGTTTCTCACTGACTTACTTTGTCTTTGATTTGTTATACCTGGCCACCATACTGACATTTGCACTCTTGCCAAGCATTTAGTGATGCCCTGATGTCCCTGGTGCAACATCTTTTTCCTTTCATCAGCAAACCCTCTGCAATGAGCATATCATGTCTGTGTTGCCACAACAATGCTAGGTGTGGTGGAACACTCTTTTTTCCATCCCAGCCTGTGCTCACAAGAGAACTTAGCTGTCTGCACACTTCGTCCTCTTCCTGAGCCCTTTTTATTTGAGCAAGCTTGGTAGGTGTTGCTGGCAATTGTTGAATGACATGATCAACGTAAACTTTTACCTCTTCCTCTCTTTTTAGGTCTGCTTCAGATGGGTTTTCTTTGAGTGGAGCTCTGGAGAGCATATGTCTGCTGTGATCAGATTTTTTCCAGCGATGTGCATGATCGTGTAAGAGAACTGCAGGAGTCGTAGACAAAATCTTAATATGCGTGGAGGTAGGTCATCTAGCGATCTCTAGCCTAGTAGACTGACTAGTGGCTCAGTCCTGACCACAAAATCCATTTCAAGAAGATGGGTTTGGAATCTTTCACAGGCCCAAGTGATAGGCAGGGCCTCCCTCTCAATTTGTGCGTACCTGAGATAGCACTACTCCTAATTCAAAGAAAGACGCATCAGCTGAAACTCTGGTGTGTCGATCTTTATCTTGCTTTCTTGCTTTAAAGAGATATAAATAAACCAGTTTGTGGTGTGAAAGTACAGAATATTGAGTGCATTCTCTCCCTGTGTATTAGTGCCATTGTTAACCCTGTATGATGGGGCATACAGGTGCAATACTGTTGTCGAAAATATTGGTGAAGGGGGCCTTTGAGACATCCGTGCCCAGGGCACATAATCGTCATAATCCGTCCCTGCTCGGAGCTCACTCACACTCTGTGTCTCTCTCGCAGCTGCAGCGGTGCCGATCGCGTGATCTCGTTTGTTTCATTGAAACTTCACTTACAAACTCTTATTCTCGCTGCACTGGTGCGGTTGACTGTCATCTCATAGAAAACGAGGTAAATCTACTTCTGACACCATGTTAGGTTATTAGTAATGAACAGACAGGAGACTGGAGACAAAGCTTCTTAACATGGAACACATTACACACTTCTACACATTAGACATCCAAAACATCCTACCAGTACACAGGGAATAAAGTCACCACCTATTAAGCTACATCAACTACTCATCATGTGGGTTGGGGAACGGATTCTGACAGCTGGATTATTTGCTGTCGGATTCTGTTCCCCCCATGTTTCTTACATAATGAGGTTCTAATATTTACAAAACTGATTCTAGCTACTTGGTGCCAATAGCCTTGTGGGCAGCTTGCTGACATCTAGCATTGTGCTTTGGGTGATCCGAGTTCAAGTCCTGGCTCTCAGACTTTTCCTGTTCATGTCTCCCACTTCGCTTCCTGTCTACATGTATTCGTATAAGACAAAAACTTTAAACTTTTGCTGGTTAAGCTCCATCTTTTAACAGTGCTAGATGTCAGCGAGCTGCCCAGAGGCTATCAGTGCCAAGCTGGTGTCAGTTTTGTAAATATTAGAACCTCGATTTGTAAGAAACGTGGGGGGGAACAGAATCCGACGGCAAACAATCCAGCTGTCAGAATCCGTTCCCCCACCCATATGATGAGAGATGTTAATGTAGTGGCTTAAAAGATGCTGATTCAATTCTATCTGTAGATGGCACTTAATCAGCAACATTTTAAAGATTTATTTTTTGAGTTTTTGCCTTCTATCATAATAGGACAGTATGTAGACAGGAAGCAAAGTGGGAGACAGCCAGAATCAGGAAAACACCAATAGCTAGGATTTGAACTCTGGTCACCCAAAGTACAAGAGTGCTAAATGTCAGCAAGCTGCCCACGAGGCTATGGGCAACACCTAGAAAGGATCAGTTTTATAAATATTAGAACGTCATTTTGTAAGAAACGTGGGGGGAACAGAATCCGACAGCAAACAATCCAGTTGTCAGAATCCGTTCCCCGACCCACATGATGTGAGATGATAATGTAGTGGTTTAAAAGATGCTGATTCTTTTTATAGATGGAGCTTAACCAGCAGCAGTTTAAAGATTTATTTTTTGGCTTTCATCATAATAGGGCAGTATGTAGACAGGAAGCGACCCAGATAATAAAAATATGTTCTTAGAATGTTTTGCTAAGATACCCATTAGGTTATGAAAACGTTATTTCTGAATGTTTTTTAAACGTTTAAAACGTAGGTTTTTTTCATGTATTAAGAATGTTTTTTTTCTTGGTTTATTTAGAGGAACATTCCATTCTATCAGAAATAACGTTTTAATAACATTTCCAAAATGATAGAATGGAATGTTCCTCTAAAATTCACATAAACCAAGAAAAAACGTTCTTAATACTTAAATTAATGGATATTTTGAATGTTCAGAAAACATTCAGAATAACATTTTCATTTCCAAAATTATTTGGAATGTTCCTCTAGCGTTCACATAGACCAAGAAAAACACGTTCTTAATACTTTAAAAAAAACGGATGTTTTGAACGTTCAGAAATAACGTTTTAACTTAATGGAATGTTAGCAAAACATTACAAGAACATATTTTTGTTATCTGGGAATGCTGTTCTAAGAACGTTATTATTCAATATTATGAGAACATCAGTCAAGTACAACATCATAAAAACGTTCCAAGAACGTTGATCTAAGAACATTTTCACTGAACGTTACGAGAATGTATTTTAACTAAAACATTATAAGACTGTTTCAGAAACATTATTTTAGGAACGTTTTTTACTAACATTTACATAACGTTAGGGAAAGTTCCCTGTTAGCTGGGGAAGTGGGAGACAGGATCAGGAAAAGTCAGAGCGCCAGGATTCAAACTCGTGTTACCCAAAGCACAATGTCATCGAGCTGCCCACGAGGCTATCCGCATCAAACATCAGTTTTGTAAATATTAGAGCCCAAATAGGGTATCGGTGCCAAAAAAAAAAAAAAAAAAACTTATCAGTTTTGTTAACATTAGAACCTCATATTGTAAGAAACATTGGGGGAGCAGAATCTGACGGCAAATAATCCAATAATTTAAGACATATTATTAGAGGTGTTTTTCATCAGCTGCACTTTCACTGAATCTCACTGACCTTCAGTCATGTCAAAGTTCCCCCAGTATTTTCTGGGACACATCAGACTTCGACCTTGTATTGGGTGTGTTGTGTATGTGCACAGTTTTATGTTATAGCCTACAGCTCTAATGGCATTATATAAAGCATATTAATTTTAACTGCTTCTATCTCAGCAGGGCATTATAATTAAAATACTCATTCTAAAAGTTCAATGTGAATCTTTAAATATAACTCATAATTATTAATTATTTGGAGCTCCATATCTTTGCAGAAGTCTCCATGCTTTTGAAGCTTCAATAGTTAGTATGTTGTCTCCATCTTGTGGACAAAGATTAAACTTCAAGAGAAAGTACGGAAAATTACAGACTGCACCACTCTAACTAATCCACAATAAAAAAAAAATTGTATTTGCTTAGTTTATTGTATAATACATTCTTATAGAATTGTTTATTCTCAATAATAATATTATACTGCTGAAGTCACTAATAAATAAGTAATTTATTTGTGCTTATTATTATTCATTTTATATTGACAGGTTTTTTTTAAAAAAGTAAGTGAACAAGAAAAGGAATATTACACAGAAGATAACACACACTCAATTCATACCTATCTTGATTGGATGTTTCATGTAAGAATGCTTTGTAGCTCAGAAGCTCTAAAAGGCTGTTCACTCTTACACGTTGTGAACAATGATTACAATATATAGAAAAATTGGCTGTGGTGCACGTTGATTCAGAGTTTGCATCATCTGAAGTCCTCGCAGGAGTTGGACTCATCTCTTCACCGGGTCATCTGAAGTCTTCATAAGAGGCTGGATCCAAACTGGATCAAAGATAATCATGTACATTTTATCTGATATATCTGGAGTGCATTATGTGAATGCTTGGCTAAAGAGATGTGTCTTTACTCTAGATTTAAACTGAGAGAGTGCGTCTGAGCCCCGAACGTTATCAGGAAGGCTATTCCAGAGTTTAGAAGCCAAATGTGAAAACGCTCTCCCTACTTTAGACTTAAAGGTACCACCAAATTCCGGAGGTTTGTGACCTTAAAGAGCGTGATGGCTGATAGAAGATCAGTTAAATACACAGGAGCTAAACGGTTTAGGTAGGGCCTTATAGGTGAGTAGCAATACTTTGTAATTAATACAGAACTTAATAGGTAAGCAGTGAAGAGATGATAAAATCGGTGTTATATGATCATATTTTCTTGACCTGGTAAGAACTCTAGCAGCTGCATTTTGGACTAATTGTAGCTTGTTTATTGAGGATGCAGGAGAACCAGCTAGTAATGCATTAATCTAGTCTAGACGTCATGAATGCATGAACTAACTAGACGCATTCAGGCTCCAACTGGCTCTCCTTTTACTGTTGTGTTGGACCCCAAACTCTTATAGAACTATTGTCCCATCTTGTTTTATATTATATTTGTTTCAACCACACTTCAAAGTTATTTTTCTTCATATGAAAGGTATCAGAAAGGGTTAGAAAGAAATAAAGAAAGACAATTTTATGTTTTCTTAAAAAAAAAAAAACAGCTATATCTATTGTGGCCTATTTATAAGTGAGTAACTATGGTAACTAAACCTTGTTTTCCCATATGGAAGGGGAAAAAGTCTTAGAGAGACACCTTGGAGTTCCCCATGAAGGTGTCATTTCCAATCAGATTTTAGAGCCAATCCTTTTGTAATCAATTTCATTCTATTGTATAGAACAGAGTAACAGACACATATTGCAGGAATATTTGATAAGTAGCTTGGCTTTTTCATTACGGAAAATGTACAATTATGCTCAGAAGCTTTTTACGAACAGGGCCACATGATTTGTTTGAGATTAGCACAAAGGTTTTCAAGCAGTATTACCAAGTACTGTCAATGTTTTGCAGGGGTTCTGCAAAGAAAATGTATAAAATAGATGTTTCCATTAGAGAATGTAATGATGTTTTACATAAGGGGTACCTAAGTTGGCAGAATGTGTGTGGGTTATAAAGTCCCTTGGCCGGCACATTTGTGCTTTCAACTGTACAGACATGGATAAACAACAATATAGAGAAGGCAAACGAATATGTGTAGTTTGAGTAGCAATGTATAAAAAGAGAACCTGAAAAATATTATAGCTAGTACAAACACATCTTTTTATTTGGTCCCTTTTGACAGCAGATGGCGCTGGAGTGTGTTTTATGTGCTGAACTGCAAACCATAGTAAATTGACTATTGAATTTATGTGAACACTACTTCTGTCTTACCTAGAAAGGGTAGAAATGACTCAGTATTAACATCTGTTTCACTCGAATCATTGTTTTTTTTATATGCAAGTTCACAGAAAATATCTAAGTAGGGCAAACATGAAATTTAATGTACATATTTTAAATATCATGCAATTTTAAGATTTTATATGATGTTTTATTTAACAAAGTTCGGGATGAGCACGTTCAGTTAATCAACCAATCAGCGCAAGAGGAAACCGGTATATAGCCGTCTCTCACTTCTTTCCCGCGACAGTTTCACATCCCTCCACCCACACTCTTGGCAGGTTTCTATAGTCATGGAGAGGGGTACTCTGGGTTCGGCCCAAATTTCGAGCTCGGAGCCCTCCCCCGGATAGCACGGGGGATATTACTATATTTGATTTCATGTAGCCTACTTGTAAACTCATGAAATGCTATAAGTTAAGTGTTGAACTAGTGCTGTTATAAAAATCATTATTTATTAATTGTAAGTCACTGAAACATTAAATATATAGTGATCATTTACACACCCTCATGTTGTTTTAAACCTGTATGAATTTATTTCATCTGTTGAACACAAAAGAAGATATTTTAAAGAATGTTGGTATAACCAGACAGTTGACGGCACCCAATGACTTCCATAGTAGAAAAAAAAATTACAATGGAAGTCAATGGGTGCCATCAATTGTGAGTAAAGGGTGAATAAATTATGAAAAAAATATATATCTTTTTGGGTGAACTTTCCCTTTAACACAGTTGATGCTGGATAGGCTAAATGGTCATTTTAAACATTTTCAGAGGATAATCCCTATTAATCTGCATCAGACCAGGCCTAATTTGTGTTGGGGTATCAAGCACTTTGATACTAGCTGTTTAATAATGCAGTGTAAAATATGTTGACAGCATGTGCTCTTCCCTGTAAGGCTACAGTACTTTAACTGAAGAGGACTATGCTTAATTTACCTGAGAGTTCATCTACCATTAGAATTGAAGAGCCCTGCAAATACACACTCATACACACTCGCGCAAACAGCTATAGCAGCAGCTCACACACATGGCTGCGCTTCGGGGGAATTAAAATAGTGAGGACGCAGCATTATGTAAATGCGGGCCCATTCCCCTCTCCAGCTCTCGGAAAATTGGATGATGTGTTACAATGATACCGGAGTGAATGGAAGGGCACCGTCTCAGGTTCCCATCAGCAGCATTTCCTCCTCTTCTGCCATCTTACTATCCTCTTCTCTCTTCCCCTATGCTTTCCTCTATTAGATGTGCTTGCCAAACCCAACAAACATAAGTAGTGCTTACACAAGAGAGAAGGCTCTGAGCCTCTGACTGAGCATTCACAAACCGAGATGTGTAAGATGCGTTTTGCGGGTGTGGAGAGCCAGGTAAGTTAAAAATGAATGTAAGCTTGGAGAAGAAGAAGAAAAAAAAAAAACTATATTTACTTTCATCATACATTTTATCTGTGATTAGAGACAATTTCCTTGACATCCTAAATGTTAGATTCAATACAATACAAGTTATGTCTTCATAATTTTTGCAGCAAAGACTGTTTAAACTGATAATGCTAAAGGACAATTAATTTGTACGGATAATTATTACTTTAAATTATATAGTTTGTTAAAGAGATGAACATTCTGTCATTTACTCACACTCATGCAGTTCCAGATCTGCATGACTTTCTTTCTTTCTTCTGTGGAACTCAAAAGATGGTAACACTTTATAATAAAGTCTCATTTTTTAACATTATTTATGCATTAGCTATAGCAATATATTTCTTACACGTTTATTAATCTTTGTTCATGTTAGTTTAGAGTGCATTAACTATTAACAGATACAACTTTTGATTGTAAAAATAGATTAGTAAAGTTTGAAATTAACATTAAGCTTTAGAATTATTATTCATTTTTAGTTCATGTTAAATAATGAAGTTAACTGATGTTCATACAAAAAACACTGACATTTCAAAAAATATGTTTTTTTACATTCCACAGAAGAAAGTAAGTCATGCCAGTTTGGAAAGAGACAGGGTGAGAAAATGACAATTTACATTTTTCAATCTCATGATTTTCCTCACGAAGAAGAAAAAAATAGGCTGTTGACTTGATGCCTTGCTGCCTTACCAGGGAATGACTTTGCAGACAGCGTTTGCACACAAAGGTACCTCATGAAACTGAGGCAGCGTAATGCTTTAATGACCTACTGCAAAATAGACTGAGCTTTGGTAAAAACTAAGCAGATATTTAATTACTACAATAGAAGACATTTGCACACAAACTGACCACCAACCGCAACTTTCAGACGCCATCTTTATGTTTTAGCCCAACTGTCACAGAATGGAAAGCACAGGATTGTGGGATATCAAAGGCAGCAAAGGATATATCAATGCTTCCTTCAAAAATCAATCAGATGAAGGTATCTCAGGAGATGGGAAGAGAAGCCAACATTGGTTTCAGATGTGCCTTGATGCCGTCCTACCTTGTAAGCTTTCGGACGCTGCCTTAGTCTACATTGATAGAGTGCAACTCAAGTCACAGTGGTTGCGTCTCTATCAGCTCCCTAGGTCATGAATCAGTATATTGCATACACAAATTTGTGCACTGGTAAGGACAGTAAGGACCCTGGCTCACTACACATTGATTGTGACGTCAACATCCTCATTGTACAACATCACTACTGGTATTTATGAACAAAAGCAGAACTGATAGTTTTCTGAAATAATGTTTTTTTAATGTTATTTAAATTACGTTACGAAATGGGCTTAAAATGGCCGACTCCCTGATCAGTGCCCTGACTACTGAACTAGGGAGCTGATTGAGACGCATCCTCTATCAATGTTGTAGACGAAGTCTATTTTTTTCACCTGTCAGTTGAAAATCTAGTGACCGGAATAACATAGAGACTTGGCTTATTGGCCAGTAAGCCTTATAGAAAACTTTCAGAAAACCTGAGCAACCATCTATCAACACCCTAAGAACCACCCACAACACCCCAGCATCTTGGTGGTGAGTTTTGCATTGGCAATCATGACTCAAATTTCCTTCAATTTCTCAATTCCTCAAATTCTCCTGTTTTCTCTAATTGAGATCCTTCATTTCAAGACCTCTTTAAGTTCAGTACCGTCATCACCCTTTGATCAGCCATTCAGATGCTCTGAGAGCAATGATAGAGGTGCACTTCTCCAAGCATGCGCCTCTCTGCACAATCCTATTGTTCTAAATTGGCTACACTGGGAAGGCAGTGCAATGAAGTTATGAGAGTAAGTGAGGTCAAAATCCTGGCAATAAACAAGAACTTAATCCTGTTATCAGTAGAGGGCATAGTTAGAGGAAGAGAGGTACAATATAGTAGAAAGGGAGCCACTTGCTTTTATTCGTACACACATACACACACCTGGGCTTTGTTCTGCGGTGGCCGGTCATACATCTAACAGCCCCCAGTTTCCATTTACCTCCAGATTGCTGGCGAGCGCTGACCCGGCGACCCCAATCCGCAGAGGGCCCTGAGGAGGGCCCATCAATACTGGCAGCAGCTTGTTTTTGTCTGCCCTGCTGGATAAATGATGCCATTGGCTGGCACACACACTCACACACATCATCTCGACCTGCAGACTTGATAGAGTGGGGCCTTGTGGTAAAGAGGCCTTGCATTCAGGATGTCAGCCAATTTTGCAGACCTTGCTCGAGTGCGGCGAGATGCCATAGGGGGCTCTGGAGGACAAACCCCCACCCTCTCCGTTTCTCTCTTGCTCCCTCCTTCTCTACATGCTCCATGCCTTCTTTTCCCTCGGCCCTCCTTGTTACAGATGCAGCAGATTTAGTTAAGGGCGCCCTGGATCTTGAACCGCACTGACCCAGGTCTCCCGTCGCTGTCTGAGTAATGTATTCATCTCATCCTCCGGCCGGCCCTTGGGTCGCAGCCTTATCTATCCACCGTTTGTACTGCTGTCATCTTGCTGGCCAGAACCCATAAGTTCTCACTCTGCTGAGGGAGGAAAAGAGATGAGGGTAGTGGAGAAAGCGAGCGGGTGTTGTTCATGTAAGCTCCTGTAGGGGTCGATTTTGCTTACAGGATCTTATTGAAGATTCCGTAAAGTCTTTGGAGTAGTGGGTAATGTTTGAAATGGCATACTACCACACTAGCCTTATTATTTCCTCCTATAGTCTTTGGTTGATCAGATCACAAGTGGACTACGTTAAATGCAGGTGTAAAGTAAATGGGGTCTAAAACGTTTTGAGCTTTCTTTCATCCACTTCCAGACGGAGTTGAAAACCCATTTGACCGAATCGCTTTCGTAGTGTAAATGCTTATGTGATCGAATGCATTTGAACTGCTACAAAAGACCGCCTATTAATGCGTAACCATTATGGGAAGCGCGCTAGCCAGATAGGATTTAAACTTTTTGGCTGAAGACCCAAGTTTGGTTTGAAAATGAAAAACGTACCAAGCATAATGTTTTCTCACCATTCCTGATTTCTTACACTCACAGCGTTCGGCTTGTCTTGCAGCTGTCAGAGCAGAAACGAAAGCTGCTGCTCTCCGTATGTTTTTCTGTTTTCTCCTGTCGTGTTCCTATGTACATTCTGTGATCTTAATGCGTCCATTAGATCAAAAGATCTGAAAAGGGCCATATATTTACCCATCCATAGACCCTTCCTTGGAAGAATTTAGACAGAACTTGTTGAAAGTGGACAAAAGAGAAAGGGAATGTGTCTCCCTCGTCTACTTGAGATCCAATTGACCAAAACACATCTTAATACCAGGTGTAAACAGGGACTAAGGGTGTTTTCACACCTTGCTCGTTTGGAGTGTTTGTTTCAGATCCTGGCACTTTCCCCCCTAGTTCGGTTCATTTAGTCATATCTTAAAAATAAAGGTTATTTTATGGCATCATGAAGTTCTTTAAAAAGCTCTTTCTTCAGATATTTTAATGTTCTTCACACTGAGAAAAAAAAATGGTTATATTAAGACCTGTAGCCTGAAAGGTTCTTTGCTGGCATTGCATTCTGGAACAAAAATTGAGACTGATCATGAGCATGGAATTGTTAAGTGCAAATATAAGCCTCTTCAGTGGCAGTGACCAAATAAAGACAAAGACCTGTCAAAGACCTGTCATTTGTGACCTATAGGCTTTTTGAGGTAGCATATTATTTATTTAAATGTTTACTGTTGCATAACATGTTTTGTTTCGCATACTATTATAAAATTTGTAGGTAGTATACAGTGAAGTGCAATGCTATTCCCTTTTAAACATAGTAGAGTTGAGATTTTTAGAGAGTTGACAAAGGATAATTGGTCTAGAGCAGAAATTTACAAACTTTATTGTCAGAGGAACCCTTTTGATTTAAAACATTTAATTACTTTAAAATCCCCTCTGTGATTTTAAGTTAATGTTTAAATAATTAACACATTTGCATGTGACTGGCTCTCTGAAGTTTGCTAGCGTTCGCATGAGATGCAGGTAAATTAATAAAATTTGTGTAAAAAAGTTTTTATGATTTAATTAATTAATTCGCTTTCCATCAGCTTGTGAACCCCCTGCAGTTCCATTGCAAATCCCAGTTTAGGAAACCCTGGTCTAGAGCTGAAAAATCATATAGAATTCTATTCAAGTATTTCATGAACTTCTTTACTTAATCATTATGTGATATAATGATATAATTTTCTACAGCCTTAAAGTCACAATGGCCTACACTGAAAAGTTTTGAGAGAGATTTAAATGCAAGAGTGAATTCTTCCCTATGGAACAAATGAGTTCAGAATGCAATTCCAATTCATAGTGAAAACCATAGCAATTATGCTGCTATAAATAAGAAACATGAATGCAGTTTAACCAATCCAGTGACCAAAGTGACTTGCGACCAATGACATATAGTAGGCTTCTATCTCTAGCAAGTAAACCACCATTAACAGAGGTGCTGTGTTTTTTGTGGTCATAAAGCTGCTGTTTCTTATCACCACATTTTCTTTGCTTTGTTGCCATTTCTACTTATAAGAGCCTTTGGGTTTTTTTTTGTTTTGTGTGTGTGCGTGTGTGCGTGTGTGTGTGTGTGTGTGTGTGTGTGTGTGTGTGTGTGCATAAATGTGCTTAAAAATATTGCATGAATACTGCATATATTTAAACATACTATTTATTAGACCTATTGCTTTATTATATAGTATAGTAGGGAAATATGCACATTCGGACACAGGGAGACTGTCAAAATTTGTGAATTAGTCTAGAATCGTTCCTCTTTCCTTCCCTCTGATGCGTGATTTGTACACACAATGTGGATTTAATGTTGGATTGAAAGTTGGTGTCACTTCCTAAGTAAATTTGGTTGCAGAATGTGTTTGTCAATCGTGTCAATGACCAAACTCTGTGTGTAAAAAAACAGGATTAAGATCGCAGTAGAGGAATGAAAAACGTTAACTGCAGTGTATATGTGACCAAGGATGAAAACCATTGTTAGGTTTTGTTTGTGATGTTTTTGAATCGTCATATATGTACAGCAGTGGAATGTCACTTACAGTCTTGCACTAAGAAAATATACACAAAGCAATGGTGAAAGAAGTCAAAATGCATCTACAGTTAGACACTAACTCAAATCCCTATACCTCACCTGCACTCATACTTATACCCTCACCTTTCACGGTCAGGTGTACTACAATGCCTCTGTCAGTTGTAGCAGAATGGACTGCAGTTAATTAAGCACATGAGTCCCTTAATATAATCAATTTTAATTAAACTGAATTTTAATCGAAGTGGGGGAAGGTGGGGTGGTGTCCAGCAAGGGAGGTTGTTAGCGCAGCGTTATCCTTGTGCTGTCGGTGCACCATCTCTCCTTCTTTTTTTCCCATCCCCCAAATCTGTTCTCTCTATCCTTTTCTTTTTCAGTTTGGATTTGCTGGTACCTAATTAATATGGATAGGGCATTAAGCCTTTTGGACTCTAGTCACTCTCATTTCATGACTATTAATGATTTTAATGAACTGCACTAATAAGACAGTTTTTCTCTGCCTTGCTTTCAAGAGCAATCCACTGTGTATTCAGAGAGGAATGGGGTTTATTGGAATGAAATTTTCAGAATAAATCATTTTGTACACATATAGGAACATACTTGCACACAAATACACAGCCTCCAGACACAATAGAAAAGAAATTGGTAATAAACAGTCATTTGATGAGACTCTACATAAGGAGAATTTAAATTGCACATTATGGGGGAGACCGGGGCTAGTTGTCACATGGGAAGTTGTCAGAAGGGATATATTACTGTAAAGAAACCCTCTTAAATTAGAATACTTTGAGTGTATTCTGTCCTCCAAAATAAATAAAAAAAAAATTTCTTTTTTTTTTATCTTGTCGTCACATCTTTATATCTTTTTGTTTTATGACATGTATTAATTACAATTTATATTGGGCAAAACAGGTTTGATCATTTATTTGAAAGATCTCTTTTAACATTTTGACTGTTTCTAAAATTTGCTGAAAGATATACTATGACAATGGTAAAAAAAAAAAAACATTGCAACATTTTCTTTGGAAGAAAAAGTGTGATATATAATTTCATATTGTCTCCGCAATTTTGTTATATATTTGAAAAAATATATATGTAGATAAAATATGTATGTGTATATATATATATATATATATATATATATATATATATATGTAAATGTCTGTATATGTCTGTGTATAATAGATATACATATATACGTGTGTGTTTGTGTGTGTAATAGCCTACTGATGCATGAAGATTTAATTTTCAAGTTTTGTTTGTTACCTTAAAATATGTCAGGAAAACCTGAAAAAAGATTAAGTGCTTTGACCTTCTAAGTGTCCATTTCTAAGTGTCCACAGGTTAAGAACAGAAACGTTTTTCATTTGCGTTTTCACGTACAGATGGAGACGGAGACAATAACAGTATTGTTTTCGAATACACTTCGAATCTGGTTTTCGAAGGTTTGCATTTCCAGGCCCCCAAAACGCCATTGTCATGTAAATGAATGGCCAAAACGCATAAAAAGTTTTCCATTTTTAGTTGAAAACGGTGTCATGTAAAGAATGAATTTCAAATGAATCTCTTTCAAAACAAAGGTTGACGGGCTGTACTGAAGCCAACTGACATTGGTAATGAAAAGAAAGTCCACAGAAAAACCTTGATTTGAATAGCGTCAATAACGAAACTGAATGACTGAAGGCTCTTGATGGTTTTGAGGAAAAATCTTTGCACCCTCAAGTATGACTGTCCATGAGGCAGTGAATGCTGTTGTAAGGCTACAGCTGCTCTTCTGTTTCTTTTGTCGGGACAATCATTAGGCCAATCATTTGAAGAAATACAGAAGCTACAGTAGAAATCCTTCTGACACGTCTTTGAGTGATATCAGAATACATGTATTGGAAAGAAAAAACAATGCACTATAAAAGCTGGTTCAGTATATTTATATAAGTCTGTTTATTCATACAAGTTCCTTTTTAAATTTCACATTGAATTTAAATTGGATTTTCTTATTTTTTTGTGTGTTAATAAAAACAAACATCCACATAAAGACAGCAGGTCACAGTCCAGCATTGTAGACCAAGGACGCCTATGAGAAAAGCATTTCATTGGAATAGAAATCTTTTGTAACAATTGAAGTCTTTCCTGTCACTTGTGATGCAATTTAATAAAGCTTTTCACACCAAGGACGATAACAATTAAGATAATGATAAAGATATAGTTCTAAAAATCATAGCTGGGTTCACACCACAGCTAAAAAGATAACGGCACAGAGAAACAATATAATTGGAATAACTTTCAGAACGATTTTATCCAGCCGATGAACGATCAAAACATTGACAGCCAATCAGAATCAATCCTGCTATAACGAACTCCACCATTTAAAGAGGCAGACAAGCTCGCATTTAGAATTAACAGAATGATATTGTCCACTGGTGTGGACGCTAATACAGTTATCTTTATAATTATCGTTCTTGGTGTGAACGGGGCATTAGTGCTGTAAATGTATCATTGTTAGTTCATATTAATTTCTACTAACATGAACTACTAATAGAATATGCTAATGATTCTATTTAGTACTGTATGTTAAAAGATTAATAATTGTTGTAAAATATTGTTCATTGTTTTGTCATGTTATGTAATATATTAACTAATGTCAACTTATTACTGAGAAGTCTAGTTTTAAAAATAATTATTTTGAAGTGTTGGTGCTTAATGTAACACTATCTAGTGTAAATGATAAATCACATTTGAGATTTGTGCTGGCTACTGTATACAGGCCACTAGAGCACCATACAGACTTTATCAAATAATTTGCTGATTTTCTATCAGAGTTAGTACTGGCTGCAGATAAAGTCCTAATTGTTGGTGATTTTAATATACATGTAGATAATGAAAAAGATGCATTGGGATTGGCATTTAAAGACATTCTGAAATCTATTGGAGTTAGACAACACGTGTTAGGACCTACTAATTGTCAAAATCATCTAATATTATCGCATGGAATCAATGTTGATGCCGTTGAAACTCTACAGCAGAGCGATGAGATATCAGATCATTATCTAGTCTTGTGTATACTTCATTTAGCTAAGGCTGCAAAGTCGACTTCGTGTTATAAATATGTTAGACCTATCATTTCTACCATAAAGACTCAGAAGGATTCTCAAATAAATAGAATTTATTTGTGAAAGGAGTTTACAGACAAAAATAAAGGTAGATGCTCGACAAGCTCCGTCTCTGAGTTCTTTGGCGTAGGCCTCGTCCTCCGTCAGGTTCTGAAGGTTAGCTTGTAGGTCCTGCCTGATGTTAGAGGCAGGGGCGGAGCCTCCCCCCCCCCCCCCCCCCCCCCCCCCCCCGACGAGTGGACGGGAGCCATTCTGGTGGTGGTGGGGAGGATGGGGGAAAACTTTGCTACGACACCTGCGGGCAACAACACGGGAGAATAAAACGATTCGCGGGACTCCCGCAAACTAGAAATATCTATGAATAAAACATATTAAAACTAATAGATTTTTATTCATCTGTTGCAGAAAAGCAAGAATAACAACTAAAACAAAATAGAAACGATTTACAGGCCAGAGTTTCTATTCATAACATGTTTGCAGCGTTGAGCGATGTAGCCAATCACAGACATATGTGTTGATTTCTTGAACGCAATGGCCAATCAGAAGCATTTAAGATAGACTCCCCTCACCGCTCAAAACTTTTTTGTTCAGTGCTGAATTCTGTATGCTGGCAAATCCTCTAATTATAACAGTGTGTGGATATTATGAAAGATTCATTGTGCAGTCAGCTTAATTGATAATAACAGAGATGTGTGAGATCGCTATGAACTGTAAGCTTTTTAGGAATTAGGCTATTAAGGGAGTGCACTTTGCGCGCATTCAGTCATTCCAGACCATGCACGCAGTAGCCTGCTTGCTTTTATGTTAAATTAACAGTGGTTTGTGTGTTTATACATTTATTATTTTACTCATTATTATTTATTTTTAGACTTGTTAAAACAAGCAGAGAAGAAAATAAAAACAGTCTTCTAACCTGTGTTCTAAAATAGTCTTCTGTCTTCTTTTCTGGGAGCCTATAGTTACTTTTGCGGTAGAAATATCGGTATCGGTACTCGGTATCGGCAAGTACACAAATGTAAATACTCGTACTCGTATCGGTTTGAAAAAAAATGGTATCGGGCCATCCCTAGTGATTGGTAGCGTGGAATTATAAATTAGTGACGTGCAATGGAGTCTTTCTGGTAGAACTTACGCTTACACTTTCATTTCTACCATAAAGACTCAGAAGGATTCTCAAATAAATAGAATTTATTTGTGAAAGGAGTTTACAGACAAAAATAAAGGTAGATGCTTGACAAGCTCCGTCTCTGAGTTCTTTGGCGTAGGCCTCGTCCTCCGTCAGGGTCTGAAGGTTAGCTTGTAGGTCCTGCCTGATATTAGAGGCAGGGGCGGAGCCTACCCCCAAAAAGTAAGGAAAATGTGATGAATTCCATACATACCTATGAGGATTCTGAAAGGCATACAGTAGGATTAATAAATAGGGAAGACAATAAGACGACTTTTAATTGGTTATCTTAAAGTCAGGTACTGAGCGTAAAAGATTAAAACTACGATATGTTCTGAGATAAGATAACTTATAAGAGACTTCAGCAAGATCGAGAGTAGGAATGTCACTCTATGTGGGCCGAGCTTATTTTTTAAACGTGAACGAAGCCGCGTCTGGCCGCAAAACTTGAAATGGGAATTTTAACGAAGCCTTGATAGGCTGAATTATTAAGATACATACATACGAAAGCCTCGACTGCCCATGATAGTAGGCTTTGAAGTAATCATTAAAACTGTTCATTAAGCCTCGATAGGCTGATGCCTCGATAGGCTTAGTTCATGCGACAGAACCGAGAATAAATGTAATATGCGTTTATGAAATAAGACACGGATGTCTAAGGCCACGGTAGGCTAATGCCTCGATAGGCTGATGCCTCGATAGGCTTAGTCCATACGTCAGAACCGAGATTAAATGTAATATGTGTTTATGAAATAAGCCACGATTGGCTAATGCCTCGATAGGCTGATGCCTCGATAGGCTGATACCTCGATAGGCTGATGCCTCGATAGGCTGGTGCCTCGATAGGCTGGTGCCTCGATAAGCTTAGTTCATGCTAATGCCTCGTTAGGCTTAGTTCATGCGTCAGAACCGAGATTAATCGAAAGCTTCGAAAGCATTAATGTAATAGATTACGTTTAGCCATGAAACAATACCAGTAATCGAAAAATAGGTCCATGATTGACTTTATATTTATAATGATAAAGGCTGAAGCCAGGGAGACTTTACCGAGGAGCCATGATAGGCAGAGATATGACATTAAGATGATTACAACCAGGAAAGCCATAGGCCGATGCCTCGATAGGCCGATGCCTCGATAGGGCCGAGTTCATGCATCAGAACTGAGATTAGTCGAAGGCTCGATAGCATTAATGTAATAGGCTTCGTTTAGCAATGAAACATTACCAGTGATCGTAAAATAGGTCCATGATTGACCTTACATATATAATGATAAAAGCTGAAGCCAGGGCGACTTTTCAGAGGAGCCACGATAGGCAGAGATATGACATTACGATGATTACAATCAGGAAAGCTACGATTTGCGTTTATGAACGAAGGCCGCGATCAACCATGAAATATTTGGCTTAGAGTACAATCATGAAAGCTTGTTTAATAGTGAAGCCTAGATAGGCTGATGCCTCGATTGGCTGAGTTCATGCATCAGAACTGAGATTAGTCGAAAGCTTCGTTAGCATTAATGTAATAGGCTACGTTTAGCCATGAACGATACCAGTATTCGTAAAATAGGTCCATGATTGACCTTATATTTATTATGATAAAGGCTGAAGCCAGGGAGACTTTTCCGAGGAGCCACGATAGGCAGAGATATAACGTTAAGATAATTCAACAAGGAAAGCTACGATATGCATTTATGAATGAAGCCCACGATCGGCCATGAAATATTTGGCTTTGGATTACAATCGTGAAAGCTCACACAAGTTATGCCTCGATAGGCAGAATTCATGCGTCGAGAACGAAATCAAGTCGAAAGCTTCGATAACATTAATGAAATAGCCCAAGATTGGTCATAAAATGGCAGTAATCGTAGAATTTCAGAAGCTGTGATAGGCTTAAAAATATTGCAGCAATCAGAAACGAAAGTCACGATAGACATAAGCAAGCAAGGATACGAATAACCTTGGAGTGTTTTTATTATGGTATTTTCAAAGCTATTCTACATTAATCAATTATGGGATGAGTTGATGGTAAAGAACGAAATAAAGAAAGCCACGATTGACTGCGTGTAACTAAACAGATTAGCAGCGAAAAGCAGACGTATGATAGATGTATGGGTTGTTAACCACCACCAGTAGCTAGCGAAGAAATTTACCTCGAATGTCGGTTGAGAGGGCTTGTTGAGCATGTAGTAGAACATACGTGTCGGATCTGATGTAGGTCTTGTATGCTGTGGACGACCATCTGCCAAGCATTTGGATAGGGGAGTCGGGAACGCCGCATTCGGCTACTGCTGTTGTGGCTCCGATACGAAAGGAATGCCCAGTGTATATATGTGGAGAAAGACCGGAGAATTAAGGAGGAAGCTACATGAGTTCAAAACCAGTGCTTTGTCATTGGAAGACCGTTCGGTTATATAAAAAAAAAGGGGAGTATTGAAGTGTGGTCATGCTTTGAGATATGACCATAGAGGTATAAGGGCGATAGGAGTTATAGACTTTAGATATAGTAATAACGCCAGAGACTCCAGAAGAATCTGTTTTCGAAAACTTAAATACATTTAAAATGTGGGAAAAAGACGTAAATCGGAAATAGACAAGCCACGAGCCAAATTAAAATGTTTTGAAAGAGATGCGAATTCCCCTGATCGCATAAAACACGGTTAGAAACGCTTTTTCTTGGATGCATGAGCCATGCACGCTGTTAAAACATGGCTACAATCTGAATATGAATATAGGAAGAGAAAAGAACATTTAGGATGGGAAGCAATGAAGGGGGTTAAATGGAATTCACTTTCTGAAATGTTGCTGTTAAAGCACAAACAACATCTGCAAAGTTACGACGCACAAACTTCAAGCATGGAAGACATAATTTAAAGAGAATGTTTTTTAAGGACTGCAACAACGCTAAGAGGGACTGTGCGGCACTCCCTCTGGATTAGTGGCATCACAAACCCAAAAAATCACATATATCCGTGATCTATAGCAAATTGAGACTGAATGAGCCAATCAATACTTAAAGACAACCACATAATTCATCAACCAACCATCCAGACATGGGGTCTGCATGTTGATGCTTCTTGAGTCTCCCCATCTTTGTCCGACTCGGGTTTGAACAAAGCTAAAAGTTTTGAAATTTTCTGTGAGAGGTAATCAAAGCTGCAAAAAGAGCTGTTGAAACTCCACCCCCTCTGCTAGGAGCAGCAGCCAGACTTCATCCAAAGGGACAGATGAAAACTATGCGCTTTGCTCACCCTCAATGACAATTCCAGCATAGTATATTCAAATATATTTGGAGCATTCCAAGCAAAACCCCTCACATGCCCCTGGGGACACTGAGACCCACCACACATCGATTTCATAATAGTAGATGAGGAAGGAAGAACCGGCCTTGATCAGGATGGGAATTAAAGAAATCGTCAGTTATATACGGTCTAGCTGGATTGAGCAGAGCGACTAATTTACATGATCACTGTTAGAGGAGGCAGGGTGATGGATAAGGGCAGAGCCACCTGAAGACTAAAGTGCATAGCTATGGCATGGTAGGGCAGGGGTCAGGAATGTGCTTGCGCAACCTTAATCATGAAATTTAGAGACTACAAAATTAGAAGGGCGTAAAACAAGTTGAATAGCCTTAATAGGTACTGCTCCTTTAAGATGGAAGGCAATTCGTCTCGTCTCTCACAATGGTGAGTGAGCAGATGAGGAGCGCGAGCTGTAACTTAATATATGGCATATACATATGCGATTTAATAACAAAGTTACTCTTAAGCTTGATTTAATTCTATTCAGCAACCCAGTTGATAGTATTTTGCAACTGGCCGTGAGTGCGTGGGATCGACGATGCAGTTACGTGAATCTTTGCATACACTTACCATTTCAATGAGCTATTCGGCCCACTGTTTACTGTTTAAAGCGTTGCAGTATGTTGCGTTGCAGACTGCAGTATCGGCAGTTATTTTAAAGCTACCACATCACCACATTTGAACTTCACCGCTTGAAGGGAACAGTAGAGTAGCAAGTTAATATACTTACCTGAATGAAGTTTAATCATAGTAAAAGAGGAACTTTTTGGAGATCGACTCTCATGAGATTTAAAGCTGCCACAACGCTTGTTTCTTACACAAGTGTGTCGCACTCGCGCATCGCGAAAGTTGCTGATATCAAAATCAATGATGTGACTTGTGTTGTTATGTTTGGTATCGAAACGCGAGTAAGTGAACGTCGGCGTCTGTTTCTGCGAACTGAATGGAAGCGTAATTGGCAGCGAAAACTTTGCTACGACACCTGCGGGCAACAACATTGAACGGTAGGATCAGTCTTTTATATTCAATGTCGAGCTGTGATTGGTAGCGTGGAATTATAAATTAGTGACGTGCAATGGAGTCTTTCTGGTAGAACTTACGCTTACGCTTTCATTTCTGCCACTAAAGATTTCTTTATTAATAATATTTCAGATCAGTTTCATCTTCTCAGCATCCCAGATAGCTTAGAAGAACTCGATATTGCGACAGAAACTTTTGACTCTCTCTTTTCCAGCACTTTAAACACAGTTGTATACATATGGACTAACCAGAAGATTGTACTGCATATGAAATACTGGGTCTTTCCCAAGGGAAAGACACAGGCTTCCGTTTAGGAGCAGCAGTGGAAGAAATACACATATGGGGTCCCCGCAGGGTCACACATATGGGACCCAACCCAGACCCGGTTCTCAAGGATTCAACATTTGATGAAGGGCTGGCGCCGGAAGAGTGATGAGGGAGGAGGAGCCACCAGGATGGTTTCTGGCAGTAAAAGTCCAAGCCCCAGTGAGCTCCTCATGCACCTCTGGGAAGAAAGGCACCGGGGTGGGGTGCTGAGAACCAGTACGCGCCACCCCGAGATAACAATCGTCCAGCCTCGAGGGTTCAGGACACGGTTGAGGGTTCCACATTAGCCCGATCCTGTTGGCGGCCCGGGAAAGCATGGCCATCATCTTCGGGTCCGACTCGGGCATCGCTGTCACACCCGAAGGGGGCAGTGGCGACAAATCATCATCCGCAGAGAAGTCTGACCCAACCTCCGATTCAGCGATCGACATCTGTTCATCATGGGGAGCGCCGAAGGAAACAGCTGATACACACCTCCTGGATGGTCAATCACGTTCCTTTGCCAGCTCTACTGGCTGCGGAGCATGGGAGGGATGAGGGTTCTTAGGTTGGTTCCACGAAGGAAGCACGCTCACTGTGATCCTCAGGTCACCCGCACCACCGCCTGAAGTATCCCTCGGAGGAGGGTCCGCCCCTTTGCACCAACGAGAGTCTCTACCGTAGTTCCGAGATGGTCATCTTCCCCCAATGGGTACATGATTCATCCACGAATGCTGCCTCAGCGTGTTCAATGCCAAGAGACGTGATACAGTGACCATCCCGTGATCCCAGTTATCGACCGGATCCAGAAACACACAGGTAGAGTGACATCTTTAAAAACCGCGCTCTACCCATGTAAGCTCTTTTAGGGACTGCTCTCCTTCGTGCTGAAGCATGCAAGGGAGCGGTCGCAGCGAACACGGACAGGAATGTGCACCTGTCCTGCGCTGTCTCTCTCGCTGGCGATCTCGAGGAATTCGACAACGCTGCCGCGCCATATCGCCCGCACCAGACTGGAGAGGTCCCGTTGAGAGCTCGCTCGTCGTAACACTCTTGTTGTAGAGAACACAGCATCGAAGTGCTCGGCTCCGAAGCTGAAGTGCAATCGCACCTGCTGCTCGTTATATACCCGTGTCGCGTGTCTGAACAGCTGTTGCAAATGATTGAACGCCAATGTGTATTGGCTTCCTTCAGTTTCTCCACATCACACCACTGTTGGCCTTGTGGGAAAATTTATTGCCGTGTTGCATCTGTTGCATTAAAGAGACATTGTTAGGCTGAATCACTTTTCAGCATGTGCGTGTAGAAAGCAGAAAAATGACAGCCCCAGATGTAGTATTCATAAAGTATTCATGCATAATAACATTTGCATGGCATCCAGGAATTTATTGCATGCATTCAGATGAGGTACATTTCTGCCCCTTTGAATAAACACCACATAATTGAAAGATTATGCAAAACTATGTATATAAACAACTTGTTTCTCAGCTTGCAATGTTTAAGATTCAAAATGATAAATTTAATTTTTTTTCTTTGTCACACTTTTCAAATAACATTTGATGATGAGACTGCTTTGAGGATTTGAGGTTCTGCGCCAAGTTTTCAGTTGGCAAACACACATCATCGGATATTTCTTTTCACCTTGTCCAAGCAATGCCTTATGACTTTGTCAGGGAGTACAAATGTGTTCCAGTAAACCTTTATTGTACAATTTTATTATGGTTTGTACCTCACAAGCTTTCATGCTTTTTTTTCAATGAAAATTAAATAGCCAGCAAATGTTAAACCACAGCAATATACTTTTTGGAATCATTGCAGGTTCTTCGGCTTGAGGTTTCAACTAGTTGTTATTAGCTTGTTATTTGCTTGTAGACCACCGTGGTCAAATGGAGGCGAGCAGAGCATGGGCGCTTCAAGTCATGTAACTTAATATATATTAAAAAATAATTCATTTCAACAGATTTCACAATGCTTCATCTAAGTATTATTTGTTCCCTCTTCCCATTGATGTAAAACTCGCATTATTTTTAATAACAGAATTTCTCAATTAGCTGTGCTGTATTATGGTTGTAATGGCTGTAAAGTGTGTTTTGTTGCACATTATGGGCTGTATTCAAGTAAACTGTGACATTTTTTTTTTCAGTCATCTCATTGGCAAAAGGTCTCCCAATTAACCAGAATTTGCCCATATGTGAAAGCCAGTTGAGGCATACACTGTAAAAAATAATGTATTAAATTTACAGTAAAAATTTTTGAAGAAATTTACTGTAAAAAATACTGTAGTAACATTTTAGGTTTTACAGATTTAACGTAATTACAGTAAAAAACAAAACAACTTATTTCATTACCTAATATAATGTTAATAAACCAACCTATTGAACTACTAATATCCATTTTGTACCTATGTAACACGCTGACAACCACCAAAAACAGGTGGTGGCGATGAGAAAGGTAAACGCCATCATGGTAAGACATATGACAGTAAAGTAATGCAATAAACATTAATCTAACAACATTGGATGTAAAATAAAACCCGAATGATTGGAAAAAAAACTTAGAAGAAACATAGTTTTCATTGCAAAACAAAGAAAAACATTATCATTTTTACAGAGTAAACAAACGTTTGGCCAATTTTTTTTCCTGGTGTCAATAGCTCCATGAGGATGCATTGTTTCTATTAAAAAATTTATCTGCACTGAATATTTGTGGTACTGAATTTTTTGTGTTTTGTGTGAATAGGCCTTTATTCTATGAATAAATTTGAGTATCATTAAAATATTTGTAATACCTTCCCTAAGATACAATTTTTATAATACTTTCGATAAGAGCAATACTTGCTCCTTTCAGTCAGTCGCTGCGAGTTATGTCAGTGACTGACGAAATGGGGGTTTCGCTAGAGAGCTCAATCACCTTCGAGTATTAGAAAACGAGATAATGGTATGAAAATACCATGGGTCTGTGGAATTTGCAATGCGAACTCCACCCTACCGCGTGGGTATAAAAGGAGCCACGAGTGCAATCTCGCATTATGTTTTTGCTTCGGAGCTGGAGTGTAGATGTGCTTCTCCTTCGCCTTCTTCAAAGCAACGAACGCTCTTCAGTTGGTGGTTGTGTGACGATCCTGCTGCTGGTCTGTGCAGTGGCTTGCACACGGCTCGTGTTTCTCCTCTGGGCGCTTCAGGACTACTAAAAGAGCTTTTTCTTTCTAAAAGAGCTAAACTGGCACGTCTTTTTAAAGATCGCTCGCCCGTGTGTTGGTCGCTGACGGTCACGAGCGCTGCCTAGCGTGTTTGGGCTTTAATCACACTCAGGCAACGCTCTCATTGCGGGAACATGGCCATTGCGGTGTTAAGATCAAGACTCAATGACCTCTGTGGAGGTAGAGTCCCCTCTGCCTCACCCCAATCTATCTCCTCCTCGAGGGGGGATACTTTGGCTGGTGGCCTGGGTGATTTGAGGGTTACGGTGTGGAACAACCCGACAAGTCTTCCTCAGGCCACACCCCCCTGCACATCACAAGCCGTGGAGCTTCTGGGTGAGCCTGGTTCCTCTCGGGGACCAATGTCTCATTCAGGGCTCTGGCAGATGATGCTATGTCACTCACAGCATCACAAGGCGGGCTTGATTCCTCTGGGGATCGGCTGCGTTGCCTCCCTCGGGAGTGCCAGCGTTGTCCAAGTCGGATCCAGAGCTAATGGCCATGCCTGGGCAGCTGAGAGCATCGGGTTGGAGTGGTGCCCGCCACCCTCCCCCTAGCGCTCAAGGCTGGATGATTGGTTCCTTTCTTCCCGGAAGTGCATCAGGAGGTCACCAGGTTGTGGAAGTCCCCGTTGACTTCTCATGGCCCGGCGGCATCCTACACCTTCTCGTCCCTCGACGGCGCGGCGGCCAAAGAGTACACTGGGGTCCCCCCGGTGGAGCGCTCTGTGGAGATGCAACTGTGTCCCCAGAGCGCCTCCACCAGGCGCGGTGACCCAAAGCATCCCTCCAAGGCCTGTAGGTTCTCCGCCACTCTCGTGGCGAAGACCTACAGAGCTGCGGGGTAGGCCGCCTCCAACGTCGGGGCAGGCAGCCTTCAAGTCCATCAGATGAAGGTGCGCAGGGACATGCACGAGGGCAGAGCTGACCCGGGGCTCATGCAAGAGATGCGCACTGCCACCGACCTTGCTCTATGGCTGACGAAGGTCACTGCGTGATCCCTGGGTCAGGTGATGTCCACCTGTGTGGTCCAGGAATGTCATCTGTGGCTCACCCTGGCTGATATGCGGGAGGCTGAGAGAACTTGTTTTCTCAACTCCCCCATATCGCAGGCTGGGCTCTTCGGCGGTGCAGTCGAGGACTTCGCCCAACAGTTCTCGGCCATCCAGAAGCAGACTGAGGCGATAAAGCATATCCTACCCTGACGACCAGCTGCTGCCTCCACCTAGCCGTCGGTGTAGCCCCCTCAGTCTGCTTCCCGCCAAGGCCGCCGTCCTGCGGCTTGTGCGAAACCCCCATTTCGCCATTCACTGACATAGTGTCTCCATTCCCTCCTTCAGGGAACGAGGGTTACATACGTAACCGAGACATTCTGAGCATTTATAGTTTACTTTAAGAAGGCTGGGGGCGGGGTGCTGTGTCATGACGACATCTCCTCATTCTCAACCATATGACACTATATGATATACAATTGTTTAGTGAAGATGCTAGTTCAAACTGTCTTTTTTAACAGAGATTTTTATTCAGTGCGACATTCATTTCTTGAATTGCAAAGACATCAAAACCTCATTTGACGCAGCCTTGGGGTCGAGTGCATTATTCAAGTGCATGCAGTCATTTCAACTTTCCCAGTTCATGGGTCTGTCAATGTGGGACTAAATATGAAATATTTGTGCTATCAGCCCATAGTGTTAACTGCTATAGCACCATCCCTGATGTTTAGAGTGCGCACATTGTTCCGCATGTAATTCTGTTGCTGGTCAATAGAACACCGTACATTTTTCAATAATAAAAGTTAAAATATAATACAATAATAAAACTTGATTAATATAAGTCATTGTGGGGGGTGGGGGAATGTAAAATAAAAGCATTTTTTACCATTGGTTTCAGACTTTTAGATCCCACCATGGTTTCAAAGCTATCAGGTGTATAAAGCCACAAAACTCCAATTTTGATTTCAAGGGGGCTTTAATTCTCTATTCATCTTAAATGTTTATGTTAAATAATCCTCAGCAAACCTGCTTTAGGGATGCAGAACAGGCTCTGAGGACTTAAAATGCTGCCCAACAGGTAAGCTCATGGTGGAATGGTATTAAATCCATTTATGCAAGCAGTAAGCCCACTCAACCCAGCTCCAGCTCTCTCTGTGTGCTGAATTAGTGACGGCTGTGTTCAGGGCTTAATACAGGCCAAACGGCATTTAGCTGAAAATGGAATGGAAATAGAAAATGCCAATGAGGTGAGAGAGGGAGAGGCAGGGAAATCGCTAACCTGCCTCCCATGCTACAGGGGAGAAATGCTATCGATTTGCTTTAAATTGTCTCCTGTCCAAGGAAAGAGTGTCAAGGGAGACAGCTGGAGGTGATGAGGTACCATGTGTGACTGCTTACACTTTTCTGCCTGAAGTACAGGATGTTGGGTTGTTTGAAATGATATACTACTGTACTACTTCTGCTTGGCATGCAGTATGCAGTGTATTTGGTTTATAAATTTAATTAAAAAGGAAGAAAAATATTACTTAGCAAACTAAACTGCAAAGAAATGACAGTTTCAAATACTCCTATCTTCCATTGTTTGGAAAAACAGGTAGTGTGACCCCAAACTCATACAAATTATTGTTAGTTTAACTTAAAATTGTAAGAAACCTGGTTGCCTTAAAAATTTAGTTGAAACAATTTTTTTAGTTAAAGGACAAGTTCGGTATTTTACACTTAAAGCCTTGTTTTAAGATAGTTTCTGATGAAATAGAACGGTTAGGCCGTGTGTCCACCAAAGCGTTTTTAGCCGGCTGAAAATGCTAGAAGCTCTGCTGAAAACGCCTAGCTGTGGGCGCTTGAGAGCGTTTTGGCAGCGCTGCGTTTTTTCAGTTGAGACGCTTCGTTGCTATGATACAGAATATCCGCAGCACAGTTTACTTGTAACTGATTTCGCAGATAATTTTTTTCATACTACAAATTTATTTTTCATCCATTTTGTTAGGTTAGCTCCGCTGGTTGATGTCGTTGTACAGAAAGAATGTTGTGACAGTTGGTCGGTGTGATATTTGTCCCGCCCCTCCTCCACTGTGATTGGTCGGCTGGGTAAAAAGTGACAGTGATGAGCGCTGCGTTTTATCCAAAGTTGAAAATTTTTCAACTCTCGGGGACCAGTAAAAACGCGGGGCGCTCAGCGCTTGAGCGTTAAATACACGCTCAGCGCCTTGTTACGCTCATGGCGTTCTAAAAACGCGGCGCTCCCATTGAAAACTATTGGAATTATACGCCAGCTGCGTGAAAAAACGCTTTGGTGGACACACGGCCTTAAGATTGAAATTTCGACAAATGCTGCTGTCCCGAGAATGTTAGGTTTCTGTGTTAGCACCCCCCACCTCCACAATGGTTTCATAGGGGCACTGGAACAATATCATTCATAAAACGCATTAAACTTTAGTTTACAAAGACGTGAAACTCACTGAGTGGTCTGGGGTGTTCGCTGATATGCTCACACAAAAATCGCTGCAAAAGATGCTTTCCAACAGGTGTTATACCATTCGTTGTAAAACTGTGGACCTATTTTTCCAAACGCCTCACAACCGGACATTCTTCCGTTGAGAGCTTGAATAATAGACACTCCAGCCCAGTTGGTGGCGATAATGCACCTTTGCCTTTTTTTTGGATAGCGTAGCCTACGATACCGCGACTGCATAAGACTACAGAAAGAATACAAACAACCCCATTTCCGTCTCCGGCAGCGGAGTAATGCCGTACCTCACAGAACATCCAATACAAGTCAATGGAGTTGGACAAAAACTACGATAAAACCTGTTGGAAAGCATCTTTTGCAGCGATTTTTGTGTGAGCATATCAGTGAACACCCCAGACCACTCGGTGAGTTTCACGTCTTTGTAAACTAAAGTTTAATGCGTTTTATGAATGATATTGTTCCAGTGCCCCTATGAAACCATTGTGGAGGTGGGGGGTGCTAACACAGAAACCTAAAATTCTCGGGACAGCAGCGTTTGTCCAAATTTCAATCTTAACCGTTCTATTTCATCAGAAACTATCTTAAAACAGGGCTTTAAGTGTAAAATACCGAACTTGTCCTTTAATACAAATAAGGAGATTGGTTTAATCAACTGAAACTTAAAAATATGTTATCTGAATCAAATTAATTATTAAAGTTGATTTGACAAAATAATTCTGCTAGTGGCATAAAAATGACACATTTTAGATTTATTTTTACTTTAGTATTTACAGTTTTTCTCGATTGCTTAAACACATTTCTTGAAACTATGCCTCGTATTCTCAAAACAGTAAACACAAATCCATAACGTATCAATTCCACAAACATCCTATTTTCAGGTCAGAATGAAGCTTTACACTCAAAACCATTCACTCTTGCTGAAAAACCAAACTTTGCCCTAAGACATCACACACAAGTCCTCACAAACACACACACTACAACATAGTCTTACACACTGGTGCAATAAATTCAAAACAACATTTCCAAGTTATGTTGCTTGTGGTTCCCCCCCCTCACAAACCTTTTCACATGACGAACACAAAAGACACAACCAATGGATACATTGGCACATTTTTATTCGTTCATGTACTACACAGTACAACACACACACAAAAAAGACTCCGCCTCAACATCCCGTCTTTGATCTGGGTCAGGCCAGAGAGTCTCGTCCACATCACAGGCTATATTGGCCCTAGCCAGGCAGCAGGGGTAAAAACCTCTTGCATGCCTGTTCCCCGCTGGTAGCATCAACTGAAATATTTGGCAGGCTTCTTCCATTTCATCGTTACGGTGTCCTAGAAAACTAGAAGTACTGATTACTGTAACTGTCACACATCCTTTTTACAAAATGGAAGCATTCAGAAAATTCGGCAATTTGATGCATTTATTTTTATGACAGTATAGTGCAACAGCTACAGTACATGTATGTGTTGTAACAGCACATAGTACAGCTCTCAAAAGTTACAGTAGAGAGCAGTCTGAATTACATCTACCTGTTATTCTCCCGGAAGATTCTTATGATTGAGGCGATGGTGAAGCGACTCAAATTTGGCCTTATTCGTAGGCCAGCCTCCCTCATAGTCATACCATGGACAAAGACATGAGCAACTAGAGTGGCACAAATTTCATCCGAGACTTTTCTCCTTGCCCTTGCCCTTCACCTTCCTCCTCATCCAATTTTGAATGCTAGTGCTTTCTAAATGACAACATGATGTAGGCAGGGTCGGATTAACATAAGGGCTAGGTGGGGCTGAAGCCCCAGGGCCCGCGGGATTAGGGGGCCCGTGATTGGCTGGAGGAAATGAGATTGTCAAATCATAGGTGGTTGATTTGTGTATAATAAAATAACAAGAAGTTATTGGAAAATGTGCCTGACTGATATAATTCACTGCCCAATCAAATTAACACTACAATTTGCGCCATGACGTTGGGAAACAGCTCTTTTCGTTATGCTTTCATGTAGATAGAACATGGGTATAAATCGCTCGCTAGAGTGCAAAAATGATGAAAAAAAGTGATAGTGGTGCACAAAAAAGGAAAAACAAACTCGAAAGACAGAAAAAGGATGCAAAAATTCCTAAACTAACTAAATACTTTGGTTCACTTTCATCCGTGCCCGTGGAAGACCCCGAGTGCAGCGGCAGCTGCCCACAGTTAGCTTCACCCTCCTGCGTCGTCACCGATCTGCGTGTTTTATACGTCGAAGAAGCTAAGCAAGCAGCTGAAGTAAGCTAATGAGTTAAGCACTATTTGGATGGTAATTGTTATAACTTATTACTTAAAGTAATGTGATAACTTATATAGGCTATGTTATGCAACAATAAATGAGTTGACCAATAAGTTAACATTGAGAGTTATGTTTTGGTTTATCGTCACTTCGCCGATGAAAATTCCAAAATGAAACCACAGCAGAAACAATCTCTGAAACTGATAGTGATGATTCGTTACTGAATAATCCGCGTTTTGAACGAATGGGTTCATTTAATGATTAAATAACTCGTTTGCTTCGTCGTTGAATCAAACAGCCGTTTGAACAAATCGGTTGAATGAATGACTCGCTTATTAAGACAGTGACTGGATTTTAATGGATTTTAATGATATCATAAGGATTTCTGCTCTGCTAAAGCTAGAAAAAAGACTATTTAAAGGACAAGTTCGGTATTTTACACTTAAAGCCCTGTTTTAAGATCGTTTCTGATGAAATAGAACGGTTAAGATTGAAATTTGGACAAATGCTTCTGTCCCGAGAATTTTTGGTTTCTGTGTTAGCACCCCCCCACCTCCACCAGTCCACCTCGACAATGGTTTCATATGGGCACTGGAAGAATAATTTATAAAACGCATTAAACTTTAGTTTACAAAGACGTGAAACTCACCGAGTGGTCTGGGGTGTTCACTGATATGCTCACACAAAAATCGCTGCAAAAGATGCTTTCCAACAGGTGTTTTACCATTCGTTGTAAAACTGTGGACCTATTTTTCCAAACGCCTCACAACCGGACATTCTTCCGTTGAGAGCTTGAATAATAGACACTCCAGCCCATTTGGTGGCGAAAATGCACCTTTGCCAATGTTCGGATAGTGTAGCCTACGATACCGCGGCTGGAATACTACAGAAAGAATACAAACAACCCCATTTCCGTTTCCGTCGGCGGAGTAATAACGTACCTCACAGAACATCCAATACAAGTCAATGGAGTTGGACAAAAACTACGATAAAACCTGTTGGAAAGCATCTTTTGCAGAGATTTTTGTGTGAGCATATCAGTGAACACCCCAGACCACTCGGTGAGTTTCACGTCTTTGTAAACTAAAGTTTAATGCGTTTTATGAATGATTGTTCCAGTGCCCCATGAAACCATTGTGGAGGTGGGGGGTGCTAACACAGAAACCTAAAATTCTCGGGACAGCAGCATTTGTCCAAATTTCAATCTTAACCATTCTATTTCATCAGAAACGATCTTAAAACAGGGCTTTAAGTGTAAAATACCGAACTTGTCCTTTAACTGTAAGACCCTATAAGGAAAGTTCACCCAAAAATAAAAATTCTGTCATCATTTACTCACCCTCATGTTGTTCAAACTGAAAGAATTTCTTTCTTATGCTGAACACAAAAGAAGATATTTTAAATATCTCGGTGGTGGTGATGGCACAGTGGATAAGACACATGCCTTTGGTGTGAGAGACCCGGGTTTGAATCCACTGTGAGACACCAATGTGTCCCTGAGCAAGACACTTAACCCCTAATTGCTCCAGAGGCGTGCGACCTCTGAAATATAGCAATTGTAAGTCGCTTTGGATAAAAGCGTCAGCTAAATGTTAATGTTAATATAGTGTTAGTAACCAGACAGTTACGGTAGTCATTTACTTAATATATATTTTTCCTACTATGGAAGTCAATGGGTGCCGTCAACTGTCTGGTTACCAACATTCTTTAAAATATCTTCTTTTGTGTTCAGTAGAAGAAATAAATTCATACAGGTTTTGAACAACATGAGGGTGATGTTGTTGAACTATTCCTTTAAATTATTCATGGTTAAGTACTTATTGAGGAAGTATGACTGAAGTATGAGTAATGTTCTTGCTGATTTTGGCAACCTTTATGTTTTTGAGTTCAAATGCATGGAAGGGGAGGGGGTAAAAATATTTTATCAATAAAATGTTCCCAAAATGAACCAAGAAATTATGTGGAGTAATTTTTATCATGATATTCCATATTAAAATGTTCCTGTCGTAAGATGTTTATATTATGTTATATTATAACACATTTATGCATAACAGGGATTCTGTTCATACACCGTTTATTTCATAGCACTATGATTGTTATTTGTTTATACAAAATAAGATTTACTGCAATGCTTTTTCCCCCTTAGTTGATCAGAACAAAAGTGGATGTTACTTACTTGTTCAGACGTTATTTTCCGTTGAAAATTCTAATATTGGTCATAGGCTACTTCCAAAAAGTATAATGTGTGTTTCTTAATGCCCGTATCCACACCGGCGCGGTGATTAACAGCCACACGCTCACTCACCTCAAAACATTGGATTCATCCACGCTGTTTCATGCCGATGTACAACCCACGTAAAGTTGATAAAGTTGGTTCACCCAAAAATAAAAGCTGTATGAAGTCATACAGGTTTTCTGAACAACATGAGGATGTTGAAAATGTTAACAAATTTTCATTTATATTTCAGCGATTTTATTAAATAAAAATATTTATGTTTCACTAGTTTAGATGGGAAGTGACCTTTTTACTTTCACACTAATATTTCAAATTTCAACAAAGTAATTGTTTTCAAAATTGTGTCAAGGAACCAAAGATTCTCATAGCAGGCACATTGTCAAAAAAGGTCTGTGTGTTAAATCAGAGTGGAAATGTTCACTGACCTTTTGTAACCAAGACTTTCAGGTTTATACATTTACTAAACATTACATTAAAAAAGGTGTGAGAACTAGCCATAGGCTGTCTGTCTCAACGGCACAGCACTTCTCACATAAACACCATTGTTAGTCTGAAATTGTCCAGGATGTCATTCGGAACAGGCATGCTAGAAATATATCTACCTAGTTGATCTAAACATCATATTGAGCATCATCAAATGCATGATGTGGTTTCATTGCATCCTTGCTCTTCTGCCCTCAGGGTTTTCAGATGTGCTTCATTTGTGAGCAGACTGTCAGTAACAGCCTTGTGGACACCATTTCATCACCTGTGTCCATCATATTCCCCATTTCTGCCATCCGCATAACTCCAGAGGTGGCTGCAGGACCCCCATCTGGCAGTGTTCCCTGGGCCTGGCAAGAGATCCCCTTTTACTGGGTAATCGTCTCTACCAGCCCCTTTTGATTCCAGCTGATAGAGCAGAAGGAGGAGCTGGAAAATGAAGAGGACCTGAGTTTGAGCCTTGGGGGATTCCAGTCAGCTTGACGGTCATGATGCACACTAGAGGTGAAATGATTTAGCGTTTTTGCTGATTAAGTGACTCTGATAACAGCTTTTGTAACTATTCGATATTGGCTAAACAAACAGCCATAGTTTGAAATAGACTACAAACATAAAAACACTAAAGCGGAGTTGTTCTGACACTAGATCCAGCTAAATTTAATTTAAGCTACAGTATGCAAGTACAGCTGTTTTCTACCTCAATGGGGAAAGATTGATATCAGTGTGAGTTTACATCTCGCAATTCTGAGATATAAAGTGATATAAATTTGCAATTATGAGTTATAAAATCAGAATTGTGTGATGTAAACTTGCAATTCTGAGGAAAAAAGTAAGTATTTTTTTTCCTTTGAATTGGACTTTAAAACTCGGAATTGAGAGAAAAAAAAGGTCGCAATTATGTTTTATTCTGTGGCGGAAACAAGCTAATGTCTTTTTAAAAGTTTCTTTAAACTGTGTTTTTTTGTTTGTTTTTTACAGTTTTCCTGAATTGCTATAAAACACTATCATCTACCATCACACTACCATCACTAATTTTCTCAAAACCTAAAACCAAATTTTCAAACTAAATTCACGAAACACTTGACTCCTCTGGCAAAATCAAAAAATTGCTTCAAAACCATTTCACTTGAATTCAAAATCAAACAATGCTTTCAGATCATAGACACACCAGTCAATAATATACGCACTACAGATCATTAATTAAACACTACAGAGAAAAATGGAGAACACAGTGTCCAAGGCATGTAGTTACAATTTTTTTTTTTATTGTACATAGTAAACATTTTGCAAATAAAGAAAAAAAACACTCAAAACTCACACCTAAGTATGATGAATATACCGAAAACCATGTTGCTATCAAAAAAGAAATAAAATAAAAATCAGGATGTTTATTCTGCCTCAGGATCACGTCTTAGAGCTGGGTCCGGTCAGAGGACTTCATCTACTTCGCAGGCAATGTTGTCCCTTGCCGGGCAATGGACAAAAAACTCTCTGGTGTGGCGGATCCAGCCTTGACAAGACTGCCCGTCTATGTCACCACAGGCCAGTTCCATTGCCTGTAATAGATTTTCCCTTGTATATGGGTTTCGGTCATAGACTTTACACCGCCATGCAGAGAAAAACTCTTCAATTGGGTTGAGGATAGGGCTGTATGGTGGAAGGAACACATTACTGCAGAAGCTGCACCGATCCATCTGTCAATCTCCCATTCCATCCTTCCTTCACTCGTGAACAAGACCCCAAGATACTTGAACTCCTCCACTTGAGGCAGGAACTCTCCACCAACCTGAAGTGGGCAAACCACCCTTTTCCGACTGAGAACCATGGCCTCAGATTTGGAGGTGCTGATTCTCATCCCAGCCGCTTCACACTCGGCTGCAAACCGTCCCAGTGCATGCTGAAGGTCCTGGTTTGATGGGGCCAGCACGACAACATTATCCACAAAAAGCAGAGATGAAATCGTGTGGTCCCCAAACCAGATACCCTCCGGCCCCTGACGGCTCTCTTTTAAAGTCTCTTATACAGTTAACATATAAAGGGTGGATGATACATCCTACTTGAAACACACATTCAATGGATATTTCTAACAAACAAAATAACATGGATAAAATTACTCCTATGTTTGTTTTTGTTTTGTTTTTATGGCGAACACGATCAATCTTGAGAGCAAAGACTTTCTGTGGAAATGAGAGTGGGATTATTTTCTGTTCGCTCACTCAAAGAGAAATATTCATTAGCGCTGCTTTGGAAGTAGGCTTGCAGGATGGCGGATTTAGGACATGAAACTCCTGAAATGTTTTCAGCAGTGTCTCAATTTCTCCCTTCAAATGCAGGTTGTGTAAAAACCAACATACACAGACGAGCCTTTTGCACCAAAAGTGTTCATGCGAGGGAAAAAGGTAGTTGTGGGACGTGTAATGGAGGCAAGCTAGTAAGAGCTGTGCGTGTAAACCTCACTCCCCTGGCCTCAAGACATGCTCTAGCGACTGATGCTAGAGACTGTGGTCTTTAGAGTCCTTGTTAGCAGCCACATCCCAAGCCGGAGACATTGGTTCGAATTGTGCTCAGAGCAGGTGCTCGGAGCGGTGCAAGTAGGACTGGTTACAGATGTTCATAGAAGATCCATTCAACTTAGCAGCATTAGATTAGTAATGTCATATAGTGGGAACCCTAAGGCCGGTTTCACACTGCACGCGTCAGCGGCGCGTGAGCAGCGCGTATTTTTTTAGGCGTGCATGTTAATCAATGAGTGCGTTCACACCGCGAGCAGGAGCAACGCGTGAGCGTCAAGCAGGAGCGTCGCGTGAGCAGCAGTGAAGCGGGGGTTTCGGCTTCGAGTCTATTTTTGCTGCGCTGCTCACGCTCAATTAAAGTGAAAGCACACTTTTGATGGACAAAATTAATATGATTTCACACAAAAAGTGCCCAAAACGCATAGAATTTGCATGTCTAGTGTGTTTTAACAAGAACTGCAGTATGTCAGAAAAGGAAATGAAGAGTAACATAAAGAAAATAAAATTTTATAGAAAATGTACCCATTAAACTTGTTTTTAATTATTCAGTTTGGGCTTTGAACAAACTTCAAATGTGTTTGACCAACTTCTAAAAACAAATTTTACAAAAGTCTTTGTAAAGAAATGCTTGCTTATATATAGCCTGGGAGCCGCTGTTGTGACGCTGTACAAACGCTTCCAGTGTGAATACTCGCGCGCGTCTGCAGCTGCAGTGACGATGTAGTTGCGCACTAGAATGTTATGGTTAGATTCTTAACTACAGACACCCAATTGTGTCCCTAATATTCACGTGCTTTGGACAGTCAAACTAACACAGCATGTCATATAACTGTAGTTTCAGTGTTTGATAGAAAAAATGTCAAATGGGGATGGAAAATGTGCCAACTGGCGTTTCATTCTTACCTTTATAGTCTGAAAAGTCCAATCAGGAAAAACGTGATAGTACACACTTGTAGTTCAGTTCTCTTGGTTCTTTTGGTCTGGACCAAAAAAAGAAAAACATTTAGTTCTGGTTCACTTAGCATTCACACTGTAATTTTTAAGACCAAACCTAAAGATAAAAAGTATTTTACAACGGACCTTACAAAACATCCAAAACACTGCAGTGTTAAATGCACTCATATATGTGTGTCACATGTGTGTCTCCTAAACTGAAACACCGCCCCGAGGAACGGACCGTGGAAACACACGAGGCAGACAGGAGGTTAAAATAAATAACAATGTTTCTCTATTGGATTATAAAAAGTCTTAAAAAGTTGGCTTCGTGGTTCTTCTTTCCTGGCGACAGAGACTGAACAGCAGAGGATCAGTAACAGCTCTTAGCTTCTCATTCGCTCACCGGCTCAGTGATTCTTCATTCCGGCTCAATGGTTCCTCCAGCTCTGAACATCAGAGAGTCAGTAACAGCTCACAGCTTCACATTCGCTCACCGGCTCAATTGTTCCTCCAGCTCTGAACATCAGAAGGTCAGTAACAGCTCATAGCTTCACATTCGCTCACCGGCTCAATGGTTCCTCCAGCTCTGAACATCACAGGGTCAGTAACAGCTCACAACTTCACATTCGCTCACCGGCTCAATGGTTCTTCATTCCTGGCGACAGAGACTGAACAACAGATGATCAGCAACAGCTCTTAGCTTCTCATTTGCTCACCGGCTCAATGGTTCCTCCAGCTCTGAACATCAGAGGGTCAGTAACAGCTCATAGCTTCTTATTCGCTCACCAGCTCAGTGATTCTTCATTCCTGGCAACAGAGACTGAACAGAGGATCAGCAACAGCTCTTAGCTTCTCATTCGCTCACCGGCTCAATGGTTCCTCCAGCTCTGAACATCAGAGGGTCAGTAACAGCTCATAGCTTCACATTCGCTCACCGGCTCAATGGTTCCTCCAGCTCTGAACATCAGAGGGTCAGTAACAGCTCACAACTTCACATTTGCTCACCGGCTCAATGGTTCTTCATTCCTGGCGACAGAGACTGAACAACAGATGATCAGCAACAGCTCTTAGCTTCTCATTTGCTCACCGGCTCAATGGTTCCTCCAGCTCTGAACATCAGAGGGTCAGTAACAGCTCATAGCTTCTTATTCGCTCACCAGCTCAGTGATTCTTCATTCCTGGCAACAGAGACTGAACAGAGGATCAGCAACAGCTCTTAGCTTCTCATTCGCTCACCGGCTCAATGGTTCCTCCAGCTCTGAACATCAGAGGGTCAGTAACAGCTCATAGCTTCACATTCGCTCACCGGCTCAATGGTTCCTCCAGCTCTGAACATCAGAGGGTCAGTAACAGCTCACAACTTCACATTTGCTCACCGGCTCAATGGTTCTTCATTCCTGGCGACAGAGACTGAACAACAGATGATCAGCAACAGCTCTTAGCTTCTCATTTGCTCACCGGCTCAATGGTTCCTCCAGCTCTGAACATCAGTGGTTAAGTAACAGCTCATAGCTTTTCATTCGCTCACCGGCTCAGTGATTCTTCATTCCTGGCAACAGAGACTGAACAGAGGATCAGCAACAGCTCTTAGCTTCTCATTCGCTCACCGGCTCAATGGTTCCTCCAGCTCTGAACATCAGAGGGTCAATAACAGCTCATAGCTTCACATTCGCTCGCCGGCTCAATGGTTCTTCCAGCTCTGAACATCAGAGGGTCAGTAACAGCTCACAACTTCACATTCGCTCACCGGCTCAATGGTTCTTCATTCCTGGCGACAGAGACTCCCAGTGAATTAAGCCTCCACTCATATCTCCGCCGGGATCCTTCGTGCCGCTGGCTTGGGGTTCTCCAGACTGTGTGAGGAATAAACATACCTCAAGTTCTCTTCTTTTGCGGCTTCCCTCTGCTGCCTTTCTGTGCCTCTCTCCCTGTGTCTTTCTTTTCCTCTCTTCAAAATGGCCTTTTTTTATACTCCACTTTGGGAGCATGTGCCCCAATCATCACTCAAGCTCCTCCCCTCCACACCTGCCGCTCCTTTTCTTAATCATCACCTAATCACCCGGTGACATGTGCGTACGTATGATGGCATCGTAACCAGCTGAGAACTCGTGAAGAGTTTATAAAATGGGTAAAAGAGTCAAAACAGCGTAAGGAATTTTTCCGTTGCACACAAACAAAGATCTGCTGCAAGGAGACGGCATTGCTGACACCTATACCGAACTGTAATAAGCTCCTATGGCGAGACAAAACAGGTATGCTTCATGCTTTCCTTTTTAGGGTTGCATATGATGACATCACATCCTGTTTTTGGTTTGTTTTGATGTCTATGGCCCATGTTGAGTTCATATTTCTGTCAAACCGCACCAGAGTTCGTTTGCAAGAGAACTGAGACCCATATTTTCATGGTAGGGTTTGTTTTAAATCGAACCAAACAATACTAAGTGTAAACACAGCCTAAGACCCTGTGCTGTATCCTGGCAGTCATTGACTTTGGCCTTCAAACATTCCACCTCATTGCTTGTGTTTTACAGCTTTTGACCATATCAAAGAATTCCGGATGGGCTCTGGAGGTCCCTGAAGGGCTGTCTGCAGTGCTTCCAAAAGCACAGAGATACCCACACACACATTAATGGAGCAGCGGGAATTACTAAGGGAAGACAGGCCTCAATAACCTCTACTTCCAGAATCATCTGACAGGGCAGACTGCTTCTGTGCATCCCCAGAGACCCTCTCTGCCTCTGGGTCACCTCTACCGAACCTCTCCCTGCCGACTTTCATCGATATGGCGATTGCTAGTCAGTCACATTTGAGACCGCGGTGGTCTAGCAGTCACACTCTCTCTCCCCTTCTGTCCAACCCTTCAATCTTCATCCCTGCTTTCTTGCTATATTGATTTTTTTTCTATTCTCTTCTTTTCCCCCTTCTCTCTATCTCTCGCTCTCCTCTACTCTCTCGTGTTCTTGGCTTGTTTTTACTTGCGCCGTGTCTGGGAGGGCGAATGCCAGGATCTCTTTCTGTCCAATGAAGTTGGAGTCTTGGCAGCGCACATCGGTCCTTAACCTGCACAAATGTAGATCTAATTTAATTGAGAAGAGGCTAATGGAATCTATGAGCAGTGGACTTGATCTTGTTAGAAGGGCAAGTTCTGGACAGGCTTCATGAGGAGAAAAAAAATCAAAGGTTCAGCTTTGTTTGAATTTAAACAGAGGCTTTTAGTGGAGCCCCCCCCTCTCTCTCTCTCTCTCTCTCTCTCTCTCTCTCTCTCTCTCTCTCTCTCTCTCTCTCTCTCTCTCTCTTCTCGACTCTGTCAATATGTGCATTCTGTAATCTGAAAACAGTGTAGATATTTGTAGTATCATAACAATAGCTCTTGTATTGGCTTGAGGTTTGCAAACTTGGTAAAATTGGATGGTAACGTATTGAAGATGTATGTTAAAATGACTCCCTTTTGACAAAATGAAGAAAACCACCCCCTGAATTTTCAACATCATTACTTCAGTCTTCAGTGTCACATGATCCTTCAGAAATCATTCTAATACACTTATTTGTTGCTCAAGAAACATTTCCTATTATTATCAGTGTTAAAATCAGTTTTGCTGCTTAATATTTTTGTGCAAACTGTGATACAGTTTTCTGGATACTTTAAGAATAGAAAGTTCAATGGCATATTTTTAAAATGTAAACATTTTGAAACGTTATAAATGTCCTTACTGTCCCTTTACCAGTTTAATTTTATTCTTGCTGAATAAAAGTTACTGCTTTAAAAAAAGAGATGCATGATTTTTAATTACCGGTATGTTTTATTAAGGGTGTTTATTTTAATTTAAGGTGTCCAAATTTTTTGCAGCCATGATTCAGCCATAATACTGTTATTTATTAAAACAAACTCTGTTTCATTATACAATTGATTTGTAAACAAATTTCTATTATGCTTTATTTGTAAGATTTGATTTTTGAGTGCAAGCCAAATCCTTGATTCACTTCAAACACTCGCTATCAGCTCACAGTTCTAAGTTCACAGAATGAGTCAGTTGTTGGTTCAGACTGATTCTGTGTAGGCTATGATGCATTTTATGACGCCTTTATGACTCAAAATAACAAAATACAGTATATCACTAATTAACAATTTGTTTCTACTAACACAAATCACACATTGCACAATACTACTGCTACTACTAGTCGCTATAGTCCCTTTTGTTTAATTGAATTCAGATCTCACATGTCATGCTTTACTGAATTATAAACTTAAACTTGGTTCACCTCACTAGATGCCAATGGGTAAAAAGCCACTTTGTCAAATCCTGGCATCTATGCACAATGTTTGTGACATTAGCTGAATAACATGTCAAGTGTCCATAGTGAATTTATAAACCAATATGAAAAGAAATATATTTTTTTGTAATTGCATAAAATAACTTCATTGTTATAAAACTGCAATATACTGTATGGCTTTAGGTCATCTGTATGGCATTGAACGTCTTATGTCTTTAAGTCTTCATTTTCAGTTGGTCAGTACTTGTTCTTTTACATCAATTAGTCTTTTTCTCAATCTGCCCTTTATCCGGATTCCTCTCCACTCATCACTCATACCTTATTGACTCTCTTCCCTCCTCCTCGTTTTCCATCTCTATTGCTTTTATCCTCTCATTCGTTCTCCAAATGAATCAAATCAGGTCCTGTCGTCTTTGTACTGCACTAGAAAAACTGTCTTTCCCTCTCTTGCTCTTGTACTTTAGCTCTCTGTCTCTTAAACTTTTGGACTTAATTTCAAGTTGAATAGGTGTAGCGCCTCCCTAACGTGTTTGACTATAATGAGAGGTGGCTATCCTGAGTTCTTTAAATATCTATCCAATCAAATAAGTGAGGTTTCACTAAGAAACTTATCAGTGTTTAACTTGTGTGTGTGGGTAATTACTAACTTATTATATGAAATACTTTTTCCCTTTAAATCACTATTTAAGCAGTAATATTTACACTTTAACAGGAAATTAAATGTCTTGGAATAACTTTTATCCTATAAACACTTTCACATTTAAACCAAAAAATACTCTTTCCCTTTCGTAGTCACTCCGAGTTACGTCGGATGACGGAGAATGGGGGTTTCGCCTAGAAAGCCAATCATCTTCGTGTATTATAAAACGAGCCAATGGCGATGAAATGCCATGGGTCTGCGAAATTTGCATAGCGTATCTCCGCCCCACCGCATGGGTATAAAAGGAGAGACGCCGGCAAAGGCAGATCATGTTTTCGCTTCGGAGCCAAGAAACTTCTCTTCACTCCACAAGCCAAATCCTGAGTGTCAGTGACATCATCTTCTTCGAGACGAGCGAACTCTTCGGTGTTGGTGTGACGGCGGTACCCAGCGAGTTTCACATTGCCTGCGATCTGAGCAGTGATCTGCCAGCTGGTGTGTCTCTCCCTGGTCGCCTCAGCATTGCTGAGTTTTTTCTCTCTAAAAGAGCTGCACGTGGCACATCTTTTTAAAGATGTCTCGCCCGTGTTCTTCTGGGTGCGGTCGATTCCTGTCTTCCTTTGATGGGCACAATCGCTGCTTTGCGTGTTTGGGCTTAGAGCACGCTAAAGCAGCGCTTGTGGATGACTCGTGTTCCTTCTGTGGGAACATGACCATCGCAACACTTAGGTCGAGACTCAATGATCTCATTCGAGAGAGAGTCCCCTCATCCACACCCCGATCTACACCCTCCACGAGAGGTGGTACTTCGGCTGGTGGACAGGGTGACGTGAGGGTTTCGGTGTGGAACAATCCGACGATGCGTCCTCGGACCACGCCCCCCTCTTCAGTGTTGCAACCCGCGAGTGCTGCAGTGATTTTACCGGGTTCATCTTCTGATGCCCCGCGTATTTCATTCGGCGCTCCAGAGGAGGACTCGATGTCGATCGCAGCATCACAAGGCGGGCAAGAGTCATCGGGAAGTGACGATGCGGCTGCGTTGCCTCCCTCTGGAGTACCAGCGTTGCCCGTATCAGATCCCGAGATGACGGCCATGCTCTCCCGGGCCGCCGCGAGCATCGGGCTTGAGTGGAACCCTCCGCCCTGCCCTGAGCGCTCGCGGCTGGATGATTGGTTTTTGGGTGCGGCTGCCGCCTCACGGCCACAGCCAACCCCAATGCCATTCTTCCCGGAAGTGCATGAGGAGCTGGCGACGTCATGGAAGGCCTCCTTGACCTCCCGTGTGCGTTCATCAGCTTTCTCCACCTTTCCCCCCCTCGATGGGGCGGCCGCCCATGGGTACACTGGGATTCCCCCGGTTGAACGCTCTGTTGCCATGCAACTATGTCCTCAGAGTGCTTCATCTCGTGGTACTCCTAAGCACCCATCCAAGGCCTGTAGATTCTCGTCCACCCTCGTGGCGAGATCTCACAGAGCTGCAGGACAGGCGGCCGCCGCTCTGCATGCGATGAGCACCTTGCAGGTCTACCAGGCCCAGCTGCTCAGAGATATGCACGAGGCGGGGACTGACCCGGGGCTCTTTGATGAGCTGCGTGCCGCCACTGACCTCGCTCTCCGAGCGACGAAAGTGGCCTCACGCTCCCTGGGTCAGGTGATGGCCACCTCTGTGGTCCAGGAGCGTCACTTGTGGCTGAACCTGGCTGATATGCGGGACGCTGAGCGCACTCGTCTGCTCGACGCCCCCATATCCCAGGCCGGCCTCTTCGGCAGAGCGATTGAGGACTTTGCCCAGCAGTTCTCAACCGCACAGAAGCAGTCTGAGGCTATTAAACATATTCTGCCCCGACGGCCTGCTGCTGCCTCCACCCTGCCGTCGGTACAGAAGTCTCAGCCTGCTCGCCGCCGAGGGCGCCCTCCTGTAGCTCCCTCCCCTCCCGCACGGCGCCAGCAGCAGCCTTCACCCGGGCCACGTCGTGGAGGAGGCCGCAGGAAGGCGCCTCAGGCTAAACGCCAGGCTAAGCGGTGCTCCTGAGACGGGCTGCTCAGTGATGGTGTCGGTTTTTCCCCAGGAGGTGGTTGCAGGCCCCCTCCTTCCCCCGGCGGAGGGCCGGGGGAGAATCTTTTGTTCTCCCGCTGCTCACCCACGGGTGGGCAGTACCCTTTCATGGTTAAAGAAAGAACCGATACACCTATCACTGAGCACACAGAGCCAGATGACAGTGCGCAACGCCCCCGGGCCTTGCCGCTCTCATCCCTCTCTGTCACAGAGTTCTCGGACCGCAGTGTGCGCCGCCTCCGGGCCTCGCCACTCCCGTCCCCCTCTGTTCCAGAGGGTGCGGATGTCAGTGTGTGCCGTCTCCGGACCTCACCACTCTCGTCCCCCTCTGTCGCCAGACCCCTGGCAGGAGCTCGACCGCGCCCCCGCCCTGGGCCGCTATGCCACCCACGCCTGGGCCGGTCACTCCGCTTCACTGCCCCTCCGGGGGGACGCCTGTGGTTCACATGACCCCGCTGGTTCAGTTTCTGGCAGCTTGGTTAGAGCTCCCCAGCCTGTCCCGCTGGGTCGCCCGAACTATCAGGCTCGGCTATGCGATTCAGTTCGCACGGTCTCCTCCCCGCTTCAGGGGAGTTCGCTTCACTATGGTCGGTGGCAATGCCCCTATCATGAGAGCGGAGGTTGCTACCCTGCTGGCGAAGGGTGCAATCGAGACTGTCCCTCCAGCCGAGATGAGGTCAGGGTTTTACAGCCCGTACTTCATTGTCCCCAAGAAGACCGGTGGGTTACGGCCGATCCTGGACCTGCGCGTCTTGAACCGCTCCCTTCACAGGCTGCCGTTCAAGATGCTCACAGCCAAACGTATTTTCGAATGCGTACGGCCACAGGATTGGTTTGCAGCGATAGACCTGAAGGACGCCTACTTTCATGTCTCCATTTTACCTCGACACAGACCGTTTCTCCGGTTTGCTTTCGAGGGGCAGGCATACCAGTACGCGGTTCTCCCATTCGGGTTGGCTCTGTCTCCTCGCGTCTTTACGAAGGTCGTCGAGGCAGCCCTTGTTCCCTTACGCGAACACGGGGTTCGCATCCTGAATTATCTCGACGACTGGCTAATATTAGCACACTCTCGGGATCAGGTTGCGAGCACAGAGACCTAGTGCTCCGGCACCTAGCCCGTCTGGGCCTTCGGGTCAACTGGGAGAAGAGCAAACTCTGCCCCGTACAGAGGATCTCTTTTCTCGGTATGGAGATCGACTCGGTCGCCATGTCCGCGCAGCTTACGAGCGAGCGCGCACACTCACTGCTGGCTTGTCTTCGACAGTTCAATGGCAAGAATGCGGTCCCACTGAAATTGTTTCAGAGGCTCCTGGGGCATATGGCATCTGCAGCCGCGGCAACGCCGCTCGGATTGCTTCATATGAGACCGCTTCAGCTGTTGCTTCGCAATCGAGTCCCGAGGTGGGCATGGCATCATGGCACGCTCCGAGTCCCAGTGACTCCGACCTGCCGTCAGACCTTCACCCCGTGGAGGAACCTCAGTTTTCTACGGGCCGGAGTTCCCCTAGAACGAGTTTCCAGGCATGTTGTTGTCTCCACAGATGCCTCTTCCACGGGCTGGGGCGCCATGTGCAATGGACATGCAGCCGCGGGCTCCTGGACAGGACCCCAACGCCGTCTGCATGTCAATTGCCTCGAGTTGCTGGCAGTACGCCTTGCCCTCCACCGTTTTCGCACGTTGCTCGAGGGTCGACACGTACTAGTCCGTTCAGACAATACCGCGACTGTAGCGTACATCAACCGTCAGGGTGGTTTACGCTCCCGCAGTATGTCACAACTCGCACGCCACCTCCTCTTATGGAGTCAGAAGCACCTGAGGTCCCTTCGTGCTATCTACATTCCGGGAGATCGGAACTTTGCAGCCGACGAGCTGTCACGGTTTCGGCCCATCTCCGGCGAATGGCGACTCCATCCCCAGTCGGTCCAGCTGATTTGGGACCAGTTCGGGGACGCACAGATAGACCTCTTTGCCTCCCACGACTCGTCTCATTGCGCCCTGTATTACTCCCTGACCGAGGGTACGCTCGGCACGGATGCACTGGCGCACAGCTGGCCGCGGGGCCTACGCAAATATGCGTTTCCCCCAGTGAGCCTTCTCGCACGAACCCTGTGCAAGATCCAGGAGGACGAGGAGCAGGTCATTCTGGTTGCGCCGTACTGGCCCACCCGGACCTGGTTCTCCGAACTGATACTCCTCGCGACAGCACCTCCTTGGCCAATCCCTCTGAGGAAGGATCTCCTTTCTCAGAGACGGGGCACCCTCTGGCACCCTCGACCCGATCTTTGGAGACTCCACGTGTGGCTCCTGGACGGGACGAGGCAGGTTTGAGTACCCTGCCACCAGCGGTGGCGGCTACCATCACTTCCGCTAGAGCATCGTCCACGAGACATGTCTATGCGTTGAAGTGGAACCTCTTCGTCAACTGGTGTTCTTCTCGCCGAGAAGACCCCAGGAAATGCTCGATCAGTGTCGTGCTTTCCTTCCTGCAAGAGGGGTTGGAGCGAAGGCTGTCTCCCTCCACCCTGAAGGTGTATGAGGCCGCTATCGCCGCATATCACGAAGCAGTTGAAGGTAAGTCTCTGGGGAAGCACGACCTGATTGTCAGGTTCCTGAGAGGAGCGAGGAGACTGAATCCTCCTCGCCCTCCTCTCGTTCCCTCTTGGGACCTCTCAGTGGTGTTAAATGCCCTGCAGAGGGCTCCCTTTGAGCCTCTGTAATCAGTGGAGCTTAAGTTCCTGTCAATGAAGACAGCGCTCCTGCTTGCATTGGCCTCCATCAAGAGGGTAGGGGACCTGCATGCACGCGATCCTGAGACCCCGGCCGGGATATGTGCCCAAGGTTCCCACCACTCCCTTCCGGGACCAGGTGGTGAACCTGCAAGCGCTGCCCCCGGAGGAGGCAGACCCAGCCTTGGCACTGCTCTGTCCAGTACGCGCTCTTCGTGCCTACGTAGACAGGACGCAGTGTTTCAGGACCTCAGACCAGCTCTCTGTCTGTTACGGTGGGAGACTGAAGGGAAAGGCTCTCTCAAAGCAGAGGTTGTCTCACTGGATAGTGGACGCCATTGCTTTGGCTTACCAACAGCAAGGCCGACCGTGCCCCCTTGGTGTGACAGCCCACTCCACCCGGAGTGTGGCTTCCTCTTGGGCTCTAGCGCATGGCGCCTCGCTGGCAGACATCTGTAGAGCTGCAGGCTGGGCGACACCGAACACATTCGCCAGATTCTATAATCTCAGAGTGGAGCCAGTGTCCTCTCATGTACTCGCTTCAACCAGCTAGTACCGGACCCGCTCAGGTGTCTTCGCTTGCTCGCCATTCCACTCCACGGACTGGATACGTGCGATTTTTCCTCAGGTGAGCCTTCCTCTCTGAAGCCCTGAGTTCCTCCAGCACTGTTGACGCTGGCGCCAGTGTCTATTGCCTGTGCGTCGGCTAGGTGCCTCCGTGTGCATGGTTCCTCCTCTGAGTAACCCCCACATGTGTATGTCCACTGTAAGCCTCCTTGAGCATGTGTCTTTCCCTCGGCAAGCCACCTTGCCACCCCTGGAGTTGAAAGTTGCCACCCCACGGGCTGGTCACTCCAGTGTTTCTCCATATGAAGCCCCTCCGGCCATATGTGTATTCTTAAGTCCTCCCTACGGGTAGGCGTGCTGCGGCATATTTCCTCTGAGATATGCTCCCCAGTGTATCTTGGTATTCCTGTGTTTAGTAGGACTCCTTCGTCCGTGCCAGTATCACGACAGGGGTTCAGACTTTCGCAGGGCACTGGAAGACAGCTGTGAAGGTGGCGTGATTACACGGGGACCCCCATTCTCCGTCATCCGACGTAACTCGGAGTGACTACGAAAGGGAACATCTCGGTTACGTATGTAACCCTCGTTCCCTGAGTAGGGAACGGAGACGTTACGTCTCCCTGCCACTTCCGCTCTACCGCTGGGTAGACGCCTGAGTTCAGTCTCGGCTCCTCAGCGAAGACATGATCTGCCTTTGCCGGCGTCTCTCCTTTTATACCCACGCGGTGGGGCGGAGATACGCTATGCAAATTCCGCAGACCCATGGCATTTCATCGCCATTGGCTCGTTTTATAATACACGAAGATGATTGGCTTTCTAGGCGAAACCCCCATTCTCCGTCATCCGACGTAACGTCTCCGTTCCCTACTCAGGGAACGAGGGTTACATACGTAACCGAGACGTTTTCTTAACTAACTTAAAGTATCAAAAGAGTCAGTAACCACAACTGTTTTATATAATAAAAAAAATACAGATTTACTTAGAAAAAGTAGGTCAGAAATTAAATGTCTTGTCAAAATCAATTCTCAGATCACAAATGCATTCATATTCACATTCAAAACATAAGGGCCCAAGAAAATAAAATCAACAGGGTTACACCCTCCACCTTTTAAATGTCTGTGTCCCCTCATCAGACACTAATAAACTAACAAAAGAGTCCTAAGGGCATAATAGCTAATGTGTCTAGTGTTTTCCTATTTTAATGACTATCCCTCTGTGTACCATGGTCAAAGGCGCATCTCTTGATCTACCAGACTCATCATACATAAGTCTAATAGTTGGTTTGTCAGGTCTCTTAGGTCTAGGCTCAGATCTGGGCTGCACTCTATCCTCCTGGACCTCAGATACTTCTTCTTGGTCAGACTCCGATCCAGCTTCACTAGTCTCTTCCGGAGCTACTTCTTGATCACACTCCTCATCATCGGGTTCTGGTTCAGAGTTGTGGTCAACCTATTCTGGGTCTGAATTATCTTCATGAACAGGTTCAGCTTTAGGGTCATTTTCATGTTCTGTTTCAGGGTCATCTTCTAATTCAATTACTGGCCTGACACCGTGAGTGACATAATACTCCATGTCAGAGGACGAATCAGAAAACTCCTGTAACTCTTGAGTCTCTGGTCTTGAGTCCCTTTGACTTCTCTTACGAGTGTCTGCTCTGGTCTTGGGTTTCTCAGGTGGATCAGCATCCTGGTCAGTGCGTGGCATTCTCCCCAGCTGTCCAATCGGAAGAAGGTGGTCCCTGTGTATAGTCTTTGTCCCTAACCTTTCATCCTCCCGTTTGATCTTGAACACAGGTAGGTTTGGCATCTTTCCAACGACAGCATATGGATCCGGACTCCACTTGCTTTCCAGTTTGTGCTTGCCTCTCAGGCCTAGATTCCAGAGCAGTACTCTGTCGCCGATCTCTATGGACTGAAAGGTAACTCAGCGATCATACAACCTCTTGTTTCTCTGGTGCCGTTTGCCTGCAGCATCAGAGGCTAACTTGTAGGCTTGCTTCAAGTCTTCCTTCAGCTTTGTGACATATTCGTTGTGAGACGCCTCTTCTATGCCATCTGGGGATGTTCCAAAGCACAAATCAACAGGAAGTCTCGCCTCTCTCCCAAACATTAGATGGTAAGGCGAGTACCCTCTGGCATCACACTTGGTGCTGTTGTACGCGTGGACCAAGTGAGGCACATGTTGACTCCACATATGCTTCTTCTCCCGGCCTCACGTACCTAGCCTAGAGAGCAGAGTTCGGTTGAACCTTTCTGGATGCGGGTCTCCTTGAGGATGATACGGCGTTGTCCGCGACTTGCATATCCCTATCAAGGTCAACAGTTCTCGAATCAAACAGCTCTCGAAATCTCTTCCTTGATCCGAATGGATCCTTGAAGGCAGTCCATAATGTATGAAATATTTCTCAATCAGGACCTTTGCCACAACATGGGCCTTCTGGCTTTTAGTTGGGAAAGCCTGGGCATATCTCATGAAATGATCCGTGACCACTAACATGTTACTTATACCTTTGGAGTCAGGCTCCATGGAAAGAAAGTCCATGCACACTAAATTCATAGGCCCATGGCTTACGATCTGGTGCAACGGAGCAGACCTCTGTATAGAGGTCTTGTGAGTGACACACTCCCCACAGTTCTTGATGTATTCTTCCACTTGCATCGACATCCTAGGCCAAAAGAATCTACTTCGGAGCAGGTCAACAGTTCTTTCTTGTCCAAGGTGCCCCAGGTCATCATACATGGCCTGCATAACCATCTCCCGGAATTTTCTTGGCAGGAGTTGTCGACTGACCACATCTCTGGATGGTCTCTTGCTGTATCGGTACAGCAATCCATCTTTCATTGACAGCTTCCCAGCTTCTCTTTTCAATCTGGACAACTCAGGACTCACGTTCTCCTCCTCTGGCCAGCGCCCATGCTTGATGGCTTGGATGGCCGGTCCAATGGCTTCATCCTCTTCCTGAGCCTTCCTGAGACTCAGTTTGGACATGAGTTCCAGGGACTTTAACTCCATGTGTGTGGGAAACGCATACATGTCAGGAACACAGTGGGGAGACACAGACTGGTGCACTGTGTGCAGACTCAGAGATGCAGACTCTCTGGCAGATGGTTTTCACTCCAGACTGAGGTATAGTCACCCAGCCATTGTCATCCTCCTCTGGCATGTTCCTTGACAACAGGTCAGCATCAATGTTCTGTCGGCCTGGGCGATAACGCACATCAAACTCGTACGTCGATAGGGCAGCTAGCCAGCGATGCCCCACCGCATTGAGCTTGGCTGTGGACAGCATGTACGTAAGCAGGTTGTTGTCAGTACGTACAGTGAATCTTGCCCCATACAAATAGTCATGGAATTTGTCAATTGCTGCCCACTTGAGTGACAAGAATTCCAGCTGATGTATAGGGTAGGTTCTCTCTGCAGAGCTGACTTTTCTGCTTGCAAAGGCAACTTGGTCTCAGGCCTTCAAGGTGTTCTTGGTAAAGAACAGCACCAAGACCCGTCAAGCTTGCATCCTCATGCAGGATGTATGGATGTTGTGGATTGGCAAATGCCTGGACAGGCGCATGTGTCAGACAGTGAATTATGTAATGAAATGTATCTGTACAGGATTTGTCCCATCTTTCCCAGAACGGCTCAGATTCTTTCAAGTAGACTTTTTTCTTTTTTCTTCATGTGATGAGTATACCACTCACACAGACAGAATTATCACCATTAACTTTTCGTATAAGAGTCCTTGTTTAACACTCACTAAACTGATGCATTACATTAACAGTAACCGCATTTCTCTTTCAGCAAACCACACGCGTCTTTCCCTCACTTCTTCGACACTCTCCATTCCTTGTCCTTTGACCTCAACTGTGATTGGCTCATACGCAAAACTTTCTGAAATAAAATAAATTCACAAAACATTTGTGTAACTCTTTCTTCCTATTCTTACAGTCATCCTTAAAGCATTTTCACATACATTATTACCCAACAAATATTTAACATTTTAAATGCTGTATTCAGTAAACCATGAACATTACCCAATATGCATTTTTCTCACTGAGCAAAATCATAACTTTTTAACCTTAAATTATATTTATTAAACTATGAAATTATTTATTCAAACTTGTATATCTTATATTAATGAATATATGTCAACAGGGTTACATAGGCATTAGGCCTACAAACATTTTCAGCATGGCTGGCCATCTGGGCAAGAATAAAGTCTCAAAGGCCAAATCAGACAACGATAGATTGTTTGGCTTGGAATGGGGAAGAGTTGCATTATCATTAATAATCTAATGCATCATGTACCCAATGCACCATTTAGTCTCTGCAGCATGTATACTACATATATACATGGTGTTCTGCAGGAACAGACCGTAGTGAGACAGGAAAAGGTTAAGTTGGGATGTCATATCGTCCCCTCAGGGGTATGTACCCAAGATGAATCCCCCACTAACCCTAGATCTATTCTCAACAGTGACCTTCATTACATGCACACCCAAATCCAACACCCAGCCTTTCCTTCCTGCTAAGCAAAGCAAGGGCACTGGTGTACTCTATCTATCAGCCAAATAAACGGCCATTTCTTCTACAAGTGACGCTGGTATACATCAACACCAACGAAGACCTTTTTTTCCAGGCTTTTTTCAAACGTATGGCAGCAGGTGCAGGTGTACACACACATACTGTAAAGATACATGATCAAATTGAACCAAACTTGAACGTTGACCTGACCAGAGTTGTGCTGAATTGATAATTAAATTGCAATTTATTCTTCAATTTGAACTGAATTGGAATGCTTTAGTAGTGAAAGTGTTGTTCTTAATTAATTGAATTTTCAGTATGAATAAACATGTTATCAAACACAAAACATATGGCGTGTTTCCATAAACATGAGATATTTTTAATCCATGACTGAAATGTCACTTATAAAAATGTACACTACCTTTCAAAAGTCTTTAATGTTCACCACGGCTGCACTGATGTGATCAAAAATAAAGTAAAATCTGTAATATTGTGAAGTATTGTTGTAATTTAAATTCGCTTTTTTTATTTCAGTATATTTTAAAAGGTAGTTCACTCATATGATGCAAAGCTGAATTTTCAGCATCTTTACTCCAATCATGTCACATGATTCTTCAGAAACTATTTGATTTGGTGCTATTTTTGATCACTGTTAAAAATGGTGCTGCTTAATATTTTTGTAAAACCAGTATTTATTTCATGATTCTCTGAAAGAAAAAAAGCTTCAAAAGCTTCTTGGAAATAGTGAAGACTTACAATTTTACAACAAAAAAAAAAAATCACTTTTTGATCAATTTCATGCATCTTTGCTGAATAAATCTCACTTTTGAATATATACACGTTTTATTCTAGCTTCATGCATTATTTTTTTATCAACATTTTAATGTAGGTATAACTTTCTTAAGGAAAGAAACATTTTGAACAAAAAGCTGAGAAAATTGCTTTTTTCAGAGACTACAGCATACATAAGCAATGCTTTTATCGCTTGTTTCTTCTCCTGCTGTGTTTTGATCCGGAGATGTTCAATGAAAGCCGGAAAATTACGTCTATGGTGGGGAAGCATCTCATGAATGACGGAAAATTCCGTCAATGGCAGGGAAAAGCTTAAAAAAATACATTTAATTTCTATTTAATAAATTAAATTTCATCTTGAGGATCAGAGAGAATGGAATACATCACTTCAAATATCATCAATACCATATCAATTCTGAACATTAAAAAGCCTTCACGTGCTTGAAGAACTCTGAGAGCTACGACTTGGCCGCTGTACCACCTGACCATTGCAGATTTACGCCTGTGGGTGTGTTCGTGGCGCTGTGTAAACTGGTCGGTGTGTGACATCAAAGTACCGCGAGAGAAATATGAAAGATACAGAGCTTTATTTGTGGTAATTACGACATGGAAATGAACAAAGCAATAGATCTTAAACATACTCCATGCAATTCTCAGTGCAGCCAATGAGGACTACAGCGAACGTTAACTTAAACAACTTCTTTTATGGTCCCTTTTTTTCTTTCAGGTCAAGCATCTTCAACCGTTACTGAGTTGGTAGTGAGTTGGCCAAGCGCACACATCTGCATGCTTGTATAGCATATTTCTGACCTTACAATGTGGACAGCTTTAATGTAAGTAAACTGTTCTTGCCCATTTAGTTGAACTTATGAAATGCAGTTGCAATTGCGTACATTTCAATTTAACATTCTGTGTGGGTCAATTCAAATCAAACTCCACAACAGTTAAATTTAGAACCAAAGTCAAACCCCACGCTTCCGCTCAACCCTTTCACAACCCTCTTTTTGCTTTTGATAAACTTCCCCAGACAACTCGGATGATTAATGATAGTTAACAGAATTGAATCAAGGTTAAGAAAGACAGGGGCCGGACGGAGAGCGACAGGGAAAAGGGCCAGGTTAGTGTTGGAGAAGGCACGGTAAATAACTTCTTTACAGAGATATACGACAGGGTCCCTCCCCTTCGCCATGCCCAGTAATTACTAGCCCAGGCCCTCTGTAATAATTCCTATTACAAGCAGAACGGAAAAAGTCTGTAACTCACAGCACTGGGACAAGGTGAAGGCAAGGCCACGGAGCAGCGGATCAATATTTCATTTACTCGCCCCTTGCTTCCACACCCGGACCTGTATCAGATTCTTCACAGCCGGCTGTGGAAGAAGTGAGAGAGGCAGAGCGCAAGACAAGATGTAGAGGGAGAAAAGAAACAAGGTTCACGAAAACAACGACACAAGGCCTTTAATTTCCTTGGGGTGTTTGCTGAGGTGGTGTGAGTGTGTGTGTTTGTGTGTTGGTGAGCGTGCAAGGTCATTCATTACGCACTACTGTCAAATGGAAACCCACAGACCCATTAGAACACCATTGATAAATGTACGTCAATCAACTCTCGACAACAAAATGAGCCTTTTCACTTTTTCAGTACTGGAAAATGAAAAGGCCCATGTCAGCTTCATTATGAGTCTGTGAGAGCAAGGTTGGTCCAGCAATTGTTCCATATTGGTGTTAAAGCTAGTGTGTAGTGCTACAGTATATATTTACCTGAGCTGGGTAATGTCGGACGTTGTGGAGTTTTCTTAAAGTCGGCATGAAACAGAAGTTGTGATGCTTCGCAAACAAGAAAAAAAAGTAAGACGGGACTTGATTATGTTTATCAGGAATTGATTGGATGTTTGTGGTTTGCTATTGGTTGATCTTATGTGAGTGACAGGGTGTCCCGCCCTTGTGCCAGTAAACACGTCATCAAAGAAGAGAAGAGAAGAGAAGAGAAGAGAAGAGAAGAGAAGAGAAGAGAAGAGAAGAGAAGAGAAGAGAAGAGATGTTGCTGCAAGAGGTAGGGAAACTTATTTTGCAGATTTAAAGATTATGAGTGCAAATGGATTTTAAAAATAATAATAATGTGCACAGATAAATAATTTATAATAAATACTGCAATACGTATTGTCATTTTCATGGAAACTTTAAAGAGATGACCTTTCTTCTGAACATAAAGGAAAACATGTCTGAGACTGAGAAATGTCTCAGTGTTTGCTTTTTTCATTCAATCCATGCAATGGAAATCAATAGGCTCCGCTGTTGTTTGGTTCAAAATATATTCTTTTATGAAAAGAAAATCATACAGGTTTGGAACGACATGAGCGTGAGTAATGTTACTGATTTCTAAGGGCCCTTTCACACCTACCTTGTTTGGTCCGGATTTTCGGACTTTTCAGTTTGATCCGAATCAAAATTACAGGTGTGAAACCTCCCCCGGACCACGGTCCAGACCAAACAGACAAAATTTGGTCAGACGAAAAGTGGTAGTCTCAGTCCGGATAAAACTGAACAAAGGTTTGGTTCATTTCTAGTGTGAAAGCATTTTCTGTATGGTTCGGACCATTTACAGGAAGTTCCGGTGGTTCTCGCAGGATTGCTTGCAGTCTTCTCCTTCTTTGCTGCTGGCGACGATAAAATGTTAGCACAACGAGGATGTTCATTTGGCGAATTTGAACTAGCCTCGAGTATAGTTGGTGCTGCAGGTAGTAATGCCGTAATAATAAAAGTATAGTGGCAACAATATGCGTCTGTTCATTCATTCTTGTCAAAGTTACCCGCCGAATTGACAACATGCTGACGTGCAGACGTAAACGTACATCCGTTTACAAATCAATCAATGTCAAGATGCAGCCCACGTAGATGATGACGACAGGACGCAAGTACAGTGCTTAGCATAAGTGAACACACCCATGCTAAAGTTGACTAAAAAGAGGAATAAAAAATCATCTTTTGGAAATTGATCTTAATGCCTTAAAGGACAAGTTCGGTATTTTACAATTAAAGCCCTATTTTAAGATCGTTTCTGATGAAATAGAACGGTTAAGATTGAAATTTGGACAAATGCTGCTGTCCCGAGAATTTTCAGTTTCTGTGTTAGCACCCCCCCCACCTCCACAATGGTTTCATAGGGGCACTGGAACAATCATTCATAAAACGCATTAAACTTTAGTTTACAAAGACGTGAAACTCACCGAGTGATCTGGGGTGTTCACTGATATGCTCACACAAAAATCGCTGCAAAAGATGCTTTCCAACAGGTTTTATCGTAGTTTTTGTCCAACTCCATTGACTTGTATTGGATGTTCTGTGAGGTACGGTATTACTCTGCCGCCGGAGACGGAAATGGGGTTGTTTGTATTCTTTCTGTAGTATTCCAGTCGCGGTATCGTAGGCTACGCTATCCAAACATTTCTTCTGTGTATTCAATGAAATACAAGTGGTTTGCTTGCAATTGGCAAAGGTGCATTATCGCCACCAACTGGGCTGGAGTGTCTATTATTCAAGCTCTCAACGGAAGAATGTCCGGTTGTGAGGCGTTTGGAAAAATAGGTCCACAGTTTTACAACGAATGGTAAAACACCTGTTGGAAAGCATCTTTTGCAGCGATTTTTGTGTGAGCACACCCCAGACCACTCGATGAGTTTCACGTCTTTGTAAACTAAAGTTTAATGCGTTTTATGAATGATATTGTTCCAGTGCCCCTATGAAACCATTGTGGAGGTGGGGGGTGCTACCACAGAAACAGAAAATTCTCGGGACAGCAGCATTTGTCCAAATTTCAATCTTAACTGTTCTATTTCATCAGAAACGATCTTAAAACAGGGCTTTAAGTGTAAAATACCGAACTTGTCCTTTAATTAAAAATATTAGGAAAAATCCAACCTTTAAGGGCACCAATTTTCTTTGTGAATGAATAATGTATTGTAAATAAATAAATGTTCTTCCTTAAAATACAGGTTGCATGAGTCAGGACACCCCTATGTTAAATAAGTACCCCATGCCAATCTCTAGGTATGGTGAAGGGTGTGTGATGATGTGGGTCTATTTTAAGTCCAAAGACCAAGGGAATTTATCAGGATGCATAGTATCCTGGATCCATGAAACAACTGGCCTTTAAAAATAAAAATCTGCCTGCCTCTATGGGAATTTAACATAGGGGTGTCCTGACTTATCCGACCTGTATTTTAACCCCTTAACTGTCACCCCCCCTTTTTTCGCATAGACATAAAAATCATTATCCAAACTTAAATGGTTGTAATTCAAGAATGCTTTGGAATATAGACCTATGGTTGGTCTTGTTTTTTCCAGACATTTTCCAGATTATTGTAGAAGTGTAGAAATGATTAAAAATGAAACAGAAAAAAAGTTATATAAGTTTAAGTTTATGAAATTATTTAATGTAAAAATATAATTATTAATATTTTATGAAAACAAACTGAGGTTTCTACCAATCTTTTATAATTTTTAATGTTTATTGCTATTTCAAAATAAAAGCCTAAACACGGCTTATGAATATGAAATATTCTTGTTGCAAATTGATAAATTACTGCTCATCTGTAATTTATTTTAGAAAACAGCCACCATATATGAAAACTAGAGATTTTAAGCTTTCAAATGATATATAGTTTGTCAATATTACTTTAGGTTTTTACTAAGATATTATTGTTTTAAATATATAGTGACAAACGTCCCACCTGTGGGACGGTGACACTTAAGGGGAAGGAAGAACATTTATTTATTTATGATACATTATTCATTCACAAAGAAAATTGGTGTCCTTAAAGGTTGGATTTTTCCTCATTTTTTTTTTTAAATTAAGGCATTAAGATCAATTTCCAAAAGATGTTTTATTCCTCTTTTTAGTCAACTTTAGCATGGGTGTGTTCTCTTATTCTAAGCACTGTATGTCATGTAAAGTTCTTTAGTTCTAGCTTCTCTTCAACCACTTTACACTTAAAGGTCCCTTCAATGTCCACTATCATTTAAAAGTTTGGTGTCAGTAAGAATTCAGCAATAGTACATTCAGTTGATCAAAAGTGACAGGAAAGACTTTTACAATGTCTATAACAAAAGAACAGAAAAAAAATTATTTATCAAGTTATCCTGAAAAAACAAATGTATCACAGTTTCCACAAAAAAATATTTTAATATTGATAATAAGAAATGTTTCTTGAGCAGCAAAAAAATCAGCATATTGGAATGATTTCTGAAGGATTATGTGACACTGAAAAATTTGCTTAAATTTACTAAAGCAGCGTTTCCGCCAAAATTGCCCAGAACAATTTGTCCCAGGTTTCCATTGTGGTCTAAAGTACCCTAAAGATTAGGAAAATTAGTCTGTTGACGTAGAACTGTGCGCGACTATGTACACTATGGTCACTACTGAACTCTGAAAAAATACTACCTCGTAAGTAGAGACTTTCTGAGGGGGATTAGACATGCTGCTGCTGCTGCTGCTGTACAATAGAACATGAATTACCCATAGTAGATCTATACAGGTGGAGCTGGGGAAGGTGGAGGGTTTCTGAAAGCACGCTGCACTGCTACAGCAAATGCTGAAGAATTTGAAGTTTGAGCAGCGAGCTCATTGGCTACTGATACAGCAAGAACCAATCACCTCTGCCCTATAGATAATTGAGTTAAGGACTGCGCCATCTAAAGTTTTATGACAGAACTTTGTATTACAATTTATAATAGGCTATATTAAAAAAACTTTTTAATTGTACTAATATTTCACAATATTACTGTTTTACTGTATTTTTGATTAAATAAATGCAGCCTTGGTGAGCACAAGAGACCTCTTCAAAAACATAAATAAAATCCTTTTCCACTGATCACATCTACTATGTTGAATCTTGATTTGTTTTACTAGACAATTTCTCCCACATCTTTTTCCCTTCATTTGTGTGCCCATGTTTCTCTACACGGTTATCCTCAGTACCTCGCTCTTCTTGACTGAGGGGCTTTGAGAGCATTATCAAAGTTTGAATTTAATAAATAAATCTCTCTGCTTCTCATCTGAGCTTTGCTTTGTGCTTAATTGCACTGTATTGATTTTCTGTTTGTAGTCAGGGCTGAAGTGCATGTTGCTGGGGTCTCATTCTCAATACAATCAGGAGCACAAAGTGAACCTTGGTACCTCTCGTTCCCCTTGTTTTCACTTCCTTCTTCCCCATAATGCATCAGAAAAAAGGACAAACCAATTTGGTTCAGGGCCAATAGGCTGTGTCGGCCAGGGTTATGTCATCAAGCCAGCAAATACCTCTGAAAAGGTTTTAAACTCTTAGGTATGTGGGTCTAAAATGAAGTACTAGAAATCATTCTGAAGTTTAACTGGTTTTATAGGATTGTATGCCAAACCTTTAAAAAAAAATGCGTTTGGTTTGTATATTGATGGATAATGTATTATATACTATATGAATAAGACCACCAGTGAAAATTCTTCAGTTTTGCATTTTTGTAATTCAATACTAAAATTGGCATTACAAATTATATTATCTTCATAACCTTTTGAGTCTTTAAGATGTTTAATTGACAGGGCCGAATTTACCTCATATTGTGACAGGCAAAATAAATGTTCTGCCTGACGGCGGTGATATTTGAATTTTTTCTTAATTTATTGTAATTGTCTTAAATTTTAGCATTAGAGTGATATAATGATAGCAAATATTAATGAATAATTATTAATTATTAAAATAATAATAATTTTAAAAATATTTTTTTTTCCTCATTGTCATTGGGCCCTTACCACAGCCCATATATATATATATATATATATATATATTTGTCATTTGTTTGTTTAGTTTCCATACCACACTCACAACCCCCCCTTATATAAATATATATATATATATATATATATATATATATATATATATATATATATATATATATATATATATATATATATATATATACCGCATACATGTCAGGGATATTCTGTCATTTGTTTTTTTAGTTTCATTATGGAGTTTTAGTTAGCTTCTCATTATTTCCTGTTGTCTTTGTTCATGTTTCCCGCCATCATTAGTTGCTATGGATATTCATTTGATCATCCCACCTGTTAGTCTTTAAGCTCTTTATCTGTGTATATTTAAGTTACTCCTTTCTCTGTCTTGATTTTCGGTTATTGTTTGTGTTAGTACACACTGTGTGGCACTACCTGTAAAACTATCTCAGTTTAATTTATTAAAATACCTTAATTTTTGAAGTCTTCTTCAACTTTTCATCATATGTGGACTTTATACACAGCTAAGCATGACAGAATATATATATATATATATATATATATATATATATATATATATATATATATCTTTTCTATTATTTTTAAATAGTTTTAAACAAAATTGTATTTTATCTTTTATTGTTCCAGTATTTTGAAAGGTTTCAAAACACGAATGTGAACTTCACAAATGACATTTTACTCTCAAATGATGTCCTTCACCTTTCACTGAGACGGTGGAGAAAATGATGGGTTGTACTAAGACTTTGCATACCACAGCATAATTAAATATGATGAATGCAAATAAGGCTTAACACAATCTCGAAAATGGCACTGAGGATCTCCAGTGACAACACGGGCATACCTTTCTTTCTTCTCCTTTCCAGGGGGAAACGCATGTGTATTTTCATGTGAAAAGGCAAACAATTGACGAACCCCTACTCTGGTTGGGGACTTGACATTTCCTGTCATTACTGACACAATGCACTCCATTAGAGCATGAATGGCAATTACACACAATGAAAAATGTCAGGAGGATTGCACCACGCTGGCCTGTTTGGCGCTCTGAGAGCTTGTCTATCGCTGCTTTCTCTCTCTCCTCTCCGACACATCCTATTGCTCAGTGAACAATGGCGGGAATGTAAGACCACACATCATTAGTTTACCTACTGTCTGCATTGAATACTTAACAAACACAAATATTATTTTTATCTAAGTAGTTGGACTTCCTCTAGCTTTACATTTTGAAGGAGTGACCTGAGCCATATCTAGTGTGTGTGCGTGTGCGTATCTGTGCGTGTAAACACCACTCCCCTGGCCTCAAGACGCCGGTTCGAATCCCGCTCAGGGGTGCGTTTCGAAAAGCATCTCTATCCAACTAAGGTCGTGAGTTCCGTCCTTATCAGCATAGTTCAAAGAGTTGGTGTTTCCCGAAATTACAGTTCCAACAAACATTCGCTAGTTGATTTCTTCAATGATGCGAGTCACGTCGTTGTACGGGAAACACACCTCTGAGCATACCATTTGCATGGTGCTTCTGTTATCGCAATATTATATAACAGTAACACTACCGGTTAAGAGGCACGCTAAAGCGTTTTTTAGTGTCCTTGTTAGTGTGGCCGCCTCTCACGCCGGAGACCCCGGTTTGACTCCTGCTCGGAGCGGGTGGAGTAGCACCAGAAAACCATTTGCATGGTTCGTCTATCACAATATTTGATAACACTAATATTTTACAACAAGATGCTATGGCATTGACTCCATATACTAATATTAGTGTTTTGATCTCATATAGCGAACCATTTAATTTTATTTCTACCCTTTCAGACCCAGGGACCCAATCCATAGACACCCAATATTAAAGGATAGATTGTCTAATAATTTAAATCATTGTTTATGTATGTATATATTTTATTTATTTGTAATATATATTTTAATTTTATTTTATTTTATTTTTAATTTATTAATTTTAATTTTTAATTTATTTTTATTTTCCTTTGGATGACCGTCCTTCGAATGAGACTTTAAACCGAGGTCTTGACTCTCTGTGGTCATTAAAAATCCCAGGATGTTCTTCGAAAAAAAAGTAGGGGTTTAACCCCGGCATCCTGGCCAAATTTGCCCGTTGGCCTCTGTCCATCATCATGGCCTCCTAAATAATAATCCCCTTATATACTGATTGGCTTCATCACTTTGTCTCCTCTCCACCAATAAGCTGGTGTGTGGTGGGCGTTTTGGCTTAATATGGCTGCCGTCACACAAGTAGCACCAGAAATACCATGAGCATGGTTCTTCTATCACAATATTTGATAACACTAATATTTTACAACAAGATTTTGCCCACCAATGGTTTCCTGCCATTGTGTCCTCAAGGTTTTACTTGGCATGCAGTTTGGTTCTCCGGTGAATAGCTGAAGGCTTTAGTGCTATTGCTGTGCATCTGTTTCCCTCTCGACAGTGACCTCACCTCTAAGCATGTAATTTCCCAGGTTGCAGTTTTTCTTTAGATGTATTTCAGGCTTCTTACCTCATGGCAATTGAACCCCACGCCACTTAACAACAATGCATTTTGCTTATCAGAAGGCAATAAGTGCTTTTCCAATGTCAGAGGTCAGAGGTTAAGCCTTTTAGGGTCACCGGGGTCAAGATACTTGTGTGGACAAAACACATGTGATGTACTCCATCATTTTCCCTTCGAGGTCGTTATCTACAGTCATCGGATGGTAAATTCTTGAGGTCAATGTAGAAAAAAAGCTTTTAGTTTCTTCAGTTCATGAGTTCAATTTTTTGTATTCATCTTGTGCAAACATTTTAAAGTTTGCTGTATCTTAACATTGAATGTGTGTTCGCCAAGTATTCGTCACATTCATTGTGGGTAAAATGCTTTAATTTGTTTTTAAATCCATTAAGTTTAGTCTGTTCAATATATTTTTGGCTTTGCTAAGCAACATTGGATGTTTTCAGTATGTTCAGCAAAGGAAAGTGAGCAATAAATTATATCGCTCCGAGTCCAAAATCTACTTCTGCCATCCATCTTTGGAGGCCAAAACAAATCACATGCAGTGCCCTGCCATCTTCATGTAGATGAAGTTTATTTTAAACTCTAAGCAGCCAGATCTTTTATCTGCTGTGGTTTGATGTTTATTAACATTTTTATCAGTCTTAGACTGGATTGTGCTGTTTTTCTTCTAACCATAGTAGAGCTATTTTACCTCAGCTTTATGATATGTTAGTTTAAAAAAATGTATAATATGGTTTCTTGTGTTTGTTTCCTTGGTTTTATTGTATTTATATGATATTTGTATTTTTGTAATTAAATTTTTGCCTTAGATGCTGACATGACATTAAATCTATCTATCTATCTATCTATCTATCTATCTATCTATCTATCTATCTATCTATCTCAGCTTTAAGACTCAAGCCACCTTAACAAAACACTCATTAAGCATGTGGACTGTTGTAGACTGCATAATGGATGTGTTTTGCTTCATTACTGTAATGAAAATGTGATTGTAGCAGTTTAGTTACTCATACAGAACACAAATCCAATACAATTAATACACAAATCCTGTTAAATTCACAGTAAAATAAATGTGTTTTTTACAATCTGGTATTTGGAAGATTTGGTAACACTTTACAGTAAGATTCCATATATTAACAATAGTTAGCTATATTAGTTAACATGAACTTAAAATGAACAATACTTTAACATAATTTATTAATCTTAGTTCATGTTAATTTCAACATGAACTAATACAGTTTTTCTGTTACATTAGTTAATGCACTGTGAAATGAAAGCTTTAGCATAAAGTTCTGCCAGGAAGACTTAATTATTACGTCACTTATTACCTTCACATCTATCCAATCACGTCCTTATACTCGCTGTATAAAAGATTGGTACTTACACACGTTTGAGTTCGCAGATGCTGTCGCGACAACTACCTCCATCCTCCCCACCACCACCAGGATGGTCCTGTCCATAACTCCCCGGCGGGTCTGCTGCGCCCCTGCCTTCATCTTCAGGCAGGAAATGCAGATCCGCTACCCTCGGATCATGAATTACGGACGGGGCCTACGCCAAAGAACTTTATAAATAATTGCTTGCTGGGCTGTTGGTAAATGTATGCTTTGTTACATATCTCCCGAGTCTTTCTGGTAGAACTAACAAGAAGAATTGTATTTTTATTAATATTACATTAACAACAACTATTAAATGCTGTAAGAAATATATTGCTCATTGTTAGTTCATGATAGCTAAATAACTGTTCACAAATGTGATCTTATAAAGTATTACAGAAGATTGTATATACAGTACCATTTACAGTAATTTTGGAAATTTGTGTGTACAGTTTCACAGAAACATTTGTTCTTTTTTACAGTTTTACTGTACATTTTTTTACCTTTTTTTAATGATTTTTTACCGTATACCGTAAACGTCTAAAATCAGTCTCTCATTACAGTTTCGTACACATGTAGTTCACTTTGTTTGACTGCTCTTTTTGGTATGTTGGGATTTCATATGAACAGTCATTGGTTTGGAACCTGGGTGTGCTCTTTGATACAAATCTTTCATTTGAAATTCACGTTTCTAGTATCTGTAAAACTGCATTCTTCATCTTAAAAATATATCTAAATTACGTCATTGGCTCTCAATGACAAATGCGGAACAATTAGTTAATGCGTTCATGATATCAAGGCTAGATTATTGTAATGCTCTGCTAGGTGGTTGCCCTGCACACTTAATAAACAAACTACAGCTGGTCCAAAACGAAGAAGCTAGAGTTCTTACCAGAACCAGGAAGTATGACCATATTAGCCCGGTTCTGTCAACACTGCATTAGCTCCTTATTGAACATCGTATACATTTTAAAATATTGCTGATTACTTAGAAAGCACTAAATGGTTAAGCTCCCCAGTACTTGAGCGAGCTCTTAACACATTATAGTCCTTCACGTCTATTGCGATCTCAAAATTCCGGCCAGTTGATAATACCTATAAAATCTAAATCGACTGCTGGCGGTAGATCCTTTTCCTATTTAGCACCAAAACTCTGGAACAGTCTTCCTAATATTGTCCGGGAAGCAGACACACTCTGTCAGTTCAAATCTAGACTAAAAACACATCTCTTTGACCTGGCATACACATAACACATTATAGACTTCTATAATTCAATGTTAGGCTGCATAGATTAGGTCAACCGGAACCGGGAACACTCCCCATAAATCCTGATGTACTCGTTACATCATAAGAAGAATGGCGTCTACGCTAATATTAGTCTCTCTGTTTATCCCGAGGTTTACCGCAGTCCGCCGAATCCAGGCCGTATCCAGATCTCATGAAGGACCTGCGCTTGAACACGACGACAACGCAGTCCTGAAGTGTCAACTAGTCTCTCCCCTGTGAAGGCCTCCTTCCCTTCCCTTTACCTCTGTACAGATAAAACGTTGTCAAAATAGTTTCGGTTCACATGGATACGCGGAAGCGATAAATAATTCTGTATTATAGATTTTTAAGGCCAGACAAGTAATTTGTTGAGGTCAAGTTGTAAAAAAAGACGCACGCCTGTGCACATATATATTCAAATGGGCATGCCTATAGACTGAACACGTAATACGCATGTGCACGCCATCAGCGTTTTCACAGGTTTGCGTTTTTAAAGCTTGCGCAGAGATTAAAATTGTTTATTATTATTCTTATTTATTCGATTTATTTTTTTTTTAGCCATGGCTCAATTTACTATCCCGACCTCATACAGTACAAGCCTCAGACCAAAAACAGCTGATCATGGGTCCACCTTAACCTGCTGCAAGCCACCACCAACCCAAACACATCCTTAGGCTCATTGATCCTTTCTGCTGTCAGATAACAGGAAGCAGGAACAGGATTAAACTTGTTGTTGTCTGTTTGATTAATCCAGCTTCAGTGCTAAAAGTGAATGATAAAGAAGTGAATGAACCTGAATCACAAATAGTAGGAATTATCTTGTTGGTAACTAGTGATTTAGTAGACTCTTTCCCCACTTCACATTACAGTACACTTACAAAGGCAATCCACTCAGAGCAACCTGAGGTTAAGTACCTTACTCAAAAGCACAATGGTTTTTACAGGGATTAAACCAGCAACCTTACGTCCCAGTTGCTAAGTGGAAAAATTTGTCCTAATGTGCTTGAGATGCTTGTCTTGATCATTTAAAACAGATGGTAATCTGTTGATAATTTAAAACCCATGTATCCCTCACAAGCACCACAGCTTGATGTTTCAAGAGCATGTGCGCCAGTTGTTTGACCACTGGGGACAAGTTTTTATTTGTTTGTTTGTTTGTTTGTTCGTTCGTTCAAGGCAAGGCAAGGCAAGGCAGGTTTATTTGTATAGCACATTTCATACACAATGGTAATTCAAAGTGCTTTACATAGAAGAAATTAAAATAATCAAAAGAAATCAGAATAATTAAAACAGTTTAGAATAAAATATAAAATACAGAAATAATCAAAAGAAATCAGAATAATTAAAACAGTTTAGAATAAAAGATAAAATACAGAAATAATCAAAAGAAATCAGAATAATTAAAAAGCATAACAGTACAAACAGTCGGACGAACAGTGGCACAGTGCTCATTCAGTAAATGCACAGTTAAACAGATGTGTTTTGAGTCTGGATTTGAATGTGACTACTGTAGGAGCACATCTGATCTCTTCTGGAAGCTGGTTCCAGCTGCGGCTGGCATAGTAGCTAAAAGCAGACTCGCCATGCTTAGAGTGAACCCTTGGTATTTCTAGCTGATGTGATCCTAGTGATCTGAGTGATTTGTTGGGTTTATATTCAGTAAGCATATCTGCAATGTATTGAGGTCCTAGGCCATTGAATGATTTATATACCAGTAATAATACCTTAAAATCAATCCTAAATGTAACTGGCAGCCAGTGTAAAGACCTGAGGACTGGTGTGATATGTTCATATTTTCTGGTTCTGCTCAGAATCCTAGCAGCAGCGTTCTGTATGAGCTGCAACTGTCTTATGGTCTTTTTGGGAAGGTCAGTGAGGAGTCCATTACAATAATCCACCCTGCTGGTGAGGAAAGCATGCACAAGTTTCTCTAAGTCTTGACTGGAAACAAAGCATCTAATTCTTGCAATATTTTTCAGGTGATAATATGCTGATTTAGTTATTGCTTTGACATGACTACTTAAACTAAGGTCTGACTCTAGAGACACACCAAGATTCCTGACTTGATTTTTAGTTGTTTGACCCCTAGACTGAAGGTATGCGTTCACCTTGAGAACTTCATCTTTGTTTCCAAACGCAATGACTTCAGTTTTGTCTTTGTTTAACTGAAGAAAGTTTTGGGACATCCAATTGTTTACTTCATCAATGCATTGGAACAGAGAGTTAATGGGGCTGTAATCATTAGGCGATAGGGCTAAGTAGAGCTGTGTGTCGTCTGCATAGCTGTGGTAAGCGATTTGGTTCTTTCTCATTATTTGGCTCATTGGGAGCATGTACAGGTTGAATAGGAGTGGCGCAAGAATTGAGCCTTGAGGGACTCCGCATGTCATGGGTGTCCACTCAGACTTATGGTCTCCTATACTCACATAATAACCTCTCCCTACCAAGTATGACCTGAACCATTTTAGGACTATCCCAGAAAACCCGACCCAGTTTTCCAGCCTGTCAAGAAGTATGTCGTGATCGACAGTGTCAAATGCAGCACTGAGGTCGAGTAGTACCAGCACTGATAATTTGCTTTTATCAGTATTTAAGCGAATATCGTTTACTATCTTTATGAGAGCTGTCTCTGTGCTGTGGTGCGGTCGGAAACCAGATTGAAAATTGTCAAAGTATCCATTTGAGCTTAAGAATTTGTTCAGCTGATTGAAGACAACTTTTTCAATGATCTTGCCTATGAAAGGAAGATTTGAGATCGGTCTATAGTTGTTTAATATGGTCTTATCCAGATTGCTTTTTTTCAGGAGGGGCTTGACAACTGCAGTTTTCAGGGAGTTTGGAAAACTCCCAGAGAGAAGTGAGGCATTTACCACTTCTAGGAGGTCTGCTTCTAAGCTGTGTAACACCTTTTTGAAAAAAGATGTGGGAAGTGCGTCAAGGGTGCAGGTTGATGTTTTAAGGTGCTGTACGGTTTCTTCCAAAATGTTGCCTTCAATTTCTTCAAAATCAGACATAGTGACTACTTTCTCAGGTTGTGGTCTGAACTGCCTGACCCCAGCGCAACTCAAGGATGAGCTGATCACCTTTCTGATATTATTGATTTTCTCAGAGATAGAGAAATAAATGCATAAATGTTCAAGCATTTATGCATTTACTTATGATTTATTAAAGCATGCATGTTCTTATTTAAGCATTTATATTAAAAACATGTATGCATTTAAGAAATTATTTATTACGAATTGGTGTATTTAGGCTATTTAAACATTTTTTTATTTTTTTATCTGTTTATCCATTTATTCATTTAAGCATGTATTGTTTGTTTGCTAATGCATTTGTTTAAGCATATATGTGATTCTTATTTGTACATTATTTTTTATTACTTATTTGTTTGTGTATTTTTATTTCTTTATTTTGTTAATTTATTTATGCATTTAAGCATTTATTATGAATTTGTGTATTTATTTAAAGGGACACCAGGCAGGAATCCCGTTTTTGTCAAACAGCGACCCCTAGAATCGCTGTGGAGCACTTGTATTTAACGTTACTGTCGTAAATTTCTTTTGCCAAGTGTGTCAGAGGTTCTGGGTTCTAATCCGTACTAGTAGTATAGTTTATTTTCCTCATCAAAACCGATTGTTTATTAGTGGTTGTATTTCAAGCAGGGACACGTTTTTTGTGCATTAGGTTTTGTGATTTCACCGTAATAAATATAGAGTCTCTCCTCAACGGATTGAGGCGCGCGTTTGTGTGAAGACTGTGCGCGTCACAACAGAACACTCTATCCGCGCCACTGATCGCAGCGGCAAAAAGCACTTTGGTCACTTGATTTCAAAAACAACACATTTCAGATCGCCTCTTATTTAACAAACGAACGAAATTAATGCTCTACTAGAATTACCTGGAGATGTTTTAATTGTTTGTATGGGTAACTTACATCCGTGCCGCGAGATGTTTCAATGGGGACATATAACACCCGCAAATTACGCTCGTGTCTGACTCCTCGCTCGGTCAGTCTGCCGTTTCCTCTTTCTCTGTTCCTTCGACAATGCTTTCGGCATCTTATATGCCGGCTCAACCATGACGATAGTGTGACAAACTCGATCCCTCTCTACCTTCCTGGATGGGGGCGTGTATGTGTGCAGTGCCGTAAAGGAATATGTTACATCGCGAGAGCTGATATCACGCGATACTTCCTGAGGCTGAGGCCGGCGGCCCGCCGCACCAAAGTTGCAAGTGAGATTTTTCCACTCACAGGCACCAGGGGGGTGCGAGAGGGCCACCATTCAACCCGAAAGAAGTCATATACCCATTTCAATAACTCTGAAGCTGTTCAGTTAAGCTAAAAAAACTGCATAGAATCCCTTTAAGCAATTATTTTGTTTTTATGCATTTGTTTATTTATGCATTTATTTATGCATTTTTTTATTTATACATTATTTTTTATTTTATTTTTATTGCTCGATTGTTTATTTATGCATTTGTTTAAGTATTTATTTATTATGAATTTATGTATTTATTTAAATATTTATTTATTTGTGCATCTGTTTATGCATTCATTAATTTATATAAGCATTTTGTTTGTTTGTTTATGCATTTGATTATTTAAGCACTTATTTAGGCATTTTTATTTATACATTATTTATTTGTTTGTTTTTATTCATGCATTTCTTTATTTGTGCATTAGTATATTTATTTATGTGCTCATTTAATTTAACTATCCATGACAGTTAATGATCAGGTCCCATTAGGTCTCTCTGTCTTTTGGACATTTTCTGTTTAGCTGTTTCTTGTCACTGACACACCACTATTTGTCCCTTACACAAGCAACACATAAGTGTGCACAGCTCACAACTACCCTCCGGCAGGTATAGCTTTATAAACACACATGCACATTCTCACACCTTCTAGACCTCATGAATACTTGAAAAATATTTATGTACAGTAATCACCTGTTATAGCACCTAGTTGCCCTTGGTGATGTGAAACTGTCACCTATCAAAAAAGACTCTTCTTACCTGCAGCCAATCAGGGCCTGCGCCTGACAAGTGACCTTGCTGCTGAGCAGCTGATTGGCTGTGTCAGAACTGTCAATCTCTTCAAGACCCTGACAGTAAAAACAGAGCAGAGATATGCACGGAGTAACAAATAAAAGAGATGCGGGAGGAAAGCGAGTGAAAGGAAACCCAAAGAAAAATCTTTATCTATTCATTCTTTTTTTAAATAATACCTTCAAAATATGACAAACAAAAAATAAGAACTGTATTCTAACTAATAGATGATGAAGAAATTGATCTCAATTGTAAATGTAGTTTTACCTCAAAAAAATCGTTTTACAGAATTTGACCAAGATGGATGTAACCCCAAATTTAAGGCCTGTTGCAAATAAATGGCAGATCATAGCCTGATATTTTGGTGTGAAGAAGTTCAGATGGATTGTTAGTGGTGGAATTACAAAAGATTTGGTGGAATTACAAAAAAAACTGTTTATTTAAATAAGCCAACAGGAGGTCTTTTGCTGTTTCTAATGTCATATGGGACCTTAGAGTTTGACCTTATTGTTTCAGGCTCAGATTAAACATTGACCTTTTCACATCCTCCTCACACCCGCTGACCTCTACTGATGTCATCTCAACCCCTTACCTCACCCCCGTTTTCCTGTAGTCTAATTTTAGATGCAAGACAAAACTTTCCTTTCAGTCTAAGAGCACTTAATAAATTACCCCCACTTTTCTGTTTTCTCTTCTGTCTCCGGTCTTTTCTCTTTTTTGAATATTGCTTTTGAGACTTGATGTATTTTAAAAGGCTTTAAGGGAGATGCATGTGCAGACGTTCTGAAGTAACTGCGTGGACGGTCCATAAAGGAACTGCTATTTTAGTCACTCATTGTGAGTGAAGAAACACGTCAATACCAGAACTGAAAAGGCCTGCCTGCCTGCCTACTTAACCTCAGAGCTTTCATGAAAAATTCTCATAAATTACAGGCTGCCACTAGCATTAAGTCAGGTAATTTTCCCTTGTGATTTTTTTCTTCTTCTTTTCTCTTTCCCCGACACACAAAAAGTCCTGTGACCTCTTCTGCAAAAGAACTGGCTGACAATGAAAAGATTTTATTCTTCTTTTTATTTCGCAAAAATGAAAGAAATCTTTATTAAATATGTGTTATTTATGCAGTCTTTGGAGGAATGTGCTGTGTTAACCATAATTTTTAATGCATATCATAACATAAAACCAGAAAAATTACTTCTGTCTTCAATGATTTATGAAATGTATGACTTCTTAGACATGCAAATTGTTTTTTGGAAATTTGTTATCATCTGAAGATGTTTAATGTTGCAATACATTTATTTTCACACTTTTTTTTTAGGATAGGTGAAAGACAGAAAACTGCAAGGAGACAGAGAGGTTAAACATTTATTTTATTAGTGTACAAGTATATTACTCATAATAAAATGTATTAAAAATAAGATGGAAATTAAATAAATGTATAATTATACATTAATAATGTCTTATTGCTACAATTTCTATAATATGTCTTCGTCATCATAAAGTATGTAAATACATTAACATTAAAGGTACACAATGTAAATGTTCAACAACAAAAAATTAAATAATGAGTCAATACATCATCAATACTTCTTCCAAAACTTGTTTTTGTCTTACCCTGATTCACTATGGTAAGCCTGTCATAAATGTTTATATTTTAGACCTGACTCGATGGTTTTCGCTGGAAATTGCGTACATACTTCACTCGCCCGTGCGTGTCTCGTCACAACCGTAATTACTTTAACGCATGTATGGTGTGAGAGTGGCATAGATTAGTTGTAAACGAGCGAAAAAGGTTGACATGGAGCCGCTAAATCTCAAACCTCAGGGAATCGCCGTTTTAAACAAAATGTCGAACAAGAGTCTGCTGGAAAAATGAGAACACGAGAGACTTCATAATAAAACAAGAATCAGCTTTAGCTTGGCTTTTCCACAGAGCCGAAGCCCAACCAAAACAATGTTCTTCTGCAAAATGCATGCAGTTTTGTTTTTTAACCGCCAGAGGACCAAAGTTACATAGTGTACCTTTAATATTAATGTTAAATACATCTAAATTTGGAAGAAGTGCTTCCTACTCCATGTCTTTCTCCACCAGACCTGATAATGTTGAAGATCTGTGATGTTACCCTTTGTTTTACATTCATAAAAAATAGAAAACCTGTTTAAATTACAAACAGTATCAAGCAGTACATTTTGATCAGATAATGTACTGTTGCATATACTGTGCAATGTATGAACAGGATTCAGTCCACAAGCACTTTCTGCAATTTCATCAACTGGTAGGCCTATGTCATTTTAAGGTTGCACATCAACTAAAACACTTGTCAGATGTTCTCAACTCCACCTGTAAATTTCCACAACATAATCCTTTGTTCTGGCCTTGGAATTTACATTGGGAGTGACAGAAGTGCTGTTTTGGTTCACACGTGCGAGAGGTTGGATGAATGGAGGTTGGTAGTAAGCGACGGCAGAGAACGTATGGGTTGGTGAGCAGAACAAGAACAGAGACGAAGGAGATTTGCAGTGCATTGCAAAACAGCAAAGAGCAGCGGTAGTGACACAGGGGGTTATAAATAGATCTCCATATATAGAGCCAGGGGCTACTTGGCTGGTGAGGGCGAGCGCTCGCTACAGTAATCACGGATGATTTATACCTGGTCCGGTGAGGTGCCGCGATTCTACACCTGAATTCTGCCACACGTGGTGTCAATTATGTGATTAAAGATCAGACGGTGGCTGTGTTTACAGACGGCAGTAATATGACCACAGGCCATTTTTTGGGGATAAGAAAATTGCTGTAAGTAAGGCATGTGAAACATTTTTCGAATTTTGTCATATTATTTAATACGTGTAGACACTTTAATCGGGCTATAACTCTCTATTTAGTTTGTGAGCAACTGGCAGGATATGGCAGTCAAAGCACTTCACGGCACGTGCTTTACATTCTTTATATGCAGTCATTAATTAGACCGTGGCATGAGAGTAAATGGGGAATTTGAACGAAAAAGTTGAATAAACAACCTATGTAAACAAATTCAAAACCTTTGTAAACAACTTAATTTGTATATTGTCTTATTCAGAATAAATGCACAATGTAAACATTCAGTTGTGTGTGAAGCTGAGAAATAGTAACATAGGCTACCAGAAAATAATGCCGCTGTTCCTGTGAAATATTATTTGTATAATAATAATAATTCAATTAACTGACTGAAAATATTGTGATGAATGTGCCTAAAGGGTAGCCTATAATTGAAAAAAAGGCTTCCTGCCATTGATATTGGCTCTTTTAACTGAAAGGCTGGATTTCCTTTACCTTCAGCTGTCATATTATGCATTACAACTTCATATCAGTGAGCGTTTTTGTACAGTAAGCTAACAGTAATTGGAAAGTTCAGATATTTTTCACACATTAAGCTTTTTTTAGCTAACATTTCAGGTTGTGGGTTTTAGGGCACCTTAAAGTAAACACACTGACATTTCAGCATTTTAATTAGCCATCTGAGAATGATTCAGAGCAAAAGCAGTGTTAGCGTTAGACAGCTCAAAAACAGCACAACTATAAACTTAGTTAAAGTTACACACACAACTCTACTATCTGAACTCTTAATAGCACATGCTAATTCACAACCTAATAAAGAACCAGTTAATTGTCCGAGCATGTAACATGTCCCGTAAGGACGTCTGGGAGCTCGCCTTACTCCCAGAGCTGGATGACCTAGAATATTTATTTTCATCTTATTCCAATTTTAGCCCACAAATAATGCACCATGAATGCAACTAACCTAAAAATTACATTTTAATTATTATTTTTTGCTGTTGCACTGCCTTTGATATTTGTTATTTCTGCAGTTATTTCATTTTTTTTTTTCTAAGGAAATGTCTTTGTTCCTATATCCCAGATGGTTCATGGTAAAAAAGAGAAGGTATCTACACTTATTCACATACGAAAAGCTAAATCTGTACTCCAGTAATAGATAGGATATCATGTGTGAATAATTTTATAACTTTATTTTATTTCCATGGCAGTTTATCATTGGCTTTGACTATTTCAGATTAATTTATCCCTAAATGATACACACAAACAAAATGCACTGTAATCAGACAAACTTTCTTGTGTAACTGGATGATTCTCAGCCAGAATAAGCTGTAAACTGGTCCAGACTGTGTGTTTATAGTCAACACAAACAAAGGTTTGGCTGGTTAGCATGTCCCTGTTTGCCCCTGCTGGTAGATGTTGTAACTACACCATCTGAATTAATTTTTCCCATTGACATCCATTTGTTTAATTTTATTTAATTTTGTTTAATTTTATTTAAAAAAAAATGTTTGTATTTTTTTGTATTTTATTTTGTTTTATTTTATTTGTCCTACAAATATAACATGGACTTATTTCCCTTGTCCATTGCCTTTGACGAACATAATTTTTATTTTACTTTTAAGTTCCCTATGGCTTCAGATTTATTATTCACATGGAATACAGTTCAGATGACTGGATCAAATTTTATTTTCTTCCAGTCTTCCAGTCTTCATGGATCCTGATCAATGGATCCTGAGCCAACCAGGCAGCTGTCTTTGAGATGAAAGGGAGTGCTAACGGATATCTCTCTCCAGGTATTACAGACTTCCTTGGACATAACCAACTTTCCCTCCCTGTGTTTTTTGTCTTTGCAATCATATTTTTTGTATGTATATTCACCATCTATATCTCTTTTGTACCCAAAGTCCTTGTCCACCTTGTCCACTCTCTCTTTAAAGAACATGATCATATTATTTTGCCCCTATACTTTCAGTTTGGGTCACCCTCACACCCCTCGCCTGTGTGTGTGTGTGTGTGTGTGTGTGTGTGTGTGTGTGTGTGTGTGTGTGTGTGTGTGTGTGTGTGTGTGTGTGTGTGTGTGTGTGTGTGTGTGTGTGTGTGCGCGAGTGTGAGTGTGAGTGTGAGTGTGAGTGTGAGTGTGAGTGTGAGTGTGAGTGCCAGGGAAGAAAAAAATATCATTAGGGTTTCAAATTGTAGGTAAGTAAAAATACATAATTACTGTATTATTTTTCGGTGAAGTATATTTTCAAACGCAAAAAAACAACAACTTTTCTTTCATACCTCATTTCCATTTCAACACAAACTACGTAAACAGTCACACACACACACACACACACACACACACACACACACACACACACACACACACACACACACACACACACACACACACACACAGAGAGAGACACAGAGTTGTGGTTTCATGTTTTGTGGGGACTTTCCATAGACATAATTATTTTTATACTGTAAAAACATCACTTAGCATGATTTATAAGCTGTTTTCCTCTTGGGGACCAAACATTTCTCCACAAGGACAAGGGTTTTGGATATTGCCATCTTTGTGGAGACATTTTGTTTGACTAAAAACCAAAATGTTTCACTAAAAATTAAACCTGTGGTACCAAATAAATATCAAACCAACTTTGCCCATAAATGGTGATCCTTGTGGCACGAGAAATAACATTTGTGGTATTGATACGCACTTTCATGAGACTGCGTTGTATTTTCAATGACTTTTGACCAGTTTGGCCCAACAGTAATGTTTAGCAGATTTTTGCAGACAGTTTCCCTCATAATGATTTCTGATTAGAAACTGTGTCTCTGTCTTGTACAGTATATTCAGGCAGCAGCTCCATCTTAAGTTTAGCACGGCAGATCTCGTGACTATTCGCTCACACACTTCTGTATACATATAATGTAAATGCTGCAGTTCCCAGTATAAGGAGCCCTTGTGTATACACATCTGGACGTACACACACACTTAGCTTCCTCTGTACATACTAAGATTCAAGCTCCCCTGCTTGTGCTGCAAAAACAAGCAGCTCCCGTTAGAGGCCTGGAATAATGGCTCCATTTTTCTCTCTTACTCTCCCTCTCTTTCTGTTTCTTTTTTTTTCTCTCTAAGACGGGCCATTCTTTACATCCCATGAATACTGCATAAAGCTAGCCACGCGCCTACTAGTCCTCCGGGGCCTTCCCCAGACACAGGCGGGCAGGCCTAGGCCTACTCAAAGAGCTCTCTCGCCTTTATACTTGTGTAAAGCGTTCACACAGAGCCTACGGACTGCTCAGAGTCTAAACCGGCAGAGCTGAGTTCATAACATACAGTGAAGTGCAGGACAGGTTTGGCCTATTCTGTGTAAGTTTGTCTTAAGGCCACACATACATATTTATGCGGCCACATTGCACATGAATTGAAACAGTCTTATATTTATTGAAGCTACTAAACTGCTTACATTATCATCTGAACCTCAACTGGAGACTGTAGAAATCTTCCACACAAAAACACTGCATACATATGGTCAAGAAATCCAAATGCAATGTAGTTTTTACATAACTTGCACCCTGAACAAAATTAATAACTTTTTTATGATGAAGAACATCAAACATGTTGGCCTTGTCATACTGTACGTTCATTTTAACATTAGCAATTTATACCCTTTTTTGTTACTACTTGTTGAATTTCCGGTGACAGAAATGATGGTTCATTCTCTAATATTGTTTGTTTTCCATTAAAAAAAAAAAATTGAACAGTGTGTATATATTATGACTTATATAAAAATATGAATCAGCACAACACTGATAATAATGGCTGCTGAAAATTTAGCTTTGCCATCACAGGAATAAAATATATTTTAAAATAGAAGTCAGTTCTTTTAATAATAGTTTACAATATTGCTGTTTTTACTGTATCTTGGTCAAATTAATGCAGCCTTCTTTTAAAAACCTTAAGAAATCTTGCTGGCCTGTGTATACACACGTATGTGTTGTGTTTTTTTGATGTTTTATGGGGACTTTCCATGGACATAATTTACATTTGGTAGACACTTTTATCCAAAGCGACTTACATTGCATTTCAAAGTACACATTTAGATACTTATCAGTTCTTGCTTTCCCTCGGATTCAAACCCATGACCTTAGTGTTGCAAGCGCCAACGCTCTACTGTTTGAGCCTCAGGAAATAATGATTTTTATTCTGCACTGTATATTCTATCCCCTTACTCTAACCCTAAACCTACCCATCACAGAAAACTTTCTGCATTTTTACATTTTCAAAAAACATCTCTTAGTATGATTTATGAGCTGTTTACACACACACACACACACACACACACACACACACACACACACACACACACAGACAGTGTATAAAACATATAAATGTATTCATATATCTCAGCTCCAGCAGCAGCTTTTGCATGTGTCTCATTCCCTCTGAACAAAAACTCTTAAAAATATATGGCTTTTCAACAAATCCATAAGAAAAACTACCGCCTCCCACATCAAAGTGAAAATTATACTATTGTAAGAGTCGCTGCTGAGTGAGTGATTGGAAACATGAGCTGCAGCTACATTACAAGGCAAATAATATTGTAAACTATACACACTTGCATGCTGTTCTTTGCTTGTCTTTGTGATTCTTTCATGTCATCTGTATTTATTGTGGCTGTTTGAACTGACAGCATGCGAGTGTTTGTGTGTGTATGAAAGAAAGGCAGGGCAACGCTATAAGTCCAGATGTAACACATCAGTGAGCGGCAGAATTTGATTGTGTGCGATGGCCCTGAGGTTTTGAGACGCTACAGAGGCGTGTGCCACAGATACATGAGGTCATCAATTTAACCGACAGACTTTATTTGTCTGTTTCTTTCCCTTCCCGCTCTCAGTTTTTGCCCACGCACATAAACACGACATAAACACATCTCCAGCGCTCTCACTCTCTTTCATTTATCTTTTTGTGCATGTGAGATATATGTTTTGTACAGTAAATCATAAACAGGCTTTTTATGTATTTCAGTAATCTGCTTCTCGGGTCCAGTAGAAGATCTGACTGGACCGAAGCAATGAGGACGGTCATTCTCACTATAGGAGGTGCATTTTCATATCTTCAGTAAATTTGTCTTAATAGATGAGATAAAATATCCACAATAATTGAAGATGAAAATCATATAATTTTATTTGTTTTCAATATGTCATCTTGGATAAAATGTTTCTTGAGCAGCAAATCATCATATTTGAATGATTTCTGAAGGATCATGTGACACTGAAGACAGGAGTAATGATGCTGAAAATTCAGCTTTGCCATCACAAGAATAAATTACTGCAGCCTTGGTGCACAGAAGAGACGTCTTTCATTTAAAAAATCTTACTGCCCTTAAACATTTATACAGTAGTGCATTTGAAGATTGTGCAATAAACTTAATTTTTTTTGTTGCAATAAACTTATATTAAACAAGACTTTTATATTGTACTGTTTCTGACTTGATTATGCCATGCTTTGTGGGACGAGGAGTTCATTCCATTATCATTTTTGATACATTGAATGCCGTATAATTCGCTTTGGATAAAAGCGAGTGCCAAATGCATAAAAAATGTAAAAATGTTGCCATTTTGTTTTCAGATGCTATGTATGCAACTTTTTCTCATAATTGTGACTTTCTTATCTCACAATGTAACTATTTCTTATTTATTTTAAACTTTATCTTACCGTTAAACAAGATTCTATTTACATTAGCTTATAAAATTATTATTTTTAAAGTAATAATTTTATTGGTTTGTCCTATATGATGTGTACATATTTCAATTTCCATCCCATTATTTAACAGTGCCGTAATGACATCATCCTTCATGAAGTGACATCATTTTGGCGCGAAAACAACACAAACATCTAGCAATTTTTTTTTTGCATTAGTTGGTATTTCCCATTCCATCCATCTAGATAACATTACAGAAATCTGTATGATATCAACATTTCAAACAAATGTTTCTGTCATGACAATTCTCTGAGAGATTGACATTGTAATGAATATGGCGGTGTTAATTTATTTGGTCTTGGCGGAATAGATCGTTGCTGCTCCTGCTGCTGCTGCAGAGCAAGTACATAGACTTGCTACACCAGAAACATTCACAGACAAGCTGCTGTGAACATGTAAAACATGCTGCTGCTGCACATATAACATACATGAAATAACCCCCGTAGCAGATCAATACAGGTGGAGCTGGGGAAGGTGGAGGGTTTCTGAAAGCGCAACAGCAACCAATCAGCTGCGCTATGTAGATAACAATGTGATTGCTAACTAATTGAGTTAAGGACCTATCAGCCTGCACTATCTAGAGTTTCATGACAGAACTTTGTATTTAAAAGATAGCAAAATCAAGTCAACATATTAAACCATTGTTAAACAATCCTTAATTTGTCAAAAAATAATTTTAGCTCTTTATTTCCATCCGGTTAGGCATTCATTAATTTTATTGCCTTAATGTAAATAATCAATTTATTTAAAATGTTTCTGAAGTCTGAATACCTTTAACAGAAATATGAACATAAAATACAATATTCATTTTTTTTCAAATAGCAGGAATGACCCAGGAATGCTTTTACGAAAGCGCTATGAATAGCTCTCTAGCTCCAAAATATGACAGACAGAGTGAGAAAAAGAAATAGAGATGAATTGGAAGCAGGTGAAGACGGGCGGGAAATAGCTCTGCAGTGAGGAGTTGGCTAAAACATGGTAAATCATGGCCACGGGACAGCAACTAGAAATGCCATTGACAGGATATAAAACATTGCATGTACTCGACTGGGTCTCACTCATTCCACACACACACAATCACGCTGTCTGTGTTCCACATAATGAAGAGACCATCTACCATCTCCTCTCGAGATGGAATAGAGGGTTAAATGGAAGTGGGAAGAGAGGAAGGATGGGGGAAGGGAAGGGGATAGAGACAGATGCTGTGTAGTGATGGAGCAATTGGTAGATGGAAGCAGGAATCAGAGATAGAGTAAATATGCCACACAGGATGTAGTTCTGTTTCGAATTGACCACTGAATGACAACCATGACAAAATTAAATCCACATAAAGTGCACAGAAACAAACTAAAGAGGTGTGAATCCCTTTTAGTATCATTCTGTGTGTGCAAAAGGAGTCATTCCTGAACTTGTGATTGTGATGTACATAGTTTTTTAGATGTTATAGATGTTATAGAAATATAGATGTTAACAGTTTAACCTATTACCCATAATCCTGAAGAAAGCTCAAATACCGAAGGCACTGTCAGCATGCAAAATGTTATAAATATAAGCGTGCAGTAATATTGTGAAATGGTATTGTAATTTAAATTCACTTTTTTTTATTTGTATATATTTTAAAATGTCATTTATTCCTGTCAAAGCTGAATTTTCAGCATCATTACTCCAGTCTTCAGTGTCACATGATCCTTCAGAAATCATTCTAATATGCTGATTTGCTGCTCAAGAAACATTTCATATTATTATCAATGTTGAAAACAGTTCTGCTGCTTCATATTTTTGTGGAAACCGTGATACTTTTTTGTCAGAGTTATAGAATAGAAAGTTCAAAAGAATCGTGTTTTTTGAAATAGAAATCTTTTGTAAAATGATAAATGTCTTTATTGTCACTTCTGATCCATTTAATGCATCCTTGCTGAATAAAGTATTAATTACTTAAAAAAAATGTAATGCCCCCAAATTTTTTAACGGTTGTATATTTTTCAAGATTGTATTTAAAGTTTTTAAAATACATTTTACACTGATAATTGATGACTATAAGTCAATAGATTTATATTGTACTGTTTATATTAGATTATGCCATGCTTCATGAGATAAGTAGTTAATTTACTTATAATTTCTGATAAATGTGGAGCTAGTTGCTGATTGATGAATTATGGTTTGGTACACTGTAAAAAGTGCTGTGATATAACCTTCGGAGTGAGTAGGGCATAGGGATGCTCTTCCGATTGGAATTTGCCATTTAAATGTACACAAAGTCACATTTATATTAAAATTAATAATAGAAGAAAAAACTATTCCTTGAATAAAATCAGTTCATTTAGATGTTTCTACACAAAGAACATTGTTTTAGGTTACCTGACAAATCATTTATAATTTAGGGGATTCACTCCGGTTGTCTCTGCCAAACCTTAGTCACCGCAGCGTTCATGTGGCCAAATAGCTCTAACGTGCATCCAAACAACTGAGAGCTCTGAGCTTTCAAGAAATTAAACAGTGCGGTTTGTTTGCTTTCATTCCAAATGAGTCTGAAATTTCATTAGAACCGAGAGCCCGAGAACATCAAGCCTCTCAATAGGCTTAACGGCACCCATGATTTCTCTTTTCTCATTGAATATGGGGAGACTGTTAAAATAGAATTAATGCATTCTAAATCAAATTGGTTTTCATATTTGTTCCTTTCAAAATATAATGTGCAATCATAGAGTGCATTGGGCCTGCAGTCTGATTTATTTGATTATTGGGGACAAATAAGATGCAGCCTTGTGTATTTCATTGCAGGACTGAGTGATTCAGAGGGATAAGAATGAATGTTTGACAAAGAGTGAAATAAAGACGCTACAGAGACAAACATCGCATGCCGCACACACACAATTCTCAGAGCAAAACACCATCAACAACCACAGCAGGGTGGAAAGCAATGAAACTGTGCTGCTAAAGCAAAGACTTCATGGTCCAGATATATCAAACACTTCTATCTAAAGCTAAACAATATATACATATATTCATGATTCACATGCATTATTCACATCAGAGACCATTTCATGTGGTATATCTTAGGCCATAAAGTCTAAATGCATTAGATTGCTCGTGTATATATATATGGCCATCATGTAGTAAAAATACAGTTGGTTCACCACTGACTAAAATGAATGTTTCATCAGACGCCAGCATGATTACACATACTCTTTTGTCCAGATTGTCAAAGACACGGTTATATTTCATGCCAAAATAAAAAGGAATTATATTTTGCATGAAGAAAATGAAGTCTATTGTAGGAATATTAAGACATTTTATATTATTATTATATTTTAATGTCAATTAAGTTGTTTCTTGTATTTTATTTTAGTATTATATATTATTATATTTTATTAATGTGTTCTATCATAGCAATTAAGCCGATTCTTGTCATAAAAATCTATAAAAAAATTGTATATGATTTTTTAAAAATTAAAATCAGCATAAATGCAACATGCTTCCTCAACTTTTATTTAAACTATATTTATTTTTTATAGAGAGAAAAGGTATTTTAGGGATTGAGGTAATATTTTAAAAACATCTTTTTAAAATGCTTCATTTTCTTTTTCTTCATGTATTTTCTGTGTTTTAAAAATGTGTTAATTGGGTCAGACAGATTTTGTGAAATTCACCTCATTAGATTTTTCTCCTTGTTCTCTTTCATAGTCCAAACTTGTACTTTCTATGCCTTCAAACATGTCGAGCTGTATTTGTTTCACATTGTAGTTGCTGTCAATATCCCATTCTCAACAATAAACAACTTTTCTGTTCTTTCTTGTTTTGTCACACTTTCCGAGGCGATTGGGAGAGAGAGGGAAGATGGAGTGATTGATCCATCTCTGTGGTTCAGTATTAGCGCAGGAGAATGAGATTGAGAGTTCAGCATCTTTGAAGAGAATCAACTTTACTCTGGGTTAAAAAACAACTCGTCCGTCCATCCGCTCTTGTGTGAAGAGGATAAGATGTTTTGTTCGAATGCCAGTTGCACCTCAGCGAAAGAGCAACTTCAATATCACGAGAGCTGTCTTTATAAGATGTTGGCCTACTGTTACAGAACAACAGACCTTTGAAAACCCTGTCAAAACATGACAAGAGGCCAATCCACGTATTGTAGAAGCAGCATTGTGACGCAGTTAGTTCTCACCCTGATCAGTGCTCCAGTTCTCCATGACTTAGGAAAGGTAATACTTGTAGCCTCCACCTTTGGACCCACAGGCGCAGAGCTGTCAAAGCCACAATAAACGAAATACCTGGGTTAAACTTTTCAAATGGAACCTGATATTTTACAAATATAAGACCTACACTACTGTACAAAAGGTTAGTTTTTTCAATGTTTTTGAAAGGAGTTTCTAATACTCACCACCAAGGCTGCATTTATTTGATAAAAAATATAGTACAAAAAGATGATTTTTCAGCATCATCTTCAATGTCACATAATCCTTTAGAAACCATAATAATTTGCTGCTCAAGAAACACTTCTTATCATCAATGTTAAAAACAGCCGTGCTTCTTAATATTTTTGTAGGAAAAATTATATACATATTTTTCCAGGATTCTTCAATGAAAGTTCAAAAGAACAGCATTTGAATTTTTTAATGCCCCTTTAGATCGATTTTTATGTCGTTTTTTGATAAAAGTATTAATTTATTTTTTGGTAACCTTTGAAATGAAATTTTTTAATATATCAACATGTAAATACTGTTTTATTGTTTACAGGGAAGTCAAAATTAAAATAAATGTTAACGTTTATTTATTTATTTTTTAAAAAAAATACTCTCCTTCTACGTTCCATCTCTGCCCTGCCTTTATTTAAATTGGGCATGGTGTACTATGAAGATGTAGATGTTCCCCATTTGTAAAGGCTGAAATACACTATACAACTTTTGCCCAGATTTTTGCACATATTTGCAGTCTGGACAAGACAAGACAGTTGCCGGAAGTCAGAGCCAGTCTCTGATGGATATCAAGCATGTACACAGTTCAGTGTTTGGCTGCTTAGAATCGGGCTGTCAGCCCCTGCTGGTTCATAATGTAATGACACCGTATTGGTTCTCTGCTGATGGCCATTTAAAATTAGCTGTGTATTCGGAAGAAGTCATTTTTTGCAGGAAACTCATTGCAAATATTTCATTATATTATAATAGATAGAAAAAGGTATAGGAAATATGAAAAATGGTTATTTATATTAAATTGTTCTTCACACTAAGACAAATGTTTATTTTAAGAACTGATCACTGAAAGGTTCTTTGGGGAACCAAGAATGGTTCTTCTATGGTGAAATCCTTCTTTGGAACCTTTAATTTTTAAGAGTGCTGTCATTATTGAAGGGTTTTGTGTGCATTCAGACATCAGTCAATCAGTGCCATCATGATGTCATTTTGACTCCAGAATGATTAGACATGTGACCTTTGATGGCTCAGGTGACTGGCTTAAAAAAAAATTGAATATTATGTAATGAGGCTGCGTCCGAAATCACATACTCTCTTCAGGTACTTATTTTGAATAAGTAATTACTCCATGACCGCTAAAATAGTGTGTTCTATATAGTATGATTGTGTAGTATGAAAGTAATCTGGGCGTACATTCATCATGCTGTCATTATCATGTGACCAACCAGCTTCAGTTGTGTCGCTTCACTGCCATTCACAAATCCTCTCTTGTGTCCTCATGGATAGTAGTGTCCATCAAATGCACGTATTGCCAGAAGCAGTAGGTCATCCGGGTACCTAGTGCCTACTCTTTTATGACTACTGTGAATTCTGGCATACTTCTTTTGTCACATAGGCCTACTGTTTATAGTAGGGAAGAATGTGATTTCAGATGCAGCCTGAGCATGAACAAAGATGCAGGTTGTGTGCTTCCTTGGGCATTGAGGTGAATAGGAATGTTCTCAGACAGTTTTTTTCCCTAGGTATTACAGAATGAAAATTAAAAAATGAATCCTTTTGACTGAAATTAATTCAGCACGTCATACAGTGCAATATCATATAAAATCCAATTGTGTTATTTTTGTCTTCGTCTCTTTTCTGATTAGTCTCTAATCCTCATTTCCTATTCCAAAGAGTAATATGTGTGATCACGTCAAAAAGCTGTGCGAGTGACTGTTTGTCCAGGGACAGCAACTTGATAGTAATCTATCCGAGAGCCCCTTGTGCCCCTGCTGCTAGATTTGGGTTAAGTGAAAATCACCCACTTCTCGTCACACAGAACCTATCCCACCCTCCCGGTTAATATGGCTTTTATTCCATTATCATTTTCATGGAGTCATTTTGCCCCTCTTTTATAGAAGGTCATAAAATATATAGTGAATTTTTTAAAGCATTCTGCATAACATTTACATTTTCTTTTGTATAGATGTGATCAGGGGAAGGAGACTGAATAAAACATTCATGTCAGAGGCCATTTCTTCAGTGACATTTGAAGCTGTATCTATCATCTCTCTCTCTCTCTCTCGTGCAGGCAGGGGAAAAAATGATGGTGCAGTGTTTAACGGCGCTCTCCGCAAATATAATTCCCACCCTGCCTTCACATTATTGCCCGCTGGCTAGTCGATGAAAACACATTTTCCAGAGATTAGAGAAAAGTCAAATAGAAATGTTGCCTAGTTGTGAGTGGTTTGTCTGTATGTGTGGTTTGTGAAAATTGAAACATGTCAGTGAAAAATCCACATTTCAAAGATCCACCTTCTTGCGGGAGACAGGTAGTAATGCCATCATTTCACTTAGCAATGGATTTAGAGTGATTTCGACATTAAAAACTTACAAAACTAAATGCAAAAAATTAAGAGCTTTCATTCTGAGTAATTACTATATTTTTTTAACTAACCCTGCCATGATTTTCTGGACTTAGAGACAATAAAGACCATATTTTGGATATGGCATTCGATCTGAATAGGCTGCCAGGTTAGATTCTAGTCTTATTTTCTTTTAAGATTTAATATTCAATCACTAAATGATTTTGCCACAACAATATTAGACATGTGTGAACTGATTTGATTGGTTTGAGTTTTCCAAGGTAGGAAGGGCAAATGCTTTTTCTGATGTTGAATGGGAAAAGCTTAAGATCAAGCCGACATGCTTATTGCAACAAATTATAAGGTTTATAAGGTTTATATTTACAAAGCACTACTGAACATCTAATATATCTACACATATAAAGTTTCTAAATCAAATTTTAGATAAATCGGGCCACAAAGTTTATGACCAAAACTGTAAGAGTAAAATCCTTTATTAAAACTCTTTAAATAATTAAAATAATCAAATTCCAATGCTCTGACATGCTAATAACAAATAATTTTGAAATTAACATGTACAGACCACTTAAACATCTAAAAAGCATCAAGAATGACAATTTTCAAAAGATTATCTCAACTAGAAAAAAATGCTGAGATTTTCAAAACAATCCCTTATAAAGTTGCTAAATCAAATGTCAGATAAAATGGGCCACTAAATTCATTTATGACCAGATTTTTTAAATATATTTTGATGGTTTCTTTCATTAAAACATTAAAAGACTGTTTTTGAGAAATTATACATGCAGTTGTTCTTTAGAGCTCTACACTAATTTCTCTCTCACACACACTAGTTGAGTTTTAGCAAAAGTTGTTTTTAATTCTATATATTATTCTTATTCTGACACTCACAAGTCCAACAGACTGAACCTGCCGCTCACATACATTTAACACATTTAATTGATATGTCATTATGCATGTCATAATGCATGTCCTATAATGGTGTTATACATTAAAGTTACCATGAAATCAAAATTGACTATTTTTATGGAATATTGCAGTGATTATCATAAATTATTTATCCGTGCAAATCATTTTATGTATTTTAATTCATGTGCCCTAATAATCTTTAATCAAAATAACTTGCAGCGACATCTCTTCTCTGATGACATGTTTACTGGCGTGGGTGCGGAACAACCTGTAGCTCACATGAGTTCGACCAATAGCAAACCACAACCATCCAATCAATCAAAAAAAAAAATCAAGTCCAGCCCTACATTTTTTCTTGTTCGAAATTCCATTTCACTCAGATATATCACAATAGGAAGAAAAGACTCCTATGGCAATTTCCATTTCATTCTGACTTCATATCAGAAATAATTGTATCCAATGAAAAGAGGGTTCCATTCTCTGTTCACATTTTACCATTAACCCACAGAGTGTTGGGATATTGAAATAACTATTGGGTATTTTTTGTTACATATTTTCAACATTAAATGGCAGTGTGGAAAATGTGGCTGTAGATAATTCATCAAAAAAGTAGCCCATTTTACCTGACTTCACCCTACAAAATAAATGAAAGCAAGACCCTCTAAATGAAAGCAAGACGGCTCTACCACACAGTGTAAAGCAAATCATAGTGTCTTCTTTAAAATGAAAACTAAATTAGCACTTCCTCAAGGTACTTAAGGTCCTCTCAGGTTTGCTTAAAACACTGCAATAAAATGTAACCCTCAAAACAAAGGACGCTGCAGAAAAACGCGAAAATAAGCAGCAGAAGAGGGTCTCTCCACTCCACGTGTGAACGCATATCATGGCAGACTCTTTTGAGGGAGGGGAGGAGTAATCACACACACTAACACACACATACTCGCTCCGCCATGCTAGTACGAAGGCTATGCTCTCGTCGCTGCTCTCTGACCCCAGTGGCAGTCCTTTCTTCATCCACTGCGGTCTAGACTCACTCCCCCTCTCCGCCAGTCAGAGCGAGGCTCGCCGCCTGCCTGCGCTGCTTTTCCCGCGTGTCTCCGTCAGCTCGCCGGAGGGTCTCCCAGGGTCGAGGGTCCTGCCCCTGCCCGGCTCCGAGTGCCACCTCTTCGGCTATCGACATCTGCATTCCCCGGCGTGCATGGAGCAACATCTTTAGAGGTGGGCGAGAGAGAAAGAGACGCTTTCAGCCTCTTCTTGTGTGTTATGCAGCTTGTAAATGTACGCTTAGAGAGGGAGCGAGAAAAAAAAAAAAGAAAGACACAAAAGGGTTAGAGGTGGCTTGTCATTGAGCGGCGGTGTCAGCGCGGCCACTCACCCAGGGAACGATCACCCTCCGCGGCGAGTGTGTTAGACATATTTACACACGAGTTTGCGTGTTTTTACTCGAAATGTCGGAGATATTGTAGTCGGGGTGATGTAGGTTCAACTTGGTCTCTTTTGCTCTCTCTCTCTAAAGAGTATAGCCTGCACTTGAGACATGAATTCCAACCTTTATTTTGATCGTTCCCTCGCATTGTTCAGCCGGAAGCTGTAGAGTTGAGCGCAAATAAATACCACGCGCTTATGTAGACGTAATATATTAAACGCAACGGTAGGTTTTTACGCAGCTAAGCTAGTGGTTGCTAGCTAGCTGAGGTAAGGAAAGCGATTTTTTTTTTTTGCATAATATGTGGAGTAATGAGGATGAATATAGTTTTATGCAAAATTGGGCATTTTCAAAAACCTTTTTTTTTTACTGAAACAAATTGGTATATTACCCGTGGAATTGTTTGTAAAGTTTGACGTACAATATTAAAATAACTTAATTACGTACGTGACAGGAAAATACTGTAGCCTATAGTCCATTCTAATTTTCTTTTTAAAAACTGAAGTTTATACCGTATAATGATAGTACTTATTATGAACTTAATTCTAATTATTTTGTCATTTGTACTGTCATTAGTACAGTAGCTACTGTAGATTTAATTACAGTAAACAAAGTACAGTCTGTTAAAGTTGAATGAAAAAGAGTTAAATATTTAGGCTTTTTGCTAAATAATAGGTAATAATAGAAGAAATATTGAACAGAGGACAGGAAAACAAGACTCATAAATTATACAAGATGCATAAATAATTCATCAATTAAAAAAGAACAAAATACAACATTCAGAATTCATTTGCATCACATATTAACAGTTAAATGCCTTCAGTCCTTTACATATTTAAATTTTTTATATTTAGTAGAATAATGTGAATGTGATTTGTGCACTTGCCTGGCTGGTACAGATAACATGGAGAGACCAGCGTCAATTTTAACTAATTTCTGTAGGATGTGAGATAGTGGGTTGCCTCATTAAGAGTAAGGTGTCAAAGCTAATCTTGTGCAGTAAACCAGTAGGCTATTTCATAAGAAATTCAAAAACATTCTCTGTGGCAGGTGTTACTGAGCAAATTCAGTGATTATTACTGCTTTTATTTATACAGTAAAATAATGAATCTCTGTCATTTTCCCATATACATATGGGAATTTAATGTCATTTAATGTTGAAAATATGTAACAAAAAATGCCCAAGAGTTATTTCATATATATATATAGGCTATATATTTTCTTTTTCTTCAAAGAATAAAATACAAACTGACAGCAATGTACTACACAGTTTTTTTTAAAAGTAAACATGTTTACACATCATTTTGAGTAAGTGAATGAAAGTAGTTTTGAGAGGGTTGGATGGAGTAGTTCAGGGGTTGGTCATAGTTAACTGGCCCTCCATATGGCTAAAGAGCTAGAGATGTGAACTGCTCACCTTTCTTTTCTCAGCTTTTTTCTTTTGTTTTGGTCTCAACACTTTTGCTCAATTTAATTTATTTGTTTTGGATCATAAATACTGTAAGATTAATCTGTCATTAGACATTATGTTTAGGTTTTGGTCATGTTTATAACTGTCTGTGTCCATGTTGAGTTTGGATGAGTTCAACTTTACGAGAGCATGAATTTTTAATTTGTGTGTTTGTTTTTCATAGAGTGACATCATTACAGCATAAAGTTTATAATGAAAATATTATGAAAAATATCATAAACTATCATTAGAAATGAGATGTTTCCCTGAAAACTAATATTTAAGCAGATGTCTTCTAGAAAATTGAATTGATATCCACTGTTATGAAATGTTTTATTGTGTAACCTAAATGTGTGTTACCTACATGTGGTAACATATAAATTAACTGGTTTTATTCAAGTCAAAAACATGACCTGACAACACCAACAAAGGCACTTTTTCAGGTAGAAAAAGCTGTTTAATGTAACAAATACACAGTGTAGGTATTATAACATTTATTTGAGAAGTAATCCACATGTAAAGAATATAAAACTTAAATAATAAGACTTTCCACAAAGCAAATCTTGCACATAATTTACATATTGTAGTTATTTGCTCATTTCCATGTTTGCTCATTTCTGTATTGCTCATACAGCAATTTCACATCATAATCTTTTTCTGTCGCTTTTTCTTTACAGATAGTATCTTGTCCTCCTCCTCTGCACTATCAAGGGTTCTTTTTCGTGTTTAAGTGGTGGTTCTGAAGGATGCTGACTGCGTGGGTCGCTCCAGGGTCCTGGTGAAGTGTCTCATGTGTGACGTGGAGAAAGAATGGCCCACGGAATGCCGTCACAAGGCAAAGTGACCATCTCGGTGGACGAGTACAGCTCCAACCCCACGCAGGCCTTCACCCACTACAACATTAACCAGAGCCGCTTTCAACCGCCACACGTGCATATGTGAGTAACAAGGGACAATGGCACAGAAATGCAGTTTTTCTTTACACATTCTCTTCATGGTTTTGATTCAATTTAGTTTTTAGCTATTCTATTTTGTGCTCACTTTGAAATGAGAAAAATGCTTCAATTCATAGAGTACGTTTTTCCTAATCTGTCAGGCTGGCAGTATCGCACTAGCCTTATATGTCTTATATGTCTAACATGGTGTTTGGTCCTGAATAAGCAAACTTTGTAATCGGTTTGGACTGCATCAGACACAAGATATCTTTAAAAGCATAATGGTCTACTAGGGTCAGACAGAAATAGATAGTTACTATTACAATCTTCAGGCTCTTGGTTTTAATATTGACCTCAGCTGTGGCACAGTATTACATATTTCAGGTGAAACGTACACTGAATGCTTTGTCAAATGCATTTTCATGCTCTGCATTATGTGCAATTTAAAACCAGATTGTTCACTCCACGTGTAGTGGTTTGTGGTTTGGAGGAAAAAGTCTTTTGAGCAGACATGCTGTTCGAGCATTATTCATATTCATGGTAGCATATTCATTCATCTCGGTTTTGGCTAATTCTTCTAGACTATTGAATATTGTGTTATTTGCAAAGCTTTTACATTACTCCAGTTCTCATTGTCTGTGTGATGGGACAATAACTTTGCACAATCCATTCAGCCAAAGTATAACCGAGCCGTTTTAATACAGCAAGTGTTTTTGAGCTGTAACATGATGAAGATTAAAAAGGCTGCTTCATTATTTAAAGCCATTGGTGTTTGCATCACCCGTAGTGTAATGTCCTCAATGCAGGCTGTGATTCCTTTCTAGTAGCAGTCCTCTCGTCCACTGCTTTCTCCTTAATCACCTCATTGCTTATAGAGCAGTGTGTTCTGGGAAAGCAAAGGCTTGTTTAGATTGGGGAGATAATGATCGTGTTTACCAGAGGCTTGCATTGCTGAACATAAACACACAACTGCACATTCGCTTGAAGAAACGGGGGGCGATTAGAAAAGGCCTTTTTCATCATGTTTTGGGTTTCTAGTCAACATGCACTTTGACTTGCTCTACTTTAAAGTCCGGAAGTTGCAACCGACTTTACTTCAGTGTTGTGGCGTATTTCCAAGGTAAACGGAATATTGAATAGAGGGTAGGGTTTTACTTTAGCGCACCTCCTCTTCATCCCTCGCTCATAGCAGACTGATGGTTGGAGGGGAGTGGTTAAGGATATTCAAGCCAAGCCGTCAAACTGACATCATCAGAGAAGAAACGCCATTCAAGAGCGGAAGCAGATTTTCAGATTTTGATTAAAGATTATCACGTCAAACAAATTCTTTTCTGTGTATTAACTTGCACGGATTAATTGTTCACCACAAGACTAGTAATGTGCGCTAACAAAGTAAATAGGATCAATTTTGATTTCATGACGACTTTAAAGAGCTTCTTCAACCTGATCTGGCCCTTATTGTCAGCATGAAATGGAAATGTACCCTCGTCTTTAAATGCCTGTTATCTTGTGAACAATTTTTTACTTTTAATGAATAATCAAAAATATAATAACTGGACCTTCCGGTGAAATTGACAGATTTCTCTGGTTACATATGCCAGACTTCTTCAGTGATTTAGTCCAGTCTAGTCTCGTCTAGTTAATTTAAATGTTGCGAGACCTGAAGAAAATTTGTAGATTTTTTTTTTTTTTACAATGTGAAATGGCATTTTGCAACCTATTTTACTTCTGTAACATGACATATTTCTTAGTAAAGGATATTCAATGTAGGACGGGATTTGGCTTTATCCATTGGGAGTTTTTCGTGGCAATTTCATACCATAGTTTGCTGTAAATTTTAGAAGACTAGTTAGTTGGTTGAAACTTAAGCGGACTTGCTGGTGTCAGCTTAAAAGGAAAGCTGCTTCAGATTACAAAGACATTTCCTGTGGAATAATGTGTATAGATTAATCAGAAACATGTTTTAAGAAATAGGCTCAGTTTTGATTTCATGTTGGTTTCATTCATGCAGCCCTTGTGTAGGCTTGGTGGTTTAACAGGGAATTTTGTGACGTACACATTAGACGGTGTGTGATCAGATGATCGTGGCCATGACCCAGTTCTGTACATGGCCCCTGCGCATCGACAGCAATTACCCTCGTTAAGGCTCGCCAATGTGACCTCGGGACTCACAGAGGGACTTCAGAAGAGACGTTTTTCCTCTGTGCAGTATTCCGGCTGAGAACTAGCACGTTCGTCTGTTTTGTTTTCCTCCTCGTTCTTCTACGTACCCTTTTTTCCCTTTACGTGGAGCAAATTCATAGCAACAGAAAGCATATGCTCCGGTGCTAATCATGACACGTCAACTAGTGGAACTTGTGTGATTTCGGGTGACTTCATTGAAAGGAAAGAAAAGGAAATGCTGTGCACATCATTCAACAGTGTATAAAGCTGACATGGTTTCTGTTGTTTTTTTACAATATTTTTTTGAAAGGCAGCAATAGATTAAAACTCCTCTTCCACTAATCCACAGATTTCTACACTTAGTTTCACTTGAATTGATATCAAACTAATATTACATTTTTGTGTAGATAATTTCAGCCTGTTATTTAGTTTAGAAACTTCATACTTAAGAAATTTAAGATTTGAAGATCGAATACTTTAACACAATGTTTAGCTTTGAAATGTAAAATACTGAATTGGGATTTGATCTTATTTCTTGTGTTTATTTGCATAATGTGTTTATTTATTTCTTGCATCTCTTTAACATTGCGTCATGTTTATTCACAATTACAAATATCGGATGCAGCATTTGCGCAAAACTAAATATTAAATCCTGAACTTACCTAAAGCTTTGACTATTTTTTTGCTGCCTTTGTAAGCATTGCTGTTTCCATCTGGGAATGTAAATCGAGTTATACATTAGTCTTTATTGTCTTCCCTTCGTTCTTTTTTACTTGTTCCCTCTCTTTCTTGTTCTCTTCCTCTCTTCTTTGTGATTGATATCGGTTTTTCACCTGCTCCCTCATTACCCCTCCTCCCCACATCCACCTTCCACCTGAAATTGGTTGTTGTTTTTTTTCTGTTTAACCTGATCTAACAGAAATAACCGAGCACAAGCCGGCAGCTCCTGTGCCTTTATTTCCCCGGCCCTCTTTAATATGAGTGTAATTGATCTTTGGCTCTGTTGCCCTGCTCTTTAATGTGCACATGTTCAGGCCTGAACGGATGCCAGCTTAAAAATACTTGGCTGTTCAATACAGAGTAGATTCATTATGAAATAACAAAGAGAAGATGTGAAAATACAATAGTCCTGTTTTCGATAGATTCATCAGTGAGATATTGCTTAGTTTACCTGAGCTGTGAATGGGAATTTGCAGTTTGAATTGAATGTGATATTAGATGAAAATTCAGTGTTTTTCCATCCAGCATGTCCACGGTCTGATTCACAAGCAAATTACTCTTATGAGCGGATTCTTTTAAGTGAAAAATAGTAGGGATGTCCCGATCCGATCCACAGCATCGGTATCGTGCCGATACTGGCCCAGAACGCTAGATCGGAGATCGGAGGGGAGAAAAAATATGATCCGATACCTATCCAACAATGCTTGAATATAGCATTTCCCTTGCTGTGACATTAAGCCGCGCATATTGGGCGGTTTTGCCATCTATTTTGCGGGCAAAAAATGGGTTTGGGCGGGTGGATAAACATTGGGCTGGTTTCGGATCAGTTCGGCGGGTTTTTGTAGCCGAAACACCGGCACTTCAGATCCTTCTTCCGGCGACCCTCTGTTCAGCAGGCAGTAGTCTGTCTCACTCACTCACACACACACACACACATCTCTGGCTGACGTGCCCTCTAAACTCACAACAGACACTCCATCCCACTACCTTCGGTGTACTATAAACACGGTTTTGCAATCTGTCTCCTCAGTTTATAAACCGTAGGCTGTAAACTGTATGCTACACAAGATTTTGACGCGTAGCAAGTGTGTGTGCAGAGTGGCCCTGTCCCAAATGGCACACTCCGGACTTGTGGACTTCCTCAGAGTCCACACTTCAGTGACGTCATGTAGTGCAGACCTATAGGGCCCTTAGCGCGAGTCCGCGAGGGTGCATTGAGAGGTATTTTTGGGACAGACTCGATCGTCACGCCGGAAACAGGAAGAAGGTCTCAGCTCAGACGTCGAAGCTGAATAAACTTAAAGGTCATCTCATCAGTCCCTTTATTAGAAAAATATCACAAATATCATTAAAAAAAATTACAGTCTTTAGCATCGAGAACAGGATTTATTTTATTTTCCCAAATCTTATGTCCATGTGAACTACACAGCCTGCTTTTACAGTTCTATAATTGTATATGCCACCTGGGCATCAGAATAGATGTCATGGTTATGTAAATGATCAATACAGTTGTACATAATAATACATAATGTTCAATTTTAACACAAAATTAAAATGTAAATGAGTTTAAGAAAAATGTATAGGTTGCAATATTCATACTACGTTTATATGACTCAGTAAAGCCATGACATTCCGTTCTATTTATGTAATGAATCATAATGCGATCGTATTATTTAACACGCTATTATTATGTTTGATATATCAACCACTGGTCGATAATGTTTGTATAAACTGTAAGTAACAACTGGTAAAATGTTCGCCTATATCATAAAGCCATGTTAACAGTCCGTGAGCGAAATCTCCTCCCATCCGTTTTCTGATTGGCATTTCGCAAGGATTCCTGGGTAGTTAAAGTGCGTGGAGCCTGCATCTATGCGGGCTTCGCGGAAGACCGCTTCAAGGGTACAAAGGGGGCGCTGCTGAGCACACTTCAGAGCGTTAAAATGCTAAATGGGACGGCCTACGGACTCGTAGACTCGGCGATCACGCGCAATTTAAGTCCACGAGACCGAAAGTCCGCATGAAGTGCGCCAGTTGGGACAGGGCCAGTGTGGAGCGCGCACTGCATGGACTGAGCGCGGGCGCGAACACTTCCGGTTTCCTTTCAATAGTGGAAACAACTTAAAATATTTTCTGGTCATACAGAAAATAACTTATTTATATATAACTTACGTCAATATTTATTTTTTGCGCAGCTTTTGGTGTGCATACAGTTCAAATTAAAATGTTGGTGTTCAACTTTGCGTTTTAAAAATACAACAACCGTTAATTTTTCGTTTTAAGGGTAAAAAAGGAAAAACGAATGGACGCAAAAGCACACGGATCAATGGGTAATTTTAAAGCTTTTTAATTTTAAATGATTAACTTTAAACCTGTTGGTAGCTTTAAGTAGCCTACTGAAGTAGCCTGCCTGCCTGTATTTTGTCCTGTTTGAATAAAGGGTGGCAGTCTTTCATAATCAACTGTTGTTGTGGACTATATAAGTTACTGGAGAAGTATTTGTTCTCCATTTGAGTGAGATGTTTTTAGGTTGCTAATTGAGCAAAGTGCTTCCATATATTTTATTAGGCCTAGTATTAGTTCAAGAATAAAATAGAAGAAAATAAAAATATCGGATTAATATCGGTATCGCAAATAGCCAAAGCTGCGGCATCGGTATCGGAAGTGAAAAAGTGGTATCGGGACATCCCTAAAAAATAGTATAATGCAACCAGTGTTTTGTGATTCACAAGCAAATGACTTGTGTGCTGATTCTTTTAACAAATCGTTTAAACAGTTGCTGTTTGGAATTAATTGCTTGCTGAACTAAAACTTATGATAACTTAAAATAATGTCTGTCTCACAGCAAATTTAGTGTACTTAAGGTTTGTGAATTAAATCACTATCATTACTAACTTGATTGTTTATATGGAAATGTGTAGTTAAAGATAAACATTTGCAACAGTTTTTAAAAAATAAATAAATTCTATGTTTATAATTCTGTAGGAATTCTGTAGGAAACATTGCAATATTGTGAAATTCGTTTTATACTTCATGTCAGCAAAAGTAAAATATCCCTATCTTTTCCCCTCTTTTTCATTGTGCCGCTGATCGGTTTCCCTTAGCCTTGTAAATTCGTCAACCTATGAATAATTAAAATGTTCATAAGAGTGCGAAGCATTTAAGAATTTCAACTCGTCGTTCATTTCATCCCAGCCACAGGGAAGAAGAGGGGATTCATATCGTGTTAAATGAATACTGCACGCTTTCCTCGCCCACAAACGGAGAGTTTTGTATCCGCTTTGAATTCAGTGTTGTTTGAATTACATCATTTATTTTTCATGATGTTGGATGTTGCTTTATGATGTCTGTTTCTCTTTTCATTTGAGAAAGTCTTTGCTTTTTTCTCGTTGAAGAAAGGCATGCAGTAAATTCCTCTTTTTCTTCGCTCCTCTAAAAGAGGATATGGTGACTAGGCATTTGAATGCATCGACATGCTGCGTGCAAGCAGTTTTTACCACACCTGTCTTTATAGATTTATGTTAGGGACGTTTACTTTCTCTTCCTGAAGCACATGAGTGACAAACGACAGGAATCGAGTGCAGTCCGTACGCTCGTGTGCGCATCCGTGTGTGGAGCGTGTAATGGAAGTGCACGGGATTGAAAATATCGGAACTAGCGAGGCTTTGTGTGGACTGTAATTGCAGTAAGCACTCTGGCAGGCCTCCGTAATGCAGATGTCCCTCAGAATTAAATCAGAGCTCTCTCTCTCTCTCGTTCCATCGGTTTCTTTGAAAAAGGCCTGAACTCTTTCTGTCAGGGGGATCTGTTTTAGCTTGTGTGTGTGGGAGGGTCACTCAGGACTTCTCGAGGCCCTTGAAATGAGAGAACCCTTGATTAAACTCACAGCTTCTGTCCGCTGAGGCAGCCACTGCACAAGGTCATGGGGGTCAAGTGACAATTGACATTGGGCAGGTCTGGGACCTGTACGTTTTAAGTTTTTTTTTGTGTGTGTAATTTCAGCACAGGCGACCGTTCACTTCCCGTCCAGACATATAACGCTGGGGCCGGCACCGAGACAAAGAGAGGCTCCCGTTTATTTTTGCTAAATCGTTGGGCTGAAATTTCCCGGTCCCGTCACAGATAAACAACGCTCGACTTGCTAGTTCTGCGTAGATGATTCGTTAAGATGGAAACACTTTACAATAAGGTTAATTAGTTAACATTAGTTAATGTATTAACTAACATGAACTAACAATGAGCAATACATTTGTTAGTTAATGTTTGTTTATGTTAGTTAATAAAAATCCAGCTGTTCATCATGTTAGTTCACAGAGCATTAACTAATGTTAACAAATACAACCTTTAATTTTAATAATGTATTAGTACATGTTGAAATTAATATTAACCAAGATTGATAATGCTGAAGAAGTATTGTTCATTCTTAGTTCATGTTAATTAAGGTAGTTACCTAATGTTAACTAATGAACCTTATTGTAAAGTGTTACCGTTAAGATTAGATTGGCCTCATACTCTGCTTTAGATGTCACGGTGGACTGCATTGTATGCTTGGTAACTTTTCCTTCAATGGTTCCTATAAGATTGAAGGTATTTGTTTTATAAAAGCCAGTTCAGGATTCACGTTTCAGCTCTAAAGTCTAGTCTTAAGGTCTAGTTTTCTTCAAGTCAGAAATATTTAAAATGACTCAATCAACTGGACTGGATTAGATTGCACCAGCAATTTTACAGCTTTGATTATGTAGAAATGTCTATTAACTAAACATTTGCACTTTTTACAGTGGGATTTGATGTGCCACGTTTGAAATGATCAACTCAATATTACTCTATAAGAATGTGAAAATTAGCCTTATAACCGTCGGGCTGATTATTTATTTATTGTCATTTATACTACCATTCAAAAGTTTGCGGTTGATTATTTTAATGTTTTTGAAAGAAGTCTAATGCTCACCAAGCCTGCATTTATTTGATAAAATAGAATAAAATAAAAAAAGTAATATTGTGAAATATTATTACAATTTAAAACAACTGTTCAATTTTAATATATTTGAAAATGTAATTTTATTCAGCTGATGGTAAAGCTGAATTTTCAGCATCATTACTCCAGTCTTTAGTGTCACATGATCCTTCAGAAATTATATGCTAAGATGCAGATTTGAAAAGAGTTGTGTTGCGTGTAATAATATTTTTTATGGAAACCATGATGAATAAAAAGTTAATAAGAACAACATTTGGAATATCTTTTGTAATATTATAGCCTAAATGCTTTTTGATTTAGTGCATCTTTGCTGAATAAAAGTATTAATTTCTTAAAAAATAATCATACCACAAACTTTTGAACGGTAGTGTAATTGTTGTTATTAGGCTATTACTAGAATTATAATCTATAAGTTTAATCAAATAATATTTAAATAAGTTTAATAGTAAATTATATCATACATCATGCTATTGCTAAGTTTTTATAGAAGTAATAATGGAATCTGTGCATTAGTGTATTTTATTTTATTTATTTATTTTTCCACAATTTATGTCATGCCTGATAACATCACTTGGCTAATTGCTTTATTTTACCCTTCTTTAAAAAAAAAAAATCCATGTCAGTTGTGAATCTGAATGCACTTTTTGACAAAGGTCTGAAGATGACATCAGACAGAAACATAAGAATCCTTCTTGTTTTTATAGGGTAGAGGTTTGAAGGAATATACAGAGGTTTGAAATGAAAATACAGCAGAATTGAACAAGAACAACCTGTGGAAATACACAGTGGTTTCTGAAAGGGCTGCAAATTGTCATCTTCTAATTGAAATATTTGTTCATGAAGGGTTTCCTCATTTATCCTCATCCTCCATCCCGTCTCTCTCTCTCTCTCTCTCTCTCTCTTTCTCATTTTTGTGCTCTGTGTGTTACTCTGAAGTTTATTGAATTAGCGCCGACAGCTGAGAAGCACAAGATAAGATAGAACCGCTGTGTCTCTCTGTTTGAAATGGATTGCATTGCTATGTATGAGTGAAGGTGGTGGACTACAAGTACGGTTTGATGTTTCTTCACCAATAGCAGTACAAGCCGAGCCGCACGAGCGGAAAAGCCAGTAAATATTTGGCTCCTCTTGATGATTATCATTATAATTTTTATTCTTTCTTTGGCCCTGGTTCATGGAGCTTCCTGCCTTGCTTGACACACACACACACACACACACACACACACACACACACACACACACACACACACACACACACACACACACACACACACACACACACACACACACACACACACACACACACGTGGCCCTGAGTGAGACAGATAAGCCTAAAAGTCCATTTCCTCCCACAGATCAGTGCAGTGGCGGTGCTCTCCGCATCAAAGGCTTGACTGCAGGGTACTCTTTTCACAGCCCTGTGCCCCACATCTACAAAACACGGCCCTCTGAAATATTCATACTGTACACAGAGGGTTCAGTCTCTCACTCCGACTCTCTCTCTCTCTCAGTCACTCTCTCACCAAATTCCTACATTAAAGAAGGAATCTTTCCATGCCGGAGAGAAATGCGAAATATTTCCTTGTAGTCTCAGAGCCCTGTTTTACCCGTCTATGAGGAAAATAGCATGTCTTCTTTTAATGGCTATCTATCCATCCATCCATCTATCTGTCATTCTATTGCTCTATCTACCTGTCTGTCTGTCTGTCGCTCTAACTGTCTATCTATCTATCACTCTATATATCTGTCTGTCGCTCTATCTGTCTATCTATCTATCTATCTATCTATCTATCTATCTATCTACCTGTCTATCTATCTATCTATCTATCTATCTATCTATCTATCTATCTATCTATCTATCACTCTATATATCTGTCTGTCGCTCTATCTGTCTGTCTATCTATCTATCTATCTATCTATCTATCTATCTATCTATCTATCTATCTATCTATCTATCTATCTATATGTCATTCTATTGCTCCGTCTGTCTGTCTGTCTATCTATCTATCTATCTATCTGTCTGTCTGTCTATTGGTCTATCTATCTATCTATCTATCTATCTATCTATCTATCTATATCTGTCATTCTATTGCTCCGTTTGTCTGTCACTCTATATCTTTCTGTTCATCGTTATGTCAATTATGACTTTGGCTTCAAACAAGTCCATCCTATAGACAGGCGTCACTTTTTTCACAAATTTGCGTTTTTGTTGTTTAGGAAGGAAGAGAGATCCGCAAATAGCACGCTCATGTTCGCCTCTGAAATAGATGAACTGTGGCTGTTTTTGAAGCTTTGATACAGTTCAATCGTTCGTTGTTCCTGAAGGTTAAAGAATCAAGTGAGCGCTGTCAAATTGAGTATCTTTGAACAGAAATCAAAACGCTTTCCTGTGCAATATAACACATGTATCCAATAAAAGAGCCTCGGTGCATCCGGAGTCTAAACGTGTGTGTTTTTTTTTTAGCATAAGGAATTCTGTGCTTCACATATCTAAGTGTTGTTTTCACCTTACTTTTTCTGTGGATTTGAATGACAGTGTCTTTATTCGCTTCGTTTTTCTTTCAAGGTCTATCTTGGCTTTTTCAGTGTCACACACTCGTATATTTTCTCTCTTTCTCTCACACGCACACACATTCCAGTTTAGCTAATGCAATTTCAGAGGCACAGTAAGCCCCTGGTCCGAATAATCCTTTCTTTTCTCTTCCCGTCTAATGAATATTTAAACGACTTAGTGAATATTTAAAACAATGAGCAAATATTCAAAAGGCTCTGTCCGGTCATGGCTATATTTGTGGCTGTGGTGACTTTGGGTTTCATTTTAGAAAGCTAATCACCTTGAACAAATCTTTTGTCAGGTAACCTAAAAAATGTTGTAACATCTAAACAAATTGGTTTTATTCATGTCAAAATATTATTTTAAATCAGTGAATCAACCCGACAACATTAGTTTTTAACAATCAGCGATATAGTTCTACTGGTTTCATGCTTGCAAAATCAAAGTCATGGGTTTGATTTCCAAGTAAAAGGCCGTTTTTCAATGTGCTTCAATGAATTATTCACGATTAGACTTGGAAAGTGTAGGGAAGTAAATGGTGTCAATTTTAATTCTATGTTTGGCGTTAAAAGTTGATTTGCTCGTGAAACGAATCCTGTGAGTCGCGTGTTCAGGTGACAGTGGACCAAAAGATACACAGCTCTGCTTCCATTTGGAAAAGCCTTGTTGACTCTAATAGATTCATATGACCGTGTGTGTGTGTGTGTGTGTGTGTGTGTGTGTGTGTGGGCCACAGAGTTCAGCACACCAGCCGCTTCCATAACTAGATCTGTCGAGTCTTTTATATCTCTGTTGCTGGCCTGACCACCACAGACCACATTTAATCAATACGTGTGTGCTGTGTGTGTGTGTGTGTGTGTGTGTGTGTGTGTGCGGCTGTGTGCGCACTTGCTTTTATTTACTGCATTGTGATCAATAGCAAATATTATTTTCTGTCCGCCTGTTTCTCCCTCTCCTTTTTAAAGTGTCATGATTTTCTGTGCAGGTGGTTCATTTCAGATATGACTCGGTCATATAAATTTAATCACAATTCAGACAGATGCACAAGCCACTGACAGTAGAAAATGGGTGGCTTTTTCTTTCTTTCTTTCTTTCTTTCTTTCTTTCTTTCTTTCTTTCTTTCTTTCTTTCTTTCTTTCTTTCTATTTTTCTTTCTCTTTCTTTCTCTTTCTTTAGATCTATCTATCTATCTATCTATCTATCTATCATGTATGTACAGGTGTCCGTGTGCACTTCTTTTTTTTGTCTGTTCCCTCCTTTTTTGATGACGTGCGGTGCCATTTCTCATCATGTGCTATTTTCTTTTCTTTCATTCGAGTAGATGCTCTTTTATGTATAACTGCTTTACTTACTTGTTTTCCTTAATGGAAGTGTGTGTGTGTGTGCATGCGTGTGTGTGTGTTGTTGTTGTTGCACTGGCCCACCTCCCTTCCTAAGGTTCCTTTTATATTTTTAGTCGGACAGGAGATGTAAGTGTTAATTAGAGAGCCGAGGGCTTTTTGTCGACTGACAACCCTTTTAGTAATGAAATAATAGTGGGGGGAACAAGCGCGGCTTATTGCACGTTTCTGACTTCAATTACAGCCAAGATCCTTTTTTTTTTGTTTGTTTCTTTTGAGTTATAGAGGAGAATTTCATCTACCCCCACCCCCCTCATTCCCCAAAACTATCTTTGGGAAAATAAATAAAAGGATGTTCAGACAAGAGGAGAGTGATTCTCTTAAATAGACATCAAATGTGAGAATTTCTAAAGGCTGCTTCCATTTTCAGAGCATTTGCAATAAAAGGTTCTGCTCTAATTTTAAATTTTACTACAAAAGCTGTGGATGCAAATAAGAAAATGTTTCTGAAACAGCATTCCAGTTTAAAAAATATCTGTCTGTCTGTCTGTCTTTCTATCTTTCCGTCGTAGGGCTGGGCCTTTAATCAAATTTTATGTTCAATTATGATTCTGGCTTTTTAAGATTAAATAAATTAAGATTTTTAATATTTTTAGGGTTATACGCCATGTTTAGCAGAGTTTATCACATAACATTTGACATGTGTCACATAAGTAAGATATATTTATCTTCTGTAAAAGTCACACTTAGATCTGTTGCAAATAACTCTTTTGTCACTAAATAGATGGATTGAGCTTGGTCCTTCTCTTCAGTCACTACTTTTTTAGTTTGTTCTGTCGTTTTTTAACTGCAATTACAGACTGATTTTAAGCATGTCGCTCAGCTCATGTACTTATAGCCAGTTTTATACAGTTATTTGTGCAGATTTTCATGCTCATAGAATGACCTCCTTGTCTTTATCTCCCTCCATCTTTCTCTTTATCACTCATTCTCTCTCTCAGGGTGGACCCCATCTCGTACGACACTCCCAAGCCGGGTGGCCACACGCGTTTTGTGTGTGTGTCAGACACACACTCACGGACAGATGGCATCCAGATGCCTTACGGGGACGTTCTCCTGCACACAGGGGACTTCACCGAGCTGGGCCTGCCCTCAGAGGTCAAGAAGTTTAACGACTGGTTAGGTAAAGAGCTGCGATTAACCACAGTTTAACCCCCCTGCATCACATCCGACCCTCACACAGCCAGGGTTTAGCGGCGTGTGAAGTGGTGGTGACAGGTTTTAGTGACTGAAGCTAATGGTCAGAAAAACTGAGTTTCTCCTTTCGGCATCTGTCAACATAACAGAAAGTGTTCAGTGAGCGGTTTGCACCATTACTGAATTTCTTTTTTCTGTTCAGTGAAGAGTTCTGGGTAGTATAAGTAATTTTGTGAGGTCTTTATGCTGGGTTTGGTTTGTCAAATTTAAGATTTTTAACTTTCAATTTGGATTTTTAAAAAATTTGAAGTATTTCACCTGTAGTCATTGTTTACTCATTCAAATATTTGGTGTCAGTTTGCTCAAAAATAAATTATTACTTTTATTCAGCAAGGATGTATTAAATTGATCTAAAGTAAAATACTTTTTTAAGCATAATGCATCATGGTTTCCACCAAAATATTAAGCAGCACAACTGTTTTCAACATTGATAATATGTTTCTTGAGCAGCAAATACGCATATTAGAATGATTTCTGAAGAATCATGATGTGACACTGAAGACTGGGGTAATGTCTGCTGGAAGCTTAGCTTTGCCATCACAGGAATAAATTAGGAATAAAAGTTACGATGGCATTTTATTTTCATTTTACCTCCTTATAAAGTGGTGTTTTTAATTCAATTCAATTCAATTCAAATTTATTTGTATAGCGCTTTTCACAATACATATTGTTTCAAAGCAGCTTTACAGAAAGTGCATTTCAGAAATGTACGTAAAAAATACAGTTAGTTAATCATCATGTATTAATTTAGGGCATAACATATCGCCGGCGTTGAGTCGTCTCTTCACAGGCGTCGAGTCGTCTCATCGCAGGTGTTGGGGACTATGAAGTCTCCGTGAGAGGCTGGATACAGACTGTAGCTGAAGAACGCTATTTACCTCGGGACTAGCGTCCCGAGATAACAGCAGAAAAGCAGATGGGAAGTAATTAGCGTAGCTGCTGTTCATAATATTAATGCATTCGATCTGATTCAACAGTAGTATAAGAGGCAAGCATTATGTGAATGCTTGGCTGAAGAGATGCGTCTTTAATCTAGTTTTGAACTGGGAGAGCGAGTCTGAGCAACGAACAGTATCAGGAAGGCTATTCCAGAGTTTAGGAGCGAAATGCGAGAACGCCCTCCCTCCTGTAGTGGATCTGGATATCCTAGGAATGACCAGAAGCCTCGAATTTAGGGATCTTAAAGAACGCGATGGATTGTAGGGCGATAGAAGGTCCATTAAATATACAGGAGCTAGACCATTTAGGGCTTTATAGGTTAGTAATAGTACTTTGTAATTGATACGGAACTTAATAGGTAACCAGTGCAGAGATGATAAAATTGGTGTTATATGATCATATTTTCTTGACCTAGTGAGAACTCTAGCAGCTGCATTTTGCACTAACTGTAGCTTGTTTATTGAGGATGTAGGACAACCAGCTAATAAAGTGTTACAGTAATCTAGTCTTGAGGTCATGAATGCATGAACTAACTTTTCTGCATCAGAAACAGATAGCATGTTACGTAGCTTAGCAATATTTCTAAGGTGGAAAAAGGCTGTTCTTGTAACATATGAAATATGATTTTCGAAAGACAAGTTGCGGTCTAGTATAACACCCAGGTCTTTTACTGTAGTGGATAAAGTAACTGGACATCCTTCTAAATTAAAGTTGTATTGTACGAGGTTTTGTGGGTAGTTTTTTGGACCAATAAGTAATACCTCCGTTTTATCTGAATTTAATAGCAGGAAATTACACGTCATCCAGCATTTTATATCTTTAAGACACTCTGTCAATTTAGATAAGTTAGTGTTTTCATCTGGTCTTGATGAAATATATAATTGAGTGTCATCAGCATAACAGTGGAAATTAATTCCATGTTTTCTTATAATATTACCCAGTGGCAGCATATATATTGAGAATAGCAGAGGGCCTAACACCGATCCTTGCGCCACTCCATAGTCTACTGACGTTATTTTCGATTTTTCACCATTTAAACAGACAAAATGGTAACGGTCTGATAAGTACGATCTAAACCAGCTTAATGCCTGTCCCTGAACACCAGTGTAGTTTTGTAGTCGATCCAAGAGTATTTTATGATCTATAGTGTCGAACGCAGCGCTAAGATCGAGTAGAACTAGTATTGAGATACAGCCTTGGTCAGAAGCTAAAAGTAAATCATTTGTAATTTTAACTAGCGCAGTTTCTGTGCTATGATGCGGTCTGAATCCTGACTGAAATTTTTCATAGGTATCATTTTCTTGCAAGAAAGAGCACAATTGAGCGGACACAATTTTTTCTAGTATTTTAGATATAAATGGAAGATTTGAAATGGGTCTGTAATTTGCTAAGTTATTTTGATCTAGTTGCGGTTTCTTAATAATAGGTTTTATTACTGCCAGCTTAAATATTTTTGGAACATGACCTAAAGATAAAGACGAGTTAATAATATTGAGAAGAGGCTCTTCCACTACAGGTAACACTTCTTTCAGTAGTTTAGTGGGTATTGGGTCTAATAAACATGTTGTTGGTTTCGCTGCAAAGATAAGTTTATTTAGCTCTTCCTGTCCTATAGTTGTAAAGCGGTGTAGTTGTTCTTGAGGGGCGATAATTGTGGCTGAATCATAAGACACCATAGAGGATTGTACATTTACAATTGTATTTCGGATGCTTTCTATTTTCTCATTGAAGTAATTCATAAAATCATTACAACTATACTGTAACGGAATATTTTGCTCTGGTGATGTCTGTTTATTTGTTAGTCTAGCCACGGTGTTAAATAAAAACCTTGGATTATTTTGGTTATTTTCTATTAGTTTGCGGAGATGCTCAGCCCTGGCTGCTTTTAGAGCCTTTTTATAACGTGACATACTGTCTTTCCACGCGATTCTAAAGACCTCTAAATTAGTTTGTTTCCATTTACGCTCTAAGTTACGAGTTTCTCTCTTGATAACATGTGTAGTACTATTGTACCATGGTGCTTTAGTTTTCTCTCTAACCTTTTTTAATCTAATTGGTGCAACAATATCTAATGTACTAGAGAAAATGGTGCTCAAACTGCTAGTCATTTCCTCTAGATCATCTGTTTGTTGGGGTTCACTGAGCAGCTGAGATAGATCAGGTAAGCTATTTGTGAATCTATCTATAGTGGTTGGAACGATAACGTGGCGCAACATGGCAAATTTCAGCAGTACGTAATATGCACGTTACCATACAATGATCAGTGAGATCGTCACTTTGCGCTATAATATCTATATCGGTTGGATTGGTTCCATATGATATAATTAAATCTAGTGTATGATTTAGACGATGAGTGGGACCACTGACGTTTTGCTTGACCCCAAATGAGTTTAATAAATCTGTAAACGCAGCCCCTAACGCATCATTTGTGTTATCTACGTGTATGTTAAAATCTCCAACAATTATTGCTTTATCGGCATTGACCAATAGATCTGAGAGAAAGTCTGAAAACTCTTTTAGGAAATCAGCATAGGGCCCTGGAGGTCTATATACGGTCGCTAAGGCTAGAGATAATAGGGATTTCCTTCTTACATCTAAGAGCGTAACATTTAGCACAAGTACTTAGAACGAATTAAACCTGTGACCTGTTTTCTGAGTAACATTTAGGATATCTCTATAGATTGTTGCAACACCGCCGCCACGACCGATCGGACGGGGCTCATGCTTATAACAGTATCCTGGTGGAGTAGACTCATTTAGACCGAAATAATCATTTGGTTTAAGCCAGGTTTCAGTAAGGCACAGAACATCGAAATTATTATCTGTGACCATTTCATTTACAATAACCGCCTTAGGTGTGAGCGATCTAATGTTTAGAAGACCTAGTTTTAGAAATTCTTTTTGTTCACTGAAATTTAGATTTTCTGGTTTAATTACAATAAGATTTTTCCTAGATCCTAAACTAGATTTATTGTTTGGCCTCACTAGACGAGGAATAGACACAGTTTCTATATAATGTTCTACACTACTTGTATCAATTAAGTTGGGACAGCAGAGATTGTGATTTGGACTTTGACTTACTAGTCATATGGTGTGTAACGTCTTGGAGATGTTGTCTGACAGAATACCCGCTCCGATTCTGCTGGGGTGCAGGCCATCAGCACGGTAGAGCCTAGGTCGCTCCCAGAACAGATTCCAATTATTTACAAAGAGCAGTTTCTGTTCATTACACCATGATATTAACCATTCATTTAGAGCAAATAGTCTACTGAACCTTTCTTGTCCTAGTCGGTACGTGGGAAGCGGTCCAGACACGATGATCGTTGCCTCAGGCGCTGTGCTGCGTACCGTCTCGATCAGGCTCCTGTAGTCCTTCTTCAGAACCTCCGTCTGCCGCAGCCGGATGTCGTTCGTTCCCGCGTGCAGCACCACAGCTCCGACGCGCTCGTCACCGTTCAGGATCTCGGGAACATGTGCAGCGACATCTAGAACACGAGCACCAGGAAAGCAGTGAGTGCGCACATTACCCTTACCTGAGGTAGCGCGGACATGACGGACGATGGAACTGCCGATGATCACGGCGTCGTCACGTTCCGACTCGCGAAGAGGGGAGAAGCGGTTCCGGTTGGAGATCTCGAAGACCGGGAGGGGTGGAGAGGTTCTTGGTCTGGTCCTGGCTCGTGTCTTCCGCTGAGGGATCACCCAGGGTCCATGGCTTTGTGTCGGTGCCGGAGTGAATGAAGCCAGAGATGATCGCGTCCTCCTGGGCAGAGAAACGCACGGAGTAGACGAAGTCGGAGTCAAAAAGTTACTAACCACTGACTTGTGAGCATCGGCGCGTGATGTTTCAAGTGCTGATCGCCGATCTCGCAGCTCGGCTTGCCTCTCTAGCAGACCACGGATCTGCTTCTCCACGGACTCCAGCTCCAACAGCACCGAATGCAGCTCGAATGTGTCCTCACCTGCACTCAGAGGTAGCGTTAGACACACATCCGATATATTCGCCATTATAACAGATGAACAGTAAATTAGTAGTGATACTACCAATATCACTACTAATTTAGGACTGAAATCCTGGATATAACCCGTATCCTTTCAGTGAAGCGGGTGTAAAATCCGACGGTCGATTGGCGCGAGGCCACGCGTGAAATGCTAGCGGGCTAAAAGGCTAGTAGCTGGGGTTCGCAAAGTTGGATCTAAGTAGCGATATCAAAGCAATCCGATTGTTTTTTATAGGGAATAGTATCGAGGATAAGTTCACACGATATAAAAATAGAAAGTACTTGTTTATAAATGAGTGGTAAAGAAGAAAATCAAGGATTAATGAATCAATTCGACGGAGCTCCAAACACAAACAATCACCGCACGCGCATGCGCTTTAGTCCCTGCAGCGCAGTGCTGCTTTGTGTACAGCGGTATTTAAAGAAACCGCTGCTGTTCCATAAACGCCACCTACTGCCAGAGAGTGAATTTGCATTTTCATTCAGTCCATCTGTGTTTTTTGTTTAATGCAGGTGTCTTATGCAGCATAATTTCAGAAATCTAAAGTCAGACCATTTGGATCGTGTTTAAAATGTAGTGGTTGCATCTCATTTCAAATGGCTACAGATATTTTTTGTTTAATGCCAGTTTGCCTGTTATAGAGCAAATAATTCAAACAAAGTTTCTTAAAGAAAAAATCGACCAATTGGCTTTAATGGTAGTGTACAGTGTACCACTGTAGCTCATATTGATTGATTGGTAAAATATTGGTAATCCAGAATAATTTGATTATATATACATATATATTTAATGTTGTACTACTGCTCAATAATGTAGTGTCTACGTTAGAAGTGTCCAGTTTTGCATCAGTTTGAGGTTGTTTACTAAAAAGCACCAATCAGCAACAGTAAAATGAAGAAAAAATCCATTGAAAATATAATGACTTTGAATGAGTTCTTATGAAATGAAATATTTTGCACAAAATGGCAATATTTACAACACAACTGTATATACATTTGATTAGAAACCAAAAATACATACATCAAATTCATAGCAGAAAAATAAATTTCCTTAAAAATTCTGTTGTTGTTGTTTTTTCTGCCGGACGGACTAGGACAATTATAGTGGCGGGAAAGACAGCTCTGTTGATTATAATCAGTGTAAATTTTTTTTTTTTTTTTTTTTTTTTGATGTAGACGGTGTGAGAATTTAGTATTTTCTACATGACATTCTAATTACAGATTCATAGGAGAGCAATGGGTTCTTCATTAGCAACTAATTATGCTTATTTATGTAGGGTTAAATTCAACATGGTTTTATGTGTAGGGACAATCCTTTGAGAAAATTATGTAGAATACAGATGAAGAAATAACTGAAGATTATGAATATCACTATATAGAAAAGAGTAAAGATTTTGCTATCTATAGAAAAGGTTTTTCTGACGTTTTGCATTCTTATTCCACACAGATTGGTAATAAATATTAAACATTAGGTTTTAGGAAACCTTAGCAGAAGTTGCGATTTATAGGCAGTTGTATGTTAAAATAACCAGCTGTCAATAGCAATTGCAAAAGTATGTTTCCAGTCAAAAACAAATCATGCTTTTCCAGACAAATGCATGATTTGTTTTTGACAAAAAGCCTCAGATCGTAGCCAACTTGCAGGACGTTGTGGTCACAGATGTTCTTACTGTGACACATTGCGAGATTGATAGATTTGAGATTGAAACATCAGTCCTGGTCTCCATAACTCTTGTTAATATATCTGTTTGGAGGCCCTTGATGCGTGACATGCTCTCATTATTTTGAGCTGTGGTACTGCGAGAGTATCACACACACAAAATCTAGTTATGTAGTGTGTGTTAGCATGCATGGAGTTTGCAATTTGCATAAGTCTTGGTCTTTTTGTAGTGTACTCTATGTAAACCGAATCTTATTTTATTCTAGGAAATTCGTCTTTTAATGTGTTTTCATTTCAGTTAGAATGTCATAAAGTGGGTTGTTTGAGTTTATTTAGCTTTAATGGAATTTTTAGGTTTATATGGTTTATATTTTTATAATTTATATGGAATTTTGTTTACGGATGATGACTAGAAAATTATTAAAGTGACAAATACAGAATATATAACTTTACCACTCTTTACAAGTACTGTGGTATCACCATTGTTTTTATAGACATTAGGCTATACTATGTTAAAACCATTTATTATGATCTTATTATGAAACTATGGTACTTAATATATACTTATAATACACCAGGGTACTGAATGATTTTTATATTTGTGTACAGTCAGTGTTGTACAATGGTATACCATGGTTCATGTCCAAAAAACATGATAATATTGTGATGTTTTTTATTGACATTCGTTTGGTTCCTTGAAATGTAGTGTAGGAAGTTTCTGTATTGTTTTGATTGTGTATGTAGTTAATCCTGCACCTCAAATCCTTTTTGATCCTGTGCTTTGGTTGAGGTGTAGATCAAAACCCATGTGATTTAATCAAACGTTTGCCGGCTCTGACATCCAGAGCTTTATTGGCGCCAGGGAGTCCTGGGCCGAGGGTTTGGGATGTTGGCACTTGATGCAGCCATAAAGCGGTCACATTGACCCTGTGGAGCCGCTCACACCGCTGACCTTCAGACCAGCGTGCCTGGTGTATTGTCGTGTGTGTGTGTACTGTGTATCCATTTGGCCTCTTGACATGAGCCATGCGCCACAACTATCCGATGTTGAGAGCAACTAAATACAAGTAAAAAGTGCTACACTAAAATTGCAAGTTTAACTTTTTTTTTATATACAGTATAACGTGATTTTGTAGTACAGCTGTTTTTGCATCACATTGTATTGCATATACAGGAACATGAACACAGACACTTCCAGGTACACAAACCCAATTTCATACATAATTGCAATCCTGAAATGTGTCAGACAGCAAATACACTGTTGTAATCTCACAATAGGTTCTACATTTTCTCTTTCAGCTCAGCTACTCTTCTGGTTTAGCAATGGTTTAAAGAGAATCTTGTTAAGAAAGGTAGTTAAAGTCAATATGTTTGCAACTTCCCTGATTTGAACGGTTCGATTCAGTGAATTGGTTCATTCAGAAATTAGATTCGCTGAGTCATCACTCATATGTGTTTGTAAAATTATGTCATTGTACTACGTTTTTACTTAGCAATATATCTAGCAATATATTTTATAAGAAACCAATTTATTTAGTTAAATACTGCATTTGCCATTGTTTTCAATGCAATGTTTTTAGGTTTTATTAGCTACTATTTTGTATGTATTCAGATCCTCATTTTTGGGCCCCAAAACTGCTCTGCTTTTTCTGTAATATAAGAATTTTGTTCAAATACGGGGAGAAATGTAGTTAGAAACTAGTAGCTTGTAGCATAGCTAACTACTTTTTATTATAGTTTAGATATTTCATTAATTATAAGTAATCTTGGCAAGTTGCAATTACAAAAGTAGGTTCCCTGACACTGTATTTGTACTTGCAGAAGCTCAATTTTTGGATGTCATAGGCTCTCAGTTTGTCCTTCGCTTCGTCATTCCATCCATGCATACTCTCTTGTCACACATGGTTGAAATAGTGCATCAGAAGGGGTGAAATGGAGAGAGCTGTCAGCAGTCTTTCCATCCCTCCATCTATCAACGTTCTTGACGGCACTTTTTTCGTATCCAGCATGTGACACCAGTAACTTTTGAAGTGCCTGGTGGTCGGAGAATGCTCCGACTTCCTTATTATTCACGTTCCAAAGGAAACCTGGCGATGAAATTATTTTTCACATCATCGCTTTTTGTTGTAAACACACTGCTGGGCGCTGATAGATAATCTCATGATGGCTGAAAGCTGTCTTCTGTCAAAAACATGTTTGGATATAAGAGTTTAGTCAGTTTCAAACAAATCGCTCCCTCGAACATGACGTGATGATGGAGTAGTTTATATAAGCCTTTTGACAAACTCAAAGAACGTCGCTCAGATGAGCCTGTAGTGGATCTTCGGGAAAACTAATCTTCGTGTTTTCATTATCCAAGCCGAAGCATTCCAGTTATATTTTCCCTAGTTTCGTAGTATAAATGCTTGCATTTCTTTCCAAGGTCGCTAACTTTGTTATTTAGAAGTGGTGGACAAATGATACAGTAGAAAAAAACAACATAAAGGGCCTTTATAAATTAAACTTGCAAGGGGAAATTGGTGTTGTTTATATGAGACCTTTTAAGTACTGCCGGGTTTGTCATTCCTCTCTTTTTTTCCTCTCTCTCTCTTTTGCATTTACTTCATTTACCATGCATTCTCTTGAAGCGTAGCTCGCTTTTGTTTGTTTTTCTGGCAAGAAAGCCCAGACGCTAATCGTTGTCATTGATCACGTTTTTTGTTGATAAGTGGGATCGATTCTCAGGAATCGTTCGGTGGGAATGAGGTTTCTTTGCTAAAGTTTAGTTCTGCTCGATATCTCGCCCGTGAGATCTGACCTTTGCTTCTCCGCACGGGATTCATGAATGCAAACATGGATCTGTGCTCCATAAATAAGGAGCTTTTCTAGGTCTTGACTTCGTTTGTCTGAGTTCACTGTTTTTTCTTTGATCAATGCAGGACAGCCAACAGATCCCATGTCCAATAGATCAGCTTTGTTCCTTTGTTTTACAATGTTGTGAAGGCGGCCAAGAAAGTGTTTGCATGTTTGGATATAGGGGTAGTACACCTTTTAATAACAATTCTGTTTACCTTTGTGTCAACCTTTATGACTTTTGTTGTATTGAACAAGAAAGGTTTATTTCTGAAGAATATCCTGCCCGCTCTTTACAGTAGGCATACCAAAGGACACATAAGCATCATAAACATATTTTAAAGTAGTGGCCAAAATTTAAGCTGTTATTTGCTTTAAAAAAAAAAAATCTACCTCCCCAGTAGGGGTGGAAATCTTATACCACAATATTTGTTAGTTTTTTTCCATGATATAGTTATTTATGCTTTAAATTTCATAAATCTCATCATCAATTTTACAAAAAGATAAAGGAAAATTTACTAAACAGGGCAAATTAGCATGAGAGCGCAAAACCAAAAAAAAATATAAAACCATGGAAAGTTCTGTGAGTGATCTACTGACAAGGCGCAAATTAAAGAACACAGGCGCAGCCGGATCATTTCCATAATGACCAACGCAATCTACCAAGAGCAGCGCAAATTAGCGTCTGGTTTAAGACATGTTTTTTTGAAGTAGTAATTAATGCCACAAATACCTGTAAATTTACTAGTAAGATCACAAATCACCTTCTATGATTCATTTAAATAGTCTCCTCCCATAAATTTTGTGTCTGAAAGGGAAACTCCTGCAAATGCATATGCAATAAAGTCAGCCGCAAAAATAACTGCCCATGCGTTTTCAGCGCAAATTTTTGACTGCGTGTCATTAGTAAATCCTTACAGTAGTTTTTTAACACCAAAGAGGGTTTGCGCTGGTGCAAGCTGATAGCCAATCTGGCCCTAATACTAGCCTAACTAACATGAGTAAAAAATATATATATTTTTTAAAAAGCTCACTGAAGACAAGTAAACAGTCAGTGATAAAATGGGATCAAATAAATAAATTACAAGCAATGGGACAAAAAACTACAATAGAACAAAACCCCAAATGAAATAGACTAGAAAAACTTTAAGCACTAGATAGGCCTATAAATAGGCTACTACATAAATTGTATAAAGTAATCAAATATACAAAAACACTGCATTGTTTTCACTGTGTAAAATAAATATATATTTTTTTTACATAGTTAAACATACAAGTATTCATTGTATACATACAAGTTACAAAAGCGATTCAGTCAAGAGCAATGGCATTGTTTGATTAAAGGTGCTGTATGTAACTTTTTTACTCTTCTAAAGCATACAAATACCATAATATATTTGCAGATATTTAGGAAACATCGTACTGTAAGTTCACATACTCGTTTATCTGAAAAACACTTCTACAGCCAGTTATTTTACTAATTATTTTACACGTTCTGTGTTGTCAGTCGGTTTTTGTTTTGGTCTGTGTGATCTCTCCTGTTCAGCCAATAGTATTTCGACACCCCGGGATGCCAGTTGGCAGGGAACACAGCGTATTGCAGCCAGCAAACAAACTGGGTCAGCGATTTCAGATTCCACACAACCTAAAAAGCCTCGATATCCATCTAAAAATCTCTATGAACGAGAGCATATTAAAACACGGATAAATCAACTCATTAACTTACAGTCTTATTGTCAATTGCGCTATGAGTTGTGTGCCCTTAAACTGGCAACCCGCGTGAGCGTCTGAGGAGGAGGGGCCGGGGGAAACAACGATCTCTGATATTTAGAATTTGGACTGCAGTACCTATTTCAACCACTAGCTGTCATTCTTACAGACTGCACCTTTAACATTAATGGCACAGACACTTTATGATAGCCTGGTTAAAACCAGACCATTCTCAGTTGTAACTGAGTTAGGGTCTGGCAAAGCGTCATAGACAAATCATTTCCAGAGGGGCGTCACCAGCAGACGTCGCGGATAGACCTAAAACCAATCAGAGCGATGAAGGAGATGACGTATGCAGAGCGGCGGAGAAACATCTCCGAGTGTTGTTCTTTGCTCGGTTTTTAACAAAAAGGAAACATTCAAATCGCTTAAAACAGACGCGATAGCTGATTCGAACGAGTGATGTTCGACGGCGGCATCCATCTTTGTAATGTAGGCTACAAAATCTGCTTCAAAATCCCAGCGCTGTCGTCATCGTGTAAAAGCCAGCCCCAACGTTTCTGATTGGTGCCTCGATTTCGACGGATTGGAAATGGATTTGAATGAGCTCTTTGCCAGACTAACTTTCAGAGCAAATCTAAATTTGCCGGAAGTTGTCTGGGTTTTCCCAGGCTAACTTTATGACCAATTGCACTGATCTAATATACTGATACTGATATTTTAAACCAAATAAACTGATTTATTAGAAATACTCAAAACTCAAACGAGCAATTTCTTCACAAATCAGACATTGTAAATAACAGCTTACATTTTTGCTGTGTTCATCACAAAAGTAGCATATGGTTCCAGAAAACTTTTTATTATGATACTTTTATGATGCCTGATAGCCCCAATTCCCATTTCCTTCATTACATCAAAAGAATGACCAGGACATTTTTCAAAAATTAACATTTTGTGTTAAATGAAAGATGAAAAGAAGACATTCTAGTTTGAAAAAACATGATGGCGAGTAAATAATGACAGAGTTTTAATTTTTGGGGTGTACTGTTCCTTTAATTTATGATCGATCTTTTTGTGATTTGTGCTGTTGGGCTTTCTGGTGCCATGTGCTCATTGTTTTTAATTCTATTCATCAAGTCCCACATGTTTTTGTTTTTTCAGCAGCAGCGGTTTGAAAAACTTGACGAATGTGATTGCGCTTCTCTGTTTTCAACAAAATACACATGTTCCCTACCAGCCATCGTTCAGTTTCAGATGTTTACGGTGTGCAGTTTATTTTCACTGATTTGATTTACATTCATTACGCACAGCGATTGCCAAACTGTGCCCCGCGCCTGTCCTCTGATGTAAATCAAATTCAAACATTGAGGCTAAACCCAAATCCCTTTGACTTTAAACAGTTTCCCATACTCCACATACCTTCCCATATGTTCCTCCTCAGCTTCTTCGAAGTAATAAACAGAGTTTATACCCACAGTCCTCTTCGAAAAATACATTTTGATGGCAATAAAATGTTGTAAAAATCCCTGCGGGGACGCAGAAGATGCAGTCGGTGGGGAGGTAATTGCATTCTAGGCCTTTTTCTGCCGTAGAGAGGCTGGCACGAAGCTCGTCCGCCGGGGGTTTGTGATTCGGTTTTGTGCGACTGGAAAGCTCCATGTAAATGGATCCGTGATGGCGTTTGGCTGACTGCGGACCGCAGAGCTGAAAGATGGGCTCCTGCTATTAGATTAGACTGGGATTTATGATATATCCCAGTCTATATAGTGCAGAGCGAATGAAAGGAGCAAGAAAGTAAATTAAACTGCAGGGAAAGTGTTTACTTTTAAATCAGTTAATCTTTTTATTTTCTTTATACTTCGGTCAAGTCTTTTGCTCCTTTCTGATGCCTCTACAGTTCCAAATTTAATTGGCTTTTATTGTTTCCCAGACACTTACAATTCAAACCGCTAGAAAGAATTTATTAAACTGGATATTTTATAGTAGAAAGTAACATTTTAAAAAAGGGAACAAATACTGGTCTGCAAAGAGCACCTTCAAATATATTATTTTATATAGTTATATAGTTTCTGTTTCTGACTTTTATAGTTGGTTTTTGCTTTTGCATTTTCAGTCCCATTTTTGCTTTGTGCTCTGTCTGAAAAGCCTCTTGTTTCATCTGTATTTTGGTTGGTGAAATAGGCTATTTGTTTTGTTCTTTTGAGGCGTTCCATATGTGCTATGCAATCCACTGAGAGACGGTCCATGTGTGTTTTCCTGAGTCAGAGGATTGACATATAGCGAGAGCGCACTCTTTTTGTTCGAGTTTTGTACAGAACAACTTCCCCGTTTGCATTATCCTTATGTAGCAGCACAAAAGAGCTATGCTTTGAGGATGGAGGCTGAGGTGAGAAAGAGAAAGAGTAAAAGCCTCTTGAAAATGCTGCAGCCGTGACTTTAATAAATGTTTGGTGCTTGCTTTTCAGGATGGTTGTTGTGTTTTAGCTCACTTTCTCTATAGAATGGAAAAAAGCCATAATGGCCTGGAAGACACATATTGGATCTGCATCTGTGATTTAAAGTATTTCTGAGATGTTTTAGCTGAAAGGTTTTTCTGAAAGTCAATATCCAGCCAAAGTTCCGTTCTATAGACAGTAGTGTGAATAGAGAGGAAAGGAAGGAAGGAAAGGAAGATACTTTGGTTGTATGTTTTGTTGTAACGGCCTGTTTCCACTTGCAGAGTCCTGTTTTTCGTTATCTGATTTTTCTTCAGGATCACAATTACCTCACATGAACTTTAGCAGAGCATGTTTTTTTAAATAAATTCACACCGTGTCCGAACCAGACATGAAAATCAATCTGTCTATCAATGGTGAATGCAAACCAGTGTGCAACTTCTCTGCCAATCAGAAGATGTTTAACATGCAGTTATGGGGTGCAGGATTTTGGACCAATGAGATTTATCGGTGTCCATATTGTTAGCTTACACTACTATTGTTAAAATTTGAACATATATTGTATATTGTCACGGTTCTTCCAAACCAGTACTTGCAATTAGGTCATATATAAAGCAATTCATTTTTTTAAATATATTCTCCTCATGTGATATTAAATGTGCATGATTTTTTTTATATAATTTGGATAAATTAACATTAACAAACATTATTATTTTTTCTAAAATTGTTTAGATTTGCAATTACTACAAAATATGCAAACTGCAAAAACATTACTGCACACTTCTATTACAAAATTTGATGTTAATATTACTGGTGATTTGTTTACTGTGACTATTAATTATGAAATATAATCTATAAAATATATTGATATTTGGGGAATGTGTAATATATATATATATATATATATATATATATATATATATATATATATATATATATATATATATACACACATATGCATATATATATATATATATATATATATATATATATATATATATATATATATATATATATATATACACATGCACATACATATATATATATATATATATTTATACACACATGCACATACATATATATATATATATATATTTATATACACATATGCACATATATATATATATATATATATATATATAATTATGCAATTGCAAAAAATATATATCCTTTATTTATTAATATCAATAGTTTACTTTGCCATAACTTGTTTTGTGTGAAGTATGAAAATTGATTATGGGGAAGAAGAGTTACAGTTCTGATTATGATTTTTTTTTTTGGTGTTGCAGGCAGCCTGCCATATGAGTTTAAAGTGGTGATCGCTGGGAATCATGAGCTGACCTTTGATAAGGATTTCATGACGGAGCTGGTCAAGCAGGATTACTATCGCTTTCCCTCTGTCTCCAAGTTGAAACCCGAGGACTTTGACAATGTTCAGTCTCTCCTGACAAACTGTGTTTACCTGCAGGACTCGGATGTCACTGTCAAGGGATTTCGAATATACGGCGCACCATGGTAAGCTCCTCATGCCCTTTCTTCCATTTAAATCAAATGTAATTTTAAAATCAGGGTTGAATTTAATCAGATTTGCACATTGTTGACAGTCATTTGATATTCTTTCTGTTTGCTTTGTTTTCTGTATATGTCATCAACATCATCTGTTTGTTTATCATTGTTTGGCAACATATATATTTTACAAATTTATAGATTAACAGAATTTGTATCAGTTATTCATTCTTTTTCCATTAGCGAGTAAATATTTTGAGTAAATTAGGAAGACTTTATGTCAATTTTGTTTGAAAGACAAAGTGACGGCAGTGACGACATTCACAACACATTAAACCTCTATGTGACCTGGAATACTAGATTTAAAATATTATATTTGTGGGGTTGGACATTATTAGTTAATATTAGTTAGTGGTTAATATTATTTTTCCCGTCCATGCAACTTACATCAGCAGAAAAGATGTGTGATTTCAGGTGGTGAAAATTCTTAGATTTTGATGAAAGATTATATATGTATATGTGTACTTTATATTGGTAAATCAGTAAGAAGTCTCTTATACTCACCAAGGCTGCATTTTTTTAATCAAATACAGTAAAAACAGTAATATTGTGAAATATTATTACAATTAAAATGTAGAGTTTAATGTGTTTTGCCTGTGAGGCAAAGCTGAATCATTACTCCAGTCATCAGTGTCACATGATCCTTCAGAAATCATTCTAATATGCTGATTTGTTGCTTTTTTTTAATTATTTTTACATTTACATCTTAAAATTTTTTCATGATTGTAAATTAATATTAAAAACAGTTTTGTGCTGTTTAATAGACCAGTTATGCAGTCTATGGAAGCCACAGAATAAAATAATAAACAAAAAGGTAATTTCGAGTTTATATCTCACAATTCTGGGAAGAAAAATCAGAGAATTGCCAGTTATAAGTTTGAGATTCTTCCTTTTTCCCTCAGAATTGCGAGTTTATATCCCACAATTCTGACTTCTTTTTCTTCTTAGAATTGTAAAACTTGAAATTGCAAGAAAAAAGTCAGAATTGTGAGATAAAAATGTTTTAAAGGTTTAAAGGTTTTCTATGAATGCATTAACTGTAGGGTTAATACATTATACCCCCCATGAACTGCAAATGTGAATATTATGTAGAACTATTGTAGGGCTGCACGATATTGGGAAAAAATCACATTGCGATATTTTATTTTTCTGCGATATATATCGCGATATGAAAACAATTTCACCAGATGACTTTATTAGCTCTCTTTGGAAAGAATGAATCATCTGAATAACTGGGGTGATTTTGTAATGGAGTAAATCTGCATAGCAACTATTATAGTTAACTAATGTAGTTAACTAGAGTTTAATAAATGGAACCTTATTGTTAAGTGTTACCAATTTGTTATGTCTCGTGAGTTCAGTGTTGGACAGATCAGTTGTTTTAACCATTCATTAAAGTGAATCGGTTCAAATGAGTCATTAGTTCGCGAATCGGACGTGTCATCAACGGACCACGGCAGACGTTGTGTGATTATCCCGGCAGTTTAGGACATCGCACAAGATTGGTCTCAACACAGAAAACATTTCATCACTGGATAGATTTTTGTTTTGTTTTGTTTATTGAAAGTGTGGTTTATTTGAATGTGTGGAACGCTTTTCAGAGAAGATTTTTTTAGCACAATTCACAACCAGTAGCTCAGGAAAAAAATATATCCGAATGCTTCACGTGAAACTTCGTTCTTCCGACCTTTTACCATTGTGTATTCTCAAAGATATCCAGTCAACTCAATTCATTAATATGCGTGAGGGAGGGAGAGAGAGCAAGGCTGTGTCCGAAATCTCCATTCAAACCACTACTCCCTAACCACTATGTAGGGGGTAGGGAGTAGAGCACTATATAGTGAGCTCACCAGCATAATAGAAACACCACTTTCGGACACTACTCGATCGTCTCTCGGCGCCGTTGATTACGTCATTACTGTCGCACTATTTAAACGCGCCATCATCTGTCAGCTGGTACCGAGCCAGCTCTGGGCTAAATAGATTTTTTTTTTTTTATAAATACATTACATTATATTGAGCTTATTTCTCCAAAATTGTCAAATTAAAAATAATTTCTGGCCGTTTCTGTTATAATCCGTTACCCCACACATGATTATAACTTATAAACATAAATAAAATTAATTCACATATTTCATATATTTTCATTTTCGCGCCACACCGTTTTCTCTTGCCTGTCGACATTAGGAAAAAAAACAGATCTACATTATCAAATACCTTGCTCATAATACTCTTAATAAAACAGCTTTTATTCCCATATTTTATTCCCAGGCACATTTAGGCAATTCCAAACCATATTACTCTTAAAAACTACTATTAATGTTGTATTTAATCATTTATTTATTTATTCCCAAAATGTGCCTGGGAATAAAATATGTTCAGAAAATCAACGTGCCTAATAATTCTGCACACACTAACGTTATACAAAACGAAATATGCATTTTGACAAACAACAAACAAATCTGTCAGTATTATTAACGGTGATGGCAATGTAGTCAGATAATAAAAGGTATAATTTCACGTATATGAATACTCAAAATACTCCTTCGCAAGAATTTGACACAACTCACTCCCATCCAGCTGCCGAGGCAAAACGCTTCCCTGAGAAGAGGTGGTCCTTCTCTCTCCTCAGGCGAATAAATGTGGCCACATCATCGTCGGTCCCTGACGAGATCAAAATAAATTGACAATCCATTCTTGCTTTTATTTGTGTTCAAATATGTTAGTTTACCGGCGTGACACATTTGTTAATAACGTTACTGTACAGTAGAGGGCTAATGTTAGCAAGCTGGGTCGTTAGGCATGATTTGTGCGTAATGGGGCAATACGTGCTTACAAACAATTTATACATGTCTGACAAAATTGTAGAACTATTACATATCATAAGTTAAACGAGAAAGAACATAACTTACATTTGTATGACAAATTCGTATTGTCGCGCTGCTCTCCTTGACGTCCATCCGCAATTTTTACGTTCAGCGCAATGCATGATGGTATGTAGGGCTTGGGTTAGTGACCATCGGTTGTACACTACTTTTCAAAATGCATTCTGGGATACATTGAGTGGACTATATAGGGTATAATAATCATCACTATACATTCGGACAGCACTACAAAATGGCGAGCTCACTATATAGTCCACTATATAGTGAGTAGTGGGAGATTTCGGACACAGCACATGACAGTTTGAAGACGGTGAGAGAGCGAGCGCGCGTGCGCGACCGGGGCTCTCGTTCTCTCAGTTTAACAAGCGCTGCAGTCAGTCATCTATCACTCACCGGTCAAATAAGGCTTTGGCGGGACAAAAATACGCTTTAGCTGCCGTCAAAAAATTTTCAATGCAGGAAGGGCAATCTGACTTTATTTTGAATTCTCATGTTCGTTCAAGCTCAGAAATAAGAGAAAGACCACTGATCTTTTTTGTCTGCCCGGCTCAGAGAAAACAACGCGCAAGTTCCAGTCTTTTTACGCTTGATGCTTAAACAGGACTTAAAAACACATACAAATGATAAACTTTCACTATATGATGGTTAAACTTTGCAATTAATCCGCGAATCGCAAGCGTTACGGGCCGGGGAGCTGCTGGCCCGTACTGATCATGAATCACGATCACCTACGATCCCTAAGGCTTACATCGCAACATCCTGCGATGTGACTATCGTGGATGTGCACATCGCGATATCGATGTTAAAATGACACATCGTGCAGCCCTAAACTATTGTTTACATCAAATGTATGCTTAAATAGTAATCGTCGCCGGTTACATTAGTCCAGTCTGTCCGTTTAATGGCTTGCAACCATAAACGTCTGCGTTTCGCTTCAAAGGTATTCAAAGGTCTTCGATGACGGTATTCTGTAAAAATGAAGGCCATCATTTTTTTGCATTCTGATTCTGACATCCATAGGCACAACGAGACACTTTTTCCTCTTATTCAGTGGATGTCACCCACTTTCCTCCACTTATATTACCACTGTTTTTATTCCCACCACAATGCGCGTGCAACTGCAGTGACATAACTGTGACGTCTGCTCCCAAATGGTCTATATTTTGGTTGAAACCGTGATCCATTTTTTTTCAGTATTCTTTGATGAATTCAAAAGAACTGCATTTATTTGAAACAGAAACCTTTTGTAACATTATAAATATCTTTACTGTCACTTTTGATCAATTTAACACACTCTTGCTGAATACTGCTGAATACGCACTCTTGCACTCTTTTCCTTTTTCAAATCTTACTGAATTTCTTTTGAATGCACACAGGAACGTGTGTTAAGAAAGTACATAAAGTAACGTAAATTTGACATTTTGAATTCATATTAACTTGAAAAGCTCTTTTGATGTCGTTTCTGTGATGATGCCACTGCAAACTAGTAAACAGGACGGCCTGAGAAAGCAGCTCTGCGTCATTCCCATACTCCATCCCTGTGTGTTTGAATTTCCTCGAATGCTCTGATCCTCTTGGAACCTGTGTGTTTTTCTAGTGCTGCTCTGGGAATTCACTCTATTGGGCAGCCTATTTAGCTGCACCTCTGCCCTACTTCCTGTTTCCTTCGCATCCATCTAAAAAGATAAAATGGCCCTGAACTATAATTATCCCACACAACAACTTTAATGCTTCCTGGCATTTTCTATTTTTGTGTCTTGCCCCTTACTCTTTGTTTTCCTCTGTGTTTTTCCCCCTCTTAAGAGCCATTGTAAGATTCACCTCTTGTGCGGGCTTGTTTTTGTCTAAAATTAGCTGTGAAATGGAGTTAAAGAGGGCATTATAGAGGGCATCCCGCAAAATGTAGCGAAGCGGACAGTGGGGAAGCGGAAAACAGAGGGAGGAAGTGGAGAAGGAAGGAAGGAAGCCCCCTGTGGCCCTTTAGCGTGAAAGCTGCTAAATGTCTGTTGTGACAGCGTGGGGTCTTGTGGGAAACGGGGGGGGAGGGGGCCGGCGGGTGGATACTGTGAAAACTCAGCACACACACACAGACACACAGATGGCCGTGAGGAGGTCAATCTGACCGCTAGCGTGAGGTCTCACTATGAAAGCTTTGGGTGGCCCCGGTGCGGCGTGCGGCTCATCTGGCCGAGAAATTTGAGAAGCCTGCTAATTTGTATTACCATATTGTCACACCATTGAATCTGTAACATAAGTCGCTGGAGAATTTTGTGACTGCAGACTAGCCGTTCGCCCCAAGCGCTGCTGATTCATTCCCGATAGTGAAAACGGAGAGAAAGAGGTCTAAAAGAAAAGAATGATATCTATAAAGCTAGCTTGATGCACAGATGGAGACAGTAATGACATACTTTGAGACGTAGAGGCAAACGGTGACAGAGGAAGGGCTGGGAGAGAGCATGAGGACAGGTGTCAGAAAAGGGGGAAATGCATAGAAATCTGAAAGCACTGATGCAGGTAGACATAGCAGTGGCTGTATTGATGGGAACACATCATGTGCAGACATGCTTCGGGAATTAAATATATCTTCACACCAGGATCTTGTTTTTGAAATTGTCAGAGATATAAAAAAAAGAAGATTTTATTTTGTAGTATTGCATGAACCTAGTCTGTTAAATGTAAATTGAAAATCAGAATGGTTTCAGTACCTTTTCCTCTCGTTTCGTTTGTAGAAATGCATTGCCTACATGCTTTTATTGGCATGAAACCACTTTCTTAAATATCCAAATTATATTTTAGCATTATAATTTAAAGAAATGAAAATAATGTCTGGTTTTATTAGTGAATTAGTGTCATTTTTGTTTTATTTACATACCACTGTAGTATTTATCAATATTTTTTAATTTGCATTTATATATTTTAAGTTTTCATTTTAATTTTTGTTTTCATTTTAGTAATTTTATTGTGCTTGTTTTTAATTTTTATTAGTTTCAATCACCACATTTTTTTTTTTTTTTTTTAGTTTTTGTTAAAAATAACAACACTGCAGTGAATAACTTAAATTTCAGTCTGTTCGTCACACCAATCTATCATAAGGCTTCAGAAGACTTGGAATATACAGTATTGCATGTGTCATATGGACTTGACTATCATGCTTTGTGACGCATATTTCATGAAATTGTGTTGTATGGACAAAAGACCTGCATGAAGATTCTTCAAAATGTCTAGTTTGTCGTTCCACAGAAGAAATAAAGCCGTGCAGCCAGGTTTGGAATGACACAAGGATGACTAAATAGCGTCTGTATTAAAGGGATGGTTCACCCAAAAATGACAATTTTGTCATCACTTACTCAGCCTCATGTTGTTCCAAGCCTGTATGAGTTTCTTTCTTCTGTTGAACACAAAGAAGATATTTTAAAGAATGTTTGTTAGTAAGCAGACAGTTGATGAGCCCCATTGACTATCATAGTATTTTTTTTCCCTACTATGGAAGTCAATGTCTATCGTCAACTGTTTGATTACCAACATTCTTTAAAATATCTTATTTTGTGTTCAACAGAACACTGTTTTTGTTTCTGTTTCTGTGTGATTCTGCCCACTGCCAAATTACCCAATTTCAACACCACTAGTTTTCAGTGGGCAGAAAACGCATTATTTTGCAGCCATGGAAGCCAGCACACAAACTAGGTCAGAGATTGCAGATTCTTCCCGACCTAAAAAACCTCAGCATCCATCTAAAAAGCTCTATGACCAGAGGCATATTAAAACTCATCATCTCACAGCATAAGGCTCGTTGCCTTCCATTTATCAATTGCGCTCGCTCCTGTTGCTTGCTCTCAAACTGGCAACCAGCGAGAGCGTCGAGTCTGAGGAGGAGGGGGCGGGAAAACAACTCTCTCCAATATTTAGAATTTGGACTGCAGTACCCATTTCAACCATTAGCTGTCAATATTACATACTGCACCTTTAAACAAAAGTGTACTTAGTTTTTTACGCGTGGGCTGGCATATGCGTACAGTCAAATCCGTAGCCTTTTAAAGTACACCATTTTGATAGCATGTGTGAACGCAAGCAGTCGACATGCTATAGAAAGTTTGTAGCACAGTAGCACACCGAAGTATGCTTTAGGCTTTATGCTAGCGTCTAAAGACCAGGGTGACAAAGAGCATGAGATTCTCCAACAGAACTATAAGGCTGTCCGTCTAGCCACACGTCCACAGGCCAGAACATGCACGACCCAGTCTAATTCTTCTATCTTCAATCAGATACTTAGAAATATCTGTTTGGCATTTACCAGTGTGAAACACACCTGTCTTCAGTCCAGAAAGATGTGCGTTGAGAAGTCGAAGTTAGCAGCGGTGAATACTATTAACATTTACAACCTATGGTTTAGAGTCTTTAACAGCTTAGGCTTTTAAAGACAAAAAACTCCTGGCTTTGTCATTTTCATTTTTGAAAGTTCATGCTTCCAAAAATGGTAACGTACACTACCGTTTAAAAATGTGGCATCAGTAAGATTTGTCTTTGAAAGAAGTCTCTTATGCTTACCCAGGCTGCATTTATTTCATTAAAAATACAGTAAAAACAGTAATATTGTGAAATATTATTACAATTTAAAATAACTGGTTTCTTTTTGAATATATTTTAAAAATGTGATTTATTTATGTGATGGCCAAACTGAATTTTCTGCAGCCATTATTCCAATTATTCACATCTTTGTCTTACCGACAGCAGACATCTGAACAGTTGTGTACTTCATTTATTTATTTATTTTTAAGAGAGAGAATGAAAAGTGGAAAAGTATAAAATTAAGTTACTTATGGCTAACTAAGAACCAAATATAGATGTAATGATAAAGGTTCAAAGGCTGTAAATGTGTATTCTGGCAAGCTTCTGTGTACACAGTGACTGGGAACCCAGACATCTTCCAGGAAGTGGCCTTTTGTTCAGGAACATCCTGATGCTTCTGTCTGCTCCCCGAGATCAAACCCTGGCCTGACCCCAGAGAACCACTTCCACAAACAAACCCACACAACGCGATAAAACCTTTGAAATTAAAGGACTAGAAAATATGAATTGAGAATATGAATTGAGATCGAAAATATGAATTGAGAATTGAGAAAAAGACTCAATTGTAGACATGCACATCCACTTTCATAGATCAAGGTTCTTATGTTTAGATACTGGCAAATTTGGCATGCAATTACAAACCTAAGAAATTCTAAATTCATTCAAAAGCTTTTCAGGTAGAATTGAGTTTTATATTTCATAAAAACTTTTGAATGTCAATAGACTACTTTCGTGATCCTTGTTGTCCTGGACTTGTAAGTTGTGAGCGTGTTAAGATGAACGTGAAGTTGGTAAGTTTGATTAATTTCCGTGAATCAGATCAAACTGTCCGATTCAATAAATCGATTGAGCTTTTACGCTATTTCAGAACAAACATTCGCCAAGCCGCTGGTGTCCTTTGGATATTTTTGGGTTGATGAATGCCTTTAGATGGGGCACAGTGAGTGAAAGCCATATTGAGGGGTCATGGTACTCAAGTTTTAAGGAGAAGGGTGGGGGTGTCTGTCTGGCTTTTTAAAGCTTCATGCTAGCAGTAATTCCCCTCAAGGCCTGACCCGTCTGCCAGTGTTGTTGCCGAAATGGTCACGTGATACAGTTCAGATGGGGTGAGTCCTTCTGGTAGTCAATCTGGGCGCAAGACCAACGCCACTCCCCAGGGGTTTTGACATACTCTAATACTCTCTTATGAGATTCAATCCCTTTAGACTTCAGAAGAATATTTCTGGCATGTTTTTGTTGTGGGCATGTTTTTGTTGTGTATTTGCCTGAAATATGCAATAAAAAACAATATTTAGAACAATGTTAATGGCTTTTACAATGTATCCTTACTAATGTAACTTGAAAAATGGAATGAAAATGGCAAGTATATATTTTTTAATAATTTTTTCTTCTTCTTTTGGCCAGAAGAGTAATTGTAATTAGCAAGTTGACATCCTAATTGTTTTATTGCTGAATAAAATTATTTAAATATTATACATTTATTTATAATATAAGTACACGCACACACACACACACCAGTGATGCGCGGGTCAATGTATAAACAACCCGCACCCGACTGACGTTTTCAACTAACCACCCGCAACTCGGACCAAAAAAAAAAAAAAAGAAAATATTGTACCCGACCCGCTTCCTGACCCGCATTTTTTTAAAAGTAGTCAGTGTTGTGCAAGTTACTTCCAAACTGTAATACATTATACATTACTTGTTACTGTTATTTAAAAGTAATTCATTACCTTACAATATTACTGTCTCAGAATTGCAATGCGTTACATTACTCCTGTATGACTTTTGAGTTACTTTCACCGAAAGATATACAGTAGTAGAACTTAACATTCTAAGGCTGTAACGATATGCGATATGAAACCGAAATCGCGACACTCAGATCCACGAACCTGCAGAATCGCGACACACCCCTTCCAACTCCAAGAGTTATCCTTCCCGTCCAGATCCAATGCTACCACATCTTTAAATTACTGTTAGTAGCCTATTATTTGAATTTTGAAGTTAACATTATAAAATACGTAGACCTACACCACAAAACTAGTTGAGGATAAATTATTTAAAATTGGGGAAGACATTAGAAAAATATCAGTCTACACATGCGTTTTATATTTAATATGAGGCAAATACACACTCATTCATGCGTGACAAAACAAATATTTAACTTTTAGGAGGTAAAATATTTTTTTTGTAATTCTATGAATTACACTGCGCAAATCAAAAGCAATACTACCCACCGGATGAAGAAGGGTTGGCTCTCCACAGAACATAAAATATTCATTTTATTTTATTTTTCGTGTTCGCATTTATGAGGAAAAAACAATGTAAGGAGGAGACAGTTCTCCATTATGGACGCGACCGCTCTGAAGCGCCACTAAAATACTGTTTTAAAACTTTCACAGAGACCTCAAACAGGAGACACAAAGCCTTTCTTTAAAGTGAATTTCGATTTGTACTAATTGTATCTTAATTTTAATCAATGTTTTATCAACCAATTGCCTGGATTTAATAAATAAGAAGTAAATATAGCAGACAATGGATCACGACACGGAGGCGCCTGCACGAGCGTGTCTCATAAATTAACCGAAACTCAGCGTATAAGGTAGCCTACTTCACAGACCTGAAAAATATATTTCAAGCTATATTGAAATGTCTACTTGTAAACAGAACAATTCGAAACGAAAGAAAACGGACTGCTCTCTGCTTATCTGTATGAAATGTGCATTTCTCTCTGGCGCGATTCACTACTGCGAAGATCGCGAGTCAGCAACGTCAACTTCATCTTTATTAATAAACAATTAAAATGTCTCCTTGCTATATTTGACATATTCATAATCATTCATTGCTTTTGCCGGTTCTTTGTGACAGCTTTTAGGTGCTTTATCGGCAGCGCCGCCGCCACCCTTATATCATGTTGTTATGTGAACGCGTCACCACCGCATCAAAAACATGATTGCGTGATGAAAACATGAAAAATACCACATAAACATAGCCTAACTGTTTAGAAAGAAAACACAGAACAAATAGAGTAGCCTAATGCGCATACGTCCATCTCGCGAATGTACAGTCTTCTTCATGCCATCTTCATCCATTAGCCGCTTTTCCACTGGCCAGCGCGAGCACAGAGGCCGAAATCATGCCTCACGGCACTCCTGAATAAATCGCTATACAAATATATCAGACGCTGCCATTTAGTCTTTATTTACAAACTTGGACACCACACGCGGCTATTGACTGACCACGAACAGGCATACTGAGCTCGTGCGTCATCTTCGTGCCAGTTATTCAGCCAATAAAGTGTAGGCATATGTATTTCATAGAAAATTGTGTCTAGTACTAGGCTATATAAATTGCATAGGTTTAATTGGAATCTTTATTTCAAACGACCCGACCGACCGCGACCCGAATATCATTAAAAATATTTTTGGATGACTCGTAACCGCGGGTGACCGCAGGCACCCGCTCATTTTGGATCAACCCGCGCATCACTGACAGACACACACACACATATATATATATAATATTATAATACAATAAAAATGTATAATTTATATAATATTAAATATATATGTGTGTGTGTATATATATATATATATATATATATATATATATATATGCACACACACACACATATATATAATATACTGTATATAAATATTATATATAGGCTATATATAATATTATATAATAAAAATGTATTATAATTATATAATTATTTAATTGACATAGCAAGTTTACATCCTAAATGTATGTTTATTAATTAAATATATCAAACACTGTAAAACCTGATGAGTTGGTTCAACTCAAACCGTTTGAGGAAACCGATTGCCTTAAATCATTTAAATTTATTAACTCAAAAAATTTAAACATAAAAAAATATTTGATTTGTGTCCAAGTAACTCAATAACTTAAGACAACTTGGGTAAATAAAGTTAATAGTACTAATTCCATTCAGTTAATATAACTTAAATCTATGAAGTACACTGTAAACCTGAATAAGTTGGCAGAACTCAAAACACTTTTAATAGTATAAACTTAGTTAGCTTTAAAAAGCTAATCTGCTAAATAGATCGCTATAATATAATATAATATAATAATACAATATAAATGCTATTATATTACCAATAGTATGTTTTAGAAGCACTTGCTGTATGAGTGCAACAATATAAAGGGATTATTTCCTCTCAAATCAAGCTGCATGCACCACTTGTCACCATGATGGTAACTATCCTAAAGCCAACATTAACAGAAATTCTTCTAAATTAGCATAACAAAACATTAATCACTACTAAATCTCACACTTAACATTAATCTTACACAAAAAAAACATTATATGACACTTAATTTTAGCATTTACTCTCCCTTTCGAGTGCCATCGGCAAAGCATGCTGGGAAATAGATATCCCAGCCGTTTCAGTTAAACTTAAGTTCGTCTAAATTAAAATAAATCATTTCATAAAACTCAAAACAATGAAACAGTTCAGTTTACTTAAAATATATCAGTTCTGTGAACTTGAAAGAAAAAGAAAGTGCAAAATACTCAAAAATTAATTTGACTGAACTAATTCGTTTAATTTAAGTTTGTCCTACTCAAACCAATTAATTATTTTGAGCGTTAGGGTTTACAGTGAATGTGTTCTTATATTTTAAAGTTTTTTTTTCAGTATTTAGTTTATTTATGATTTTAATTAATACGACAGTAATATGACAAAATTGTAAAAAATAATAAAACATCATTGACCTTATGAAGCCAATTTAGTAGAAGTACTGCAATACCAAGTTTCAAAGATTGACAAAAATAGCTTAATAGAAAATCATCCAGATCTTGAATGACTTCGCTCTATCCTAACTTTACTCAAGTGTATTCAACTCTAGTCTGGACCCTGTGAGAGTTTGGCTGTGTTGGGTAAATATTTCTCTGTGGCTCAAACGGGGCTGGTGGTGCAGGCGCCAGGCTCTTCTCTCGTTTGTGTTGGCTCAGCGCCCTTAGCCCACGTCCAGTTCTGTATGATAATGTGAAAATCCCCCTCCATCCACAGGCACTTGCTCCGGCACTCGCACGTACTTGCACACGAACACACTTATCCTCTTCCACTGTTCTTATATGCTGTGAGAGTAAACCTGAGCCGTTCATAATATCTGTCTCTCTCACCCCTTATCTGAGCATAGAGAGAGTGATTGATAGTGTGTGGAAAAAGGCCTCACAGAACCAGAGAAAGAAAATGATCACTTCTCTCTACCACTTCCAGATTATTGCGTACGTTTGATAACTGCTGGAAAATATTGAATTCGAGACATCCAATCCCGTTATTTTAAGCGCACCGACATTCCTTGCATATTGTAGCTTCATCGTAATTTGACAAACTGACAGTAGAGCAGGCCCTTAACCCTTGCAAGAATTTATCATTTTGAGTTTCCATCAGAATCATCATAACTAAATTTGCAAAACTCACCGCCAAGATGCTAGGGTGTTCTGGGTGGTTGTTTTCAGCCAAAATAAAAGCTCAATGGTTTAAGAAACTAAGACAGCCTTAAATATTATTGTTGTACTGTAAAATAAATACAGTTGTACAGTAAAATAAAAATCAAGTCAAGATCCCATCGCTAAGTGTCTAAAACATACTGGCCCCTAGATATGATTCTGAATTCTTCTGTTTTGACCTGTTTTGTCTTTCATTAGATAAAAGTCTTGAAGACTTTTATTGAAGAAAAGATTTGAGGCATACTTCATGAGCATAGCATGAACGGTTCAGGATGAGTTACATGTCAAGGTTTAATATTACGGTAGCCTCTTATTCTGCCGTTCACAATTAGTGACTAGAGCAGGTTAACTGGCTTTTTGTTCAGATTTTGGACTCATCCTGAAACCTGTTCAAGTGAGAATGTGTGAGTGTTATGTGTCCCTGGTGATTTGGTAATTTTAGTTTAGGGAACTTTGAAATGGTGACACCAGGTGTTGGACTTAGAGCCCAAGCGCTCCATGGTTCCCCGACTGAGCCGTGGGCTTAAAGCGGGGCTCGTAATGTAGTCAGGTTACTGATACTGGGGGATTTAGGCAGTCGGACTTCATACAGACTTTATGGAGCCTACAGGCTGAGGGGGAGGGTTTCTGTGTGTGTGTGTGTGTGTGTGTGTGTGTGTGTGTGTGTGAGTGTGAGTGTGAGTGTGAGTGTGAGTGTGAGTGTGTGTGTGTGTGTGTGTGTGTGTGTGTGTGTGTGTGTGTGTGTGTGTGTGTGTGTGTGTGTGTGTGTGTGTGTGTGTGTGTGTGTGTGTGTGTGTGAATGGCTTTCCCAGGCCGAGTCGCTCGGTTGACTGAGTGAGTTTTAAATGGCGCATTTGTCATCACCTTTGCCCCACGGAGTGTGACGGGACGCAGAGCTCCCCCTCAAAAACCTCCCGCAGCCCTTCTCACATATACACTCACACACTCCATTCTTCCATCATTGGCTCATCATCCGACCCCCCCTGCTCTCCACGGTTACTCCTCCGTCACATTCTCTCTTTCAGGCGAAGGGTCAGTGACAGCCGCTACTGTTCGAGATCCTCCCAACACACACACACACAGATGTTTAGACTTCTATAGTTTAATAGAAAGCTAATTGTATTTACTAGAGTTTTATTATTTACTCTGTTTGATTCATTTTGAGCTTTTCATTTTCATGGGAGGTTTTACAATTGTTTCCTCCAAGTACAGCTAAGTAAATATCCACACACATTTATCCTTCAGCGTATGGTCAGACATGACTGGTAAACCACAAACGACAGGGAAAGTTTACGGAATTAGCTATTTCAGAATAACACTCTTATTTGGTATTTGTTTGTTTGTTTTCCCCCATGCATTAATTATTTATTCTTTAATAAATGGGTCTTAGTGTTTGGTTTTCTTCAGGGCTAATTAGGATTTACTGGAAAGGGTTTTTTTGTGCCAAATTATAATTTTTATTAATACTGTGTTGGTTGGTTGTTTTCCATTAGTTCTCCCGCTCTCTCACTCACTTTACACATTTCTAAAAACCAAAGAGCATGTAACTGAATAACAGTTTTTTCAAAAGTGTGGTCCTATTCTTTATTCATTTTTTCTTTCGTAAATTCACATGTAGTTTTCACATGTACTCTTGGTCACAACAAGCCTGTTTCAAGATTAAGATTAATAATATAAGGCCACTTTCACACAGCAGCAGAACATGGTTGTCAGTCCTAAGTATTTTAGTCCTTAATACGGTTACGTCCACACACAGTTCGGTTATTAACGGGAATGACAACCGCTTTCTCAAGTCACATCTGTAAAACTTCAGGACGCACAACCGCATTTTCGGAAAACCCGTGCTGTGTGAATGCAACTGGAGTTGACTCCAGTTGCTTGCAAGTTGGCTTGACTCCCGTGTGAACATAGCCTACGATTATTAATTGTGTGTGTGTGTGTGTGTGTGTGTGTGTGTGTGTGTGTGTGTGTATTATCAATATATTTTAACAGGTAACTCTTCATTTCGATGGTATACTTTAGACGTTCTACTAACTATAAGTAACTTTGCAACTACATGTCAACTAGCAGTCATTGGAGTATTAGTAGACTGTCTGCTTAATATCAGCTAACACTTTATTGGTCTCCAACAGACATTATGCCAACTTTTACAACTACATGTCACTTTTACTAACCCGAACCCTAATCTAACAGTCTACTAACACTGTACTACAGTCTACTAATACTCAACTGTTAGTTGACACGTAGTTGCAAAATTACTTTTTACTTTATCAGTGTTTTTCTTTGGAAAACTTTTACTTCACTACATTTTTTTTTTCCTTTGATGCTTAAGTACATTTAGAAGTTTAGTACTTTCTTGTACTTAAGTAAAACTTTGAATTACTTTTACTCCAATGTAATTAAGTATTAAATGAAATTCAATATAAAACATAGTGCAGTAAAAAGTACGACATTATGCTTTGGAATGTTGTGAAGTAAAAGTTTCCCAGAGAAAAACACTCTGATAAAGTACAGACACTCGGAAAATGTACTTGGAGTAAAAATACTTCACTACTGTCCACCTTCACTACTGTACATTTACATATTGTGATGTAATGTAATATAAAATATGATTTGATTAATTGTAATATGTAATGTTTATATATATTTAGAGCAAGTGCGAAAAATATTTGTATATAATATGTATATTTCAATATTTAATAAAAAAGTCTGTGTGTGTGTGTGTGTGTCTATTTCTTTAAATTAAAGAAACTCTTTCTTTATGTCAATCTTTTTCGTACTTCCTCCTTTCATTGAGTGCATCAATGGGATGGAGTCTGCTTTGCGTGTTTAAGATGCACAGTGGAAGGAGAAAAAAAACACTTTGCCCTCTGTTCAAGGAGGAGGTGGGGGCGGTTATGGGGGTAGAAATCAATGCGAGTACTAAAGTAGGGGGGAGGAGCGGCCCAACAGGAGAGGGAGGGTCGGAGGAGGTCGTCTGGGAAGCTTTGTGTCGTCTTTCCAGGGGCAGACACTACCTGCACTTGTCAGTGATTGCAAGGTGACCCTTGACCGGGGGGAGTGGCGTCTTGTCAACATTAATTAGCGGGCCATGTCTGGGTACGCTGCACAGACCCTCGGCCATGACCGTCAGACAGACAGACCCACAGCGGCGGGGCGAGGTGATGGAGGGGTAACGGCCCCCTCTCGGCTTTCAATGACTCTTTTCTCCTTTCGTGTCAGAGGTCATTGTGTAGCCGCGCTCTGCTAATTGTGCCCCAAAACGTGTTTCTATGTCTCCTGCCTTTTTTCTTCAGATTTAAACCGCATAGACGTAGGAAAAAACTGCTTGGCATCAATCTTAAAAGGTGAAGGGAAACATATGGTGAACATCGATGATCTGTGATTAGAAAGGCAGAGGTCTGTGCTGACAGGACGTCAAACGGAGCCGGTGTTTGTTTACGTGTACGCACATATGTTAAGCGCTAACCTTCCCTGCACCAGGCCATGACTTACATACCACACCGCGGCCCCCCTCAATCCATCAGTCTTGGGACCAAGCAGCCAGAGAGAGAGAGAGAGAGAGAGAATTAGCTATAATGAGAACTAGGACAGTTCATGAATCTAATTACCCGTGAAACGAGCAACATAGTACTTCTGCTGTTGTCCAGGCCATAGTTCGTCATACACACCAGGGATTTTACATACACAATGCAAACACAAGATGCCATGCACTATTAGACCTCACGTGACTCTCCCGTTCATTTCGTTTATTAGATTTCAATGTTGTTTATTTTAGTATCAGAGATCCTGAGATTATTGCATGGATTTATGTAGGTGGATGTCATAACATTTTGCAGACTTATATTTATTTTTATATATTTTCTAGTTAAGGTGAAAATATACACAAAAAAAGCGCCAAATGATCTCATATGGAATCATGAATCTTACATGTTATATTACATTCTCCTGTATTTAATGAATAACAAATTAAAACACACGGAAATCAATTTTAAGATTATATATGAAGATGAATTTGTCATTATATAAAATATTAAAATCTGATTTAAAATAAAGTGTGTATGCATGTATATATATGTGTGTGTAGTGTATATATATATATATATATATACACACACACACACATTATATATATATATATATATATATATACTGTATATTCATTTAATCACTCATTTCATCCATAGGAAATGGAAGATTTTATATATATAATGTTTTTGGACTATCTGAATGATGTAAGTGCAGAGCAGTTATTTTGTTGATAAAAAATACTTTTTTTAAATAAGACTTTTAGCAAATCATATAGACTAATAATAACACAAATTACAAATTAAAATTGTATATATGATTATAAGCAGGTGTTTTCCAGCCTTTCGAGTATTCATTTCTTCACTGTGTGAAGAAAATGTAATATTAAATAATAGAAGTTGTTAAAATTCTGAAATATTTCTGCTTGTGTTTCACTTTGTTGTTCCTTCTGCTCGTGCTCATATCCACAAGACTCAGATGGGAAAAAAAACAACTGCCAGTTTATATGACATCCTGTCCATTGTAAGTGCCTATTCTCTCTGACCCTGCCAACACCCAATATAGAAAGGTTAAGACAATAGCCTTTATCACCGTGGCTCTCTTTCTGACTCACATGGGCATTTATTCACTTACCCCCTTTTCCTGTTGATCACTAAAACCTTTGCAATAGACCCCTTACAAGCGTGCATAAGGTGTACGGCTCAGTGGATTGTATTGTGTGTGTTGTCCCCGCATTGATTCTAATCTCTTCCCTCCCAACAGCCACTACTTCTGGCAGACTGAATGGAGATCTGTGTGAATAATGCTGCCTTCCTTAAAGTTACTACTTATGAGTTTAGAAGCGTGTTAAAGTGGTTTTGGTTGGAATAAAATGCGATTTCCATATTTCTTTCTTTCTTTCTCTTTTTCACTTCCTGATAAAGACTGGAAGCTTTTAGCTCTAGCTTTTAGTGGTAGTGCTAATACAGCAAAATGAAGAGGGAAAGATGCTCATTAGTCATTTAATTGATGCAATCTATTGTTGCATTCAAGTTACAATCTGCACATTAGTGTTGACGTGAAGTTATTAGCAGTCGGAAACTTTCTTTATGCCAAACTTTCCAAAGAGGATGCGTGTCATTTAAAGAATTTAAATTGAAGCAAATTGTTATCATCAGTAAGTGTGATATCGATTGTGAATGTTGAGTATTTAGAGTTTTATGTACTGTTGATAAAGTATAATGATATAGCATGTCAGAAGAAAATATGATTCATTTAGCTGGATGTTTTATTATGAGACTTGTGCAACCAAACATGATTCTTTCTCTGGCTGAACATAGTATGCAAGATAATAATAATTAAATTCATAATGCATTTCAAATTGTATGTCATAAAGAATATACATACGTTTTAGGCAAATTTTATCTACAAAATTCATGAATGCATGAATTGTATATACAAGTAAAGCCATTCAACCATTCTACCATTCAAGTTTGTGGTTGGCAAGATTTTTTAAAATGTTTTTGGAAATAAATTCTCCTGTGCTCATATGCTTTACTTGTTTGATCACAATACAGTAAAACAGTAATATTGTGTGAAATATTATTACAATTTTTTACAAGTTTTTTAATATATTTAAAAATGTTTTTTATTCTTTTGATGGTAAAGCTGCTGATTTTGTGCTCAAGACACATTTCTTATTATCAATGTTGAAAACAGTTGTACGGATTTTTTACGGATTTTTTGATGAAACTATGATAAAAAAAATTCTTCAGGATACTTTGATATATATAAATAATTTGTAATATTGTAAATGTCTTTACTGTGACTTCTGTTCAATTTAATGCATTCTTGCTGGGAAAAAAAAGTATGTTTCTTAAAATAAAATGACCCAAAACTTGAAATTTGAACAGTACGTACATAGTTTTTGCAGCTAATATAACTATGCAATTTGATCGCTCTGTTTGTCCCTTTGAGAATTTAAAAATGCACTTTGTTGGTGTTATAAATAATGCTCCATTTATATTACAAAAGCACTTGAAGTTAAGCTTGTAGAATGAACATGGTCTCTTTTGTCTCTTGTCTTGTTCTCTCAGTCTTTGATTTGACTCTCAGCCCTGTGAACGTCTTCAGAAAAAAAATATTCTAGGCTGTTTTTCAATAGTTTAGGTTTGTTCGCTTTTCATTTGTGGGTTTTTGAATCAGCTCTAAACTGTAACTCACCGTAACTTATGTGTAAGGATGTACAGTATACAAGCTCAAGTTGATAAAGGAAAGCAGATGCCAAGACGCTAATTGGTACAGCCTGTGAGCCGCTCTCTTTCTCATCTTCCTCTGTAATCTTTTTTCATCCACCTCTTTTTGATCTTTGGCTTACAGTAGGAGAATGAAAACAATGTTTTCTATTGGGCTCTTTCCAAGTCTTCCCGAAACATTTGAAACGGTATACATTCAGCCCATAGGAATGAGCAGGAGACCTTCACATGCTTCTGAAGATTTATGTTTAGCTCAGATTTAAGTTCTTAATTAAAACATTAGACTTTATATCCAAAACGCAATCCTTTTAGGTGGTGTTCTGGTGTTGCACATCTTTGTTATATCTCTCTTCTCTTTGAAGGTCAGGTGAATGTTTTTCTTTTGAATATTTGAAATGGGTACATAAAAAAGCATCTATGTGAAGTGCATCACACTTGAGCTTCATTGTGGAGAGAATCAGACAGTAGTTACTCTTCTTTAATGTTGTTTTATATTGATTTAACATCAACAGTCCATAAAGTAGTTTGGCCTGAGGTTGTAAGTTTCAACCCTGCAATGCATGAAACATCAATGTGCCATTGACCCATATGAGATTTAGTGGAAGATTTGAAGTGGTAATCTTGACTGTATGAAGGACATCATGAATTCTTTGAAGTATCAAGCCATTTTGGCAAAGATGGTGATGCCTTCGGTGCAGAGACTTTCCTGCAGGACAGCCATCCCAAAGTATAGATCCAAATCTACTTAAGCTTGGTTCAGGGATCAGTAGAATATTCTTAAGTGGTCTGTACGGTCTTCAGATTTAAATCTTATTAAAAATATTTGGTGGAATTTGAAGAAAGAAACGGTAATGTGAAAACCGAAGATTATCAGTGGTCTGGAGGCTTTTTCAAGTGAGGAATGGGCCAATATTGCAGTAGAGAGGTGACAGAAGCTTCTAAGCACTTACTTGCAGGGTTTATTAGAGGTTATAAAGAATAGAACATTCTGCACAAAATGTAACACTTGGGGGTTGAATAATTTTGAACACGAAAGTTTAAAGACAATTTGATTTTTTCCCATTTCTCATCAACTGCTTTCTCAGAATCACTTAAATGTGTATTAATAAACTTTCTATAATAGTTTACTGATGCCTTTGTTGAATTGTTTTCTTGATCAACATGATCTTTCTTGATTTCAAGATGTCTTGCAGGTCTAGGGGGTTAATTAAAAAAAAAAAAGAATTTCAACAGACATCTGTTCGATGTGAAGGTGAAGCGAATATCGTTGATCATCTCCTAACAAGGCCACATATTAAGGCCTGGTTAGATTAGATGGTAAGCAAACAATTCCAGTTGGATGCAGGAGAACTGTTTAGGAATAAAGAATCCTAGGTCAGAGTATCTCTGAAAAGGTAAGGCTTGTGGGTTACTGACGGCCGTGTACGTGTGCGGCGTTTACCTGGGGAAGTGATGGCACCGAGATCACTGTGAGACGACGACAAGCCAGTGGACAACATGACATCATGACTTTGCGTAAACATACACGCCACTTTCAAGTCAAGTGGCGTGTTATCTATACGCATTTTGAGCTATCCGCGTGTATGTCCACGCCGAAACGAACCGTCATCTTCCGCGTGTATGTCTACGCCGTTAAATGTCCGAGTGATTCCGTGTGTATGTGTACGCCGTTAAATGTCCGACTGAAACGAAGCAAAATGTATATCTACATCTGGGGAGCGATATTTTTTTTCCTAGAATGGTAGGCTGAAGACTCATAAATGGTATTAACCCCAGTGACAGATAGGTTTAGGGACGGGGTTGGGGTAGGTCATATATTTATATATATAGTGATGTAACGTTAAGTCAACGGCGTTGATAACCACGTTGAAAAGCGATTATGCGTGTTGATAGCACGCCAAAAATGGAAATACGAATTGGCGTGTCATACATACGCCATTTCATGAGATCAGTCTGCAGTGGAGGAATGCAGAAAGCAGAGTGATGCTCTGGGCAATGTTCTGCTGCGAAACCCTGGATCTAAATTTGACACGTGCCACCTACCTAATCATTGTTGCAGAACAGGTACACCCCTTCATGACAATGGTGCTTCCTGGTGGCAGTGGCCTCTTCTTAAGCAAGATAATGCACCTGCCACACTGCACACATTGTTCAAGAACAATATTTTGTTGAATTTGGGTTCAAGGTGGGTTCAAGGAGTTCAAGGTGTTGCCCTAAGTAGGATTGCACCAGCCGTTCGTAAGTTCTTTCTTAAATTGGAATGTAAAGTCCACACTAGAGGCTTAGTAACTTCTAGCTAGTTTGTAACTAACTCTGTACTTTATTCGGTTGCACCATTTTATCTTTAGACAGAACGTAGCTAGTAGTTCATAAGCTCTCCATAAAGTAATGTGTAATCGCATAATATGACCCATCGATTGATGTTGAAATTGAATTTCAGTTTATCCTTCATTCTAACTTCTTTTGCCTCACCCACTAATGGTAAAAATAGATTTCCATTAAATAAAAAAAACATTGAAATGACATTCATTGATTAGCCTTTATTTGACATGCACAATACGGACCAATGTACAGCGGCGCGATGTAGGACGGATGTTCGTGTTGAAGAGCCACTAACAAAGTAACATAACATTCTCTATCTTGAAATGTAAGTGAGTGTAAATGTCAGCATAACTTAGTGCCCACTTACGTCAAAACTAGGCTAAGTTGTAACTTGCGCACAGCTGGTGCAACCGACCCCTGGCCTCCAATTTCCCCTGATCTCAAACCAATTGAGCATCTTTGGGATGTGCTGTACCAGCAAGTTTGATCCACAGCGGCTCCAGCTCGCAACCTACAGTACTTGAAGTTTCTGCTGCTAACGTCTTGGTGCCAGGTACCACAGGACACCTTCAGGGGTCTAGTGGAGTCCATGTCTCAGCAGGTCGGTGCTGTTTTGGCAGCACACGGAGTACCAACAGCATATTAGGCATAATGTTTTAGCTCATTGGTGTAAATAGCAAGCAATGGATTTCAGATAATTTGTCCTTTAACTGACGTTGTGGCAATTTATATGGTTGCCATAAAACAATTTCATAAAAGAAGCAAGACACTTGACCCCAAGGTTGCTCCAGGGTGTTTGTCCTTGTAATGTAAGTATACTGTAGCTTAACTAAGCTAAAATATTCACATAGTAAACTAAGCATGACCAGCATCAAGTTTTTGAAAACCTTATGATCTCCACCCTACTCCTTCACCATTTATCTATGGATCATGTAAGGTAGGTCAGGTAACCTTACCGCACCTCTGGCCCTCCTTTAGTTAAACAGAGCGCAGTCCGGGGTCTCTGTGGGTCTTTTGTGTGTATGAAAAGACTTTAGTGTGTGAATAGGGTTGAGGTGGGTGAATAGGGCTAACTGTGTCTTTCCATCTGTCTATCAGATCGGGCTCTTATTACTCTTTGGCTTCCTGAAATGATCCATATTTCAAAGTCACATCGTCCTGCGTTGATGTGTGAATGCACAGGTCTTCATTTTCTTTTCCGCGAGGCTTTTTATACCTGCCAAGAGGGAAGAAAAGGAGCGAGAGGGAGGCATATGGGCTTGGAAAGAGCACACTTGCTCTTTGTTACGTGACCCGAAAAACATACAGTCTGTGTATTCACACGCACACACTCGTTCTCTCTGGCACGTCTAGACATTTATCTACCCTGTGTGCTCTTGAACTGTTCTTTATATTTCACCGCACAATATGTTTTCCCTCCTGGATGAACATTAATTACTCAAATAATTCTGCTCTACATTGTAAATCTTTTGTGTCCTTGTGAATATTGACGTAAGCCTCACTTAACACACTAAACCTGTCAAGAACAGGTCTGGATTATATTTTACCCCAAAATCAAAAATAATGTATTATATATTATAAAGAGCTATTAAGATTTTTTGCATTGTGACATTGTTTTTCTTGACAGTCAATAATATTTTCCTCTCAAATTCTCATTACCGTAATGCAAAACAAACAAAAAATAAATATATATATATATATATTTTTTTTTTTTTTTTGTGCATATATATATATATATATATATATATATATACATATATATATATATATATATATATATATATATATATATATATATATATATATATACATATATATATATATATAATGTGTTAATACTTAAATGGGGGAAAATATGATATATTTAATTAATAAAATATTTATAATGCATGGTAGTATTTGCTGACCTGCCTCTAATATATGCTGATTAAAAAAAAATTAGAATAATAATAAGAAAGTGGAGATTAATAATGTTAATGAGAAAGATTTTTGTTATTATTTTTATATTTAATTACACATTTTATGAGGCTCACTGAGATATTATTAACCTTTCGTGCTCTTGAATGGTTTTATATATTTTACACAGCACAAAATGGTTTCCCTGCTTAAAGATCATTAATTACTTCAATAATTCTGCTGTAGTTCATAGACCTTTTTATCTCCTCTTGAGCTTTTTTCTTTTTTGGCATCTCTCTCCTCAGCTGTGGAGCTCATATGCATAGTGTGAAGTCATTTCCAGCCCTGTTGAGCTGGTTAAATATTTAATATGTGTCTGACACTTTCTCTGTAGAGGGTTCAGGTACTGAATCCCTCGGCTTTGACTTTTCTGTGCGTGTGCAAGACACACATGCACCGGAGCTCCCGGTTCCCGCAGAGACTGCTGAATATTTCACTGGTGCTCCGTGCCCTTTGATGCCTGCTTTAATCCTTCATGGCGCTCTGCAGGATGAGCTCCCGGGGGACGCGTGTGTGTGTGTGTGTGTGTTGTGTGTGCACGTCTGTTCCCGCACACACGTGTGTATGTGTCGGATGTGTTTTAATGAGCTGTATTTTTTTGTGAAAACTACAGTTGCTGTTTTTTTCTTTCACCTCTCCCGAAAACCCACAACTGGTATTTTGAGAGTCAAAAATGCGGGCTTGTTTTCTTGCTCAGTTCCATTTCATTCCCCCCATAACCATGATTGTACCTTTCTTCCTTCAGTTTCCAAAATGTTGAGACATGTAGTCGACACTGTTATGCAAAACACGCTGAATTTGACACGCAGATCATATTACAAAGACTGGGATTGCACCTGGTATTTACACCTGTCTTGGGTGATCCGATCACAAGTGGGCAGAACGAAAATACAGATGGGACCCAATGTGTCTTGAGTTCAATCAGAAGCTGGACAGGGTTTGTAAATGGCCATTTTATATGTACATTTTATTTATATAATCAGGTCAAAACTAACTTTTTTTGCCACACCTGCCAATGGCCAGTGACTTAAGAAAATGTACTGGCCATAAATATTTTTTACCGGCCATTAAACTGATTTAGCAAAAACAGCAAGTTATGACATCATTTTAGATACTAGTGAAAATTCACAATTCTATATTCCAATTTCGATACCACAGCTAAAACTAGTAGCCTAACTAATATAAACTTAAAACATTGCTAAAGACAAGTAACAGTAGTTTTCAAGTAATCAATGTAAAATAACACTGGATACTGTATAAATGAAACATATATTAATTAATACTTAAAGTTAATCAGTCAAGAGCAGTGAGTGATTCATTTTCGTTGTCCTTTTTTTATTGATTGACATTGAAAACAGACAGCAGAAATATATTATACTGCACGGATCCAATATACTGATACTGTACACGATGTGTAATTATACTACACACTACCAACTGACTATTGACACCGTTTCATATACTCGTCAACGTCAATTTTTACTCGCATTTGTGCTTGGCGAGTGTTCATTTTAGGTCCTTATATCCATATTAGGAGTGTAACATCAGATGTGTGTGATGTAATGCGTTCAAGTTCTGTTTTCATTAGCACACAAACTGAATGTATACTTACCTGCAATTGTTACAAATTCACGCAAGTATTTCCATTTTGCATAAAGTATTACCCTAACAGTGCTAATAAACAGTATTTATTGTTTGAATTTTGAGATAAAATGGACATAATTTGAAAGCTGAGACTTTGTTTCATATCGAAAGTAACAAAGCTAAAAGCTTATTGCGATTTATTGGACAAACATTCATGATGAAACCTGGAAAGTGACGCAGGGTCTGTGTTCAACTTTCTCTTCATAAATAAATAACTGTGTTATCTTGCCTATATGCTTGTCCTGTAAGTTTGTGAATAAAAATGAAAATGTGAACAAAAACAGAGCCTATTAAATGGCTTGTTATCATTAAAATATGAAAATTAAAATGACAGGTAGATTATGATGGAATTTGTACGACCCTGAATGACGGACAATATGGAAGTCTAACGAGACCTCTGGCAAGCAAGTCTACTTTTAACTTCACAGACTTGAACGAGTGATACACGTGTGTGTCAAATAGACGGAGATTAGAGTGGGACTGGAATAATTCTAAGTTTAAGTCTAAAATATTTTTTTTTGCATCCAAAAGTTGCAAATCTCTCTCTCTCTCTCTCTCTCTCTCTCTCTCTCTCTCTCTCTCTCTCTCTCTCTCTCTCTCTCTCTCTCTCTCTCTCTCTCTCTCTCTCGCTCTCTCTCTCTCTCTCTCTCTCTGAGGACCTTACCACATTCCTGCCCCACAGTTATGCATCTATTTCACTCCTGTTGTCCTCCAGGACCTCTATAAACTCGCTCGTTCCCTCGCCCTTTACCCGTATCCATTCGTTACAATCCAGCACAGGTCATTATCAGTGTCAAACCCCCATATAACCGCCCCCATCTCCTCCCCTAAGTTAACCTGCGAGTGGCCTTGGGCCGAGAGGTCATTAATCAGGGGTCGGGGCATTGGGTATGATTTCGACGGGGACTGTGGGTGCTTGATAACCTAGAGATGAGCGCTCTGAAACAGGGCATTACACGTGTTTGAGGATAGATAAATATACTGTCCTGTGGCAGTAGGGTCGGCCCCCCTCGGGACAAATAAAACCCCTATTAACATCCAACCCTTCATTGCGTTTGACAGGCGAATCAATTAGGCCGGTGTTTGGGTGACCTGTGTGCTGCAGTGAGGGTGAGGTGAGGGAGCAGATGAATGGAGCGCTCACTGTAACTCTCTCCAGGGACTCCAGTGTGCTGGATCAATGTCACATGATGACCCGTCGTTCACTCCCTCACGCTGCCTACAGCTATTTGTGCTTTTCACATTTTTCCTCTTGTCTTCTGTTTCCTTCCTTCCCTGTTTACTTACTTACTTCCCTTTCCTCTTACTCTTTTCCCTCCTTCCTTCCTTTTCTGCCTCTTTATTGATTCCGTCCCTCCTTCCACCGTTCTTGTCCACTTTCTTGTCTATCCATCCTTTTTTCCTTTCTTCCTCTTTTTACTTTTCCTTCCTTCATTTTTTCCTTCCTTTTCTTTTTTGTTCTTTCTCTTCTTCCTTCCATCCCTCCCCCTCCTTACTTTTTTTTACTCTTCCTTCATTTTTTCTTATTTGTTCCTTTTTCACTCATTCCTCCACTATATCTGCTACCTTTTTCTACCTTTTCTCCTTTTTCTCTCGTTCTTCTTTCTCTTTCCTCCTTTATTTCTCTTTCTTTCCTTCCTTACAACTCTTTTTTTCTTTTTTCCTTCTTTCCTACCTTTATTAGTGATGGGAAGTTCGGATCATTTTACTGACTCTCTCGTTCGATCGTTCATCAAAATAAACAAATCTTTATTCAAGTCGTTTCGTTCATTTAAGTGGCTTTAAATGTTATACTTTTAACAGCCAAATTCCCAGAACACATCCTCCTACGCAATCTTGTAAATCATTGTAAAACAGCCAAAGATAATTTACTGGGAACATAAATATTGTCGTTCATTTGTCACGTGACAGACGCAATCAACAGATCGTTCATGAATGAGCCATCACTAACCTTTATTCCATTATTAATTTTTTTTCCTTATATTCAACTTCCTTCTTTCTTTCCTTCCTTTATTTTTTTGTTTCTCAATTCATTTCTCCTCTGTTCCTGACACTTCTTTCTTTCATTTCTTTTTTCCCTCCTTCTCTGTTTCCTTCTTTTCTTCCTTTTCCTCTTCCTCTTTCCCTCCTTCCTTCCTTTTCTGCTTCTTCAATGATTTCCGCCACCTTCCTTCCTTTCTTTTTTCATTCCTTTTTTTTTTGTTCTTTGTCTCTTCCTCCTTTCATTCCTCCTTAGTTCTCCTTACTTCCTACTTTCCTTCCTCTCTTCATATCTTCCTTATTTCTTTTTGTTTTACTTCCTATGTTCATCCTTCCTCCCCTACATCCTTCCTTTATTTTTTTCTTCCTTGTTCCTTCCTTTATTCATTCCTCCACTTTTCCTGCCACCTATTCCACCTTCTGTCCTATAACCTTTCTTGTCCTTCCTTCCTTTTCCTCTTGTCCTATATCTATCCTTTTTTCTACCTTTTCCCTAATGCCTTCCTTCCTTTCTTCCTACCTTCATTCTATCATTCATCTCTTTTTCTCTCATTCAGTTCATTCCTTCCTTCCTTTCCTCTTCTCTTCCTTTAAGCCATTAAACTTTACTTCTCTCTCTCCTTCCTTTTCTCTACCTCCAATAGTTTTTCATCTCATTCTCTCTCACACATTCCTCTTTTTTCTCCCCCATCCAACACTACCACAATTCCCTTCTCGATACTCTTCCATTGTTTGTCATCCAGAGCAGATTAATGGTGTCTCAGATGTATATCACACTTAGGTTTCAGATCTTATCGCAACACTCGACGCGGCCAAACAAAAGGCAAGTTTACCTGTGCATCGTGTGAATACACGCTCCCGCATTCACATCCAGGTCAATTAAATTTAGATCCTCTGGATAACATCAGATTCTCTTACCAGTTAAAGACCCCTCTACCTGAACTCTACCCTTTCATAATCCACAACACGAACGAGCCATTCAGCTTTCTCTCATACACAAAAGTCTAAACATTATGCCTGAAGCTCATGGATAATCAGAGAAGAAGGAGTTCACATCTCAGCATTGACAAAACCCTCAACTCTTTTTCATGTTCTGGCAGCAGACGTCGTTTAAATAGTGCTGTTGTTTAGGGCACGGTAGGGTCAGACCTCAAACCCTGGTGGGGTTTTTAATAGTGTAACCGGTTCAAGTGCAGAGCTCGCACTGAGTGTGGGTGGAGTGTTTGTGTTCATAAGCTCTATGGACTTTCCTTTGTAATGGTGGAGGAGGTAAACATTCTGGAACACTGCGATTTTCCTCCGTGGTGCTGTGGCGTGGGTCATAGGAGCGCTGTGTATTGAGAGTTCAATGTTATCTCGCTCCCCCCTCTCTCTCTCTGTTTGTTTTGTCTATTATATTTGCAGGCCTCTGACCTTTGCATTGCTCGGTGTGTAATGTCCTGCTGCCTGACAGCTGGAGCTAGTAATACTCCATCCGTTCCTCACACATGAAGAGAGAACAGAGGGGCTGTGTGTGTGATGATCGTACAAACCGTGGTCAGCAAAGAAGGCCAACTGAGGCCAAATGTTGATAAAGTATGGTTGGTACATTAACTGCCCTACAGTGTATTGATGCTATTCATTTTTTAAAAACATCAATTTCAATCAAGACTTTCCTTTTATTATGGAAGTTATTCATTCTGATTTTATTCGCTTATGTAAGGCGATTCAAGAGTCACACCTGTTTGAATATATTTGTTGTCAGTCCTGAAAAATAACTGTGTAAATGTAGCCTATTTCACACGAATATCAAATACTACAGGACAGTTGGTGTAAGTGTTATTATCCGTTCTGAATGAAGTTGTCTTTTTGGGCACATACATTCATTTGTTGCACTACAAACTCATTCTACAGTATCCTAATGATAATTAACTTTATTTTACTCTGTACTGAAATTTGAAACTTTTATTTATTGATTTTTTTTTTATCTGTTTTATCTGTGTCATGAACCTCAGATTTGCTCATAATTTGGTGTACTCGCATTATTAAATCTCTATTTTATTTTTTTAACTTCAAATCTTCAGGAGCACAGAGAACAAAAAAAAATTCCCCATCATGTTACATCTTCGTCTGCATGTGTCAAAACTGCCCACAAGTTTCTTTTGACATTGTGCAGATGGTGGACCAGCTAGAGTGTTATCTAATCTGGTGCGTCGGTGTAGCCGGATGACACCCCATCCTCGGATCTCCCCCTCAAAACAGACGCACAAACGTACTCCTACTCTGTACAGTATAATAAGACCTATGTGCTTGGGTCCACTGAGGAAACAAGCTTTCCTTTATATGACCAGGATGTCATTAATCTTTATGGAGGTTAACAAATGCACTCGCATGGAAGGTGTATTTCATTCACGGAGACTAACAATGGGGCCATTGTGCAGTCTGATCTTCCAGCTTCTGTACCTTAACATTCCTACCATATACTACACGGTATGAATGAACATTGTGCTTTCTGGACAATATATTTATTTGAGAAGATTATGTGAAATATTCTCTGGTCATTGGATACAGGGTAGATTTATGTTTTACGCTATCTTTGTTTCTCACTGTGCTCTTATTCCTCATCCTTTTTCTCGTTTTTAAAAGACAATATTGTTGGATTTTTATCACGAAAGCTCCATTTTGTGCCGCGTCTGTGACAAATTGCTGCCGCAGCACAGAATGGCCTGGTTCGCTATGAGTTATGTCAAGTCAGAGCTGTTTAAGAGTTGTACTTCCCCTAAGACACATTTCTGCTTATCCTCACCTTAGGGATGTAACGGAATACAGCCTTGTCAGCTTAACATGCTCATTTTCCTACACATTTTTTGACAATTTCATATAAATCTGTTCACCTCAGTGCAGACTTCAGTTCCTTGTTATAGAAAAAACATCTTAAGACCTCTGTAAATTCCCCCCCCCCCCCCCCCTAATTTTTTTCTTCTTCCTGCAGATCGAGATTGAACGACTGCAGGAACAGTTTTATATGTGTCAGGTCTCCCCTCTGCCGACCACCGTTCGATAATCATTCGTCGCTGTCGCTGTGGCAATCCCTGACTGTAACAAACCCTATTGACGTTTCTGAACCCTGATTCCCCCCCCGGTCAAATTCAATACAGAAAAGCTCTGTGGCTAAATGAGTCAAAAATAACCCTGTCTCACTCTCACTCTCTGTTGCTGTTTTGGAAAAAAGTGTCAACCTGTTTGAGAACAACAAGCATTGTAGATTTTTTATCTATATCTATGATAAATCTTTTTACATGATAGATCATTTTTATTTCTAGAAATCTACTTTGCATATATATATATATATATACAGGTCCTTCTAAAAAAATTTGCATATTGTGATAAAGTTCATTATTTTCCATAATGTAATGATAAAAATTTAACTTTCATATATTTTAGATTCATTGCACACCAACTGAAATATTTCAGGTCTTTTATTGTTTTAATACTGATGATTTTGGCATACATCTCATGAAAATCCAAAATTCCTATCTCAATAAATTAGCATATTATGAAAAGGTTCTCTAAACGAGCTATTAACCTAATCATCTGAATCAAGTAATTAACTCTAAACACCTGCAAAAGATTCCTGAGGCTTTTAAAAACTCCCAGCCTGTTTCATTACTCAAAACCGCAATCATGGGTAAGACTGCCGACCTGACTGCTGTCCAGAAGGCCATCATTGACACCCTTAAGCAAAATCATAAAACAATAAAAGACCTGAAATATTTCAGTTGGTGTGCAATGAATCTAAAATATATGAAAGTTTAATTTTTATCATTACATTATGGAAAATAATGAACTTCATCACAATATGCTAATTTTTTGAGAAGGACCTGTATATATATATATATATATATATATATATATATATATATATATATATATATATGTGTATATATATATATGTATGTATGTGTGTGTGTGTGTAGTTTTTATTTCTTTTTTTATTAAAATATATTTTCATTGAATACATAGATATTTTATTTGTTTCATTGAAATATTTCTCTCATTGCTCCACGTTTCTTTGTCGCTCTCACATGTAACTAACGTAAAACTGTCCGTCACACTGGTACCTTTACAAATATATCTAATATGATACAAAAATACAGAGCGGTTTACTGTATCCATCATAACTGCCAGCCCAAATACGTAGCTCTATTACTATTAGGCTTTGCTAAAAGCTTTTTATCATGAAATGTGCCTTGTGCTGTCTGTAATTGTCTATAAAGGGTGCTAGACTTCCTTTTCTAGTGATTTCCACAGACAGTAATCAGTCCTTTTCACCGGACCTGGGACAAATGGATGCTCAATTTATCATCACTATCAGACCCTCAGCTTGACACACACATATAGATGTATAAATACGCACACGTGTGCTCATTTTTCACATTATTTCATTTGGGTGTCGTACATGCATCAGCCCTGTAGCTTTATTTGAGCTATCAATCCATGGCAGTCATGGGAGAGGAGGCTGTTTGCTCTCCCAAAGCATTTGCATTTATTATGGCAGCCTGCAGTGAAGCCCTTCTCATTTCACACTTTGAAGCTTCCTCTAGGGATAGATGGGGGGTGAAAGAAGATCACTTTGACAGGTTGAGATTGTTTCTCCACATCTGCCGTCAGCTGTCATTTTAAACGGCGCGTGTACGTCTCTGTCCCGCCGCGTGGACGGATGCATGTGTGGTGCTTATGAATGTGTTTTTCTCTCTCTCCCCGCAGGACACCGTGGTTTAATGGCTGGGGGTTTAACCTGCCCAGGGGACAGTCCCTGCTCGATAAGTGGAACCTCATCCCAGAGGGCATTGATATTCTCATGACCCATGGGCCGCCCCTCGGTGAGTTCAATTAACCAATCCTAATGGAGTTCCATCTAATTATTCAAATGCTCTCGAAACATCTTTTGTTGTCATCCTTGTCGAAACCCGTCCGTCATGTGAAGTTATAGGAAAAGGAAAAAGTGACATTTTGTACATATATGAAGTAAAATCTATCCTCGCATGAGGGTTATTATCTTTTACTAAAACTAAAACCATGAAAAATGATATATTATAAATATATATTATACATATATAAAATATATATTTTTAATATTTGAAATAAAATATATATTACCTGAAATAAAATAAAACATATGTAAACAATTTAGTTTGAGCTAGTTGTCAAGCCAATATTTACATTTAAAGTCACCATAAAAATCAAATTTGCTATTTGACTATTGCAGTATTTGTTATAAAGGATTTATTCCTGCACATTGTTATTTTAATTTTATTTGTGTGCCCTTGTAATATATAATCAAAATAAATTCCCCTCCCTCTTACAGCAGAGTCTCTTCTCTTCTCTGATGATGTATTTACTGGTGTGATGGCGGGACAACCTGTCACTCACATGAGATCGACCAATAGCAGACCATTTTTTCATGTTCGAGAAGTAGTTTCGCTCTGATATACGTCGAAATAGCGAAGAAATAAATATCGCAACTTATGTTTCATGCCGAATTTAAGTTGAAGTACTATAATAATTCAAATTAAAAAAAGTATAGACAAACTAATAAAAATGACAAAACCAAACAAAATATTAACAAAAGCTATAATGATATAGAAATGATAGTAAAGTAAACTGCCTCAGAGATGTTTTCTAACTTATTGTCTTTTTTTAAGCTTTAGGTTAAAAACCACTAATGACTGGACAGGAGTCACAATGTGAACTGTTTTTCAGTTGAGATTAGAAACTGATTTACGGTGTGTGCGTCTGTGTGTGTGTAGGTTTTAGGGACTGGGTACCGAAGGAGCTGCAAAGAGTTGGGTGTGTTGAGCTGTTAAACACAGTCCAGAGGAGAGTCCGGCCCAAACTTCACGTCTTCGGAGGAATTCATGAAGGTGAGTAACCACAAAGACAAATTGGCACTGCCATAAAAAAGCAAAAAAAAGAGCTCTACAATGGTTTTAAACATCATTGAAGGGTGTTTTTTTTATACAAGGATTGAACTGGAGGCAATAGCAACGTGATGAAGGACACCAAAGTTCAATCAATAATCAAAGTTATTAAAGGTACAGTAAGCAATTTCTGAGAAAGGCTGTTGAAAGTGGATCGGACCGAGTATCACAACACACTTGTAGCCAATCAGCAGCAGGGGGCGTGTCCACTCATGATGGGCGAGGATACTCGCCTTTAATAATAATCACAATACAGAGTATAGAAAAGAGGCCAAAAATATTGCAAACTGGCTTTGATCTAGCAGTCAGAAGTTATTTGAGGGCGTTTTCACTTTTAGTTTGATTTGAGCATTTTAACATGCTGCATTGTCTCCTATAGTTCGGTTTGTGTAGGTATAAATGAGCGCTCAGATCCACACTAAAACAATCTGGATGAATTGAGGATGATCTTACTCATCTTGGTCCTAGTAGACCAAAGAGCCAACCAGTATCCCTATATGATACCCATGAGCATGACCGATGGATCTTTGGAGAGTCTGAAAAAAGCCTAAATATACACTACTGTTAAAAAGTTTGGGGTAGGTTTTTTAATGTTTTTGAAGAAGTCTCTTATCCTCACCAAGGGTGCATTTATTTGATCAAAAATACAATAAAAATTCATACTGTGAAGTATTACTACAATTTTAAAAACTTTTTTACTTGAATATATTGCAAAATGTAATTTATTCCTGTGAAGCAAAGCTGAATTTTTAGCATCATTACTCCAGTCTTCAGTGTCACATGATCCTTCAGAAATCATTCTAATATGATGACTTGCTGCTAAAGAAACGTTTATTATTATTATCAATGTTGAAAACAGTTATGCTGCTTAACATTTTTGTGGATACATATTTTTTCAGGATTCATTGATGAATAGAAAGTTCAAAAGAACAGCATTTATTTGAAAGAGAAAGCCTTTACTGTCAATTTTGGTTAATTTAATGCAGCTCTGCTGAATAAAAGTTTTAAGTTCTTTAAATGTAGTTTTAATCTTATTCCCAAATTGTGAATAGCCTCAAATTTAATACCCAAAAGTAAAATAAGCTTTTATGCAATAATGACCGGTCAGCAAAAGTGAGAAATGCATTTTTCAACAGTTGAGAATACTACAATATATCATGTTGTATTTGTAACTGAAATGGCTTGTTCCTTCCTTTAGTGAATCAGAACAGCATTAGACACGTCAGCACAAACATAAGCAGTCTAGGATATAAATATATGTGGATATGGGTTGCATTTTCCAGGGAAGAGGGATCAGAGAGATCTGCCTTTGGGTTAAACTTGAGACTCTGTTCACCAGATGTGCTACATCCCTTCTCTTCCTCCCTCAAGCTTTTGAGACTTTTTATTATTATTATTATTTTAATTAAACATGTTTAAAAGAGAGAAGGGTCTCTGAGCCCATGGGCTAATTTAGACAAGTGCTCCACTCGAGGAAAGGCCTTGTACTGTTTATTGTGTTTACTCAATGTTTTTGTATGCGCACACACTCTTCAGTCAGTGGGCAAACTCATGATTCCCTTTGTGAATATGGACTTTAGCCTTATCAAATCCGATTTTTGTGCTAATCCTATTGGAATCCAATCATATTTAGCAAGTGTGAACAGCAAAAGATGCAAGTGGAAACCCCTTCACGTTGTTGTTTTTGTCATATACCTACAACATATACACAACATCATTGCCATAGAATCCAATGCAGTTATTCCGGAAAACAAAAGAACGCCACGGAACACACAAATCGGATCCGATACACAGTGTGGACAGCCAATAATTTAGATCAGATTTGTAGCCTTGGTGACCAAGGCTTCTTTCAAATTCTTTTTACAAATCTTACCAACCTCAAACTTTTAAACAGTAGTGTACATTATTTAGCAGATTCTTTTGTCCAGTGTAACTTAAAGGGACTATATGTAGAATTCAGAAACCCTTGTTACTAGTGACACCGTTGGCCGTAAAGTGAACTTATTGCTCATGTACACGTAACGTACAAGAGACTGAATGTGATTCGGTGCACCGATATACTCACGACGATGTTCTTTTTCGTTCTTTGCTTAGAAGTGAAAAGAACTTGGAAATATCTTTGCAGAGATATACTGTTTAACGAACATCCAGATATTGTCCACACTCCTGAGAGCAACATTTAGATGAATATGTAAATAACAATAACAAAATAAACACAACAAAAATGACAGCAGGGAGAAAACAGCAGTTAAGAAAGCATCTGATCATACAATGTGGATGTTATACAAAACTCTACAGTTCAGCGGCATAATGTCGACAGATGAGGTAATTAAAATGACACTGTTATGAGTATATGACATATTAATATTACAGTCCAGAAATCTCTTTCAGCATTATCCTGGACATTGTATAAGCTTTCGTTTCATGTGTCATAGGACGTCATAGAATGTTGAATGTGTCACATCCTTTTGATTTTCCCGGCAAAAATGTCCCGAATCCTTCACATAAAAATCAGTCTACAGGTTTTCATAGACAACCTAGGAAGATGGTGAAGGTTTCGTTTTTAAGTTTCGTAACAAGCTGTTCACACTTTGGCAAAAAAAGTGATTAATAATACATGAAAATCCTTACATATAGCCCCTTTAAAAATGAGGAAAAACACCAGCAATTTGTGTTCAATGTAAGAAAAGTGTTCTTGTTTTCTTTAACACAAGTTAATTTATGGAAGAATTGTTCCTTTAAGTTTGGCATTTGAATGTTGACTCTCCTTTTCTCTAGGTTACGGCATTATGACAGACGGGTACACGACATTCATCAACGCCTCTACCTGTACAGTCAGCTTTCAACCCACCAACCCTCCCATCGTGTTCGACCTCCCAAACCCCCCAAGCTCTTGAGATGCCTGTGCGCTATGCCATATTCTCCTTTTCTTTCCTTATGTTTTCTAACTGTACTTTGAAAAAAAAAAATAGTTGAATGTTTCTTTGGAAATCGCCAGTCTTTTGCTAAAAGATTCAGTGGAAGTTTCTGATGACGGACGGGATCATGCGGGGTGTTTTGCGTACAGAAGTGGTGAACAATCTTATGAAAAGATCTGATTAAATCTGTAAGATAAAAAGCTTTGTGAATTTGTAAAATTGTCTCTTTTTTTGTCAATATTCGAATTATGTTGGTATGCAATGCCATTGTTCATTTTGTATATTCTTTTTTCAGAATAATTAAGCTTTCTTTTAGCTGACAGGGATATAATGCCTTAAACTAGCTTTAAGTTCCCCCGACTGGAGCCCCTTCTTTCTGCTAGCGAAGAGAAAGCGTCATATTTATTGTTTTTATCCAAAACTAAGGGGATTTTTTTGTTTTTGTTTTTTGCATTCAAAGAACACTTTCTTACAAGCGCAGAGAAGACATGGATGCATTTTAACTCATGTATATTCTGGAGCACCTCATTCTGCATAGAAAGGGGAAAATGTCTTAAAATATGAGTATATCTATGTATGTGTGTAAACTGTAAAATCTCTAACTAAAATTGTGTTCGTTCTAAGCCTCTTGAAGAATATCATGTTGCCTGTAAGTGATGACTTAAATGTGCGTAAAGCGCACACATGCTCTTTTCTGTTTTCATGAAATGTTCCTACTTTACGGCGTATTGTTCCATACAATAAACGAGTACTCAAGTTAAAATTATTTTAATGTACAATCTCAAAGGTTGGGGGTTTTTTTTAACCTGCCGAAGCCAGGTTTAGTTGTCCTTTGATATCTTGCGTATAATAGTTTTTGTTTTTCTCTTTTTCTTTTTGTAATTTTGCACTGTGTAAATGCAGTCTTGCTAGCACAAAAAAATTGTTGCCAATAGTTGTTTCATCTCTTGCCACTGTAAATGCCTTTCTGCTTTTCTTTCAGTTACAGTTACAGTCTCATTCCTGGAAAGGTTTAGATACATTTTTTTCTTTTTTCTTTTTCTTCAGGTTTCATTGTGATATATTTAGCTGCCTTTATATGCAAATAAAATTGCAAGATTTTTACTTCTAAATGTTTTGTTTGGTTTATTCTAGCCTCAAGTCTGGCTTTGTGCAATCGATGTCTAGAAGTTTTTACTATTTGAAATGAAAAAAAAATTGTGCATTGTTTTTAAAGGTTGGTTTACGCAACAATGATGTTCTAAAAACAGATAAGTTTATACTTTGCATTTTTGCGTACAGACGACAAAGTAGTCAAAAAGATCCCTGTTCACACGGATCCACGAAACAGACTAAAAACGCTGTATTATTCATGCCAGGGCAGTAGTTGGCGATGTCACTTTGTAAACAAACACTACGCGCCTATTAGTCACTGAACACGTGATGCACATGACATCATCGTTTTCACAAATTCGCATTATTGTAGTTTACACGGAGACGATAACGGTATAGTTTTCAAAAACGTTGCACTTTGAAACCTATTTTCAAAAGTTTGGGTTTTTAGGCTCCCAAACAGCAGTTTTTGTGTAAATAATTAGCCAAAATGCATAAAAAGTTTTCTGGTTTTAGTTGAAAACAGTGTTGTGTAAACGGCTCCTTTGTGACATAACATCTTTGTTAAAGTCATTTAAATCTAAATAAATACAATTCAAAGAATTTAATTTTATTCTCTTTGAGTTGCTTTTTTCCTGTCACCTACAAACTGCCCACTGCATCCTGTTTCAAATCGTTGAAGTTTTCAACCACCTTCCTCAATACGAAGCCTCAAAAGATGTTTCCTCCATGCAGTTGTCTTCCATAAAAGACTTTCAGTGAATGTAAGTTTTCACGCTCACAGAAACATCATTCACATTTATCTGTTTGTAATCCAATTTGAGATACACATGAGCCAGTGGAATGTTAGGAGAAAGAAATCCAGCAGCGCTCTGGAGTCAAAGTGGGATCTCTTTTCGTCAATTTGAATCCCTCCAAGGCCAAAAAAAACTGAGAATACTACTTTTCCACAATCTTAATATAACCCTCCCCCATCCGGCTTACCAGCAGTCACATCAAAGGCTCCAAACCAATTAACACTTCCCCCAAACGAGAGCATGAAATATAGCCCCGGACCAGCTCGTTGGCATAATCCACATAATCATATTAGTGTAACCCTGTGAGCTGGCAGCCTGGCACTGACACTTTGTTTTCTCAAACCCCATTTATAGAAGCACCTACAGTATCTGTGCTTTAGCCTAAATGGACAATGCTGATATACTACTTTTTACATTTTCTTTAGAAATTGCAGTACAACTCATGCAAAACTCGCCACCACAATGCCAGATTGTTTTTATCAGGTTATGAATAAACTGATTGATGTTGCTATGCTGCTGCTAAAGTGTTCTGAGAGGACTTTAGCATATTGCTTAGACACCTGATTCAAAATATATTTCTGTAAAATTGTGGCTGGAAGTAAAAATCCTCAAACAAACACCCTAAGAAAATAGTGGAGGATAACTAGCTGAAAGTAACGGTGTTAGCATTTAGCTGCGTGTTTTTTGTCTAATTATTTTTCTCACACAACCTTACACTGTGTACTATCTAAAAGCGATGAGCTCTAAAACATTTCTCTTCTACGTTCATCAGGGGTTTTGTCCAAACCAGCAATGATAGCAACAACCAATGATCAGCATTACATTTTGTTGGTTGTTTAGTTTCTGTAGAGTGCAACAGTCAATCCCATTCATCTTCTCTAAAGGTTAATTGATTTGTAATGATAACTTACGAACCGGCCTGTGAGCTATGAGGTTGTAAATTGATGGTATATGCTTTTAAGCCGTCAGTCACATTATCATGTTTAACAGTGGAATTCCTGGTCAAAATCTACATTACGATTCTGCAAAGAAATCTCCACCAATCGAAACAAGGGATGCATTTTTAAGTCACATTTTTTTCCTTTTTTTGCTTCAAATCAAAGTTCTAATGTTGTGATTCACCTCATAGCTGGTTGATTTGGTTCATGAGATATAACTATTTAACGAAGACTTTTAAAAAATCCCTATGGGAAAAATACTTCTGGAACCAAGTCCAGGAAAAAGGTGGGCATGATGCACTGTTGCACTCTTTTACAACGGGTAGCCACACCTACAATAAATTCTCACTGGACTGATACCACTCCTCATGTTTATTAATCAGACTTCCTGATTTCAAATGTATTGCTTTAATGTAGCTTTTAGCTACAGCAACGGTTTCAAAGTAGCTTCTAGACACACCGAAGCATCAAGCTTTTGTCTCTCTGCCTGCTGTCCCTGCCTCAAATGAAGGTGAAAGTGTGTAGGCTATGTCAATCAAAATTGTGTTGGGAGCACGTGTGAGTGTATTAATTACCTCGTCCTGCAGCAGGAGCCAGGCCTTAATAGGTGCCCATGACAGGGACAGCTATAACCCTACGACGCCCCGACAGCTTCTATTAATTTTGGAAATTTGTCAACTTAGCCTTCGTGCCACTGTGATGGATGAAGCGCACCTCTGAAGGCTAATACAAACCGTCCCTACATGAGAGAGAAAGAGAGAGTGTGTGTGTGTGTGTGTGTGTGTGTGTGTGTGTGTGTGTGTGTGCGTCTGTATTAAATGGGTTTTAATGCCATGTTTATTACAAAAAGTTTTCACATGGTTATTTTTTCCTATTACCTCTAATATAGACCACATGTTTACAGGAAGCACCTCTTGTGGATCATACATTCTCAAAATTGTGGAGTTTGTGTCAATTATATGTGTTTGAAGTTATATATCAATGTCCAAATAGAGTTGTTTTTGTTTCGTTTTTTTGCACTTCCTGTGGATTTGGGGGGAAATTTGTTATAGATTTAAAGGCACAATATTTTATATTTTTGGATTAAAATATAAAAAAAAAAACAGAAGAATAATATTATATTTGTTGATTTGTGTATTTACATTATCCCAAATGCAATTTGTAACCAGTGTAATGGCCCGTGTCTATCGATTTCCGCAATTTTACTGCAAACATACTGCAATGTGCAACAACAGAGTCATGTATTTTTACATTTTTATTTTTTTATTTTTTTTTTTTTTACCAGGTAAAACAGTGCGGCGTTGCCCAGGAAAAGAAGGATGCAAGGATTCAAGGACTGCTTTCGAAGGAGCCTTCAAATTGGGACAGCCTTCGTTGCACTTTCAAGGGATAGTTCATCCCAAAAACAAAATGTGGTGTGTGGAAAACAAAAGGCAAACTTGTAAAGACTGCTGATTGAAAGGGTTCGCAAAAGATTAGTCCAAATAAAACTTACAACTAAAAGAAGTAAACTAATTCATTCATGAATATGACACTGCTATTTCTCTAATGAGAAATATCAGTTAATGTAAACGTGTACAAGTCTGACTGTGCTGTCGGGAGCCCAGTATGTGTTTACACTCTCTTAATTGAACCCAGCCCTGCTGGTATTGTAATCTGGATTTCATTTGGGCCCCACTTGAATCACCCATGGAATAATGAAGTAAAATTTAGGGTAAGAAGAGAAGTGTTGGGTCTTTTTGTTACCCATTTCCTCGTTGTCCATGTGTTGTGAATTATCAAAGAAATCACTGTAATATTATTTTATTGTTTCAATTATGATTAAAAGACTATTCCATAGCTGGGCTGGAGAAATGAAAACAACACCAGCTCAGAAATGTCCTGTTCACTTATAAACACACCCCAGATAGCATGTAACCATTGAAACAATGTTGAGTCAGTGTTGATGCGTCAACGCTGATTACATTGAAATGACGTTAGAAAGTGATGTTGCTTTAGCATCACTCTTGCACCCTCAGTTAATATTGAAATAATGTTTAGATTTCAACCAAAAATCAATGGTAATGCTATTGAATCAACATTACACTACGATTGATTCTACATCACTGATGCTGAATCAATATTGAAATTAACAAAAATAATCAATGGTAATATTGTTGAATCAACGTTATACTATGATGTTGAATCTACATCACTGCTGTTGAATCAGCTTCGAAATTAACAAAAATAATCAATGGTAATATTGTTGAATCAACGTTACACTATGATGTTGAATCTAAATCACTGCTGTTGAATTAACACTGAAATGAACAAAAATAATCTTTAGTAATATGGTTTGATCGATGTTACAATGTGATGTTGATTCTAAATACATTTAGTTGAAACAGAAAATACAATTGAAAAGGAATGTCAAACAATGTTGCCATCCGATGTACCAAGTTAATGTTGAAACAACATCAACATTTCAACTATACTTCAATGGTGTGTCAACAAATTCCTGACCATTTCAAAATTTGGCGAAAAACGTTTAAAATATAAATGACACCTTTCCAGTAGTTGAGTCAATTTATTTTATTCAATCAATCAATCAATGACAAAAATATATTAAAAGATTACTCGTTAAAAAAGAAAGGGGGAGAAATAGGACAATAGCATTTCAACCTTTAAAAATAAAATTGGCTTCAGAAGTCTGATGTCATAACTACAGGCGTCCAACGGTTCAGGTTTTTAAAAATCTGTCTTGCATCAGACTACTGCCTCTTTTCCGTTGGGTTCTCTCTGAAATCTGAAAAAGAAAGCATGATGTTACTCAAGAACGAGTCAATTCAGTTGTCATACATACAGTCACATTCAAGAATGTTAATATACTAAACACAATACGATCCACTTTTTTTTTTTTTTAGTTGCTGAACACAAAATATTCTAACTACGATTATAGTATTGTTAAATTCTGTTTATTTAATTTATTTTTCTAAAATCTATTAATGCTTCAATATCAAAAGAAGGACTATGGCAGGGGTGTCCGATTTTATCTCCAGCCCTAATTAAACACACCTGAGGCAGCTAATCAAGGTCATTAGGATCAATGAAAACTTCCAGGCAGGTGCTGGAGCTAAACTCTTCATGAAGAGGAACAAACACCTCTGAGCTATAGCCATTAACTACATCTCAGTTCATTTTCTGTGAAACTACTTGGCATTCAAGTAACAAGCTTATCTTGTAGAATAAAAGAGCTTAGGTTTTTTCAATGAAAATATCTTTAAAGGGATATTTCAGCCCGTAATGAAAATTCTGTCATCATTTACTCACCCTCAAGTTGTTCCAACCCTGTATGAGTTTCTTTCTTCTGTTGAACACAAAATAAGATATTTTAAAGAATGTTGGTAACCAGAAAGCTGACGGTGGCCATTGATTTCCATAGTAGGACAAAAATACCATGGAAGTCAATGGCTACCATCAACCATCACGTCTGGTTCCCAACATCCTTCACTCTATCTTTTGTGTCCAGCGGAAGAAAGACATTCATACAGGTTTGGAACAACTTGAGGGTAAATAAATTATGACATAATTTTCATTTCAGGCTGAACTATCCCTTTAAAGCTGCAGATTCACCTTATGTAGACCTTAATGTCTTTAAATATGACAAAATAGCCTTGTCAGTCACTTTCTTAATAAACACAAGATGTTTTTTGTTATTGTGTTTCAGTGGAAACAAGCTAAACTGAATGGAAATCAGTTACATTTCTCAAATTGAATACAGATTTAGGAATATGGATGGTTACCTGATTGAGCAGTGATAAGGCTCAGGATATCATCAAGTCCCAGGTCAGGTGATTATGCTGTCGACAACAACTCAGTGTATAATCAATGTCAGCATTATCATGAGGGTGCTTCTCATTTTTCATTTATCTGCCTTCACTCCTACAAAAGGAGCTCTGCATGCAAGCACTGACGGATGCAAGACATGGGCTATGTTTGCAGTGTAACATTCTTGCTCATGTTCATGTTCAAGAAATCTGTTAAATGATGTTAGAACTTTATTCAGGAAATTCCTAATAAACTTTACTAAAGCAAGATGCATCTTTTAAGAATGTAGAAAAATAGATGCTTTATTCAAACAGTTTAATAACTTTTTAATGTATCTAATTACAGTGAGCAACAACGCAAATAAGCACACAAAACAAAGGAACAGAGAAATAAGGTAGATGCACCATTGTTTGAAACTGTGCTAGAGAACTCATGTAAGTATGTCAGGTGCTTCAACAAACAAGAGGTCTGTATAGGATACACCTATGTTTTCTCTCTAACGAGGAAGCATTAGACTACTGAGAAGTGCACATGCAAAACCAAAATGGGCGTTTACCAATCAGTGGGCAATTTCAAACTACAATAAATGTTTTTCAACCATTTTTCAACAGACTTGCTAAAATCATGAAGGCCCACCCCTAAACCAAGCCCCCAGTGGATTAGAGCAAATCGGGTAAAGCGGTTGAAAATGCCCATTGTGGTTTGAAAACGCCCCACTGATTGAGAAACACCCACTAGTGTTCTGCAGAGATACATGCCTGAATGATCTTGCTCATCAACTACAAATCACTGTTAGTTCAATGTCACTGTCTCCACCCATGTGTGCTGTTGGCTTTCATCAAAATTTCAATGCTGATCCAACGCACTTTAAACATTGAAATGTCAATCTCAACCAAAATGATGGTTTGGATCAGAAATCAACATTGTATCAATGTCACCATGCTATCTGGGACCCCCTCTCTGATGCTAGGAGACATTGCATGTCCTCATTACATTCGAAAAGTGACTCTCCGTGGATTTCTGTGATAAATGCATCACTATTTTGAGCGACAGTATTTTTCTTCTCTTGATGTGTCAAGATGAACTATTCACCCTCTTTTCCTCATGCACTTATCCACACACAACAAAGTGAATAGAGCTGAATGCCTTTCACTCAGTCTTTGTACATCAGAAACACACCATCATGACACCAAATTTTAATGCCTTCAAAGCTTATTGCATTTCATGTTGTTGTATAACAAAACATAGGAAATATTTTCTTTCTCTTAGTTTTTTTTTTTTTTTTTTATATCCACATGGTACACAATAATCCCATTCAAATGTAAGTGATAAATGAGTAAGGTCAAAAGTAATCAAAAAGTAGTCAATACTCTACCTAAAATGAGTAATTGTTACTAACTAATATTTTTTGTCATGTAATTTGTAATCAATAACGGTCGGAATACAATTTGCAAGTAATCTTCCCAGCACTGTGTGTGTGTGTGTGTGTATGCAATTTATATATATATATATATATATATATATATATATATATATATATATATATATATATATATATATATATATATATATATATATATAAATTGCATACATTTTATATTTTTTATATTTTAAATATCAGATAACATTTCACAACATTTCTCTGTAATAATATCAACAAACATTATATGAGTATATAGATAATATTGAATGGGCACGAATGCAATTTAAGCCCTCTAAATCAAGGAGCATCTCGATAGTTAAAGGAAAGGTAGTAGATAAAACATTCTTCATTAATGGTGAGGCAAAACCAACAGTTTCTGAGAAGCCAGTGAAGAGTCTTGGGAGATGGTACGATGGGGATCTAAAGGACACAGTTCGAGTGGGAGAAGTTAGACGACAAGCAGTGGAAGGGTTGAAGAGCATAAACAGTTGTGCTCTACCAGGCAAACTAAAACTCTGGTGCTTTCAGTTTGGTCTACTGCCGAGGTTTCTGTGGCCACTGACTGTGTACGAGGTTTCCTTGACAACAGTGGATAAGCTGGAAGCGTTAATAAGTTCATACATTAGGAAATGGTTGGGAGTTCCACGCTGCCTCAGCAGAGTGGGACTTTATAGTAAAGGAATATTGCAGCTGCCAGTCTCTGCTTTAACCGAGGAGTTTAAATGTGCCAAGGTCAGACTGGAAATGACCTTAGTAGAGTCAATAGCGACAAATGTGTAAGGGAGGCAGCCCCTGTGTTAAAAACTGGTAGAAAGTGGTCAGCAAAGAAAGCTGTAGTAGAGGCAAAGGCTGACCTTCAAATTGGGGATATCGTGGGACAGGTACAGCATGGAAGAGGGGGTTTTGGGCTCAGTTTAGCTCCTCCTAAATGGCACAAGGCAGGCCCAGCTCAAAGGAGGAAGCTGGTAGTCAACGAGGTGCGAAAGCAGGAGGAGAGGATGAGGTGTATAAAGGCCATTTCCCAGGCCAAGCAGGGAGAGTGGATGAGATGGGAGAGTGTGGAACAACGCAAGATGGGCTGGCAAGACCTTTGGTCAATGGAAGAGAGTAGGATCAGTTTCCTTATTAGGTCAACATATGATGTTCTCCCATCACCGCAGAACCTAAACCTCTGGGTAGGAGAGGATCCCTCTTGTCCTTTGTGTTCATCACCTGCCACATTAAGGCACTTTTTGACGGTGGCTCTTAGCCAAGGTCGGTTTACTTGGCGCCATGACCAAAACTGCGATGTTTGGCTTTAGCATTGGAAGGCAAGCGTAGTATGACCAATAAGTTGCCGCCTGTTCTAGCAAAACATTACACGCAGAAAACAATATTCCTCCGCCCAGGCGAGCAACCACCAAGAAAAGGTGTTAACACCAATTCTCGCCCAGGACAACTGGAAGCAGCTAGGGACTGGAAAATGCTGGATGATCTTGATCAAGGGCTTATTTTTCCACCTGAGATTGCCACCACTAACCTACGACCAGATATTGTTTTGTGGTCTGGATCAGCACGCATTGTTCAACTGATAGAGTTAACAGTGCCATGGGAGGATGCGGTAGATGAGGCATATGAGAGGAAGAAACTGGGGTATGCTCATCTGGCCACTGAAGCAGAACAGCGCGGATGGAGAGTCCAGGTTTATCCAGTGGAAGTTGGTTGTTGAGGTTTTGTGGCACACTCTACAACCCGGTTCCTCAGAGACGTCGGATTCAGTGGCCGAGAGTTGCGTCACACAGTAAAGAACTTATCTGAAGCAGCAGAAAGGAACAGCAACTGGCTGTGGTTGAGACGGAAAGATTCTAGCTGGCTGTGTACAGGCCGCCACGCTACGGTTTCGTAGAATTCTTGAAAAACTTGAAGAGTCTGTTGGTTTATTTGTATAGGTTGTATAGTATTTACAGTCATTACGTTCCTGTGTATATTGTGTGAATGACGGGTGGTTGGGCAGATATTGTGTTTTTGCAGTAGGTGGTATGCCATACGGAACCGTTGCCACTGAAACTGCATATTAACGCACAAGTGGGGCTCGACAGCCTTAGTCAAACGGGTTGGCGCGTATGGTTGGGTTGCGGAGAGATTGTGAGATTGTGGTTAGGTCTCAGCAGCAGGAGGGATGTAGAGGTCAGTAAGCTGGGCTGAGTTGAGTGGGGGACGGAGGGGGGTGACTCTGGGATGCCAGAGTCACCGTCGAGCCCTCTTGAGGTGTCGTGGGCTAGTCGACGAAACTCTGAGGACGGAAGGTGCCCACTTGAAGACCCTAGAGAAGTCCCCTACTCGGCTCAAAAGACGGTTGTCGTGCTGGTCCACTGTAGTGGCAGCCATCGTGTGTGCTGACGCGCCAAGTACACTGCAGCCGTTAAAGCCGGACAGAAGGGGAGTCACACCACCATATGGAAAGAAGCGTAAATGGATGGAGAAGCATAGTTTACTGTAAAGCTACGTCTTAGTGTTGCTTACCTTGGCGAAAGCCGAGTACAAATCAGCATGAAGTTTTAACATCTACTCTCGTGTAATGGAAATCATTATAATGCTTAACAGCATTAGCATGCTTAGTATTGGTTATATATTCTGTCACGAAACTTACATTTTTATATATTTTCATATATATTGATATTTGAAGGGAGAGAAGCCAAGGTCATTTTTATGCCTTTTTAATGAAAGTTATTAAGTGTTTCAATATTTCACATAGAATTCCATGCAACTCAGAAATTCTGGTTTTGTGCATCAAGTGCCTTTAAGTACCAGGCTGAGTTCTGATGATTTTAGTCTTATAGTTGTTTTCAATTAAGCTGTAATCACAAACATCACATGAAAACCTGTGATGCAGCAACAATAGCTCAACCACATCGCAGTCTGATTATGAGACGACGGACTGAAGTACACAGGACTGTGTCGAGATCAAGATGAGGGATAATCAAGACTTGTTTGGAATTCTGGAACGTGTCTGCATCTAGTTTGAATGCATCATGTCAGTTTGTACAAATTGGATGAGAATTGGCACTTATTCAGTTGACATTAATTTCCACCCCCCTGAAAAATCAGAAACAAATTATCTTAATTATGAACATCTTACATCACACTGCCTTTTTGTTAGATTGAATAGAGCTTAATTGATCATTTAATATGAAAAAGTTTTGAACTGGTATGCCAACAGTACAAACAGCAGCTAAATAAATATTATTTTTACATTTAAGCGTATTTACATTTTGAAATGTGATCTTATGTGTAAAAATACTCCCATTTGAGAAGTAGCAACATTATAAGTAAATTATATGTGCAATATTACAGCTATAATTATTATTATTATTCATAAGATCACCAGTATGAATATGTTTATGTTTCACTGCATTTTAATTGTTTTTCTGTGTAAAATTGCACTAAACATCTTTGTCTGTTGCACACACACACACATATCATGGCTTGGCTTCGCAAACGAAGATTTAGGAAGGACATCCACATCTTCTACAGGCACGCTGGAGGCTGACGAGGCCTATAAGGGACAGGCAGGTCCTGCCACAACGACTGCAGGTAAAGGTCTGCTCCAGGATGGGTGCTGAGCACCAAAGCAGCAGCCCAAGCTATAGGACGAGCCATGGCCGCGTTAACTGTTACGGAGAGGCACCTCTGGTTAACGCTCGCGGATATGAGGGAATCTGAGCGAGCCACGTTTCTGAACGCGCCGCTTACCCCCACTGGTCTCTTCTGCCCAGCGGTGAACGGGATCGTTGATCGCTTTTCTGAGGTACAGAAGACCACACAGGCCATGAATCTCTTCCTGCCGCGACGCTCGAGTTCCGCCACAGGCCGCTCTCGCGAGAGACAAAGCCAGCCTCCTGTGCGAACCAGCACCCAGCGTCCAGCACAGCCCCAGCCTCAGCCTTCGCAGCGACATCAGGGCGGCCGCCCTAGATCGCGCTCAGACAGCCGTCACAGACCACCGCCTCCCAGAGGGCCTCGGCAAAGAATCACGCTGAAATCTGAGCACGCGAAGCCCTCCTAACAGTAAGAGAGAAAAGACGCGCGTGTCCCGCTGCGGCCGGACCGCCGTCAAAGTTCATTTCCCTGTCAGTCCCCTTCAAACAGGCTACTGCAGCGGTTCAACTAGCAGCCAACGAGCCGGTTTATTCACCCTCTCGCCTGCACACAAACGCGGTTTTCACAGCGACCCAGAGAAATCTCAAAAAGAGTGTAATGTCTGGTCTGGCTCACGCCGTCAATGTTTTAAGTGTAGTGAAAGTGCCCACGCCCCAGTGTTCACCCCTACACATAAGCACTCAAAATTCTGTGTCACTCACAGAGCACACTCTCATAAAGCGCAGAAAAGCCGCTCGAGTGTTGAATGTAAGAAATGTGTCCACAAATCTGTGCCCACTATCTGCCCGCTCTGTTACACGGTCAAAAAAGCAGGTTATAAATGTAAGTCTCGTGCCCACCAGAGAGCGCTCACGCTTACCAACACAAACCTCTCCCCGGGCCCCGCCCGCGCGCTTAAGCGTTATCACAAAACGCAGGGCGTTATAAAACGCTCCCCTTCTATTATGATCGGGGCGTTAGATACAGTTGTAAGTCTCGTGCCCGCGTTCACGCGCTCACGCTTACAGAGAGCTTTTTCACCCGGAGCACTGCTCGCGCGTCAAAATGTGGCAAAAGTTTGTTCCCCATCCCTTATGATCGGGACATCTCACATAAATCAGCCGGTTTCGGCTGTCAGCGAGCCGCCATTGCCCAGAACCGAGAGCGTGCGCGCCGTGCTCTCGGCTCCGTTCAGTTTCACAGGCCAGCAAATGGCGGTCTGAACCCGGAGGCCATTCGCCCTCTAGCGGCTCACATAGCTGCGTGGGAAAACATCCCAGGGATTTCAGAATGGGTGTTGAGCACAATAAAGCAATAAAGCTATACACTTCAATTCATTCGCCGTCCCCCGCGCTTTCGAGCCCGGACCGCGACGATAGTGAATGCGGAAGTAGCACACCTACTTCACGCAGAAATAGCAAAGCTGCTGTGCAAAGGGGCTATAGAAAGGGTACCGCCTTCTCTAAGCGAGTCAGGCTTTTACAGCCGTTATTTTCTCGTGCCCAAGAAGGACGGAGCCTTCAGACCCATCCTAGATCTGAGACATTTGAACAAAGTGCTTGCGAGAAGACCGTTCAAAATGCTTATGACCAGAAAAATCCTCGCGCACGTTCGCCCGAGGGACTGGTTTATTTCTCTAGATCTGAAGGATGCATATTTTCAGATTCAGATAGTACCCCGTCACAGGCAATTTTTGAGATTCCCCTTCGACGGTCAGGTATATCAATACACCGTCCTGCCGTTCAGCCTGTCCCTGGCACCCCGTACATTTACAAAGTGCATGGACGCGGCGCTCGCCCCCCTGAGAAGTCAGGGGCTGTGAATAATGAACTATCTGGACGATTGGCTGGTATTGGCACAGTCAGAGACGGAACTTCTATCTCACAGGACAGTGCTTCTCAGTCACCTGGAAAGCTTGGGTCTCACGGTCAACTGGACCAAGAGCTTATTACTGCCCAGCCAGTCAATTTCCTTTTTAGGAATAGAACTGGACTCGGTAACCATGACGGCTCGTTTGTCGGCACAGCGCGCGCGCCGTGTTCGCCACCTAGCCGCATCTTTCCAGAAGGGCAGCTTTCTCCCTTTGAAAACTTTTCAAAGGATGTTGGGCTGTATGGCATCAGCTGCAGCAGTGCTCCAGCTGGGCCTACTGCGCATGCGCCCGCTCCAACGCTGGTTGAATGCTCGCGTGCCCCCCCGAGCCTGGGTGTCTGGCGACCAGAAAATCAGAGTGACTCAGGCCTGCATAGCGGCTCTGCAGCCCTGGTTAGCGGCCAACTGGTTCCAGCAGGGAGTAGCGATTGGAACCATCTCTTACCGAAAACTCATCTCAACAGACGCGTCCAACTCAGGTTGGGGCGCGCTGTTCGAGGGCAGACCGCCTTTGGCCAGTGGTCAGACTGGGAGAAAGAGTTTCACATAAACTGTCTGGAAATGATGGCGGTCGAGAACGCACTGAAGTTCTTCCTCCCGTTCACACAGGACCAGCATGTTCTTGTCCGCTCGGACAACACATCTGTGGTATCCTATATAAACCGTCAGGGCGGTGTCAGATCCAGAAATCTCTGCAATATGACGGAACGCCTCCTTATTTGGTCTCAGATGCACCTGCGCTCGCTGAGGGCGGCGCATGTGCCTGGCCATCTGAACGACGGCCCAGACAGACTGTCCAGAGACAATGTTCCCCCAGGGGAATGGTCCTTGCACCCCCAAATGGTCCAGAAACTGTGGCGCCTATTCGGCAGAGCGGAAGTCGACCTATTTGCGTCAAAAGACAACGCTCAATGCCCAATGTTCTTCTCGAAGGATGAGGATGCGCTGGCCCAGGTTTGGCCCAGCCTCCCGCTATATGCTTTCCCTCCGGTCTCTCTGTTACCACAGGTGATCAAGAGAATCAAGGAAACGCGCCACTCGGTGCTCCTCATAACCCCGCGTTGGGAGAATCAGATTTGGTTCCCGGAACTAGCACGGCTGTCACTTACAGCTCCGTGGCCGATTCCGGTGAGGGCAGATCTCCTCTCTCAGGCTCGTGGCACGATCTGGCATCCCCATCCAGAGCGCTGGTCGCTGCATGCATGGCTGATCAACAGGTACTCGTTACCCTGCCAGAAGGAGTGATGAACACGATCACGCAGTCTAGAGCCCCTTCCACGAGAAGGCTCTACGCGTCTAAATGGTCAGTGTTCTCCGGATGGTGCACCGACAGAGGTCTGGACCCGCGGACATGCGGGGTGGCGCATCTGCTCACTTTCCTACAAGAGCTGTTGGATAAGGGAAGGTCCCCTTCCACGCTCAAAGTATATGTGGCGGCCGTGGCAGCGTTTGCAGAATCAACGCACGGCCAGTCACTGGGAAAACATGAGTTGGTCATCCGCTTCCTTAGAGGAGCTAGAAGGATGAATCCGCCGCGCCCCCCGTCGGTTCCTATGTGGGATCTTTCATTGGTTCTCGAGGCCCTGAAAGCTTTTCCTTTTGAACCACTAGACTCCGTGGGGTTGAAATATCTATCACTGAAAACGTTTTTTCTGACTGCACTGTCATCAGTAAAACGCGTAGGGGATCTGCATGCGCTGTCTGTCAGCGCGTTGTGTCTTGAGTTCGGACCAAATGACTCTAAAGTCATCCTCAGACCTAGACATGGCTATGTCCCTAAAGTGATGGGCACTCCATTCAGAGAGCAAGTTATTTCATTGTCTGCTCTCCCAGCATCTGACAGTGAAAGTGATGTGAACCTCCTCTGCCCCGTCAGAGCGCTGAGGTTTTACATTACGCGCACCGCCTCCTTCAGGCGCTCGGAACAGCTTTTTGTTTCGTTTGGTGGGCGCACCTAGGGTTTCGCCTCCTCGAAACAGAGCCAGTCCAGATGGATAGTAGACGCTATAGCGGCCGCTTACGCGTCAAAGGGTCTGCAATGCCCTCTGGGCATCAGGGCTCATTCCACGAGAGGCGTGGCCTCTTCGTGGGCAGTCCAGCGGGATTTCTATCCATGACATATGCGTAGCGGCGGGCTGGAGCTCCCCGTCTACCTTTGTCAGGTTTTATAACCTAGAAGTTCCCGCCTTGCAGGCTAAACTGCTGTCAGTCTGAACGAGAGGTGTATTCTGCCCAGATCTCCTACTCAGATCACTCTCACATGACCCAGCTCTCCTGGTTGAGCTACACTAAATGGGATTATGCCATGTGCCTATACAGACCCCGCGCCCGCGCTGCTCTGTATTCCCTATGTGTGCTTATGTACAAGTGATGGCCCGCGTGGCCGGCCACCTTATTCTTTCCACTTATGGGGTTCCCCCCCTAGAAAGATCGGGGTCTCATGTGGATGCTTGGCGCGCACGGCATTGACAAAGTGTTCCCGTAGTGTAAGCTAAATTTACGCAATACGAGAGAACCTCTCGTAAGAGAACGATACTCGGTTACTAACGTAACCTCGGTTCTCTCTAGAGAGGGAACGAGTATTGCGTAACCGGCCGTGCTTGCGCCACAAGCGACTTCGCTTCAGTCGACAAAAACCAAGGAAGCAGCCTACAGCCCCTTTCCTTAGTAGGCTAAGCCACGGCCATTCTGGCGGGCTGTGACGCTATGAAGGCGCGGGCGCCCTTCATTGGGCGTGACGTCACGCCGGGCTAACTGGTAGGCTGCAGCAGTTGCCCGCAGGGCAGCCAATGAGCACGCAAGATAGCCTGCTCTAGGTCTGCTAGCTGCTGCACTGCGTTGACAAGGTATACAAAATTAAGGATAATTTTTGGCTTCAGTATCTCGAGAAGATGAATCTTTCCCGTAGCGTAAGCTAAACTTACGCAATACTCGTTCCCTCTCTAGAGAGAACCGAGGTTACGTTAGTAACCGAGTATCGTTTCACACCGTTTAGAATAGGGAAGGGCTGCGAGAGGTCGTTGCTATGTCTGACTTGTCCAAGCTGGTCTTCATGAAGCTGGATGATCATGGTGAGGAACTTCGGTGGGCAGCCTAGCTTTTCCAGAATTTTCCAAAGTCCCTGCCTGCTCACTGTATCAAATGCTTTTGTCAGATCCACAAAGGTGACGTACAGCGCTTTGTTTTGTTCCCGGCACTTCTCCTGAATCTGCCTCAGCACAAACACCATGTCTGTGGTTCCCCGGTTGGCTCTGAAGCCACATTTTGTCTCTGGAAGGTTATCTTCTGCTATCGCGGGTACCAGTTGAATCAGCAGAACCCTTGCAAAGATTTTGTCTGCGACAGACAGAAATGTTATGCCATGATAATTGGAACAGTCTGACTTCTCCCCTTTGTTCTTGTACAGAGTGATGATGACTGCATCACGGAGGTCTTGAGGAAATTTTCCCTGCTGCCAGCAGCAGATGAAGAATTCATGGAGTTTGGTGTGCAGCGCTGGGCCTCCGTTCTTCCATTCCTCAGGAGGGATGGCATCAACTCCTGCAGCTTTTCCACTCTTCAGCTGTTTAATGGCTTCCTCAGTCTCTTATAATGTTCGTGCCACATCTAGTTCAGTTTTCACTGGTTGTTGTGGGATGCAGTCAATCACCGGTTCTTGGACTGAGCGGCTAGCATTGAAAAGGGTGTAGAAATGTTCAGACCAGCGGTTCAGGATAGAGTCCTTTTCGGTGAGCAGTTCTTTTCCGTCTGCACTTTGCAGGGGGCTCAGGATTTGGTACGAGGGATCACATACCACTTTTAGAGCTTTGTAGAATCCCCTGTAGTCACCAGTATCAGCGCAAAGCTGAGTTCTTACTGCGAGGTTGGTTCACCACTCGTTCTGAATCTCTCGAAGCTTGCGCTGGAGGCTGCTGCATTCCAGGCGGAAGGCTGCTTTTTTATGCGGGCAGGATGGTTGGGCCTTGTGTGCTGATCTCTTCTTTGACATCAGCTTCTGGACTTCCAAGTTGTTCTCATCGAACCAATCCCTGTTTTGCTTCGTGAAGAATCCGAGGGTATCTTCAGATGTTTGCAGAACAACAGCATTGATGCGGTTCCACAGCACTTCTGGGGCCGGAGGCAAGTCGGCTGGGCAGATGGGTTCCTCTAGCCTAGACCGTAGGCTCTCCTGTAAAACTGCTTTGACTGTGGCAGACTCAAGGCTGCAGACCTTGAGCTTCTTCCTCGGGGCGCCACCTTTCTTTGGTTTGGGCTTAAAGTGGAATGTGATTTTGCAGCAGACAAGCGATTGTAGCGATGGAGTCCCGTATCATGAAGCCGACACCTGAAAGGCATCTCTTTGTCGCTAGTTTGCCTGACCAGTAGAGGGTGTAGTCTGCGCCATGCTCCCTTAGACTTCCTTCCTCTGAAAAGGGGATTTCGCTGAGTGCGGCGTTGGCGATGTCAACATCCAGCCTAGCAAGTTCGTGTGCAATTAAAGCAGATCGTAGCTCAGGTCGAGTGCTGTCAGCTGAGTCTAGCATGGTTCTGATGTTCCAGCATGTGAGTTTGAGTCCTTTCCCACCATTTAAGGTGAGTGGGCACTGTTTCTTTGATTTAGTTCGACCACATAAGAAGATTGCTCGTTGACGTGGTTAGCCAACTGGGGGATGAGGAGACAAGCTTTGTTTAGGCCACCTTTTCCAGGCCCCTCTCTGTGTGGAGCAAGCAGTGCTGTCCCTAGAAAAGGCTGCTTGGTCGCTCAGGGTGCTGCCGGGTGATATCTCCACACCACTAGCACCTGGGTCACCTGCATGCGGTATCGAGTCTACGACTTCCAATGTCATCTTACACCTACCAGTTTGCCCCTTTCCCATCGCTACAGGACTTAATGGGACTTGGGGGGGGGGGGGGTATTCTTGGCTGCGCAGAGGAGCTTTCAAGTGAAGTGCAGTGTACGCAGAACTGACCCTACACCCTTAGGCCAAACACACACACACACATACACACACACATATATATATATATGTATATATAAAGAAACCTTTTCTTCCACAAGAATCTTTACACACGTGCACACACATGTGTGTATGTGCGTGTGCGTGTGTGTGTGGGGGGGGGTGCACGTGTGTGCGTGTACGTGCGTGTGTAAAGATTCTTATGGAAGAAAAGGTTTCTTTATAGGAAGATAGAAAGATACAAGGATAGTAGAGATGGTAATGTCTCAGATTGTGTTGGTTAAAATCAATAGACACTTTAGCCTCGTTTACATCAGGTATTAAAATCCATCTCAAATTCATCTCCTTTGACCTCCTGTGATTAGATTTAGTCAAGAGGACGATCTCTGATTGTGTGACTACTTACTGTGACGTGTTACTGCATGTCTTCAAGCTCAAAGAAGTAAAAAAAAAGGCACAAAGGTTATTTATTTATTTATTTATTTATTTATTTATTTATTTATTTATTGAGATATCGTTTTTACACTTGGTGATTGGTTTGCGAGATACAAATACCAGGTGTAAACAGGCCATTTTCAGAATAGCAAAAGACATTTTTCAAACCATCCCAGGGTCACTGACACATTGTAACTATTGCACGGTTCCAGAATCCTCAGCAACACTTGTGTGGTATAAATCGTGGCTCTTGCATCTCACTGCAGAACACAAGTGCAAATCAGTTGATTTAATAGCTGCGGTTGATTTGGGAATTAGTGCCTAGCATATGACGACTAAGTGGCGCCACAACATCACATCCTCCGGTTCTCCATCCCACAGCTGCTGCTGTTGGCACTGTCCACAGAGATAATCGAGATGTCCAAATGAAATATATTCACTTTAGAGAATGCATTGTGTGCATCAGGAGAACAGATAGCAGTGTTGCAAAACTTTCATATTGAGCTGTTGTTGCTTGTACTGGTTTTGCAACATTGTACAGATTCGATCATAGAAAGTTAAATTGTCAAGAAAATTTTAGCCATTTGGAGCTCATGTGAAATCTTTTAAACATTGTGAGCATAATATTTTTGCGAGGATGGAACCGCTTTTATTCCTGAACCCAAAATTAAGGATGTCAAGTCACACAAATCAAAAAATTATTTAATAAACAGAACTGTTGGACTGGTCCATTAATTGCATTTTGACACTTTTACACTCTCCTTCTCTCGTTTGCCTTTGTCTTCCTTTTCTGTTAATGGATGAAGGTCCGATCGGTTAATTAGCATTAATTTATTTTCAGCATAATTGAGGACATGCAGGCCTTATTTAATTGACTGACCCTCGTTGTAATTATAGTTATCGTGAATGTAAAGTGACAGCATAGCAGCTGTTTTTCTTTCTTGCTCCTCATCTTTGTCCTCCAACAGGGGCATGTGGGTAATTAGTAATGGTGTATGCAAATCCTCACTTATGCTCATATGTAAGGTTAGTGATTTGAAAACCCAATAAGTATTAAACTTTGGTACAACTAATGATTGAGAAGCAATGCCCTGGAAACCAATCTAGCGACCATACAGAACACCTTAGTAGCAAGTAACATAACAGTAACCTGGCAACAACAAAGTTCAACCTAGCAACCTCATAGCAACACCCTGTTGCAACAAAATCCAGAACTCTCTAATGAACACCAGAAACATCTTGGCAAACAACTCTGAACACTCTGCCATAGCATAGCAACACCGTGGAAATCTTTCAAAACACCTTTGTGACAACATAACAGCAACCTGGCTACCACCCAGATCACCCTGGTAACTGCATAGCAACAACCCAGGACTCTCCAACAACCACCTAGAAACACCTTGACAACCCTTGACCAGCCAGAACATCCTAGTAATAGCAACACCCTGGCAGCCACCTAGATCACCCCAGCGATTGCATAGAAACAACCTAGCAACAACTTAGAACTCTCTTACAACCCCCAGGAGGCACCCTAGGAACCATGGGACCACTTAGAACACCCTAGCAAATGCATAGCAACTTCCTGGCAACAACTCAGAACTCTTACAATCACCAGGAAACATCCTAGCAACCCTGGAACCACTCAGAACACCATAGCAACAGCATAGCAACACCTTGGACTTGAAAGGACCACTTAGAAACATCGTGGAAACCCTGAAACCACCCAGAACACCCTGGCAACCACCCAGAACATCCTAGCAACTGCTTAGAAAAACCCTGGAAACAACTCGGAACTCTCTTACAACCACCCAGAAACATCCTGGCAACCCTGGAACCACTCAGAACATCATAGCAACACTGTGGACTTGAAATGACCCCTTAGAAACATCCAGGCAACCCTGAAACCACCCATAACACCATAACATCCTAGAAACATTTAAAAAAAAAAACACCCTGGAAACAATTCAGAACTCTCTAAAGACCACCAAATTATACCCTGGCAACACTGGAACCACTCGGAACACCCTAGCAACCACATAGCAACACCTTGAACTTGAAATGGTCATTTAGAAACATCCTGGCAACCCTGAAACCACCCAGAACACCCTGGCAACACTATTTCTTTCTATACTTCATATGAATCTGTTGTGGTATGTGGCTGGCATTCAGATTAATCTGTACAATATACAGTACCACATTATTCGAGACCCCCAGACCCTCTCTAGTCTTCTGAATGTGTTTGATGATGAAGTGTAAAGATGTTTCAGTGCTGTTGTGTAGGGTTTGTGTTAACACTGATTGCTGCGGTGCATTGGAAGTCAGGGTTTCTGCTGGTAGGGAGAAGGGGGTGATGGGGGATCGCTCCACAGATGGGTATCACATTCCTTTTGTTCTCTGTCTAATTAAAGCACTGCTAATCAAGGCTGTTGATGAGGGGAGAGAGAGAAAGTGGGGAAAAACAGCGGGATATGCTTTCCTCTGTTGGTAAGAGTTGCTCATCATGTTCATGCGATTTAAGTCATACCAAGGGTCTCTCTCTCTCGTCCCCGCTCTCTTCTCCTCTTTCTTTCATCTCTGTGGTAGTAAAATGACATTTGCATTGAACTACATTTCCTCTGTATTAATCTTTCACACTAGAATCATTGCAGGGGATCATGGAAGCTTTGAGATAAGACTGTTTGATATGCCAGCTGCTTACCACAGATGAACAGTACAGTACGGACACTCTTTAAATGAATGTTACAGCTTCAAAACAAGTTTGTAGAAATAATAAAAACACTTTAACAAAACAAGATGGTTTAAACTCATTTTTAACTTCCCTTTAAGTCCATAACTGTAAACATGTCAATGTAAAATGTAATATTTTCTAATATCAAATGAGCATTGTGTATTTTTCAGGTCTATGGGTAACTCTCATGAAAATAGGTCCAGGTCACGTTTCACCCTGAAATCAAAAGGAAAATCTAAGAAATTATATTTAGCATAAATTATTTAGAATATTTATAAATATTTATAATATTTGCATTTATTTATTATTGTATTTGTTTTATTTGCCACATGTTTTATTACAATTAGGCACAATTAAACATAAAATTAATTCACATAAACATAAATTCACATTATCTTGTTGCATCAGACATTTTACTTTTGTGGGGTGTTTTTTCTTTTAACAATTCCAATTATTCTAAATGGTGCTTCTCATTAGAATCTCCTTATTGCATTATCTCCTTATTTGCAATAAATTTAATGTAGTTCCATAAACACTACAATTATGTATAATGGATTTTATCATGAAATAATATGTCATCTTTTTATTTCTATTACAGTGATGAGAATGTCATTGTTTTCGCCAATTTGCGTTTTTGTTGTTTACATGGAGACGATGACAGTATTGTTTTCAAAAACTTTAACTTTGAAGTTATTTGTTGTGTAAACGGCCCCTTAGTTTGTTTCTTATTGTTTCCTGTTTTTCCTTAGTTTCATTGGTTGTCATAGTTACAAAGTTTTCATTTGTTATCATAGTTATTTGTTGTTTCATTGAATTCGCTCACCTGATACTTGTTTTGTTCATTAAGTTCATCCTATATATATTGCCCTCAGTTTCTCTGTTAGTTGTCTGGTGTTGACTGTACTATGCACACTGTTTCGTATCAATTCACCTAATCTCATTATAGATATTCTCTTTTGGTTTGTATAATAAAAGTATCACTGCAAATAGATTTGCTTGGCTTACCTCGTCTTTTTCCTCAGCCTGAACATGACAAAAAGGTAGACAGAGGGAAACCCGTTTGAAAACAGTAATTGTTTGCCATTTCATTCAGTGCCATAAAAAAATTACACACTTGAGCTTTAATGACAGCATGTTCTGGCTTTGACACAAACAAACTATATGTGAATCTTTCAGAGATTCTAAAATCTTAGCCCCGATAATCCTTTTGCTCACAGTTCCTCAGCAGCCATGTTCACTTTTGAATGTTAAGTGCATATGAAGATTTTCTGGGTCTGATGTTTTTCTCACACATCTCTCCCTCTCTCTTCATCCCTACAGCTATCTCTCCGTTCCACTGGATCACTATAATCAGAGAGAAGACAGCCGCATATATCGTCAGATTCCAGAGAGAGAGAGAGAGGGAGCATACATGGATAAATTTTGGGAGGTGGCAGAGAATCAGAAATGCTTGAGCCACAGAAAGGCAGTAAAAAAAAAAAAGTTGGCAGATCTCAAAGCTGTAATCCAGTGTCCACAGACCTGTGTGACAGATAAAAGATACAGGGTGAAACACACACTCACACTCCAGACTGAGAGGAAGAGCTTAAAACACTTTCTATGTGAGGATATGTGCACATGGTATGTACAAACATGGTTTATCCACATATTTCACCGTAAGTCTTGTCATTCTTTATAGAGTTTTAAGGAATAATTTGCAGTCTTAATTTCAGTTTAAATTAATATTTTATAACTTTACTTAATAAAAAAAACACTTATGCACTATCTGTCATGAAACAGAAGTATTCACACAGGTAAAGTAATCAACAGGTTTATTTGCAGATGTGATCACAACAATGGAAACAAATGAGTAACTGATGAATATATCAGGATGGATATCTGGATGAGAAATGGTCTTATCTGTTGCAGGTTCTGAAATGGAGATCGAGGCAGATGATTGAAGACGGATGAAGGAAGCAGAAGACTGAAGACAAAGCGTTCTGGTAGGTATCGTGTAGGTATCGTGTATATCGTGCAGGTATCGTGTAGGTATCGTGCACGTGCAGGTGTAGGTATCGTGTAGGTATCGTGCAGGTATCGTGTAGGTATCGTCCAGGTATCGTGTAGGTATCGTGTATATCGTGCAGGTATCGCGTAGGTATCGTGCACGTGCAGGTGTAGGTATCGTGTAGGTATCGTGCATGTATCGTGTAGGTATCGTGCAGGTATCGTGCAGGTATCGTGTAGGTATCGTGCAGGTATCGTGTAGGTATCGTGCAGGTGTAGGTATCGTGTAGGTATCGTGCAGGTATCGTGCAGGTATCGTGTAGGTATCGTGCAGGTGTAGGTATCGTGTAGGTATCGTGTAGGTATCGTGCAGGTATCGTGCAGGTATCGTGCAGGTATCGTGTAGGTATCGTGCAGGTATCGTGTAGGTATCGTGCAGGTATAGTGCAGGTATCGTGTAGGTATCGTGCAGGTATCGTGCAGGTGTCGTGCAGGTATCGTGCAGGTATCGTGCAGGTATCGTAAGGTAAGGAGTCAGGTAACTGTTCTTTGAGGGAACAACGAGACCAGACAAGGGAGTGCAGGAGAAGTGTCTCTTTATAGGGAGTGCTGATGATGAGGTGCAGGAGCTGATGTAATGATGGCTGATGGTGTGCAGGTGGGAAACATGAGGGATGCTGGGAAATGTAGTGCGGTAGAGGTGACAGAGCTGGTGTGGTGACTGGATACGTGACACTATGTACTCATCCGTGTAGTGTATGAATTTTATAAGGTTATTTTTTCATTCAACATCAGAATCTGAAAGCCCCTTCCCCTCCGCTACGTAATTAAAGCTGCGACAGTTGAGTGCATGAAGTGTCCAACATTTCACACTCGTTTTTTCTGTTAATTAAGTGCATAACCCAGGTATTTAAAGTGTGCTTTTTCTATGTGGAATTTTCAGTGTCAACAAACTTCTCGCACTATTTATACTAAAAAACGTCATAGGAAAGTGCATAATTATGCGATTTGGGACACAACTCGTTTTTCTTAGTAAACATGCACTACTAGACAGAAGTTTTTTGACCGTATCACTCTCGTCCCATGCATGGCAGCGTTCTTTGTGCCTTTTTTCATTCCACTGGTTTGCGTCTCAGGTTCAATTATTGTTTTTTCTAGAGCACATTCGTTGGACAGGACACTTCACGAGAGAGGTATTGTGAATGGCAGTGAAGTGATGTAACTGATACTGGTAGGTCACATGATAATGACAACATGATAAATCAGTATGACTGGATATGTCTGTCTGTCATTCATAGGCTACTACACACACATTATATACTTTTTAACGGTCATGAAATACTTAAAAGAGAGTTTGAGTTATCAAACGTAACCATAGTCATATGAATACAGTCTGCAGGCAAGACAGACCACAAATGAGATCTAGGAGAGCAATGTGATTAAATGGATTCTTAAATATCTTTATTTTTCTAATGAGAAGTAGATCTTTTCTAATATCTCATGTTTCCTCTAGGGTTTCTGAAGAGATCTCAACAGTGCCTCAATCTATCCTTAGATTTTACAAGAAGATACAATTTTCTAAATTAATTTAATTATAAACTTAAATAAACCAATCAGAGCACATTGTGCTTTCCAGAAGGAGGGGCTTCATACAGACAGGAACTAAACAGAGCGTTGCTGACAGACTGTGAAGAGAGGTGCTGCAACAATGTCAAAATATGTGAAAAATAATGTGTTTCTGAAAATTCAAGCATGAAAACATATTCTAGTAGACCCCAAAAACAAATCCAATACTTTGAAAAAGGGAATAATAGGTCCCCATAGGTTTAATAGCAGTGTCATCAGGCTTTTATGTCCTGACTATGGAGGCCCAAGATATAACCTGTTCTCCTTGGCTTCTTGAACACCTGCCTTTTTTATCTTATGTACAAAGCCTTACATAAACATACCATGTTTTCCAGCAGTCTAACAGATGCCCAAATGAAGACATATAGCTCTTTATACGTTTTTCCAAATCAATTTTTCATGTGCGTGTTCTTGTTTGCTACTTTATATCACCCCAGACTTAACTTTTTTCAATGGCCTCTACAAGGCTTGGATTTGTGAGTTTTAAAAAGAGACCGAAGTAATGAAAAGCAAGAAAAAGAAAAGGGAATGGACTCATGAAAGCCTGAGTGCAGAATTCCCTTTCTCAGAAGAGGAGAGGTGAGTTATGAATAGATGAATCTCTGAGAGAGCAAGGTTCTTGTGTTATGGGTTGGCGGCCCTGTTGTCAGGAGGCAGGTTCGTTTAATGCATCCTGGGTATTGATTCTTTCCCGCTCTAAATGTAGAGGACATGCCTTTTTATTAAAGTAAGCAGCTGGTCAATGGGCCTAACCAGTAATGGGAATTGACTTTCTGCTAATTACCCAAACGCAGAGCATGAATGCAGCTTCATAATGGAAAAAAAGCACTTTAATCCTCGAGACAGTGTGTAAAATTTGAAAGAACACTGCTCTTTCCTTTTTCCCCTGTCTTTCAATTAAAGCTAAATGCACTCCTATAAACTGTAAAAAAAATATTGTAAAATATTATATGATCAATAAGTTTTGACTACATTTGATTTTACATTGCTTTAACTCATCAATTTTCAACTTTTTTAAGGTATACAAGATTCAACTATGTTTTTTTAAGTCAGCTTAATGTAATTTAAGTTGAAAGGACTTGAAACACCTAAGTTGATTGTATACTTAAAAATTGAAGGCAGCAACTTTTTTTACAGTGATATATATATATATATATATATATATATATATATATATATATATATATATATATATATATATATATACATATACATATACACGTGTGTGTGTGTGTGTGTGTGTGTGTGTGTGTGTGTGTGTGTGTGTGTGTGTGTGTGTGTGTGTGTGTGTGTGTGTGTGTGTGTATTACTGATTAATCATCCTGGCCTGTCACTAAAATTGTTGTTGTTGTAAATTTTATAGTTGTGTTTACAGTTTGGTATAGTGTTACCTAGAGATATATTGTTTTTTCTTACTAAGCTAATGCTTTTTCACAATCAGAAGATTCTCATTTATTAAACAACTGTGCAGCAAACAAGAGCCATTTTCTAACTATGTAACACACTCGAAGAATAACAAACTCCAGAGCGTGTTGGATTCAAGGTTCTTTACTGTCTTACTCAATATGAGATAGCGTTGCTCATGCAGGCACATGGTAACACATTACAACAAATGCGCATGCGCCTGTCATCCACGATTAACTTTAATATTTCCTTTCATCCATTCAAGTCTAACTGACACCATAAACTGCACAATATAGACATTAACAACCAAGCACATATCTGTTTTCGTCTTAAAGACAAATATCAGACACCTTCTGTTCTCACATATAGTTACGGATGATCTGATTAACACTCTATATTGAGCGATTCACCACTGTAACAGCCTATTTAACTTATGCCTTACTCCTTTACCTCATACAACAATTTGTGCATGTATTTAACATTATTTCTTACCTGAAATTACAAAACATGAACAGCACATGAGATGGCGTTGCTCACGCAGGCACATGGTAACACATTACAACAAATGCGCATGCGCCTGTCATCCACGACCCTTTAGCTGTTAACGCGTACCTATCAGAACTGTCTATGAGTAAAAGTTATATGCCTAAATGAATAATTTTTTAACATCTATAACTCATTCTATACAATATATAAACATAGAAACATCTGTGATGAGATTACAATTAAAGTTAACAAAATAACGATTCTCATATTATACACAATATTCTCTATCATCCTACACTCTCCCCCACAAATCTGAATGTCGACCCGACATTTTGCACCACATGACGAGTCCCCATGTCTTCACCAGATACATTATTACAGTTCTAGATTGGAGTTAGTCTTTTATCTGGACACATTCACTGTCTTGCTCCAGAGTAACCAAGAGCTTATATCTCCATTTGACGCCAGGAGTCGGTAGTAGATTGCGCGCACATATCTGCTACCTTTTCTCCGCCACTTATTCGGGAACTGTGTCCGGACTGAAAGGTTGGAATTCCTTTTATCTCTAACTGTAACATTATTCAGACCCACTCCTTGTACTATCACCCTGTAAACACTACATTTGCATAACTGCTGTCTAATTTAAAAAAAAAAAATCACTACCCACAGTAAATTATAACCCTAACTATCCCTTTACTACTGCGAATACCGTGCCCCCCCCTTTAACTTAACTGACCTCTGTACATAATTGTAGGCTGACCTAAGCAATTATAAGTAAAGCTGTTCTCTTCATACCCTCTCATTGAGTCTGGCTGATATCTGGCTCTGCTTTTTCTGGCCATCCTGCCCTGTGTTTTCTCCTTTCTTTTGTGTGTTGCCTTGGTTTCACGATCAAGTTCCTCCATTGGAAGGAAATCACAGGGCAGCAACATATTTCTACATTTCTATGTTCTTCCCGCCACTTTCTCTAGCTTCACCACATAAACTGGGCTCCCTGGATGCTTTCGCCACGTTACTACATAGACTTGATCTTTCCAATAAGACCTTAACTTTCCCGGGCCACCTCTTTCTGTGGAATTTTTCACTAACACTCTCTGTCCTGGTTCTAACTCCCCTCCATACACTTTCCTGTCATAGTAGCCTTTTGCTCTCCTTCTCTCCTCTTGTGCTGCTTGGGATGCGATTCTGTAAGCATCATCCATACGGAGCCTCCATTTCTTTGCATACTCGCTGGGGGTAGGATCTTGGTCACCCAGTGGCAGGCCAAATATGATGTCAGTAGGAAGCCTTGGATTCCTGCCAAACAGCAAATAATACGGTGCAAAGCCAGTCGCCTCATTGCGCGTACAATTGTAAGCATGGACTACTTTTGCAAGGGAGCTTTTCCAGTCACTCTCAGCCTCATCTGTCAAGTTTCTCAACATGGCTAGTAGCGTTCTATTAAAGCACTTAACCTGGCCGTTCCCTTGAGGATGATATGGGGTAGTGCGTGAACCCTGTATCCCACAGTATCCTTCCAGTTGTGTGAACAATTTGTTCTCAAATTCTTTACCCTGGTCATGGTGCAGCTTAGTAGGGAAACCGAACTTCAGAACATAGTCCCCAAAGATCTTCTCAGCTGCGGTCTTGGCAGCCTTGTTAGTACACGCATATGCTTGGGCGAACCGCGTAAAGTGGTCCATCACCACTAGGATATACTCGTACCCCCCTTTACAACTCTCCAGGTGTAAGAAGTCAATGGATACCATCTCAAAAGGGTATTTACATTTACATTACATTTATTAATTTAGCTGACGCTTTTATCCAAAGCGACTTACAATTGCTATGTATGTCAGAGGTCGCACGCCTCTGGAGCAATTAGGGGTTAAGTGTCTTGCTCAGGGACACATTGGTGTCTCACAGTGGATTCGAACCCGGGTCTCTCACACCAAAGGCATGCGTCTTATCCACTGCGCCATCACCACCCCATGTTATTACCACACTGTTCAGGGGAGCTCTGGTTGGTTTGTTTGGCCTCTTCCTTTTTAGACAACTGCACACTTTGGTAACGTAGTGTTCAACATCTCCCTGCATTCGAGCCCAAAAGAACCTGTCGCGAATGAGAGCCATTGTTTGCTCAACACCTAGGTGCCCCATTTCTTCATGTAGCTCTTTATAGACCAACTGACGAAATTTTTTTGGTAACACTAGTTGGTGCCGGGTCTTTGTCTTCCTGTATAGGACGCCATCCTCCCCTACACACAACTTGTTCTTCTCCCTTGCCATGATCCTGACGTCTTCGTGCACCTGATTCCCCTTCAGATTTGGCCACTGCCCCTTTATCACATACGCTCGAATCTTTCCCAGCACCAAATCTTCTTCCTGGGCTTCCCTTAGTTGCTCTTTGGATAACTCACTGATGGGGATGTTGGGTGCTCCTGACTTCCTTCAACAACCAGGGTAGCAATACTTAGTGGACACAACCAAGGATCTTGACCTTGGGTTTGCAGACTTAGCACCTGGGTGATGCTGGATATCACCTTGGGCTGTACTTCCTGTGAACAGGCATACATGAACTTTTCCATATCAAGTGGCATTCTGGAGAGGCCATCAGCATCTCCATTGCTTTTACCTGGACGGTACTTAATTGTAAACTCAAACTCTGCTAATTCAGCCACCCAGCGGTGTGTTGTAGCATTCAACTTGGCTGTTGTCATCACGTAAGTTAAGGGATTATTGTCTGTATTGACAACAAATGATGGAGTGTAATATGAATACCCCCGAAACCTTTCACATATTGCCCATTTCAGAGCGAGGAACTCTAGCTTCCCGGAATGAAGGTGGTAATTTTCCTCAGGGGCCGTAAGTGTTCTTGAGCCAAAGCCAATTACAACCAGCTTCTCCACTTGGCGCTGGTAAAGGACTGTCCCTGACCCCTCCTGTGAAGCATCAGTGTGGAGTATGAATGGTTTTTCAAACTCAGGATAACCCAGGACAGGTGGGCATAGCTGGAAGTCAATCAGCCGACATAAGACTTCTTGGTGTTGTGGTGTCCAAGTAATTGGATGACTGGAGGACAACTGGCCTAAGGTCTTGATTTTCCCTTGTGACTTCCCCTTGTTTTTCGACTTGTTCCCCTTTCCAGGTCCATCCTCAACCGACAAGAGGGAGTACAGGGGCTTGGCAATTCTTGAGAAGTTAGGAATATATGTTCGATAATAAGAGATGAACCCCAAGACTTTCCTCAGTTCCCCAACTGTCGACGGACTTCGATCCTTCAATGCCTGTACTGGTGCTAGTTCGGCAGGATCCATGGTAAATCCCTCTTTCGAGACAATCTTCCCAAGAAATTTTACTCTATTTTGGAACACTTCACACTTTCTCGGTGTCAGTTTCACTCCTCGCTTTTGATAGCGAGACAACACCTTCCGGAGATCATTCAAGTGTTCTTCAAATGTATGACTGTGGACCAGATTGTCATTGAGGTATGGCTGATAAATCTCATCCCGAAGCCCAGTCAGGCACTCCTCCATGCTACGCTGAAACTCCGCTGGAGCTGAAGATAGGCCAAAGGGAATCCTAATCCACTCGTACAGCCCCCAGGGAGTGATAAATGCTGTGAGTGGCTGGCTGGTTTTCTCCATGAACCCCTGATGGTACGCTTTACCTTGGTCCAAAACTGAAAACCACACACTCCCACTCAGACTGTTCAACATGTTCTGTACACGTGGTATGGGGTGACTGTCAGGGATGGACTTCCGATTCAGCTCCCGATAATCACAGCAGAGCCTTAGACTGCCGTCCTTTTTTCGTACACAAACGATTGTGATGAGTATGCTGACCTAGATTTCTTGATCTTCTAAATACTCCTTTACCTCTTTGTGTAGGGGCCTGGGAACCGATGTGTATGTGCGCCTCACCGGAGTGGAATCACTCAGCTGGATTTTGAGTTGCAAGGAGGGAATACAGCCTACATCATCGTCGTCTTTCGAGAATGCAAAACACCCTTCTCCAAGCACTCGCCACTCTTGAACCTGCTGGTCTGGTGTCAAGTGTGTCAGAGACACTGGTGGGTCCCACCCATCTGTGTCCTCCTGAGCTTGAGTTGCTTCTACTCCACCCATTGTCTCTGATGTTTTTCTAAAACTGTTCTCTCTCTTTTCACTAGAATTCAGCTGCTCGGAAGATGATATCTGAGCTGGTCTGGCTTCCACTGGGTATACTGTCTTCACTTGTTGGACATACCCAAGCACCATGCGAGGAGGGAGTGTGATATCATAACTCTTGTCATTTGTAACAGGGATAGTAACTCGAGACCGGCTTCCTTTTTGCAGCTGGATAATGGTCTTTGAAACAGTCAGTCCTTCTGGCCACCTACAGCTCTCTGTCGGCTCAAAAACAACTTCCCGTTTCAAGGGAAAAGGGACTGTTCGCACACTGCACTTTACACACTTTGTGTGACCTGCTGGTATTACTGTCCTGAGTCGACCTGCTCTCACCATTCCTTCTGATGAATCACTGCTGTTGTTCTGCACAAGTTGAATTAACACTTCGGTTTTCTTGCAGTCCAGTGAAAAAGCTTTGCTCACCGTTGCCGAGCTGACTGGCAGTTGGTGCTCCACACCATTTTTGAGCAGCTGTTCAATGACATTATAGCCGACAATTGGCTCTCCTGCAACTCCAGAGTCATGTGAAACGAGCATGGGCACCAGTAATTCAGGCTGTTGTGCCTCCTCTTCTCACAGCTGAAACTTTACTTCCACCCAGCCTATGAAAGGAATTGATGTTTGTTAACTGCTTTTCCTACCAACGTTTCACGGCCCAAAATTTCTTCCATGCTGCGTACTGTGGTGTGCGGAAGGTGGCTCGCTTTCCATTCCTCATTAATCAGGCATATTTGTGATCCCGTATCCCACAACGCTTTGGTTGCCACTCCATCTATGAAGCAGTTGATAATGCATTTCTTCCCAATTAGATTCAATAACTGGAATAACTGTATAACTGACACTGGGAAGAAAGGTGACTTACATAGGTGGAATGCTCACTTCACGCATTACAACTGTCAAAATATAATGATGTTCAATTTGTCCTGTATCAGCATGAAAATATAAACATTTTGTGCAATCACATACCTTAAATCTAGTAAAATCACGTTTTTCAGTCTAGTATACTGAATTCCTAACATAAAATGAGTTCCCTTTCGTAGTCACTCCGAGTTACGTCGGATGACGACGAATGGGGGTTTCGCCTAGAAAGCCAATTATCTTCGTGTATTGTAAAACGAGCCAATGGCGATGAAATGCCATGGGTCTGTGGAATTTGCATAGCGTATCTCCGCCCCACCGCATGGGTATAAAAGGAGAGACGCCGGCAAAGGCAGATCATGTTTTTGCTTCGGAGCCAAGAGCTTCTCTTCACTCCACAAGCCAAATCCTGAGTATTCAGTGACATCATCTTCTTCGAGACGAGCGAATTATCCGGTGTTGGTGTGACGGCGGTACCCAGCGAGTTTCACATTGCCTGCGATCTGAGCAGTGATCTGCCAGTCTGTGTGCTTCTCCCTGGTCGCCTCAGCATCGCTGAGTTTTCCTCTCTAAAAGAGCTGCACGTGGCACGTCTTTTGAAAGATGTCTCGCCCGTGTTCTTCTGGGTGCGGTCGATTCCTGTCTTCCTTTGATAGGCACAATCGCTGCTTTGCGTGTTTGGGCTTAGAGCATGCTAAAGCAGCGCTTGTGGATGACCCATGTTCCTTCTGTGGGAGCATGACCATCACAACACTTAGGTCGAGACTCAATGATCTCATTCGAGAGAGAGTCCCCTCATCCACACCCCGATCTACACCCTCCTTGAGAGGCTGTACTTCGGCTGGTGGACAGGGTGACGTGAGGGTGACGGTGTGGAACAATCCGACGACGCGTCCTCGGACCACGCCCCCCTCTTCAGTGTTGCGACCCGCGAGTGCTCTGGTGAATTTACCGGGTCCATCTTCTGATGCCCCGCATATTTCATTCGGCGCTCCAGAGGAGGACTCGATGTCGATCGCGGCATCACAAGGCGGGCAAGAGTCATCGGGAAGTGACGATGCGGCTGCGTTGCCTCCCTCTGGAGTTCCAGCGTTGCCTGTATCAGATCCCGAGATGACGGCCATGCTCTCCCGGGCCGCCGCGAGCATCGGGCTTGAGTGGAACCCTCCGCCCTGCCCTGAGCGCTCGCAGTTGGATGATTGGTTTTTGGGTGCGGCTGCCGCCTCACGGCCTCAGTCAACCCCAATGCCATTCTTCCCGGAGGTGCACGAGGAGCTGGCGAAGTCATGGAAGGCTCCCTTGACCTCCCGTGTACGTTCGTCAGCTTTCTCCGCCTTTCCCCCACTCGATGGGGCGGCCGCCCATGGGTATACTGGGATTCGCCCAGTTGAACGCTCTGTTGCCATGCAACTATGTCCTCAGAGTGCTTCATCTCGTGGTACTCCTAAGCACCCGTCTAAGGCCTGTAGATTTTCGTCCACCCTCGTGGCGAAGTCTCACAGAGCTGCAGGACAGGCGGCCGCCGCTCTGCATGCGATGAGCACCTTGCAGGTCTACCAGGCCCAGCTGCTCAGAGATATGCACGAGGCGGGGACTGACCCGGGGCTCTTTGATGAGCTGCTTGCCGCCACTGACCTCGCTCTCCGAGCGACGAAAGTGGCCTCATGCTCCCTGGGTCAGGTGATGGCCACCTCTGTGGTCCAGGAGCGTCAACTTTGGCAGAACCTGGCCGATATGCGGGACGCTGAGCGCACTCGTTTGCTCGACGCCCCCATATCCCAGGCCGGCCTCTTCGGCGGAGCGGTTGAGGACTTTGCCCAGCAGTTCTCAACCGCACAGAAGCAGTCTAAGGTTATTAAACATATTCTGCCCCGACGGCCTGCTGCTGCCTCCACCCAGCCGTCGGTACAGAAGCCTCAACCTGCTCGCCGCCGAGGGCGCCCTCCTGTAGCTCCCTCCCCTCCCGCACGGCCCCAGCAGCAGCCTTCACCCGGGCCGCGTCGCGGAGGAGGCCGCAGGAAGGCGCCACCGGGCCTCGCCACTCCCGTCCCCCTCTGTTCCAGAGGGCGCTGATGTCAGTGTGTGCCGTCTCCGGATCTCACCACTCTCGTCCCCCTCTGTCGCCAGACCCCTGGCAGAGCAGACCCCCGTGGAACGCTGGTCCTTCCCTGGTCTCCTCTGTCAGGGCACGGAGTTTGACCGCGCCCCCGCACCGGGCCGCTTTGCCACCCACGCCTGGGCCGGTCACTCCACTTCGCTGCCCCTCCGGGGGGACGCCTGTGGTTCGCATGACCCCGCTGGTTCAGTTTCTGGCAGCTTCATTAGAGCTTCCCAGCCTGTCCCGCTGAGTCACCCGAACTATCAGGCTCGGCTATGCGATTCAGTTCGCACGGTTTCCTCCCCGCTTCCGGGGAGTTCGCTTCACTGTGGTCGGCAGCAATGCCCCCATCATGAGAGCGGAGGTTGCCACCCTGCTGGCGAAGGCTGCAATCGAGACTGTCCCTCCAGCCGAGATGAAGTCAGGGTTTTTACAGCCCGTACTTCATTGTCCCCAAGAAGACCGGTGGGTTACTGCCGATCCTGGATCTGCACGTCTTGAACCGCTCCCTTCACAGGCTGCCGTTCAAGATGCTCACAGCCAAACGCATTTTCGAATGCATACGGCCACAGGAATGGTTTGCAGCGATAGACCTGAAGGACGCCTACTTTCATGTCTCCATTTCACCTCGACACAGACCGTTTCTCCGGTTTGCTTTCGAGGGGCAGGCATACCAGTACGCGGTTCTCCCATTCGGGTTGGCTCTGTCTCCTCGCGTCTTTACGAAGGTCGTCGAAGCAGCCCTTGTTCCCCTACGCGAACACGGGGTTCGCATCCTGAATTATCTCGACGACTGGCTAATATTAGCTCACTCTTGGGATCAGGTTTGCGAACACAGAGACCTAGTGCTCTGGCACCTAGCCCGTCTGGGCCTTCGGGTCAACTGGGAGAAGAGCAAACTCTGCCCCGTGCAGAGGATCTCTTTTCTCGGTATGGAGATCGACTCGGTCGCTATGTCCGCGCAGCTCACGAGTGAGCGAGCTCACTCACTGCTGACTTGTCTTTGACAGTTCGAGGGCAAGAGTGCGGTCCCACTGAAACTGTTTCAGAGGCTCCTGGGGCATATGGCATCTGCAGCCGCAGCAACGCCGCTCGGACTGCTTCATATGAGACCGCTTCAGCTGTGGCTTCGCAATCGAGTCCCGAGGTGGGCATGGCATCATGGCACGCTCCGAGTCCCAGTGACTCCGACCTGCCGTCAGACCTTCAGCCCGTGGAGGAACCTCAGTTTTCTACGGGCCGGAGTTCCCCTAGAACGAGTTTCCAGGCATGTTGTTGTCACCACAGATGCCTCTTCCACGGGCTGGGGCGCCATGTGCAACGGGCATGCTGCCGCGGGCTCCTGGACAGGACCCCAGCGCCTTCTGCATGTCAATTGCCTCGAGTTGCTGGCTGTACGCCTTGCCCTGCACCGTTTTCTCACGTTGCTCAGGGGTCAACACGTACTAGTCCGATCAGACAATACCGCGACCGTAGCGTACATCAACCGTCAGTGTGGTCTACGCTCCCGCGTATGTCGCAACTCGCACGCCACCTCCTCTTATGGAGTCAGAAGCACCTGAGGTCCCTTCGTGCTATCTACATTACGGGAGATCGGAACTTTGCAGCCGATGAGCTGTCACGGTTTCGGCCCATCTCCGGCGAATGGCGACTCCATCCCCAGTCGGTCCAGCTGATATGGGACCAGTTCGGGGACGCTCAGGTAGACCTGTTTGCCTCCCACGACTCTTCCCATTGCGCCCTGTATTACTCCCTGTCCGAGGGCACGCTCGGCACGGATGCACTGGCGCACAGCTGGCCGCAGGGCCTACGCAAATATGCGTTTCCCCCAGTGAGCCTTCTCGCACGGACCTTGTGCAAGATCAAGGAGGACGAGGAGCAGGTCATTCTGGTTGCGCCGTACTGGCCCTGGTTCTCCGAACTGATACTCCTCGCGACAGCACCTCCTTGGCCAATTCCTCTGAGGAAGGATCTCCTTTCTCAGAGACGGGGCACCCTCTGGCACCCTCGACCCGATCTTTGAAGGCTCCACGTGTGGCTCCTGGACGGGACGAGGCAGGTTTGAGTACCCTGCCACCAGCGGTGGCGGCTACCATCACTTCCGCTAGAGCATCGTCCACGAGACATGCCTATGCGTTGAAGTGGAACCTCTTCGTCAACTGGTGCTCTTCTCGCTGAGAAGACCCCAGGAGATGCTCGATCAGTGTCGTGCTTTCCTTCCTGCAAGATGGGTTGGAGCGAAGGCTGTCTCCCTCCACCCTGAAGGTGTATGTGGCTGCTATCGCCGCATATCACAAAGCAGTTGAAGGTAAGTCTCTGGGGAAGCACGACCTGATCGTCAGGTTCTTGAGAGGAGCGAGGAGACTGAATCCTCCTCACCCTCCTCTCGTTCCCTCTTGGGACCTCTCAGTGGTGTTAAATGCCCTGCAGACGGCTCCCTTTGAGCCTCTGCAATCTGTTGAGCTTAAGTTCCTGTCAATGAAGACAGTGCTCCTGGTTGCATTGGCCTCCATCAAGAGGGTAGGGGACCTGCACGCATTCTCCGTTGACGAAGCGTGCCTGGAATTCGGGCCGGCTTACTCTCACGTGATCCTGAGACCCCGGCCTGGATACGTGCCCAAGGTTCCCACCACTCCCTTCCGGGACCAGGTGGTGAACCTGCAAGCGCTGCCCCCGGAGGAGGCAGACCCAGCCTTGGCACTGCTCTGTCCAGTACGCGCTCTCCGTGCTTACGTAGACAGGACACAGTGTTTCAGGACCTCAGACCAGCTCTTTGTCTGTTATGGTGGGAGACTGAAGGGAAAGGCTCTCTCAAAGCAGAGGCTGTCTCACTGGATAGTGGACGCCATTGCTTTGGCTTACCAACAGCAAGGCCGACCGTGCCCCCTTGGTGTGACAGCGCACTCCACCCAGAGTGTGGCTTCCTCTTGGGCTCTAGCGCATGGCGCCTCGCTGGCAGACATCTGCAGAGCTGCAGGCTGGGCGACACCGAACACATTCGCCAGATTCTACAATCTCCGAGTGGAGCCAGTGTCCTCTCATGTACTCGCTTCAACCAGCTAGTACCGGACCCGCTCAGGTGTCTTCGCTTGCTCGCCATTCCACTCCACGGACTGGATACGTGCGATTTTTCCTCAGGTGAGCCTTCCTCTCTGAAACCCTGAGTTCCTCCAGCACTGTTGACGCTGGCGCCAGTGTCTATTGCCTGTGTGTCAGCTAGGTGCCTCCGTGTGCATGGTTCCTCCTCTGAGTAACCCCCACATGTGTATGTCCACTGTAAGCCTCCTTGAGCATGTGTCTTTCCCTTGGCAAGCCACCTTGCCTCTCCTGGAGTTGAAAGTTGCCACCCCACGGGCTGGTCACTCCAGCGTTCCTCCATATGAAGCCCTCCGGCCATATGTGTGTTCTTAAGTCCTCCCTACGGGTAGGCATGCTGCGGCATATTTCCTCTGAGATATGCTTCCCAGTGTACCTTGGTATTCCTGTGCTAAGTAGGACTCCTTCGTCCGTGCCAGTATCACGACAGGGGGATCAGACTTTCGCAGGGCACTGGAAGACAGCTGTGAAGGTGGCGTGATTACACGGGGACCCCCATTCGTCGTCATCCGACGTAACTCGGAGTGACTACGAAAGGGAACGTCTCGGTTACGTATGTAACCCTCGTTCCCTGAGTAGGGAACGGAGACGTTACGTCTCCCTGCCACTTCCGCTGTACCGCTGGGTAGACGCCTGAGTTCAGTCTCGGCTCCTCAGCGAAGATATGATCTGCCTTTGCCGGCGTCTCTCCTTTTATACCCACGCGGTGGGGCGGAGATACGCTATGCAAATTCCGCAGACCCATGGCATTTCATCGCCATTGGCTCGTTTTACAATACACGAAGATGATTGGCTTTCTAGGCGAAACCCCCATTCGTCATCCGTTTCTTCATATTGTGTGCTGAAGTAACAGGAAAACCGCATCAGTGAAGATGCATGAAAGTTTAACTAGCGTTGGTATCAGTACGTAACCTTGGCCAGAGCATGGGAGGGAGAAATTCAGTGTGAAGACCTTAAATTATATGTCTGCGATCCACAAGAAGATTAAGTATGGCATTAGCCGTTATTTATTATTTAAACAGGTGTCTGAATCAAGTGAGTGTGTCCTGTGGTTTAGCAGGCTAAAATCCCATAGGCATTTCATATTAGCATGCATGAAAACCTGTTAGCTTTGGCAAAGAGGCATTACCACATGCAAGTATATTTTACTGTAGGCATGTTTTCATTTACTGTAAAGGGTTTAAATCTATTGGTACTCAAAAGTTTAGTGGATATATATATATACATATTTGTAAAAGTCAAATCGCAATAAACATTCAACCAAAGGCAAAGACTATACAGTAGATATACAGCTCCGGTTCTTATAGAGTGGTGCACGTATAATAATAATAATAATAATAATTTGTTACATTTATAAAGAGCTTTTCTGGGTACTCAAAACGCTTTACATATGGAAGGGGGGAATCTCCTCAACCACCATCAATATGCAGCATCCACCTGGATGATGTGATGGCAGCCAAAAAACACACCACACACCAGCTCACTGGTGGATTATATGGGGATTATTAGGAGGCCATGATGATGGGCAGAGGCCAATGGGAAAATTTGGCCAGGGTGCCTTGGTTAAACCCCTACTATTTCCGAAGGACATCCTGGGATTTTTAATGACCACAGAGAGTGTTAGCATTTTAGCACTTCTGGTTCCAAGTCAATGGTTTTTTTTAATGGGTTTTTGGTTAAATGGCTGGAATGTGTTCTGTGGTTAACACAAGCTCAAGACACTTTCACGTTTTATTCTATGACATAAAATACATCAGTATTACTCAACTCGTGATTTTTTAAGCTTTTACATGTCTTGAAAAAGGCGGTTGCTAACAAGTGGCTAAATGGGACTACAGAGGTAGTCGAGGAGATTAAACGTCATCACGCCAAAAAGGTAAACTCAGTCCACTTTTACAGCATTGTTGTGGTTATAATTGTACTCTTATTAACTATTCTAACTCAAACTTTCTGGGTAAATGTTTTTAGATAAAAACTGAAAGAGTTGTCGGAAGCTTAGTGGTGGTGACGTTGAAGTCATGTTGTCGTGGTGTATTTTTTATAGCCTATAAGCTTTTTACCTCCGGCGACTGCATTTAGGCTTCAAAATTCATAAAATTTGTGTTCATCTGTGATAATTATCTTGATGGACAAAACATGCAAGTATCATGAACTTTTGTTGATCACAGAGCTTGTTTTTAGCGATTATCCAAAAGCTTATGGAAAAATCCTATTGCGCATGCGCATTGGCTGGTCTTTTTTCACCTTATGAGAATAAGAGCTAATATCACCTTAGCTAATATCTCACACCGAGAGGTCTCGTAGCAGACTATTTGCATGTTTTCTTTCTCCATAAAGATAAATATTGGCAGAAATGTCATTACAGTACTGGTTGAGTTGTTCTTTTAGCTGTAATCTGATCCCTTCAACAAAGCTTTATGACTTGACCAGAAATGGGGGACCAGAAATCAACTGCCTTTACAGTGAAACAACGACCGGACATTCAAACAAATGTGGAAAATTTAGTAATAAAACAGATATAAAAATAAGCAATAACATAACATAGTGATGTGTAGGCATCTGTGTTCCTTGACAGAGATTGCAGCAGATGAATGGACGGCCCAATGTGCCGCACACGAAAATGTCTCTCCATGTTTTTTCTGGCTTATTCAGATGTAAATTTCCTTCCTTTCTCTGGGGGTGTGGAGAAGGGTGGGAAATCGTGGGGGCTGGTCTGAAAAATCTACCCCAAATTGAAATGTCAATAGTAATTTTTGGCATACTGGAACCTTTAAGAGTCAAGAGGCTCCCTTCCTAGTGAAGAGAGAGCGCTAGTCCTCTGGGAGTTGATGTCTTCTTGACGGACATGCCGAAATACAAGGGAATATACCTTTTTAATGGATTGCACAAGCATGTCTGGATAGTGGGGAATGCTGATATACATTCATTCATTTAACATTCAGCTGGATATGTTTCTTATTAGGGGTGATTGGGGTTTAAGGTTAGAACAAACACTGTCCTGAAGTATCACAGTTTATAACTTGTCCTGCACCAAATGTGCTAAAGACATGAATGATGTTTTAAACTGTTGAGATGAGGGGTGCTATATTACGTTTATAATTCATCTGACTTATTTTGTTAATAAAACAGATAGGGAAAAAATACCATAGACTTACAATGAAGGAGTGACCTTGGTCATAAAAAAAACCTAAAAATCTTTTAAACTTTTAACGGCCAGTGGGCAAAATTCCCAGCAACTGAATAGCACCATGGCAAATAAATAATAATAAAAAAATGTGTCTCTCCATAAATATTTATTTATTTATTTTTGCATGTATGTTTCCTTAAAGCTTCCGCTAAAAAAGTCAATTCACAATGTACAAAACAATTATAATTAACAGTTTGTCAAGTGAAAGAAAATACATGCCAAATTAGTTTTATTATGCACTATAGTAAGCAATTATATACATATTTTAAATTATTATAATTTGTTTGTACTTGTTATTGTCACAGTTCAGTTTCTCTTAGTTATCATGGACTTTGTTTGTTTTCATTCATTCTCATGTGTTCCTTTTGACTTGATTATAATTATGTATAAAGCCCTAAATTACCTTTTTAAACTGAGCATGTGCAGTCTATCACAGTTAAGTAACAAGTTCTTTATGTGTTGTGTTTAAAACTGTTTCTTGTGCTAAGTGACCTAAAAGTTGGCTTTTGTTCATTATATTGTTCAATCAACCTTTAAGTCTATCAATTTAGTTTAAGCAGGTCATAAAAGAAAAGCTAAAGATGTTTTTTAAATTGCTGAATATTTATAATCTTTTGATGCATTTATTTTTTGACTAGGCTATATGTTAGAATGAATGGAATATTTCTGGTTAATGTCAATCTTTTTCTCTGTAGATTAGGTATGGATTAGTTTGGTCTTGGTGTGATCTTGGGTCGCCATATAAATATAATGATCAGATTATCTTAATGAGAGGGGAAATCATCAGGAACATTTAACCAAACAATAAAAAAAAGCTTTTGAACTTGAAGAACTTGGTGGTGGGGGGGAAAGCACTTGAAACCTTATTGCAGCTTTGGGAGGCCTTGACATTCTTTATTTTCAAGTCCATAGCAAATGGCCTTCAAATATTGATTTTGATGTCTGGGCAAATTGCCCAGAGTTATGTGTGTCCCCTTTTATCAAACCAGCACAGCCCACACAAAACTCCATTCCACATAAAATGGATCACCGGGCTGATTATGGTGAAGTATGAATGAAGAGGGATGAAACATCAGCCATTGAGGATACAGATGCACACAAACACTAAGCCGAGACGGATCGTTTTGTGTGCATGCGCGTATATCTGTTTGCTTATTGGAGTGTTTGCTTACATGCATCTCTCATAAAAATCAAATCTCTTCTGATAGCAGAGTGTCTTTTTTTAAGGCAAACTTTAAGTTTTCACTCGCATTCAGTTTGAAATCTGTCAATGAAAACTAGACATCATGGTGTCCAATGTATGTTTTTTTTGTTGTTGTTGTTTTTTTGCATGTTAATACATTTTAATGGCAAACACCTCCAAAAATTATGATGCATATTGTGTGAGCTTAAAGTTGAATGTGTGCTGGAATACAAAAAAAGTTCAAACTATGCAGCCCTCAATTTTTAGCTCATTAGTTGATGATATCCACCGCACCACATGCTCATGTAAGAGCCCTAAACACACACTAGACAGATGGAGACAAGAGCTCAGCATCATGCCTGCAGACATCTTTAACCCTTCTGTACTGCCATTACATACTAATGAGATTACATGAACTCTGCTAGTTTTGGGAGGATTAGAAAAGTGTGAGGTGGAGGAATATGTCTGCTGCAGGAAACTAATATGTTATTGTTATATTAGTGGGCCGTCCATTGGAGTTGTGAATGGCTACATAGATGTCATCCATACTTGTGTGTTTTTGTCATTTCAATACGGCTGCTCTCCAAAGGCTCTCATAAATCCAGAATACATATATCCTTAAGACAAAAAGGCCTTGACTTCAGGGACGTTTCACAATGGTTTGAATGCTGGCTTGCATACATTACCGTTAATGAGACTAGAGAACAATGTAAATACATCAATCTCGTCAATGTAATTATGTTCTCTCAGCCCTGGAATAAAAAAAAGGAGAGAGATTACATGGAGCCCCTGCTGATTAAATTAATTATGCTAATAAACTGTTGGTCTCCCATAGGTATTAATGAGCTGTATATATGAAGAGTGACTACTATACTTACTCCAACTCTAAAATCAACCTCATAAACAGGTTTTTGAATATGCCTATAATTCAACAGTTCTGTTAGTCTTCAAATTAGTTTTTTCAATTTAAATATCAATACATTTCACATTTACATAAGAACACATAGATAGATAGATAGATAGATAGATAGATAGATAGATAGATAGATAGATAGATAGATAGATAGATAGATAGATAGATAGATAGATAGATAGATAGATAGATAGATGGATGGATGGATGGATGGATGGATGGATGGATGGATGGATGGGTGGGTGGGTGGGAGGGGCGGACGGACGGACAGACGGACGGACGGACGGACAGACAGACAGATAAATAGATATCTCTATTCCTAGTTTAGTTCCTGTTGAATGTGGTTTGTGTGAAGTGTGAAGTGATGGATCTCTTCAGGCTTTGATTGATCTGTGGTAACATAATCAATAATACTGTACTGGCAACAAAATGCTGTGAGGGTTTTTCCTGGCTGAGGAGCTTCCGTTATTAACTTATAGGATATACTGCCATCTTGTGATCACTATAGGTCCATGATCTTGGAATGAAATGTTTGTAACATTTTACTTATGTAAATATTCCACACACCTTATGTCCTTGATGAAGAATTGTTAAATTCTTCAAAATCCCTCTGTGTTTTATATGATCTCATAAAAAAAGTTAAAAGTTATTTAATGAATGAGCCGTACAACATTTTACAGCAATTGTTTCTCGAGACCTTAGTTGTCTCATCAAAAAAAAAAAAAAAAAAAAAAAAAGGAGCCACACTGGTGCTTTTGACCTGACAATATCACTGGCTAAACCTGCCACAGTTTTAGTCAGCATGAGATAATCCTATTTAATTTATTTATTTATTTATTGATGGGATAAATATGATGACAGTGATAATCCCACACAAATTGATTTTATGTGTATATATTAATCACACTATTCCTGAATATTCCTTAAATAACAACAATGTTGTTGTTGTTTTTTTCAAACTGACAATGCAAATTCAAGAGTGAAGCATATGTAAAATGAAGGCAAATATAAACAAGTTTTTCTGTATGTGGGTTTTGGGGACATATCTGGGGGAAAAAAGATAAAAAAATAAAGTAAAAATGTACTTATGTATACATTATAAAAATACAAGTTTTCTTGGGGTAGTATCAGGGTTTGAGGTGGTCAGTAGGCTATTAAATTAAATTAATGAAGACTACTCAAATGTAGGCTACTTCAAATAACCTCATTGTGCGTCCAATAATAGTCTAAACATGGTAATGTCATGATAATATCCAAAAATTTAACATTTGCATGGGATAATGTACTAAAATAGTATTTTTTGTTTGCTATGCAAGACAGCTGGAATTGTCAAATTTGTTATTTTAATAAAAAAAAATATATACAGTGCCTGAAAAGAATGTAAAGAAAAATGTCATTCATATGTTTTGGCTTTCACAACGTTTCACAAATTGAACTGGAACAGCATGACACACAAAGTGTGTAAAACTATGCTGTCGGAATGCGCTCTTAAATGACAGGAAATGCAAATAAGGTAAACCAAAGGAACGTCACTGAGGCAAAGCGGCCAATCAGAGTGCAGGATTTGTCACTCGTATCGAGGAAGTGGAAGATGCGTTGAACGCACGCCCGATTTCAGTATCTGACAGAGTAAATTCTTCATGTTAAATCACATATAACCTCCCTCAGAAGTGATGGACTGGTCAGAAGGAGATGGAGTAAGAGAGAAAATGTTTATATTCTCTTTTTGTTACGTCGTTAAATGGATTTATAAGAACGGTTAAGCTAACTTAGCATCTTCTGCTAACTGATCACCTGTGTGTACGTGCTGATCGATTGAAGGCGCACTAAATCATTTATATGATTAGATTTGACCTGTAAAACAAACCGTGCCATAATCATTGCCTTTAATAAACTATTATTGGGCATAAATATGGGCTACACATTGAACATCTGTTATGCAGGTTTTAAGCTCATTGGAAGGTTAAATCCTCAGATTTAAAGTTTTGACCATCACTAGATAAGCAAGCCATTTGTTTACTAATAATAATAAAAATGCTGAATTGCTGTCTGTTATTTAAATGTGCTCTTCATATTTTTTGCTAATTTAAAAAGTTACATATAAAGAAAATAATTAAAAAGACATACTTGACAAAGACTCCAGACCTATCAGTCTTCTAGGAAAAAAAATCAGTTTTATTTTACATTGAGAGGGTCTCTCCCTCATGAGCGCTGCCATGTTGATATTACATGACCAGCCTTGTCATGCACTTGCTACTTGTTACAATAACAACTACTATGATAACAATAATAAGTTTGCCTTTTCTGTCAATTATCCAACAAATAATTTGCATTTTGTGTTGTCCTTTAAAATCAGTCAGAAATAGCCTGTATTGTTATGTTTTACAGTGTCACTCCCATGGTCACATGGGTGACAGTTGCCATGGACACGGCGGTGGCCACTCCCACAGCCACGGTCATGGAGGTCCTGGAGGTCCTGGATTTGGTGGTTTCATGCCCGGCAGCTTCCAGGGCCCGGGACCTCTTGATTCCACGCAGCAGCCGAGGAAGTTCTCGCACCCTGAGGACAGCAGTTCCTGGGATATCGTCAAAGCAACACAGTAAGATTTATTCCCTTGAAATGCAATAAACATTAATGGGATTACTGAAGCATCACTGGCAACCCTCTACACACACCTTGGCAATAGAATCGCCATTGGCTAGTACATTTTTTGGGTTACTCGCCAGGCTGATAAAAAAAGACTGTAAAAGCGTTACCTTGTCAGCGTTCGTTCGCTCTGATTTGCTGAAATTAAAACAGGGATGAGAGCTATCCAATAATATTGCCGTTTGCACATTAGTTCTGCCCACTACCAGAGAAACTGGCTTGTTATTAAAAGCTGAATAATTCCAGATGAACTCAGTTATTTTGACAGGAAAATACAAACAAGAATATCATTTACATGTAGCGCACCGATTTTGCGTGGTATGTAAGACTCTCTCTCGCTCACTCTCTCTTTGCGTGTGTGAGAGAAACGCGGCAGCGAGTCACGCGCCTTCACTCTAGAGTTTACGGTACGTCAAATACAGGTACGCTGAGCTGAATTTGAAATACTAGTACAGATTGCTTGACGTAGAGCGAAACTCTCAAGCGCTCAGTCAGTGTTCAGCGAGTGAAAATATATCTATGCTAAACTCACACTGGTGAGTAAAATCTTAAGAATTTATTAGCCAATGGCTAATGATTGACATTATTTAGTCGCCCAGAGTGAAATTTACTCTCATTGTAGAGCGAATACTTAACAGCTGGTGATGTTACTAAGATACCCTGTAGAATTTTGGGCAAAGCTGTGGACTCAAAGTATTTGTGCAATTCTGTGAATTAAAGCATGAATCTCAAAAAAAAATTTGGTTCAAGTCAGGATAGTGTTGTCAAAAATATCAATATTTCGATATGTAGGCTATCGATACTGAAATTTCTGAAACGATTCCAATACTCCTTTCTGCAGTATCGAATCGATACACCGGCACCAGCTGCACTTTCTTGCTCTCCTCTCCGACAGTGAGTTGACACACACCCGCCTCCTCTCATTCACTCTGGTTAAAAAGTGTTAATGTGACTGGGTCTGAATTTCGGCTAGGGATTGCGCATAATTCTACTCATTCCCGCAGATTTCACACTTACATCCGCAGCGCGCCGCTCGCTCAACCCAGAATGCACTTTGCTGATTTGCTAGTTCAAGACAGTCTGTAAAATAGCCAAGCACGAGTGGAGCAGTAGGTTAAGGAGTTCAAATATTGTTTCAGTGAAGCCTGCAAGCCTTATACATAAATGCACAGTAAAAATCAAAATTAAGAACGAGCAGGGAGAAGAAATTGAAAGACAGTGTGGAGAGACAGCGCAAGTTAGCAAATTTTCATATTGGAATCTAAAGCGGCACATTGGCAGAAAGAACGAGGATGTCCTACGCAAACATAGTGCAGCAAAAGGTGAGCTATAGGCCTACGATAATAAATTAGATAAATAGGTAAGGTAGCTATTGTGCTGTACCCCGCTCTTTATACGCGAAAGGAGTTTTTACGTGCATATGATACGCAGTTTATTGTGTGTAATACACATGCATCCCACAACACTAATCTTACCCAAACGTATAATACATACCGTACCCCACACCACCACTAAACCTACTCATGCGTATCATATGCACGAAAAAACTCATTTTCGCGTATAAATTGCACGATAAACACAATGCGTGCTATAGAGATGCATTTAGTGTATTTTGTAATTTGCACCACAAATTAAGATTTCCTTCCCATGAATTTAAGAATTCGTTCTCTCATTTAGGCTAAATCATGTCCACGAATAAAATGTGTTCTCTGGTTTTAGTAAATTGTGGCCACGTTGTTGAAGTAATTCATTCTTTCGTTTTATTAAAACAAGGGAACGAAGTATTACAACGTTGCCATGCCCGATTTACTAAACCAGGTAGGCTAACGAATTATTATATAGTTAATTGTGTGTTCGCTTTAATTAAAATGAGGAAATTAATTATTAAAACATGGTGGCGTTGGGTGGGAGTAATGAATTGTTAATTCGTTATGCAATCATCATATCAGTGCAACTTAAAAATAACCTATAGCCATAGCCAACACAGAAATATTATTTATGGGCATGATAATCCAGATGTATTTTGTGGAGTTGTTTATGCGTTTCATCTTGTTTTTATTTATTTATTATGTGCCTGTTTTGCAACGCCTATTATGTTCACGGAAATAAAATAACGAAAATCTAATATACTTTTTCAGTTATTGCATTTTATAGGCAAGTTTGCTAAAGGGCAATGTCATGTTTTTTAATTGATAATGTTAATTGAATGCATTTAAATGAATAAAAAGTACAGACTGTCACAGAATTTCATATCATAACTGCTATTTATAATCCTACTATTGATACATTTATTTTGATAAATCCAATATAAACAGATCAATTAGCCTGGAGCGGGATTTGTTGTACCGGTGAGCATTAGCGTTTTGTGAGTGGAGCGTTTGCTTGGGCCGTGAGCGTGTGAGCGGAGCGTGCGCGCGTGCATAGAGCGGAATATTGACCGTCACACTGCTCCTCTTCGCTCACGTGTTCTGCAGCGCGCACACATAGTAAAGCCGCCTCTGACATACAAGTGCCAAAATGAGGGCTTTTTCACGGCTTATTAATGGTCAAATACATGGTCTATAATGACACAATGTCTACTTGGTGAGTATTATTTTATTACTGTTTATTTGTCTTTTTAAAATTAAATTTACCATTTTGAAAACAAGCTTCCTTGTGCTGTAAGCTATTGCAACAAAAGTACCCCATTGTAAAAACAAATACATTGAGTTAGCAAATATTTGTGAGATAATTGTAATGGTAATTGATCAATTGAAAAAAGCTTTATCATATAAAGTGATCTCTTCAGAAGACATTTTTGATTGCCTAGACTTTCAATAGATGGACAAAAAAAGAAATCATATTAAAAATATCTGTATCACAGTATATGCAGTGCTTTTTCCCTGTGGTATTGAAAATGGTATTGAATATCGATACTTTTCAAGGTATCGTATCGAAGTTAGAAATTCCAGTATTGTGACAACACTAGTTCAGGACATGTTTTACTCCCATTATTCTATGGTGATTCTCAGTTTAAAAATGTAATTTTGAAATTTAAGTCTGTATATTATGGAAGCCCGTTTCCGCCATAGTTGAGTAAAAAAAAAAGATTATCTAAGTCATAATAATGAGACAATTTCTCATTATTATGAGATACTTAAGTCATTATTACGAGAATGTTTCTCATAATTATGACTTATTATCTCATTATTATGAGAAACTTTCTCAATATAATGAGATACTAAGTCATAATTATGAGAAACTTTCTCAATATAATGAGATACTAAGTCATAATTATGAGAAACTTTCTCAATATAATGAGATACTAAGTCATAATTATGAGAAACTTTCTCATTATTATGACTTAGATAATCTTTTTTTTTCTCAACTATGGCGGAAACGGGCTTCCATAGTATATGATGTACAAATATTTTTAAATTTAAGTACCATATTATAATATAAAACGTGTATTTTACATATTTTGCATACACTGCTGTTTAAAAGTTATGGGTTGGTTAGATTTTTTTGAAAGAAGTCTCTTATTCTCATCAAGCCTGCATTTATGAATGTTGAAAACTGTTGTTCTGCTTAATATTTTTGTGAAAAATCTTACTGACCCTAAAGTTTTGAATGGTTTATGTTAATATTAACAGATGGGGATTCACAGTTTTACATGATTTTGTTTTTATTTACAATAATAGTGTAATAATTGGTGTTAAATTGTGCTTAATTGACAAGTGCTTAACCATTTTAGTGGGATTTCAAGCATCCAGTAAACATGATGCATATGTTTTATCATAGAGATATAGCTGTTCAGTAGTGAGTTGGAAGATTCCTTAATCCTCCCTTTGTAGATAAACAGACAAAACAGGAGTGGTATTATAGAGTATAAATACAGGCTATGGTTGTGCTTTTGTAATATCTGGGTTTCTTTTAACTCAAGCGGTGTCCATATTTGTGGTGTCACCTGCATGCTTCACACTGCTCAAATACTTCATTTCCATTAGAGGATGCATATCTGTTTTATCACTTGTTCAGGCAGAGAACCTGATGTGTATACACATGATGCAAAAATAAACAACATGTTTAAAATTGCAGGTTTGGTGCTCTTGAGAGGTGTAAAGAACTCATAGAGGCTGGTTATGACGTGAGGCAGCCTGACAAAGAGAATGTTACGCTGCTCCATTGGGCTGCCATCAACAATCGAGCAGATATTGTCAAGTAAGATTTGTCTATTTATGTTTCTGTTGTTTCATGCCTTTTTCATGGAGTTATAAGTTGATTTAGGTTAAGGTTCAAGGTCGAACTGCATGATTCTGGATAAATTGATCACAATTTGAACTAGAGATCGCTATTCTCCCACGATTTTGAAGAGACAACTAAACAAAATAACGTGATTTACTATAGGTTCTGACCAATTTAATTGATGCAGTCCATTTTAAAGATATTCAGTTAATTAGATTTTTTTTTTTTATCGGTTTGAGTGAATGATTCAATGACTTGTTTCATTACTGAATGAATCTGCTTTTTTTTAACAAATCCCTTGAATGAATGATTCAATGGCAAATAAAAAAACATTGTCACTTGTCGCCACCTACAATTTAGATAAACAATCTTTATTTGAAGTGCAAGTTACTTTCAAAGTGTTTTACTCTGTTTTGATAGATTGTGTAGACATTAATGTTTATATCTTCTGAACTATAAACACTATTTTCCAAGTATTTCTGTGATTATTTGAATGTTTGTAACACAGATGATACTGTGTGGTTAAAAAGACTGTTTGTGAAGCAGTTTCACACCTATACATGATAACTGCTCTCTCTGAGTCAGCGGCAGCACTAATGCAGATTTGAAGGTTCCAGTGTGATTGCTCTTCTCAAAGGTTTAATAGACATAGATGAATCATTGTTATTTAGGAATAAGATTCCGTGGCTGTTTTAATCGAGATTGTGGTCCTTTAACGATTAATCGTGCAGCTCTAGTTCAAGGTTATAGATCACTTTAAAATAGGGATGTACAATATATCGGCTACCATATAGGTAGCTGACAAAATATGTTCATTTTTAATGTTACCATTATTGGCCGATAAGTAAATTTGTCCGATATCTTGAAGCCGATAAATAATGGATTATTTCCTTCAGCTGAGTCACCGTGGTAGTTTTGTATTGCTTGAAATATGATTGAAATCACTTCAAAAAGAAAAAATCGTTTAAGTACAACATTATAATTGTGTGCTGGTGGCATGGCTTTTAATGGTGAGGCTTTTTGGTTTTTGTAATCAGGCTCTCAAAAATTTAGATTGGATTTAGATTTATCAGCCAATATATCTGTTATTGACTTTCAAATGTAGAATTATCGGTTATCGTTCCAGCCAAAATGTTAATATCAGTGCATCCCTAATTTTAAATGGTATAACACTTCAAATCAATTCACTGGAGTTTATTAAACCTGTTCTTATTTGTATGCATATGTTCCGCTGTATTTCACAGATACTACATATCTAAAGGTGCTGTCATAGACCAGCTAGGCGGTGACCTGAATTCTACTCCACTCCACTGGGCCATACGGTGAGAGACATTCCCAGCTGAAATGGAGATAATTTTGCAATGACATACTATAATGTCCTATTTAATGTAATGATAGAAGAGCTGACATCCGCATTCATACATCATACAAGTCACTAAAATTTCAGTTGGTTAAATGTCATTGCAAAAATGGCTTTGAAAAATGTTGATTCTAGCCGCATTTGCTTGCACTTGACAGTGTTTTATATCTCCCGATGGTGTTCTTTGTCACCTCTGAACAGGCAGGGTCATTTGTCTATGGTCATTCAGCTGATGCGTTATGGAGCTGATCCATCATTAGCTGATGGTGAAGGGTATCGCAGTCTCCATCTGGCTGTGCTCTTCCAGCATATGCCCATCGCTGCCTACCTCATGGCCAAAGGACAGGTGTGACACACACACACACACACACACACACACACACACACACTCACACACACACACACACACACACACACACACAGTGACATTTTAAATGACGATAAAGGGTTTGAATACCGAGTAATGCAGTTGAATACACTTCTTGTTCCTTTGTTGTTGCAGGAAGTGGATACACCGGACATAAATGGACAAACCCCATTGATGTTGGGGGCACAGAAAATCATTGGGTAAGACGACCAATTGAAAAAAGATACAATTAAGTCAATATTTTCCTGTATTATATTATATTTCTTTTGGCTTCAGTACAGTAACAGTCAATTCTAAAAGTCAGTTATTTCATTTTGCAAACATTGTTATGTAATACTTAGACGTTTTGATTGAAGGTTTTAAAATTAACACTAGCTATCATAAAGTATGTCAGATGTGGCCTGGCTGACAATGTCTGTCTTAATACAGGCTGTAGTTAAACTCTTTCCTGTCCTGGTGTTTCTCTCTTCTCACACTTTGCTGTTGTGGTTTACTGAAACACAGACCTGAGCCCACAAACTTCCTGATAAAGTGCAACGCTTCAGTGAACGCGGTGGATAAAGTGAACAGAAACTCACCTCTACACTGTGCTGTACTGGCCGGCAATGTGGATGCGGCCCACATCCTGCTGGAGGCTGGAGCCAGCGTGGACCTAGAGAATACCAATGTAAGTGTCCACAGACACCCTTCAGCTTGGTTACATTTCATGGAGGGAGAATGTTATTACATTTTTTGGCTGATTTATTATTTATTAAGAAATTAAATCGGGTCAATTTGATTTTATGTTTTAAGTATGTCACATTATCTGTGCAAAATAAGATGACAGCTGTTATAGGCTGGCCTATTGAAGAGGACCTATTATGGCCTTTTATAATTTTTCACATATTTTACGTTGCTGCACCTTTCTTCCCAGTCTGTCAGTAACGCTCTGTTTAACAGTTGTTCCTATGTGAAAGTAGTTGCATTCATTCCACATACATCTTAAACGTGTTATTGTTAGTTATTACATGTCAATCGCTAAATCCAAAGCTGTTATGATGCTCTTTAAATCAGCAGAACAGTAGCTGTAAAACTGGTTCCGAAGCAGTGCTCTTCACTCACCTGGCCGTTCAGTTTGTAAGTTGAGCATTAGCTGGTGTCATTTTGCTCACGTGGTTGTGTTATTTTCAGGGTCACACCCCCATTGACCTGGCGCACCAGGTGCACAGCCCTCTGCTCATTCACACGCTTAGTGCGATGAAGACGGAACGAATCAAAGCCAACTCCACATGTTTTAAACTGCTCAATAGATACAAGGTAACCTCATGCTCACACACACTCGTGCCAAATTTAAACCCCTTTATGTTTAAAATATTTAGAAAAAAGGTTTCACTTCGTGATGTAGATTTGATGCTCTAAAATCAGGAGTAATATTCAGATTAGATATAACTCGGATTTTATTAGATAAAATAAAAAAATATTAATTAAATAAATGTTAAAATTGTCTATTTTAATATACTCATTATTATTATTATTATTATTATTATTATTATTGGATATGATGTGATTGTTATATTATATGGATATGATCTTAATTATATTAGTTTAATTATATATTTAATATAATAATTAATGATATTAATTATTACTATTTTCATTTTAAAATTCATAGTAAAATTAGTAATATGTAATAATTACAGTAAAATTCATAAATTAGAATATTTAATTGATATACATTATTATTGAATATGATGTGTGGATGCTATGCTATTGTGGATATGACCTCTAATTAAAAATAATAACTATTATTATTACTGATTTTTTTTTGTGTAAAATTTGTATCTATAAAATGTGTCTACATACTATTATTATTATTAACAAAAACATTAATATAAGTTTTTATTAATTTAAAAGTGTAATGTTTTAGATATTATTTCAAAAAGCTAATGGATGTTAAAATATTAATAAATGTATACATATAAATAATCATAATAATTCACATTCATAATAGTAAATAACATTTTCTTAAGAAAACGTAAAGCATAAAGTTTAATAGTAAAAAAAAAAAAAGTGTTTCATTGCATGTGGATCCCAGTTTTAATGGTTGTATTTGTTACAACCGTTTCAGGCAAACACACATACACACACACACACTCCCACACACCACTCTCACTAACCTTATTAAGGAAGACGCGAGGCGATTATTTGAAATCCCAGGGCTGTATTTAACCTTGAATTAAGCTTTCAGAAACAAAAGCAGCCAATTTCTCTCATAATGTGTGTTTGGCCCTGGAGAATTCTCCATTTTTAGTTTTTTATTAAACAAGAAAATAACATTCCACTTATTCTCTGACCCACATTCCTCTGCTGTAACCCTGATATTTCATTGCTGTTGAAAAGACTTCATTATTCAGAGTGTGAGTGTGTGGTAGTGTGTATGTAACTGCGTGTGCTTGTCTGTTTCAGGTGTGTCTACAGTCTGCGTTCAGTGTTGTGGTGGTCGGAGCCATCGGTGCCATATTAGACATGAAGAGCGAGTCCTGGTTACTGAAGGGTGTTCTGCTGGCCTGCATCATGGCTGTGATCAACCTCACTTCAAGGTGCAACAAACACTGCCTTTATTCATTCATTTTTCATATACTTACAATATAACTCTTTACTTGCCATTTTTCCAACAAATGTATTTGTGTTGGATATGATGCGACTTGATTGTAAGTCTAAAGTGACTAAACACAAATTGCTCATATAACATATTTACTAACATTTTGTTCACTAAAACTATGCACACCAGATTGATAGTTTAAAATCAATTGATAGTTTAAAATCAAATGCATGTTTTTGGCAGAAAAGAAAAGATGTGAATGGGCTTTGTTGGTTAATTTTGTAATTATTGCCTCAATTTGTCTGTCTCAATGATGGCAAAGCTGGTGAAAACAAAACAAAAACAACAACAGACATGTTAAAGAATAATATATAAGCAGCTACCCCGAATACCATAACAACTAGTTTAATATTCAATTTTGATTTTATTAAAATGTATTTAAATTGTATTGATTATTAAATATTATTATGCAAATTTCAGTATTATTAATGAATGCAATATTTAGTTATTTGTCCTATTGAATCTGATTATATAATTTGCGATGCCATTGCACATACATCAGATAATTAAGCAAATGTATTTTTTAAGGATTCCGATGAAAGAACAGATTGAAACAGATGATTAAAGTAACCATGAATGCAAAATGGACAATTCTTTTTTTTTTTTTATGGAATTGTGCAGTATTTTTTATAAATGTCAGGGCACATTTTTTTTTAAAATCTTTCATCAAAATAACTCTCCTCCCTTGCAGCAGCATCTCTTCTCTTCTCTGATGATGTTACTGGCGAGAGGACGGGACAACCTGTCACTCACATGACATCGACCAATAGCAAACCACAACCAATTCCTGATGGACAAAATCAAGTCCCGCCCTACATTATTTTCTTGTTTGAGAAGCCGTTTTACTCTGATGTACGTCAGAATAGAGAAGAAAAGACTACCTCAACTTTTCATGCCGACTTTAATTACCGACAAATACAGATTATTTGAAAAAATACAATTAATAGATAAAATGGCATATTCTGAAAAGAGAGAAAGGAAAAAAAGAATGACCAAAAAAAAAAAAAACACTAATTCAAGATCCATAATATTTTAGGTTGTTTAATTGGAGCATTATATTGTAACAAATTTCTCCATAAAATTGAATAGGGTTTCCGTTTTAAGCAAATGCAAATATGTGAACTGACCAAGTATGAGTATGCAATAATATTTAGTTCCTCGCGAGGGCGCTGTAAACTCAGAAAAGCTGCTCTGTTTAGCCTGAGAGTGCTACTTAAAGGGATAGTTCACCCAAAAATTTTAATTTAAACTTTAATTCTGTCATCATTTACTCGGACTCAATTTGTTCCAAACCTGTATGAGTTTCTTTCTTCAACTGAACACAAAAGAAGATATTTGGAAGAATGTTGGTAACCAAACAGTTGATGGACCCCATTGACTTCCATAATATGGAGGGGAAAAAAAACTATGAAAGTCAATGGCTACCGTAAACTGTTTGGTTACCAACATTCTTCCAAATATTTTCTTTTGGTTTCAGTGGAAGAAAGAAACTCATACAGGTTTGAAACAACTTGAGGGTGAGTAGATGATGACAGAATTTTCATTTTTGGGTGAACTATCCCTTTAAATGTTACATAGACCGTTAAAGTTCAGGGAAAAAAAAAAAGTTGAGCTGTTGTTTCGACTCTTAAAAGTGTCCTAACAATGCTGTCCTGTTTGTGTCTGTAGGCAGTTGGCGACTGTGGCGGTACGGTCTTTGATTCCCTCGGCCAGTCTCATGGCTTCTATCTTCTGGATGGTGGTCACATGGGGCTTGTGGTTTCTACCTGATATCCTTGTATAATACACAACAACACACACACACACAAATACATACAAACACTTGTGCAAGTGATTTTCTATGACAGGTTTTCAAACTGGGGGCCGCAAAGGAGTGCTAGGGGGTCCGTAGAAATGTTTTTTTTGGGGGGAAAGCGTAAAAATAGATAATATAAATAATTTAATACATTAAAAAAATACTAAATTAAGTCTAATTAAGATTAAAATAAATAATCAGAAGATAGATTAAAATAAACAAACAAACAAACACATTATATTAAAATACAAACAAATAAAATGAGATTTAAATAAATATTAATAAACATTACATTAACATAAGCAAAAAAATACAGTACAATATTATGAAGAAAAAAACATACCTAATAATAATTTTTCACAGTATAAATTGGATCTTTATACAATAAACTACATAGATTTAAATTTTAGGATGGGGATCCTTATCATGAGAATGATCATTGATCATATTAGGGGTCTGGCATCTAAAAGATTGAAATACAATTGATATCTCGTAAAGGCCTTAACGTGCATTCACATGACCCCAGCGTTACAGTCCAGATGCTCTTCACAGTCAACATCACAGCCTTACTGTATTACTACCTCCGCTCCTGCAGGACAGACCCTGGGATCGTCAAGGCAACCGAGGAGGAGAAGAAGAAGGTAAAGACTGGCTGTGATTGGCTGGTGTAATCTGATTGGTCAATATATGTGCCAGTAGCTTGTGCCGAATCGGTCTGAATGAGCAAAATTATGCCGTTAATGGGAAGAATAATTAAAAAGTAAACACACCTCAGCCTCGATTGCTCGATTGCTTTTGTCCGCCTCGCTGCCTGCTGTGAGCTGTGAGTTTGTTTGCGTCGTGGCTGTCTAAGCCTCGTATTAGCTTCGTATTTCCTTCTGTTTTTCCGTATTTCTCTCTTTATTCTGTTCGGAACCATCATTTAACTCATAATTACAACTCGGACTGTTGGCCAGACGCGTCTCAAGCCATTATACGGCTGGAACCGCAAATGCGGTTGGAACATTGGTTGTTGGTCGTAGAGCGAGACACCGCTTCACTGCTGTTCGCCCTGCGATCGACTGCTTTTGTCAGCCTCGTTGCCCGCTGTGAGTTTGTTTGTTTGCGTTTGTTTGCGCAAATACGGTTTGAACATTGGTTGTTGGTCGTAGAGCGAGACACCGCTTCACTGCTGTTCGCCCTGCGATCGACTGCTTTTGTCAGCCTCGTTGCCCGCTGTGAGTTTGTTTGTTTTCCCGTCTATCGTGCGTCTACATTACACCCATACCACTACAAAGATGGTTTTTACCCAAGACTTGAGTCATAAATTAATATAAATATTAATAGCATCACTGGTTGCATCATTGCTAACTTACTGTCCATCTGTTAAAATGGCGAATATATCAGGTGTATGTTATCTACCTTTTGGTGCAGATGAGAACAAATCTGAATTGCTCGCGGTGCAGTCTGAATTAGAAGCTGTAGAAAAGCAGATCCGTGACCTTCTAGAGAGACAAGCTGAGCTGAGAGACCGGCGTTTAGCTCTTGAAACATCACGCGCTGATGCACACGGATCAGTGATTAACGTTAGTAACCCGCTGACGCTAACCTCGTCTACTCCGTGCGTTTCTCAGCATTGGTCCCGAGCGTCCAGGTCACGATCAGCCATGATTTCATTCACTCCGGCTCCAACACACCACCACGAAGCCTGGGTGGTTCCGCGGAAGCCGCGAGCCAGGACAAGAATCTTTTCGCCGCTCCCGGTTTTCGAGATCTCCACTCAGAACCGCTTCTCCCCTCTTCGCGAAACGGAACGCGATGCTGTGATCATCGGCGATTCCACCGTCCGACACGTCCACGCTACATTAGGTAAAAGTAAGGTGCACAGTCACTGCTTTCCTGGTGCTCGTGTTCTCGATATCACTGCGCGGGTAACTGAGATCTTGAACGGTGACGAGCGCGTCGGAGCTGTTGTGCTGCACGCGGGAGCTAACGACATTAGGCTGCGACAGACGGAGGTTCTGAAGAAAGACTTCAGGAGCCTTATCGATACGGTACGCAGCACATCGCCTGAAACATCAATTATTGTGTCTGGACCGCTTCCTACGTACTGACGAGGGCATGAAAAGTTCAGTAGATTATTTGCGCTAAATGAGCAAATCTAGAACATTGGATACTGTTGCACCCATTAGATTAAAAAAGGTCAGAGAAAAAAGTATAGCACCATGGTACAATAATACTACGTATGTTTTAAAGAGAGAAACCCGTAATTTAGAGCGTAAATGGAAAAAAACTAATTTAGAGGTCTTTAGAATCGCGTGGAAAGACAGTATGTCACTTTATAAAAAGGCACTTAAAACGGCCAGGGCTGAGCACCTCAGCAAATTAATAGAAAACAACCGAAATAATCCAAGGTTTTTATTTAATACCGTGGCTAGACTAACAAATAAACAGACGTCGTCTGAACAAAATACCTCGTTACAGTTTAGTAGTAATGATTTCAAGAACTTCTTCACCGAGAAAATTGAAAGTATCAGAATCAAAATCGTAAACGTTCGATCCTTGCATCTATTTAGCCAGGCATTCATATAAATTTTTTATCTTACAGTTACTGTAAATTCGGCCTCTAGTTCATAAACGCCAGAGGAGAACTGGCCCCCGACTGAGCCTGGGTTCTCCCAAGGTTTTTTTTCTCCATTGGGTCATCTGATGGGGTGTTAGGACACCATTAGGTCACTGGATGGAGTTTTTCGGTTCCTTGCCACTGTTGCCTTTGGCTTGCTCAGTTGGGGATATTCAAATTAATTAACCAATCATACCATTGATCAGCTCTACCAAACTTGGATGTCTTTTTTCCAGTAATAAACAAACATTGTTAAGTTGTTTTGATCGATACTGTGAAGCAGCTTTGATACAATCTGTATTGTGAAAAGCGCTATATAAATATATTTGACTTGACTTGACTTGACTTAGATATTACCGCTTTGTCATGTCAAAATCAAACTTAAAATGGCCTAAAACATGATGACTGGGTTTTTTTTATTGAGCAATCAGGTTGGGAAAATTTAAGGTACATCTCTGTGCCTGTATATCTGTGTTTACTGAGTTTGATGACTGATGAGACAAAAATAATCCTACTTAAAATAGAATTGTATTTGTTTCTTGTATGTTATGTAAAGTAATGTTTATTTAACCTGGAAAATGTGACTACATTAAGTGTAACTGGTACATACATTTGCATTTGATTTATATATTTTTTTTAAAAAACATTGCTAAAACTGAGGACTTTGCCCCCTCATTTCATAACACAAATAATATATATGTATAAAAATGTATTTAATTGGTAAATGAATCTAATTAGTCTGTTTAGGATTAGTTGACCTAATGATTGATTTAGGTTCTGTGAAGCTCTTTCTAGTCTCATGTGTCTTGTCTCTCTGTAGAATATTGTGGTTCTGGCAGAGGCGGGTTGTCTGGATCCCAGGATATTTTGTACTTCATGTATGGTAAGTTATTATGTCTATTAATAATTTATAAGATATAAAGGACCGGTAATGATGAGAAGAAAACCAGATTGGGAAATGAAACAAGATCAATTAACACTTGTTACCTACTGAAAGTATTAAGACTGAATGAATCCAAGCATGTGCACTAACCGCTAGGCCATGGTTTAAAAACGTGCACATTTTTACTATAATATTGTGTAATGTTCTCCTGACAGGAACACATATTGTTAACATTCTACAAATTCTGATGCCAGGTTATTTAAAAACCTTGTTTTTACAGATGAGGAAGCCGATGAGAGCCAATCACTGCTTTAACTGCAATGCCTGTGTTGCTAAACAGGACCACCACTCCATTTGGATCAATGGCTGCATAGGTAACATGCAAACTAAGATGTTTAATGACACGTATGTCTTTCTTTCTTTCTTTCGTTTTTCTCTTATTATGTGTTGCTCATGCTAACTTGTTCCACAGGTGCCAGAAATCACCCGTTCTTTGTGCTTTTCTTGGTGGCTCTGAACTTCCTCTGCATGTGGACGTTCTACGGCAGTATTAAGTGTAAGTCACCACTTCAACTCAAATGTACAGTAAACTACCGTTCTGAAGTTGCCACAACACTACTTTTAATGTTTCCAAAGTGATCAAGTTTATATTTCAATAGCTCAATGGTCAAAATGAGTTTTGAAAGGTTGTAAAACAGTAATGTTGTGAAATATTATTACAATTTAAAATAGCTGTTTTGTATTTTAATAATTTTGAAAATGTAATTTATTCCTGTGATGGCAAAGCTGAATTGTCAGCATCATTACTCCAGTCTTCAGTGTCACATCATCCTTCAGAAATGATTCTAATATGCTGATTTGCTGCTCAAGAAACATTTATTATTAATGTTATCAATATTGAAAACCGTTGTGCTGCTTAATATTTTTTTGGAAACAGTGATACATTTTGTTTTTCAGGATTCTTTGATGATGGAAAGTTCAAAAGAACAGCTTTTATTTGAAATAGAAAGTTTTCATGAAAATATAAGTATATTTGCAGTCACTTTAGATCAATTGAAAGTGTCCTTGTTGAATAAAAGTATTAATTTCTTTTTTAAAAATCTTACTGATCTTAGTAATTGCATTATTTATTAAAACCAAGTCGCAACAAAGTTTTAAAGTTTATGCAGTTTTAAACATTCTTTACTCCTTTCAAATAAAAGAAACTACAAAGATACTTTTAAAAACACATTTCATGTATCTTCCAATTCATCTACATTGCATTGCATTCATCATAAGTTTCCATACAGGGTGACTTGCTGACCAGTGTTAGTGTAATGAGCCATTCATAGCGTTTACTTTTCGTCTGCAATTCGCCAATATCCACTGTCACATTATGCTCTAGAGGAGATGAATGATGATAATGTGTTTCTGTGTGTATAGACTGGTCGAAACACTGCCCACTGCACTACACAGAGGAGGGTGTGTGGGGGGCAGTGACTGCTCTGATGGGCTGCTCTCCCTGGGTGCTTTACATCTTCTGCTTCGCTTTCTTCCACACCTGCTGGGCCTCCATCCTGCTGCTGTTACAGCTCTACCAGGTACCAGCTACAAACATGTGCTTTTAAGATGAATATCAGCACTACTGGCCAGATAGGAGTTTAGATATAAGGACTGTTTTGTCCTGTGATACATGCACACACTGTTTATACTTTACTTTGTTTCCTCACAGATTGCGTTCCTTGGACTGACGACGGTCGAGAGAGCTAACCTAACACACAGGCAAAGAAAACTCCCTCAAGCCTCTTCTCTCAGACAAAACCCATTCAAGTAAGCATAGTTTAACTAGTTTATGGCTCATAAATAGAAGCTTGTTTCCGCCTTGGAATAAGGTATTAGTGACTTTTTTTCCCTATGAATTGCAAGATTGTATTTCGCAATTCGAACTTTATAACTCGCAATTCCGAGTTTTTCACAATTCTGATAAAATACATTTGAATTGCGAGATTTTTCCTGCAATTTGGAATTTTCTCTCACAATTGTCAAATATAAACTTGGAATTGCGAGAAAAAAAGCTTAATTTAAATTTTGCAATTAACGAAGTTAGTTGACTTATCTCACAATTTGGACTTTATAACTTGCTATTGCCAGTTTATATCTCCCAATTCTGACTTTTTTTTCCTCGGAATTGCGAGTTATCAAGTATGACTTTTTTATTCTGACTTTATAACTTACAATTGTGAGTTTGTATTTCACAATTCTGACAAAAAAACAGAATTGCGATTTGTAACCTCTTTTTTGTGGTTTGTGACTTTTTTTTATAGCAATTATGACTTTTCCCTCGGAATTGCGACGGAAAGAAAGTCAGAATTGTGGGATATAAAATCACAATTTAAAATAGTAATTGCAACTTTTTAGCTCACAATTCTGACTTTATTACTTGCAATTGCCAGTTTATATCTCACAATTCTGACTTTATTTCAAGTTTATATCTTGCAATTCTCACTTTATAACTCGCAAGTGTGAGGTTATATCTTGCTATTCTGTTTTTCTCAGAATTGTGAGATATAAACTCACAATTACCTTTTTTTGTTTTATTCTGTGACGGAAACAAGCTTCCATAGATAACACTCATAAATGTGTCAGTTTTATATTTAATGTGGTTTCTTCCGAGTTTCTCACAATTGTGAGGGAAAAGTCATAATTGCTATAAAAAGTCACAAACCGCAAAAAAAGTGAGAGATTTAAACTAAAAATTGTGAGTTATAAAAATCCGAAATGTGAGATAAAAATGTGCAAATACTTAACTTGTTTTCTTGCAATTACGAGTTTACGTCTTGCAATTATGGCTTTATTTCTCATAATTCTGATGTTACAAATCGCAATTCTGTTTTGTTTCTCAGAATTGTGAGATATGAACTGGAAATTGCGAGTAATCAAGTATGAATTGTGAGATAAAAAGTTGAAATTACTTGACTTGTTTTCTTGCAATTCTGACTTTATACTCACAATTGTGAGTTTGTATTTCACAATTCTGACAAAAAAACATAATTGCTATTTGTAACATCAGAATTATGAGAAATAAAGCCATAATTGCAAGACATAAACTCGTAATTGCAAGAAAACAAGTAAAGTATTTGCACATTTTTATCGCACATTTCGGATTTTTATAACTCGCAATTTTGAGTTTAAATCTCTCACTTTTTTTGCGGTTTGTGACTTATTTTAAAGCAATTATGACTTTTCCCTCACAATTGTGAGAAACTCGGAATTGCGAGGGAAAGAAAGTCAGAATTGTGGGATATAAAATCACAATTTAAAAAAGCAATTGCAACTTTTTATCTCACAATTCTGACTTTATTACTTGCAATTGCCAGTTTATATCTCACAATTCTGACCTTATTTCAAGTTTATATCTTGTTTATATCTCACTTTATAACTCGCAATTGTGAGGTTATATCTTGCTATTTTGTTTTTCTCAGAACTGTGAGATATAAAGTCACAATTACCTTTTTTTAATGTTTTATTCTGTGACGGAAACAAGCTTCCATAGATAACACTCATAAATGTGTCAGTTTTATATTTAATGTGGTTTCTTCTCTCATAGTCTTGGAGTGGTGAAGAACCTGGTGAACTTCTTCCAGTGGCGGTGCTGCGGTCTCTGTAAGCCAATGGTGCTGGACTGGACTCAACAGTATCCCATGGGTCTCAGCAGAGACCATCCCATGTTCAGCGGTCTCGATGCTGTTTGACCACCAGAGGACAGTCACCCACTCAGGGAGAGCGTCGTCCCAAGTTATGGAGCCATTGGTTTGATTTTTAATGCCTTTATAATGATGAAAAGGAAGAATAGACTGAATGCTAATTTGGATAATCTTTTGTTCTATTTGCAAGAACATTCACCTTTTATATTTGAGCGAAATTATATATGTGATGTGCATTCATGGTAATGATGGAAAGATTTTGCCTTACAGCTTAAGTTATACATAAGAATGTTTATAAGCATACTGATATATTTTGAACTGAAATATTTTGTAAGGTACGGTAAGATCACGTTGTTTTGGGTTTTACTCCAAGTCCTTGTACAGGAAGTGACCACTATCCTCTTTGTGAACAGATTTGTAAATCAGAGCAATTTTTTTTTCTACAAAACAAATTACTAAAAATGCGCCAAATTACAAATTCAGTTGCTGATATTGATTATTGGCTGAAAATTTTATGATTTCTTGTAATTTTGAGAAACGTACATCCCTTGATGCGTCAAAATGCATTTGAAATGACTTTATGCTACGATCAGATGCACCACCACTCTCCTAAACTACCATGAGATTAATCATATGATTTAATATATTTCATTAGTTATTAGTATCCCGTTGCCCTTTGTACATTTTCTGAGTAATCGGTCATATTTTCGTGGCAGTTGATCTTATTTTTTAGCCTTTAATAACCACTGTGTAGTACAGGCTCATGTCTGATGGCATCATCATGCTGTTTACTGCAGTTCTCAATACTATTCATTATACTTTATCACGCAGTATGGCATTATAAGAGAAATGTGCTGTTCTTGAATCCTGCTTTGTGCTTTGGAATAAATCACTTCTTTTATAATTTGCGGCTCAAGAGTGTTTCTCCTGGTCACGGTATATTTTGATGTTTATTATTGGTTGCTGGGCTAAAATAACAAATTAATATTGAGTAACTTGCATTATAGCCACTATTATCTAACATCAAAGAGTTTTGGAGATACTTTATTACCCTGAACTGATTACTGTATTTTATTGTGTGAATGTGCGTTAGTTGATTTATAAGTCTTTAGATTACTATATTTAAAGTGCTTTTTCTTGGTTACAGATCGTCATTTAATCAATGTTGGATGACTTTATTTATTCTTTGGATCTCATGTCAAGGCATAAAAACAGTTACAGTAGACAGGAGTAATATAATTGTAATACATTTGATTTATGCAGTAGTCTGTGTGCATAGCATCAACATAAGATGTTTAAAGCTGAAGTGTGTAAAAAAAAAATTTGTTAAAATACTTTACCCTTAACCTAAGCTGTTGGTAAGATACGTTTCCCAAAAGTGTAAAAATTTGGCACCATCACAACATATATTTGTACAATTCTGTTTGGTAATGGCAGAAATTACACACTTCAGCTTTAAGTATAAAGCCACCTTTTCATTGCACACGACAAGCGACTTTCGGCGGACCCTCGTTAATTCGACGGAAGTCACTAATTTTCCATGGAAAATCGAATTGATCCGAATTGAACTTTGGATGCATTAATAAATGTGAACGTAAGTGACTGGATGATAGCCTATGCAACACGCAGCATATGGTCTAGTCACAGGAGATATATATATATATATATATATATGTGTGTGTGTGTGTTTGTACTAATTTATTCATTCCACCGTGTTAAATGCCATTGTTGTTGCTCTCCTTCCTTTACTATTACGATTGCCACTAGAAGGTGATTTCCCACAGTTATATTCAAATGTTGTGTGCAGTGAAAAGGAGGCTGCACTGGGTTGGTTTAAACTTGTCAATCAGTGTCCTCGACCACGCCCATGTTCCCAAGGCCCCGCCCCTTTGGACCAAAGTTTTTGGCATAGCAAACTGAAAAGAAAAAAAAAATGAAATGGAGAAATCAGATGACAAAAACTTTAAGAATAATAAAATAAACCTTGGCTAAGGTTCAACTAGTATTCAGCAATATTCCATAATTACCGATATTTTTAGAAACACTTTACAATAAAGTAATTTATGTATGTAACAAATGTAATTTATTCCAGTGGTATCAAAGCTGAATTTTCAGCATCATTACTCCAGTCTTCAGTGTCACATGATCCTTCAGAAATCATTCTAATAAGCTGATTTGCTGCTCAAGAAACATTTCTTATTAATATCAATGTTGAAAACAGTTCTGCTGCTTAATATTTTTGTGGAAATGGTGATACTTTTTCTCAGGAGTCTTTGATGAATAGAAAGTTCAGTGAACAGTCATTACCTTTATTAAAGCATTTATTTGAAATAGAAATAAAAATAGAATGTGTAACATAAATGTCATCACGTTTGATCAATTTAATGCATCCTTGATTAATGAAAGTATTCATTTCCCTCTCTTTTTTTTTATCTTACCACAGATATTTGAATGGTATCATTGTTTCCACAAAAATGTTAAGCAGTTGTTTTCAACACTGACATTAATCAGAAATGTTTCTTGAGCATCAAATCATCATATTAGAATAATTTCTGAAGGATCGTGTGACACTGAAGACTGGAGTAATGATGCTGAAAATTCAGCTTTGCATCACATGAATAAATTACATTTTTAAATGTATTAAAATAAAAAATGCTTATTTTAAATTGTAATAATATCTCACAACATTACTGTTTTTACTGTATTTTTGATTAAATAAATGCAGCCTTGGTGAACATAAGAGACATTCTTTCAAAAACATTAAAAAATTGTAATGTTTCCAAACTTTTGACAGGTGCAACAGATGCATTTTTATTAACTAAGGTTAACAAAGAAGAATAAATACTGCAACAACTGTATTACTCATTGTTAACTAATGGGACCTTAATGTTATCTAAATATTTAATGCAAATTTATGTTAGTATGATCAAAAATGCAACTTCATTCATGATGCAACTAACACGCATCATTCAGGCTTTAATCACTGCTACAGTATTTGTGTTATGGGTGGCATCGATTGGCCTGTAATGGCTGCTGAACAATAACTAGGTCTATCACACAGACCATTGATTGGTTAAGTGATATTAGAGATTAAGCTGGCAGTCTCATTTGATTGATTGTACCTTTACAGTAGAGCTCTCCATCTTTATCCGTCACCGTGGTGGACTCCAGGCTCTTCCCACACAATAAACAGCGGAAGCAGGTTTTGTGCCAGGGCTGTTGGATCAGAACCAGTGACAGACTGATAAAGTACTACGGTAAAATCTGCTTTACACAGCATTGACCTGTGACAGCAGCATATTGCAGGAGTGCTGAGAACGGAACAGTTTTTCAAAATCTGCTTATACCGGCGGTTAAATTGTTCAATATTAATATATTACATACCATAACACAGCATAGTAGCAAAAACTCTGAGCCAGCTTCTGGCTTTCTTCGTAGCTGCAGTTTTACCTTTCCAGCGCCCATGACTTTCTCTGCGGCATAGACTGCTTTGGAGCAGCGAGGACAGCGGTCCGTACTCCCACATTTCTGTGCAAACTTGCTTGGGTTCGAGTTCGCAGATGTCGGACGTGCTTTAGGCCTAATATGTTAAACGCACACAAGAAACACAAAATAAAAATAACAAAAACATATAAATTCTTCGGGTGCGTTTACACGACACTGTTTTCAACTAAAAACGGAAAACTCTTTGTGCGTTTGGGCCGTTCATTTACACGACAACAGCATTATGGCGGCCTGAAATTAAAAATTTAGAAAATTAGTTTCAAAGTGCAAGTTTTTTGAAAACAATACCGTTATGATCTCTGTCACGTGTAAACTACAAAAACACGAATATTTGAAAATGGTGATGCGTTGATTGCGTTCAGTCTAGGTTCGTAGTGTTTCTTTAGTGACATCGCTGGCCTGGCATGAATAATACAGCGATTTTAGTCGTTTTTGCTGATCCGTGTGAACTTAAAACTTTTCCTACATCGTTGTCGTGTAAACGTACCCTAAGTCAGTTTAAATTGTCAACATTATCAGTAAATGAAAAGCAAAGCCTTATTCAGGGTACTTTTGCATGACAATAATGTCCTGAAAACAGAAAAGTTTTTCTTTTGCGTTTTTCACGTACAGGCGACAACGTTGTCAAGATGATCTCCTTTCACACAGATCTGCGAAAACGACTTAAAACGCAGTATTATTCATGCCAGGCCAGTAGTTGGCGATGTCACTTTGTAAAGAAACACTACGAGACTGAACTAGTATGGGGTCTCTGCGGAACAAAAGTGGGTGTTTCTAAATTTGTGGGAGTTTTCAAACTGGTGGGTGTTTATAAATCATGCAATGAAAATTATGCCTTTCACCTGACCCCGCCCCTAAACCTACCCTCCCTGTGACATAGGCAAATCAGGTAACGCGGTTGAAAACGCCCCTCTGTCGCCCACTGATTCGGTAACGACTCGGTTACTAACGTAACCTCGGTTCCCTGAGAGGAGGGAACGAGTATTGCGTAAGTAGCTTACGCTATGGGAAAACTCCTTTTCTCGAGAATATTGAAGTCTTTATGTAAAACGCATTGCAGCTGTACAGCTGACAGCAATGAACGAAGGAACTCGGTCATTGGCTGTGCTGCGGCAACTTGCTCGAACCAATGACGGGGCGACTCTGAATGCGCGACCAATGAGCACGCTTCACGCCCGCGCGCGTCAGAGCCCGCCAAGATGGGCGTGGCCAAGCTATATATTGGGCGCCCCGTCATGAGAGTTCTTTAGGTTAAAACGACTGAAGTGAACTAACCAAGCACAAGCACGCCAGCTTACGCAATACTCGTTCCCTCCTCTCAGGGAACCGAGGTTACGTTAGTAACCGAGTCGTTCCCTTTCGAGAGGTCTCTCCTATTGCGTAAGTAGCTTACGCTATGGGAACACCATGCAAAACACTGTGCATGCTGAACTTCGCCTTATGATAGCCAGAGGCAGGTGCCTGAGCTAAAAAGCAAAGTTATCATCCAACTAGCCGGCAGAGGCGAGCTTTATATGTGGGAAAAAATACAGAGCGGCTAGAAGGCGCTCAGTGTGACACAAGCACATACATAATCTAGATACAAACTGGCAGTTCAACTAGCATTATGCTGATAGCACATTGGAATGCAATGTCGGGACCTGTAGGTTGTAGAATCTGATAAATGTGGACGGTGAGGCCCAGCCTGCCGCCGCACAAATATCCTCGATCGGTATCCCGCTCGACCATGCCCAGGAAGAAGCCACACTCCTGGTGGAGTGTGCTTTGACTCCCCAGGGGCATTGAAGTCCCTTAGCTTCATAAGCCAGCGCTATAGCTTCGACTATCCAGTGAGAGATTCTCTGCTTTGAAACGGCGGAACCTTTCGTACGGCCGCCAAAGCATACAAACAGTTGTTCTGTCTGTCTGAATAGGGCAGAACGCTCCAAATACACTCTGAGAGCCCTAACGGGGCAGAGTAGATTAGCGTCGTGTTCGTCTGCTGGAGACGAAAGCGCAGTTAGGGAGATAACCTGTGCTCTGAAGGGAGTGGTGAGCACTTTAGGAATATACCCATGTTTCGGTCTAAGGACGACCCTGCAGTCGTTAGGTCCGAATTCTAGGCAGGCAGCGCTTGTTGAAAGCGCGTGCAGGTCGCCCACTCTCTTGACCGAGGCGAGTGCCAGCAAGAGCGCCGTCTTGAGCAAGAGCTGTTTAAGGTGCACGGTTCGGAGTGGTTGGAACGGGGGCCCTTTAAGAGCGTCTAGGACCGTAGCTAGGTCCCAGATCGGCACTGAGGGGGGGCGTGAAGGGTTCATCCTCCTGGCGCCCCTTAGGAAACGAATAATCAGGTCGTTTCTTGCCAATGGACGTTCCATTACAAGGTCGTGTGACGCTGTGATGGCAAACACATATACTTTGAGCGTGGAGGGGGTGCGGCCCGCCTCCAGAAGCCCTTGAAGGAAAACGAGTACACTCGTAATCTCGCATGTTACAGGGTTCAGGCCCTTGGTATTACACCAGTCACTGAACACTTTCCATTTCTGGGCATATAAGCGTCTCGTGGAGGGCGCCCGCGCCTCAGCGATGGTTTTTAGTGCTCCGCTCGCGAGGTTCCTGGGAACCCGTTGAGGGGCCATGCATGAAGGGCCCACAGATCGGGGCGGGGATGAAATATCATCCCGCTGGCCTGACTGAGGAGGTCTGGCCTCAGTGGAATCGGCCGTGGTGCAGATTGCATTTGCATCAGATCTGGAAACCATGTTTGGTTCTTCCAGAGTGGGGCTATCAGCAGCACTGCGTTTCCCTCCTCTCTGACCCGACTGATGACCTGTGGCAGCATCGTGATCGGGGGAAAGGCATATAAGGGGCGGCTCGGCCAGCTCTGGGCGAGCGTGTCCGTGCTTTTCGTGAAGAAAAGAGAGCAGTGCGCGTTCTCCTTGGAGGCGAAGAGGTCGATCTCCGCTTTGCCAAAGGTTTTCCATAACCACTGAATCGTCAGAGGGTTGAGAGCCCATTCTCCTGGGAGAATCTTGTCTCTGGATAGCATGTCTGCCCCCTGGTTCAGGGCGCCTGGCACATGCGCTGCTCTCAGCGAGCGCAAGTTGTGCTGGGACCATAAAATGAGTCTCCTGGCCATTGAATGCATGGAGCTCGACCTGAGTCCACCCTGGCGATTTATGTACGACACTACCGTCATGTTGTCCGTTCGGACCAGGACGTGTTCGTTTTTTAGATGTGGGAGCAGGGCTCTGAGAGCCAAAGCGACCGCTTTCATTTCCAGACAGTTTATGTGTAGGCGCTTCTCCGGGTTTGACCAAAAGCCGGAGACCGGCCTGCCCTCGTAAAGGGCCCCCCAACCTATTTTGGAGGCATCTGTCGTTATCATCTTTCTCCTTGTGTTCACACCCAGACTCACGCCTGACTGGTACCAGTCGGCGGCTTTCCAGTGCGTCAGGGCTTTTATACAGCCGTGGTTCGCTCTGATTAAAAAGTGGCCCGAACGCCACGCGTGAGTAGGGACGCGGCTCTTGAGCCAGCGTTGGAGAGGGCGCATATGCAACAATCCTAGCTGGAGTACGGCCGATGCTGAGGCCATGAGACCGAGCATCCTCTGAAACCGTTTGACGGGGGCGCGCGCGCCCGCTCTGAATGATGTTGCAAGGCGCCGGATGGTGAGCGCGCGCTCCGATGAGAGACGCGCTGTCATTTGCATCGAGTCTAGAACTATTCCAAGGAAAGAAATTCTCTGGCTGGGAGATAGTATGCTTTTTGCAAAATTGATTCTTAGACCCAGGCATTCTAAATGGCTGATAATCCAAGATCTGTGTGTTATTAGCTGACTCTCTGATTGTGCTAGAACCAGCCAATCGTCGAGATAATTCAGTATTCGCACTCCCCTTCGTCTTAGGGGGGAAAGTGCTGCATCCATACATTTCGTGAATGTACGGGGAGCCAGGGACAGGCCGAACGGGAGTACTGTGTACTGGTATGACTGTCCCTCGAAAGCGAATCTCAGAAACGGCCTGTGATGAGGCGCTATTGGAATGTGAAAGTAAGCATCTTTCAGATCCACTGAGAGAAACCAATCTCCTGGGCGCACTTGCGCGAGGATATGCTTGGTTGTTAACATTCTGAACGAGCGAATCATTAGTGCTTTGTTCAGGTGTCTGAGATCTAGGATGGGGCGGAGACCGCCATCCTTTTTCGGGACGAGAAAATAGCGGCTGTAAAAACCTGTCCCGCTCAGAGAGGGGGAAACAGTTTCCACAGCGCCCTTTTCTATTAGTTTGCGCACCTCGGTGCGTAGAACATGTGAACACTCTTTTCTCACTTTCGTCTCGACCACAGTCGTAAAACGTGGTGGTCTGCGAGCGAACTGGAGCGAGTATCCGTGCTTTACTATATCCAATACCCATTTCGGCATATCTGGAATGTTTTCCCATGCCGCTGCGTGTACAGATATGGGCTGAATACAGGCTAGGGGCGGGCCGCTGTGACGTTGGGACCCGGCTAGCGAATCGCCTGAGCTCGTAGCTCTCAGAGGCGCGGGCGCGTGTGTGATTACAACAGCGCGCGCTGTGTTTGTAAAACTCGCAGCCTGAGCTGAGGTTGTGTTTGACACTGTAAGGGCAGTGTTTATAAGTGGGGGTGCATAAACAGTGGTAGACACACGCGTCACTTTTATAATGTTTCCCGCTTTTACTTGGGATGAATTTATAACTGTGTGAACAGTGCTTGTGTGTAGTGGTGCGTACATGACCGTAGGCACGTGATCTACATTCATGGGAAGCGCAGCCTGAGCTGGGAATGAATTTGGCACTGTTTTGACAGTATCTGGGAATGCACACTTTGTGGACATGTGAACCCTTAGTGATGCAGGCAGAAAAAGACTCTTTTTGTGTTTTCTGTGCGTCGCCGTAAAAACGGCGTTTGTTTGCAGGTGAGCGAGCTCTGTGACTGGCCCATTGACTGCTGTATGGACATATCCAGCCGCCTGTAAGGGGACTGGGTAATGTTTGAGCTTTTGCAGAGAGAGTGGTCCGGCTTTTGCGAGACACGCACTCTCTCTTCTCATTTCTGTGGCTAGGACGGCTTTCGAGGCTCAGGGTTCAGCACAATCTTGGGCCGAGGACCCCGTCGCTCAGGAGGCGGCTTGCGGTTGTGAGAGCGCGAGCGGCGTTGAGCGTCAGCCTGAGGCGCGGGCTGAGAGGTGGTGGGAGCTGTTTTAGCCCGCTGCGGCTGTGGCGGTCTCTGTCTGCTCTGCGATGAGCTGGAGCGCTTTGGCAGGAAATTACGCATAGCTTGTGAAGCGTTCTGGGCCTCAGTGAAGCGTTCGGCGAAACCTTTAACCGCCGGTCCAAACAGCCCGCTGGTGGAGATAGGCGCATCGAGAAATGGCGCCTTATCCGCGTCCTTCATTTCAGTCAGAGTCAGCCACAGATGGCGCTCGAGAACAGTCAAATTAGCCATAGCACGGCCGATGGACTGGGCGGTGGCCTTCGTGGCTCGCAGAGCTATATCAGTCGCGCTGCGTAAGTCCCTGAAGGCTTCGGGTTCGGGGCCAGACTCGTCCATAGAGCGGAGAAGCTTGGCTTGGAACACTTGAAGTACCGCCATTGAGTGAAGCGCTGATGCAGCTTGGCCGGCGGCGGCGTAGGCGGGCAGAGATGATTGGCCACGGCCTCCTCGAGGGGCGGCGTTCCCTCGTAGCCTCTTTCCTTCGTGCCGTCCACTGAGGAGAGCGAAGAAGAAAAAGAAGGCTTTAGGCGCGCAGAGTGGGGGGCTTTCCACGACTTGGTGAGTTCGTCGTGAACTTCCGGGAAGAAGGGAGAAGGCCTTTGCCGAGGGGCCTGCTGGCGCCCCTACAGAAACCACTCATCCAGTCGGCTCCGGGTTGGTTCTTCTGGAGAAGACCAATCGAGCCCGAGGTCTTCCACGGCCTTAGAGAGGACACGGATAATCTCAGTATCCATAGTGGAGCCCCCGCTCGTGCTAGCTAGCGTCGACGGGGCGGGGTCGAGAGTGGAGCCTGGCCAGTCGTCCGATGCAGCGTCGATGGACAAGCTGTCGTTCATTCCCCCGTCGTCCTCGGACGCGCCAAAAGTCACAAGGCCCACCGCTCTGCTAGAGGGGTGTGGGTCCGGCTGGGTGAACTGAACCGGCGGTGGGGAAGGCAAGAGCGGCGGTGAAGCACGCGGAGACTGGCTCGGCGTGACGTCACTGAGCTCAGGTTCAGGAAGCCTCTGTGAGCGGCGCTTTTTCTTAGTGCGCGGCTCAAACAGAGGGGTGGCGATGGGCTCGCTCACGGCGAAAGCGGCGAGGCGAGCCCGTAGTGCGGAGAGACCCAGGTCATCACATTCCAGGCATCCGCCCTTGGTCAATGCAGCTTCTGCGTGGTCACGGCCCAGGCAGCGAGCGCAGATGATGTGACGATCCCCGTCCGGGAGAAGGTCTCTGCACGACGCGCAGGAAGGCATTTGAAACAACGCCTTATTGGAAAATTGCTCTTTCACAAATGTCGCGGGGCGGACAGATGTAAAATACTTGCGTATATGGCGCGCCGGATGGCTCAGTAGGAGGTGCTTGAAGGCGGCTGAAGGTGCCGACGTCCTCGTAGCAATCCCGCTGGTATGCTTTTCCACGGCGGCGAAGGCTTCCAATAATCCGGAGGATCCAGCGAAGAAGGTGTTCGCTGAAGGAGATTAAATCTAAAGAACTCTCATGACGGGGCGCCCAATATATAGCTTGGCCACGCCCATCTTGGCGGGCTCTGACGCGCGCGGGCGCGAAGCGCACTCATTGGTCGCGCATTCAGAGTCGCCCCGTCATTGGTTCAAGCAAGTTGCCGCAGCACAGCCAATGACCGAGTTCCTTCGTTCATTGCTGTCAGCTGTGCAGCTGCAATGCGTTTTACATAAAGACTTCAATATTCTCGAGAAAAGGAGTTTTCCCATAGCGTAAGCTACTTACGCAATAGGAGAGACCTCTCGAAAGGGAACTCCTATTACTGTCCTGCAGAGACCTATATTTGGACTGAACACGTTATATGCATGCGCATGACGTCACCGTTTTCACAAATTTGCGTTTTTGTAGTTTATACAGTGATGATAACAGTATCATTTTCAGAACACTTTGAACCCATTTTCGAAAGGTTGTGTTTTCAGGCCCCAAAATGCTGTTGTCATGTAAATGAATGGCCAAAACGCATAAATTTTTTTCCCGATTTTAGTTTTAAACAGTGTTGTAAAATGAACAAGCTTTTGTGTCACTGCCTCACCAATAATGATTTAAATCATTTGTTTTTAGGCTAATTATATCATTGTCTTAGAAGCTGCACTGCTGCTGTCTCTACAAGAATCATGTGAAAGATATTTTCAGGACATACTCTTGAGGCTGAAGTTCTTCATTATTCACCGGGTCAGAACTCAGCGCTCCGGCACCCTGGCCGTACCCGTAACCTTTTGGACCGTATTTCTTGCCATAGCAGGATTTGCAGTAAATCTCGGACTCGTGTGCTGCAACTGTTGTGCTGTCCAAACCTTTACGACAAGCCACTAAAAAACAGAAACAAATCTGTGTTAAAATATGGTATAAATACCATACCAAATATAAATATGTATTAAAAATATAAATATACACTAACATTCAAATATTTATTTTATGCTTACCAAGGTGTCCAAAATATACAATATAAACATTCATATTGTGAAATATTATTACAATTTAAAATAGCTGTTTTCTCTTTTAATATATTTTAAAATTTAATTTATTCCTGTAATGGCAACTGAATTTTCCAACCTGACCTCATGTAAAAAGCAAACTATTTTACGAGGTGGCAACTTCATTAGAATGTATACAAAGTGAAACTTATGAAAACGTACAGTTTTTAGAAAAAAAGTGAGCATCCCTAAACATAACTGTCTCTGGGGCGTGGGCGTCAGCAGATCATACAAACTTTTATTTAGAGATAATATTTTACGGATTCATATGAATTAGCACGCAATTCACCAAAACATAAAATAGCTACAAATTGTAGTTAGAAATTGATTTTTCAGCATCATTACGCCAGTCTTCAGTGTCACATGATCTTTCAGAAATCATTCTAATATGCTGATTTACTGCTCAAGAAACATTTCTTATTAATATCAACAGTTGTGCTGCTTAATATTTTAGCGAAAACCATGATACATTTTTTCAGGATTCTTTGATGAATAGAAAGTTCAAAAGAACAGCATTTATTTGAAATCGAAATATTTTGTAACATTCTAAATATCTTTACTGTCACTTTTGTTTAGTGCATTCTTGCTGAATTAAAGTATTAATTTCTTAAAAAAAAAAAAAATCAAACTTTTGAACAGTGGTGTTAATATATATATAGACTAGTTGTATTGATACCAGCAGAACAAAACAAAATACAGCATACTACATTCAACACAAAATCTCAAATTCTTGAATCTGATATGAGAGGCAGAGTTTCGAGTTGTCCTGTGATCTCCTCCAGAGCACTGTCATCTCCTGTCTGTGTTCCTCAGCTGCTGCACTTTCAGCCAGGATGGCTCAATAGGCTCATGGGAGCTTGGCTTTGTGTCTAATTTTGAGGCTGTGAGAGAGCGAGGTATCCCGGCCACTGTCATCCGCAGCAGATGGAAACAGGCCCTTGAATGGGGTGTCAGCTGTACCACACTGTTACCAGTCTCAACACCCTTCCTGGCACGACTCGAGCGTTTAAGAATTAATGCTGTGCCACTGAAAGCTGTCTGCTCACTGGGAAACATTTCAAAGAGCACTCTTGATTTTGATGGGAGTTAGTTTTTTTTTTTTTTTTTTTTTTTTTTTTGGGTGGTATGGGGGGGGGGCACCTCATCAAGATTCATTAACTAACTTATTCTGACATAACTAGATAAATTAATAAAAGAATGCTGACTGAAAGTTTATTGCTCTATCCAAATATGTATTGTTGCTATTGAAATAAATATTTTAGTAAAAGGTAAATCTGTTTTCAAATATAATAACAGACTCCGTTGAAAGAAAATGCACATTTGCTCAGACAAGCGATAACTTTGGACAAACTAACTAATGTTTTATTCTATAGTGAAAAAATTGCATTTTCAGTCATCTATCCTATTATCCTTATTTTGCTCTAAAATATCTGTGCTTTTTAAAATTCATCAAACTGGCTAAAATTGCTGTGGTAAATATTTTTGTTATTATTACATTTTTACCTGTGAGACACACCTGTAATTTCAAAATGTCTTAAACCAACAAGGAAAATCTTAGTCACCATGAAATCAAAATGTTTTGTTCTGGAATATTTTAGTATATATTATAAATGATTTATCCGTGCGTGTTATTAATTTAGGTACCCTCATAATCTTTAATCGAAATAACTTCCCTTCCCTCTTGCAGCGACTTCTCTGATGATGTGTTTACTGGCACGAGGGCGGGGCAACCTGTCGTTCACAAGAGATCGACCAATGGCAAACCACAACCATCCAATCAATTCCTGATGGACAAAATCAAGTCCCGCCCTACATTTTTCTTGTTTGAGAAGCCGTTTTACGATATATGCCACAATAGGGAAGAAAATACAATCACGACTTCCATTTCATGCTGACTTTAACTCCCTCGGAACTTAAACTTTTTGATTCTGATATCTAATATACCTTCAATTTTTACTTTAGTAAGTAAGAGTAACAATTAATACCTGAATTGTATTGAGGACTTACTGCAAATGAAGCAGGTTTTGTGGAAGCTCCGGCTGTTGCACTGGATCTCCTCAGCATGGTAAACCGTCTTCTCACAGGCCGAACATTTGGCTCCTCCTCCCCAATTTGGCATCCTCGTATCTCGCAAAGATTCTGACATTTACAGGGATGTGAAGAGAGACAATCAACCAAAACTGCCAAAACAACATCGACTTAAAGGGATGAGTGTTACAATCAGTTTACTAACTGTGAAAATGTATCACCATTTTTTGAAAACAAGGAGAAAAATTGACTACCTTCATTTATGCGATATGTGATAGGTCAGATATAAAAATAGATGGATCCTATCTCAAAGGAATATGTCATTTGGTCTCTATCTCATCTCTAAGCAGGCAGAATATCACCTCACTAGTGTGGAATGCAACGATAAGAGTCCAGAAATAGGTCTTTTATTAATGGCACAGCCAGATTAAAAGAAGTGCCTGCTTTGTGTGGCTAAAGGAATACTAAAAAGAATAAATGTGACCCTGGATCACAAAACCAGTATTAAGTAGCACGGGTATATTTGTGGGAATAGCCAATAATATGGGTCAAACCCAATATGGGTTGTATGGGTCAAAATGATCAATTTTTCTTTTATGCCAAAAATCATTAGGATATTAAGTAAAGATCATGTTCCATGAAGATATTTAGTAAATTTCCTGCCGTAAATGTATAAAACATTTATTTTTGTGAGTGAATGCAGCACAATTGCTTACATAAATGGACAACTTTAAAGGCGATTTTCTCAATGTTTCGATTTTTCTGCACCCTCAGATTCCAGATTTTCAAATAGTTGTATCTCGGCCAAATATTGTCCTATCCTAACAAACCATACATCAGTGGAAAGCTTATTTATTCAGCTTTCATGTGATGTATAAATCTCAATTTTAAAAAAATGACCCATAAGACTGGTTTTGTCATCCAGGGTCACACAAATTTTTAAATTATTTATTCACATTGTTATTATTTTGTATGTATTTCTAAATCGAAACATAATTGGATCTCTCTGTTTTGTAAGAGAGAGAACACCAGGGATACTTTAAGACCAAAATATTAATCAGTAACACTCGTTAAAAAAATCATTATACGATGCATATCAAATAATGAATTAATGTACTTTAAAATACATTTGTTTCATGATCTTTCTAACTATATAAATGTAGGCTTCTGTTGTTATCTGCTAAGCGATCACTTTAAACCTGATGAATTCTTGTAGAATCACTTCACACGCAGGCTCGTTTAAATAAATATTAATAGGGGTGAATTCAGGTTGATTGGGACACTTTTTCCCAGTCATCCCAATGCCAAAAAGTGTCCCAATTAACATGAGTTCACCCCTACATTGTCAGTACAGCACAAATTATGAAGCCATGGTCAGACATTAAAATAGAAATGTTCAAATTCTACTTACACAATCTTTTTTTTCCTGGAAATTATGTTTTCTTCTCTGCCCCTGATGATGTCCATTTCTGGCCCTCTATGGTAGGTCTTTATATAGGCTACTGGGCGTCACTCCCTCCAAACACACACTCATCATTTCAAGAGAACCAAAGGGTGTGCTGACATTAAGATTAGTCCATCCTCCTCCTAAATTAACAGCTGACAATACACAAATGCAATGTAACTGCATGGTCTCCAGTCCTGAGCGCAAATATTCTACAAACACCACAACATTTGTTCCCCATCTTAAAGGCTTGGGTGTTCGGCTGCATAAATACATTGAATCTGTCTGTATGGCTGAATATTAAAACGGATGATGACAAACGACTTTCGTCATATTCTCTTTAATATTCATTCAAGTTTTGGGTGATTCTATAAAAGGAAAGTCTGTCCTTGACTAGCATAATTTCTATGATACTTCTAATGATGGAGTATCTGATTCAGCGCATTGCATTTCTTGGTTATGTGTGTGGGGGGGGGGGGGGTTGTGCAGGGGTTTTGCTAGCATATGTGTTGCGGTGCCTATGCCAGTGCCACCTCGGACTGAAGCTTGGCCACCCCTGTTGCGAAAGCATTTTAACGGCTTTAACAGCTGACTTTTCTCTGTTCAAAGAACTATGGCACTGGCACACAGGCCACATACACACTCCAGCTGAACTAAGTTCTCACTTCACCGTTTTGGTCCGTTTACACTTGATGATAGATGCATGTTAAGTGATTTTCTCTAGATTTGAAGCAGGATTTTTTTTTTTTTGCTACCCCAATAAAATCACTGGGTCTTACCTGACACCCCTGAAAAAAAGTTAACCAGACCACTCCTTGAACGTTTTGTATATTTATCATTTAGCACTTATTATGAGGAAGTTACTGTTAAATGTTCTCTGAACCATCTGAAAAGAAGTAGTAGGGTATGTGGGGGAAAACGCCTCCTTGGTGTAAAACGCCCCCCCTACTGTTTTCCCCAAAATAACCAATAGATTAAGTCATGATACGTTTTTGTTGTTGCTATGCACTAAGCTGACAAGAGTGATGTAGAAGCATTCACTGTGAAGCTTACACTGCCAACATACCTGAGAGAAAACCGATTTCACGGTAAGTTATCTCATTTTCAGCAGTTTGAAAAAAAGCGTTGCTTTGCAGAACATATATTATATATGATATAGGAATAAGGAAAATATAATTCTGTTTTTAGAATGACACAAAAAAAAATTCCAACCTAGTCTGTGGGGTAAAACGACCCCAGCTGGGGTAAAATACCCCCAGGGGACATCACTTCCCACTAATAATACTAATAATTTGTTACATTTATATAGGCTAGTGCTTTTCTGGGTACTCAAAGCGCTTTATGAAAGGGGGATTCTCAGTTAGCATCAACTAACAACATTTTTCAAATAGGCTGATTTTCAGCATGGTTCATTAATGAATATTCATATTTATCTATCGTTGTTTTAACTTGTGTTTTTAATTTTAAGCTAAAATTGCTTGTACTCTAATTTTGCTGTAAATGTATGAAGCAAATAGCTTTTTTTCAGAATGGGGACAATGGCCCATTGGTACAAATTTTGCCTATTTAAAAAAAAAAAAAAATAACATAAAAACTCTGGATATTTTTTCACACTTGGTTTATAATTGATGTCATTGTCACTGAAAACCAGGATAACTTCTAGACACAACTTTTTGTTTCACGGATTTTGTTTGTTTGTTGCACAGTCCTTAAGGTGGGCGTTTCCCCCACTCTACCCAAAATAGTGACAACAACAAAAACAGACTAGAATGTTACAGAAAAACGTTACATTATTGATGTTTAAATATCCTAACTTTTTTGTGCTGTTTTGAGAACATTATAAAAAGACCGATGACTTTGAACAACATGCCCTGTTAGCTGGTCTTATTAGTAGCCTACAAATGAATTTGCCTAAAGATAACCCCATGTTAACCAATTCTATTTTGCTCTTAACATCAATCAAACTGGCTAATGGTAAACATTTTTTTTTATTGTTGTTGTTATTAAATTTTTTTACCTGCTTTTTTAAATTACGAGAATGAAATGCTTTGGGTTATGTAAGTAATCACTGAATGAGAATAAACAACACGCTAATCATAGACCTTATTCATTTTGCAGTCGGAGAACAGATCAAAGATAGGCCTGATGTGAGTAATACTTACACTAACCGGCCTCGTGGCCTAATGGATAAGGCGTCTGACTTCGAATCAGAAGATTGCAGGTTCGAGTCCTGCCGGGGTCGTATCTTTAGTGAAATATCTTTAGGGATTGTTATAGTAACTGGGGAACTAAATTACTGATGAGTTTAGCTACAACTCCGAGTCCCATGTGTATGTGGTGGGAAACAGAGAAAATGCTTTCCAGTGATGTTAAACCAGTGAAGTGTACTAATATGTGTAAACTAAATTAAATAAAGCATCCTTCACTCAAGTCATATGAAAGTAATTGGCTGTGATGGATGCAGCATCAACTGAACTGTAATAAATAATTGTGAAATGAAAAACTATATCAAATGCGTTTTTTTTATTACATCAAAATGTTCTTTTATATAAAGGTGGATATATGTCCAACTTTATTGGCATGCGTTGTACACAGAAGTATATTAGCGAAGGGCGACATATACTAGCATATCTCAACTGCTTGATTGCTTGTATCAGTGCAAAATGTTAACTATATTTTATCGCCCAGCTCTAATCTGCTATATGCGACTATAAGGCATGATTATAATAAAATACTATAAACATTGACATTTTTTTTCTCTGAAATGCTGCTTTGAAACAATGCGTTGTGAAAATAAATCAAATTTGACTTGACTTATGCTCAAATGTTAACATTAAGGTTACTTTAAAGTGACAATGGTTAGTTTTAAAGGTCAAGTGTGTAAGATTTTCTTAAATGTTAAAGTTCATTCTCTTAACCTAGTTTAATGTTCATTGATTACTATGTCAGGATTTATTATCTCACTCAAAACATGAGAACTGTCTGCTCAGATCGACAATCTCTTTCCAGCTCAACCAATAGCGTGCGTTTGGGGCGTGGCTTCTTTTCACCAACAATTAATATAAAGTAAACACAAAAGTAGAGCACATTCATTTATCTTTATTACATAGAGATCCAACTGTAAAGGCAGTTCAAATAAATGATGTGCATATTGTAATATTACTAGAGTTCATTAACATAAAATACAATACATCTACAATACTTTATAACACCCTTAATCTAACATTCTCCCATATTAATACAACATATCACAATGGCCAATTTATGGCTATTTAATATACTGTGGTACTTTAACACTTTAAGTCAATGCCACTCGCAAGAAAATCTTAAAATTTTGGCAATTTCTAGAATCCCTGAAATTTGATTTCATTTTATACAAATATTTAGACATTTTCTTTTCATTCTTACTTTTTTAACCCTACATTTACAGCATTTTAGAAAGAGCAACCTGAATTATACTTTCATTTTTGCAAATAAACCCTTAAGCGTAGCACCATGTTTGCATGCTGTCCAGCCTTCCTCGGTTTCAGCAGTGAAAAGCACCAAGAACCACAGATTTATGTGTAGTTAATGCAGACCCTACAGTAAAGTAACAATATAAAATATGCAAAAACATAAAACACTCAAAGACAATTAACAAGCACACACAATGGCTCAAACAGAACAGTGTTTTTTTTAGCAGCATAAGGACTGCAAGTGTGGAGGTCTTAGGTGTCCTCTGGACTCACATCAAGCTTTCTCTGAGGGATGTAGAAGTTTTTGGGAACTGTGTTGTTGGTTACAGTAGGGAAGGAGACGGGTGTGTGAAAGAAACTCTGCTGGAGGGCTTGACCGCCTTTAGGTGTGGTTACTAAAGCCTGCAGGAGAGAGAGCAAATATTCAACTGACTGTCTTAAACAACAAAAAACTATTCACACAAACTAAGGAAGGCTCAAAGTTACTGATATGGAAATTACACTGTAGTCAAAAGCTTGAAGTCGGTAAGATTTGTAATGTTTTTAACCTCCTGAGACCCGAGAGTTTGCCTGGTGTGGCAAATTTTATAATTTTTCTTGCTATTTGGTATAAGTAGGACCTAATAAGTATAATAACTAAAATTTGTTTTTGTACAGTAAGTAGTTTTTGCATAAAATGATGTCCTCATGCAAGGACAGTGGGTCTATCTTAACTTTATCCTCCTGAGACCTGAGTTTTGGTTTGGCGTGCATTTTAGATTTATTCTAGCTTTTTGGGGTTTATGGCAAGCCGTTTTAACTTTTATTCATTTTCAGGATATGAATTCTTGATATCAACAATTCAATTTTCACTAGTTAAAACAATAGTTATTGATATCAGGAATTAGATTTCTACTAGTAACAATGGCAATTTTTGATATCAGAAATTACATTTCCACTAGTAACAATGCTAATTCTTGATATCCACAATTAAATTTTCACTAGTTAAAATTATAATTCTTGATATCAGCAACTGAATTTCAACTAGTAAAAACTATAATTCTTGATATCTGTAATTGTATTTTCACTAGTGAAAAGTCTCCATAGGCTGCCATTCAAAATCAATTGTTGATATCAAGAATTGATTTTTTACTAGTTGAAATTCCAATTTCACATATCAGAAATACAATTCTTATAGTAAAAACCTTATTGAAATGTCTATTCTTGATATCAACAATTTAATTGCTACTAGTAACAATGTTCATTTATGATATCAATAATTCCATTTTCACTAGTGACAATGTTCATTTATGATATCATGAATGTAATTGTTACTAGTAAGAAAGCCATTTTAGATATCTGAAATTATATTGATATCAGAAATACATTTTCAGATATCAAAAATGAACATTTTTACTAGTAGCATTTAATTGTTGATATCAAGAATAGACATTTCAACTAGTGACAATTGAATTATTGAAATCAGGAATTCTCATTTTTACTAGTAACAATGTAATTATTGATAGCAAAAATGATATTTCTACTAGTAAGAAATCAATTCTTGATATCAAGAATTCAATTGTTGATATCAATAATTCTATTGTTGATATCAAGAATTCAATTGTTGATATCAAACATGTAATTGTTGATATCAAACATGTAATTGTTGATATCAACAATTGAATTGTTGATATCAACAATTCATATCCTGTGTGTGTGTGTGTGTGTGATCGCGATCGAGCAAGAGAGAGTGTGTGTGTGCGCGCGCGATCGTGAGTGAGTGAGCAAGTGAGAGAGAGTGTGTGTGTGTGCGAGTGAGTGAGCAAAGTGAGTGTGTGTGTGTGTGTCGCGAGCGAGCGACGAGCAAGAGAGAGAGAGACAGAGAGAGTGTGTGTGTGTATGTATGTGAAGCCCCGTTGAGTGTGTGTGTGTGTGTGTGTGTGTGCGCGCTCGAGTGAGTGAGCCAGTGTGCGTCACGAAGCTCAATGCAACTAAAATTTTTTTTTTTTTTGCTAACATCTTATACAATTTCAACAAAGCTAAGTCCCATTGTCCTCATATGTGGACATCAACTTTAGCAGCATAGTAAATCTTTATTGTTACAAAAGTTTGTCAAATGTGCATGACATTTTAATCATACAACTCTTCTATGCATAACTTTACAAGAATCAACAATGAAATGTTTTTAGATTTTTTATCTTGTGGACGTTTTGGTCTGGAGTGGCTGCGTGACATGTGACCTGTGTTCTCCGCCATCTTTAAATAATTTATGTTAAATTTTTTTTCTCTTCTGATCCCACCAGATGGCAGTGTAAGTGTCCTCGTTTGTGAAAAACATGTTTCAGTTACACAGAATTAAGTATTATGCTAAACACAACCAAAAATGTGATGTCCTCATATGAGGTCGCAGGGTCTCAGGAGGTTAAAAGAAGTCTCTTATGCTCAGCAAGGCTGGATTTATTTGATCAGAAATCCAGTAAAATCTAGCCTGGCTAACGTCAGACCTCGTCTTATTGAGACGTGGGTCTGGGAACCACATGTTAATTTTCTAGTATTTGAGGCGTGGTTTACGAATGCCCAGAGCCGTTTATTGGGGGCTGCGAATGTCTATCAAATGCGCCTGTACGTAGCTCATAGCCAATCGTTTCAATTATACCAGATGACGTCTGTAGAGCGACAGAAATTAGACGAGGAAGAAGACGATGGGTCAGAGATTTAACTAAACTACTTAGAACAATATCTAAGGCTGCATCGAAAGGTAACTTCGCGTCTGCTGCCATGTTGGATCCATAGGTATTAACAAACTGCTTGGCTGTGTCGCATAGACGACATCATCGTCTTGCTGCTCCCTCCCTGTTCTGTGACTGGTCTCCTCGCTGAGGCGAAAATCTGGTCCATGGAATCCAGGCTGCCTAGCAGCGTGAATAAAATCGCGCCGCGCGCAAGGGGAAACCCAGGCTAAGTAAAATCAGTAATATTGTGAAATATTATTACAATTTAAAATAAAAGTTTTCTATTGAATATATTTTGAAATGTCATTTACTTGTGATGGCAAACTGAACTTTCAGCATCATTACTCCAGTCTTCAGCGCAGTGCTGGGTAGATTACTTACAAATTGTAGTCCCCACTGAATACCAACTACATTATTAAAATTGAAGTTAGTATTGTAATCTATTGTTACACATTTGATTACTTTTTGATTGCTTGTAGATTACTTTTGATGTGACTTGTTTAAAACAAATAGTATAATCTTGTACCATATCGATACAAAATATTTTTGTTATCAACAACATGAAGTGCATTAAACATTATATTACGTCAGGGTTTCCCAAATAACGAAAAGCTAATAATTGATTAAATATTAAAAATGTAAAAAAAACACAATACAATTAAAACACTAACAAAAAGATGAAATCTTTTCTCAATTTTCCATGACATTCTAAACATATATAAGCAATAGTTCTCTCTCTCTCACACACACACACACACACACACACACACACAAAGTGCCACATAATCCATTAGAAATAATTCTAAGATCATTTTATATTTTAATTTGATGTTCAACTTTTCTTATTATCAATGTTGAAAACAGCTGTGCTGCTTAAAGGGTTAGTTCGCCCATTTAAGACATGAAGTTGTATGCAATCCTTACCAGCACTATAGTGCATACACACTGACCCACTCTGTAGTCACCTCCCTGGTCAGAGTTCTGGCCGCTGGAAGTTTTTCAAGAAAGTACTCCCGGTTAGTTTCCGGGCCTCAAAACTGTGCGTTTTTACGTGAAAAAATTATTTGCGTTTCAAAGCTTGATTAATTTAACACACAAAAAACACCCCGGTCAAAATTCATACCTAAGGTTTAATCGGCACTATTTTCTTTCCATTTCTATCAATCCGCGCTGCTGTCAACGTCAACAGTGCGCACGTTCCGATCAGCTGTTCCATAGTGCTTACACAATCGATTACGAAACGAAGTAAAAAGTAGAAAATTAACGATGGTGCGAACTTGTAAATTTCCAGGCTGTGACCACAAAAATGTGCCGGGATCACCGTTCAGATTCCATCGTTTTCCTGTTTCGGATATAGCTACGAGACAGCTTTGGCTGGTTGCCATCGGCTACTCTGCGGGAGCTAAAATATCCAGAATCAAGGATTATCGTGTGTGCAGTGCTCACTTCAGCGAAGACGATTACATCCCCAACCAAGGAGGAAAAAGAAAAAAACTGATTTTAAAGAGTTTTGCTGTACCAGTACCACGGGTAAGCTCTATTTACTAACTTTATGATCCCATGTCTAAACTTGGGTCTAGACATGTTGTCAGCGAGTCGCGCTATCAACAGCTGATCGGAACGTGCGCACTGTTGACGTTGACAGCAGCGCGGATTAATAGAAATGGAAAGAAAATAGTTAAAACTGAGGTATGAATTTTGACCGGGGTGTTTTTTGTGTGTTAAATTAATCAAGCTTTGAAACGCAAATAATTTTTTCACGTAAAAACGCACAGTTTTGAGGCCTGGAAACTAACCGAACTTTCTTGAAAAACTTCCAGCGGCCAGAACTCTGACCAGGGAGGTGACAACAGAGTGGGTCAGTGTGTATGCACTATAGTGCTGGTAAGGATTCCATACAACTTCATGTCTTAAATGGGCGAACTAACCCTTTAATTAATATATTTATGTGGAAACAATAATCATTTTTTTTGGTGATTAGAAAATTCAAAAGGAAAACATTTATTTGAAATGAAAATCTTTTGTAGTTGTCACTTTAACGCATCCTTCATAAGTTTTTCATTCATCCTTGCTGAACAAAATTATTTGTAATCTTACTGACCTCAAACAGGAAAATACAACAGGCACAACACAATTTGATATTTTGTTATTGGCCAGGTTTTTTATTTTTTGTATTAATTGGAAGCAAAAAAAGGTTTTCAACAGTTATCCATCTAGCTCAATGTAGATTATAATATTGTAACTCATTATATTATGAATTGTTAAAATATATGCTAATTCTAATTTACATTATATCATCTAAAAAAAAATTTTTTTTGCAACAGTAACTTGCCGACTTGTACATAATCTCATACAATTAATTTGATTGCGTCGCAGTGGTTGTACCTGTGGTATGCTGATGAGGGTGACGGGCTGTCCGTGTATTGAGGCCGGCTGCAGAGCTCGGGCAGGAGAAAGGGGCTTTACAAAGATCATGCCCTGGTGAGGGAGCCCTGGGTGGGGAGATGGAAGTGTGCTGGACGCCTCAGGAGTGGAGTTTGGTGTGGTGGTGCCGGGGATAAGGCCCAGGTTCTGCAGTGTGAAGTTGAGAATAGCAGGACTGGGGCTGTTGATGCGATGGCCTTGAGAAGGAAAGGGGGACATGTGCGGTATCCGGTGGAGAGGGAGCCGGGTGGGGGTAACTTCTTGAGGAAGATGGGGTCTGGAACCTGGAAAGAATGGGAATGGCTGTATCAGTGATTGTTCAATTCATTACATGCAAGTTTGACTGTATGAATACTGCTCATATGGCTTGGTTGGTCACCGTGATTTTGCCAAATAAGATATGTTCCTGGATATTTTGTTGATCCTGGAACTACATTACTGTCTCAAAATTTAGTCAAACAATCCCTAAACCCAACCCTACTAATAGCTTATCCCTAAAATCAGAGGGAAATGATAGATGAATAACACTGATGTAGAACCATCTAACCCTGGTTGTAAGCCTAAACCTGACATAAACTGTAAACTTTTCCCTTTAATCTGATTGGTTGATTGGAATATTGTTCCAGGATCAACAAAGATCTTGATCCAGTAACATGTTGTTCTTTGTGAAATCAAGTTCACCTGGTTAGTCTAATGCTCACTGATGTTTATTGTGAAACATTCTGGACTATATGACAAATTCGGGCCACAATGAATTCTCAAACCATCTCATCTAGGTTCCACCTTTTGAGCACTGAAAATCCATGTTGATTCAATGTTTGATTACTGGAATCTGGATAAGTACTTATCTTGAGTACTAGCATACCTGCGTTTGGGGTGTGGAAGATATTGTATGTTGGTGTGGAGGCTCTGGAGATTTCTCCAGTGGAGTACTGTGGATCTCTGAAGTTGAGGATGGACTGCTGAGGGATCGGAATCAAATAACCTGCAGGGATCAAAGTCTGATGCAAACAAAAGAAATTACAGTCAAGATTGTAACTCTTATGAAAATAAAAAGCAAAACACACCTAAAACAATTAGGATAATTCCTACATTTTTGTAGATGTGTGATTCCCACCTCTGTATGCATGGCTCCAGATGGCAGCCCCATGTCCTGAAAGGGAATCTTCTGGGCCTGCGACTGAGGTGGTCTAACAGGGGTCAGTCCTGCCTCGTTGTCTGAGGTCTGAACCTTCTCCTCCTTCTCCAGGAAGGTCTCCACGCTGTGCTCCAGAGGCGCTGTGCTGGTGGGTAATGAGGGAGGCTGGTTCTCACAGGGCTTGGTGAACTCCAGATGCAGGGCTCTCGGGGAAGGCCGGTGGGAGACAAAAGAACCTCTACGGGCCTTTAGACGAGCTTGCAGAATCTCACAAAGCTTTGGAGAACCGCTCTTAATAGGAAACAAACACCAAAAGGTTGAAATTGTTACCAGAGTCCGTCTATGGAGAGTCTTGGCACTTCCTATTAGCCCCGTTGTATATCATATTGGTTGCAGTTCCATTAGAAGTCCACTGGAGGTGATCGCGGGCGAGTGCAGAATGAATGGGAGTCTATGGAGCTAGACGGCTAAATGTATCCCTTTCTCCTGCTTGTCGTTGAATCAACATAGATTTTATTGTTGATTCCGCAAGTGCAATATAGATTATAGACCAAAAGTCGCATGAACGAGTACTTATGTCCTTTCGATTTCTTACAGGTTAGGTCGTTGTTGGCCGGAACACGCTAGCATTCTGCTATTATGTGACGTCATCACATTTTTTAATGGATTTTTAGAAGAGATAAGTGAACTTAAAAATGCAATTTTCAGCTGAGTGTATAATTTTAGCCCCCCCTTTTGAATGCAACTTTCAAATTACTTCACAAAAAATTACATCATGAGAAAAGTGGATTTCTGGGGGTGAAACCCCATTGACTCCCATTCATTCTGCACTCGCCTGCGAGCGCCCCCGCATGGACAGAGACGTGTTACTGCAGCCAGTCCAGAAACCGGAAGTAACCAGACAGTGCCAATTCTCCCCTTATTAGACATTCTCTGTTGTTACTAAATGTAACGTCAGTACAAGAAATAGTGTTGTCAAAAGTGTTGTTTGCATTTTGAGCACTGTTGAACGGATTCTTAAACAGTTCTGGTTGTAAAGACAACATGTTGTCTCCACCGAGGGCTTACAGATACACACGGGAGCGTTTGAAAGCAGGCGTCTATCAGCAGTTTCCAAATATATCCGGTGATAGTCGGATCCGCTGATAGACGCCTGCTTTCAAACGCTCCCTTGTGTATCTGTGTAAGCACTCGATGAAGAGCGTCAAACATGTCATCGTTGATCATTGTAGCCAATCGAAGACATATCTGTTGAGCCTGTGAACACAATGGCCAATCAGAGAAACATGTTGAGCACGTGAACGCAATGGTCTATTAGAGATGTTTAAGAATCCGTTCAACAGCATTCAAAATGCTAGAGGGAAATGCTGGTATCATGATTTTTTTTTTTAATTTCAGTACCAAATTGGTATAGGCCTAGAAGTTGTTACTTTTGACAACACTAACAAGAAATGCAGTTAATTTAACAGTTCAGACTGCAAAAGCTAGCTACAAAAAAAATTCAGATAGAAGGAAGAATATGTAATCATATTTATTTATATGGACAGCATTTAAATAAAAACACAGCAATAAAGTGCAATATTTAGTAAAGACCTATTTTATACAGTGAAATAATTAATTGTTCATCCGAAAATCTAAAATTAATTTTTCAACCCAATGTCGTTCGAAACCCGCAAGACTTTCGTTCATCTTCGAAACAAAAATGAAGATATTTTAATGAAATCTGAGATTTTTCTGTCCCTCCATTGACAGCTACGCAACTACCACTTTGACGCTTCAAAAAGTTCATAAAGTGATCATAAAACTAATCCATTTGAATCGAGTTGTTTAGTCCAATATTTCTGAAGAGACATGATCTATTTATATGAACAGATTGAATTGTGGTAAACGGAACTCAAGTATGGTCGCTTGACGTGCGAGAAGTTCTCAGGAACCAATGAGGTTCATTCTCGTGTTACGCAGCATGTTTGAGATTCCGCAAGAACCAATGAGGTTCATTCTCGTGTGTTAACATTTACAATATATTCTATATCTATATATTCTTTAGCGAACTCATCAAGTAACCTCACCTTTGGCTCTATCCGCTGCTGTTTGGATGGACTTCCCACTAAGCTCTTTTCTCCACATGCTCGTTTAAGGGTTGAGGGACTTGTCGGCTCTTTACCGTGTGATGACTGGTTACTGTTAGTCGTGTCAGCCGGTGATGTCTTTACGTTTGCACTCCCTGGGCTCTCAAATGTCATTGAACGGACCGCCAGGCTGGTGGGCTGTGGTCTTAGAGAGGTGGGGTGCATGTAAACAGCATATGACCCGCCTGCCTGGTGCTGAGGAATCAGAACCGGGATGATTGGGGAACACTTAGTTGAAAGGTATGAGATCGCCCCAGCGGGCAGAACTGGGATCTGGATTCTTGAAGGCCCATAAGGCTGATGATTGCTAGAAGACGAGGATTCAGATGAGTGTGTAGGGCTTTCATTCAGAGCGTCCGTCACCTCATTGTTCGGTTGAATATGATGGACCCTGCAAGCCAAATCCATAGGTGTTATGTCTGAAATTGGTTGTTCACCGTCTTTTTCTGTTCTAAGATGTATAAGTTATGTTTACTTACGTCAATTGTTCATCTAGTTGCTTTTTGCAGATAGCAGCCAGATGGGCCATTTTGTTTGTGTAGAACTCACTGTTTGCAGAATCACCTATTAGACAAGAGATGGATCATTAGTTCATTATCAGAACATTATTTGACTCTGTAAGATAATAATACTATATTATCTTTTATTTTACAAATAAAAAGGTAATACTTTACTGTAGTTAACATGAACTAACAATGAACAATATTTCTACAGCATTTAATAATCTTATTTAATGTTAATTTCAGCATTTACTAATACATTTTTAAGATAAAAAGTTGTATCTGTTAACATTAATTAATGCACTGTGAACTAACATGAATGCAAAGCTGAATTCTTGCTAAAAGTATTAATATATCTCTCTCTCTCTCGATTCGATTTCAAAGAGACAATCTCAAGCTGGGAGGCAGGAGGAAGACAAACTCGAGTCTTTTACTATTAATAATGACTGACCTTAGTTGATATCTGAAAGTAGAAAATTCCCACAGAAAACAGAAGATGATTAGTCAGTTGCTTGCTTACGATGAAACAACAATAATGGCTCACCTGTCATTTTAGCAGGACTAGAAGGTGCAGAGTTTATTTTCCTGCGGTCGCTCTGTATGCTCTTAACCAGCTTGACTAAGGAATGGTGGCGGGTAAAACCTCGCTTTGTTCCGGGGGAGGAAAAGAGATTTTTAGCACAGTTATCAACAGAGGAACGAGACTCCAGAGGCTGTGATGCTGATGATGTAGTAGAGGTCCCCAGATCTGTAAACATAACCAACAACAATAAATGATATAAGAAGTGAAAACATGCACATTACTTCATAAACACCATAAGCCTGAATAAGATTATAAACAAGTCAGATAGGTCTCACTCACCCTTTGGAGATGGTAAGTCTTCTGGTCCAGTCCACCTGAAAGCAGGCTTTCTTCCTCTATCCTCAGTCACATGCACTTTCTTTATCAGCTCTAGGCTGCTCAGAACATTTGCAATGTCATAAAGTCTGCGGATCTTAGCTACAAACAGAAAAAGGAATAATCAGTTCCATCTTCACTACAATGATAGGAAAATGACAGAGTTTTAGGTTAAGTTTACATGACAACGATGTACTAAAACGGTAAGTTTTTCCTTAGCGTTTTCCACCGTGTACGGATGACACCATTGTCAAAATGACCCCTGTTCGCACAGATCTGCGAAAACGACTAAAAATAGTGTAATATTCATGCCAGGCCTGTAGTTGACGATGTCACTTCGTAAAGAAACATTATGCGCCTATAGACTGAACACATAATACGCATGACATCCAACTTTTTGTAGTTTACAGATGATAACAGTATCTTTTTCAAAAAAGTGCACTTTGAACCCCGTTTACAGGCCCCCAAAAAGCTGTTGTCATGTAAATGAATGGCCAAAACACATAAAAAGTTTTCTGTTTTTAGTTCATAACTACTTCAAAGTAGTTTTTATTGGTGGAGGACATTTGATTATGCACTTTTTAAAAGATTTGTATCTGTTTTCAACCACCAAATGAAACGGAAAACATAAGTGCCCTCCACTATCACAATGATCAGAGTGTATTTTATATGTATGATGAGAACAGCACTCACTTTTGAACTTGTTTTTGTCCTGATCCACCACGTGATCTTCACCGATGAGGATCTTGGCAGCTATTTCAAGACTAACCACAGGAGGGCTGGACACCAGGAACAACATGACGAATTTCTGACTCATCACTCTCAGAGATTTGTCTTTTCGACTATTTGCTGAAGCTGCAGGGAATAAGCAAAGTTAACAGGTTTTATTCACAGAGTATGCATAGCACGAATCTGTGTTTGAAATCTGCGTGCGAGCGTTTTAACGAACAAATCATGATTTGTTTTCTTACTTTCGTACTAAAATGCTTTCTAAATTTACGAAGGGTGGCTTTATAACGTGTTGAGAAGAAATGTTAGACATATATATTTCATCTTAAATGTGCAGTATGTAAAATTGACAGCTAGCGGTTGAAATGGTTAACGTTTCTCCCGACCCCTCCTCCTCAAGACTCAATGCTCTTGTGGGCTGCCAACTTAAGACCACACAACAGGAAAAAACACAATTGACAACAGAGAGCCTTACACTGGGAGATGATGAGTTTTAATATGCCTCTGGTCATAGAGCTTTTTAGATGAATGCTGAGGCTTCTTAGGTCGGGTTGAATCTGCAATCTCTGACCTAGTTAGTTTGCTGGCTTCTATGGCTGCAATATGCTGCGTTTTCTGCCCACTGGAAATTAGGTGTGTTGAAATACTATTGGGTAAATTGGCAGTGTGAGGACTCACACAGACCAAAACAAAAACAGATATTCCCACAGAGAACTAACATCTCGAAGTAGAATAACTGGCTAAATGAACTGGCTAGAATTGCTTTTCAGAGAAACAAGTATATTAACTTAGCATGTTTCCTAAATCTCTGCAAACATATTATGGTAGATTTTTGCTTTAGTACAGTACTTTTATTTATTTTTTTACAATCTACACCTTTAAATATATTTCATCATATATAGTAAGAAAAAATGCATTATAGCAGCTGCAATGTTTCTCTGCATAAAACTCCATCTGTGTATTTTGTTTCTCTCAACAATGGAATTTTGACCCGGAGAGACTTATAGTCAAGTTTAACTTATTTTCTGGAAATACGTTACTCCATATTAACATTAGAAGAAAATTAAGAACAAATTTATGTGCAATGTGCATACGTATGTGTTGAGAATTAGGTGGACGTTTTTCATGAGAAGAACACACAGTTCTCCTGTGTGTACAAATACAAAATAATGAAATGAGACCCAATGTCAGGCTGTGACATGGTTACCTGCTTTAGGATCTGTTCCTGAAAGCTCTGCTTGACCAGAGTCTCCATCCATATCAAAACTGGACATTTCTTCATTCTCCTTCTCCTCTCCCTCCAAGTCGAACTCTCTCTCTTCTCGCTCTAGGTTCCTTTGACGGATCTGGTGCATCAGTTGCTCATAGCGGTTTTCTTTGCCAGCCCGCTTCAGCACGGCAAGTGTCTGCGCAAGTTTCACCCGGCCGTGCCACGTGTAGCAGTTCTTGGCCAGCCGGCTGACCATGTTTAGGCTCTCGAGAACATTCATGATGTCGTAAATACGACGTCGTTCCACACCTGAGAGGATAGTGAGAATGGAAGCCATTAGGATTGATGAAACAAACATGATTGATGACTGAAATAAGTAGTTCTGTTTGATCAGTGAGTGACTTACTCAGTTCTGTTGCCACATCGTCGAGGCTGATTTTGTTGCTTACAGCAGGATTGGGGTAGTTTGGGTACCTTGCAAGAAATTTGTAACACAGCAAACCCAGGCTTTTGTCTTTACGACTTATCTGGAGCTTTTCTACTTCTTCCCCTTGCTCAGGCTCCTGTGTGGCACGACAATGGAAAACACACATATCATTATCAAAGCATTTTAGCAATACAGAGGAAGAGCTGCAACAAATAGTGACACTCTGAGTACTGTTACACACACAGACTTGCACTGATGATACCTGTGAGTTCTCCGATTCGCCACTGTCCACGGCTTGTTCTTTCTCGCGGTTGCGAATCTCAGGACTGGCCGCACTGATAAGCATCTTCAGGTTGGAGGTGGGTGTCCAGGGCTCGCTAGACGGTGCCTCAAGGCCCTTAGTAGGTGTGGTCAGGGGCCCCATGTTATTATGGCTCTCAAGTGATGAAGCTTCAGATGCTGAAGCCTTATTTGAGTTTTTTAGTGGTGTTTGTGGTTCCACAAAAACATGACCCTGTTACATAGAAAACATAATAGGTCATCGTGATCATAATCACACTTTTTTATTTTTCAAAAAATGCTTATTTTATGTAGTATGACCATAATTTGTACTGGTTTTTCAAGTCACTATTTTGTTGACATTTGTTAAACCAAAATACTTGTAACTGACCTTGTCATTTGTTGATGTTGCCTTCGATGGACTTCTTAAAGGCTTCTTGGTTACTTTTTGACCTTCTGATAATGTACTGGACATTTTCCACCTAAAAAAACGAACACACGGGGCAATGTTTCAATAATCAACGTTCACTTACACCGTTTAAATTACAATCAATAAATCAATCCTACCGTTTCTTCACAGCATTATACAGTCTTGGAGACAACATTGTGAAGATCAGTCTCGGGTATAACTCAAACACAGCTAAAACTTATTTAAAAAATTTAACAGATATGAATAAATGTGCATAAATCAAAAAGTATTTTGATTTCAAATTACAGTGTTGATTTTTTGCGCTTAGCAATAACTGACAAGCGTTCCATCGAATGGCTACGGAGACCTTCAACGAAAACACACCCCCAACTGACAGCGGCCAATGAGAGGGCACGAGGAGGCGGGACTTCACCACGTCCCGCGCGCCTCCACACTTTTTGAAATCTTGGCGCGGAATCTAGCAGATTGCAAAATACTTAGCCCGGAAGTTACTAACTTTCCTACAACTCTAAAGAAATCGTTTAGCTGCCCGATTGTCTTGCGCTTTGAAAAATCCCAAAGTCTAGATAAACTATTAATATTCCTGAGTTTTTTTAAATTACCCGACTAACGTTGCTAGCATAGGTAGCTAATAACTCAGTTACTTATCTACTGTATATTGCATTTAAATTAGAAAAAGGTATATAATAAACGCTCGGGAATGAATTGTGTACATATATACGTTCGTATTTACATCAAGATTGTAGTCATGTTGGCTCATAACACTACAAAACTAACTTAGAGGTTTCACAGTCAGTTAGCGCGGGTTAAAAAAACAGAGAGCCTCCAGTGTGATGTGTAAATGTATAATAAAATGAAATTACCGTACGCATAATAGAACAAAACATTGTTTTCGATTAATTTTAGTAACTAAAACGGATGTTAGTTAGGGTAAGCCAAACAATCCTGAAACGTAACCACAAACTTACAGCCAACTAACGTTAACGTTACCTCACATTACACTACTCTTCATTCTCCATAGAATAAAACTACAAAAACATGACAAAATATAAAAAGGTACTCACCCAAAAAGAGAAATACACCTCTCTCACATACTAAGTTACTCGGCATCGGTCGTGCCCAATAAATCCGTAGGAATACTTTACAGTTACTGTAAATATCAAACGTTTACAGTTCTAGGTCTCCAAGACTATCGGATCCAACACTTCTGTAAGTTAACCCAAGTCACATTAAAGTAACCGTGAATAAATAAAAAGAGGAAACAAACTGCATTTGATGCATAGCCGAGGAAAAGTTGTATGTGTCCGTTTCCTAGTGAGTAAATAAGTTTATTTGATCAGTCTGACCATTTGTCCCGCCTAGATACTGGACACACCGCTACACCCCGCCCCGCCCCGCCTCCTCACTCCTCTCCGCCAATCACAGCTAGAGGAACCCAGACTTCCGGCTGCTACTACGACAGCAGGTCATGGGGGTAAAAAACTCAGTGAAACAATTTGTTACTTGTTAGGGGAAATAAGCCTTTGCTTCTAATTTTTTAAAGTCAGAAGTTCAACATTACCTAAAAACAATAATATGTTTGGAAAAATAAAAGCTGCAAAATGTGTTTCTATTTGTAAACATGTTAATATTTTTATTTAACTTTGCTTTATATATTTTCATTTGTTAATTCACTGTTTTGCAGTTATTTTTTTTATTTTTATGTTTATTCAATTATTGGCTGTATTTGTAATTCTTCAAAACACATTTTCTTTCAGTTGTAAGCAGGGCCTAAAATGAACACTCGGCAAGTGCCAAATGCGAGTAAAAATCGGCGTTGGAGAGTATGTGAAACGTTATTACTCTCCAGTTGGCCGGTAACATTTTTATGAATTCTAACAATGCATTGACAAAAACAATGATACTCTGGACATTTTACGGGCCAGCGCTGCATCTGCACAAAAGTTTAAACCATGACAATTTAAGCGCAAGGAGACGCAAAAGGGAGCTCATTTCATTACCCGCGTGCTGCGTGCGCCCAGAAAGCTGCGTCTCAAACAGTTTGCAAATACTGAATTGAGCTTCTTCTTCTTCTTGCACTTGAGCAGACAAATTCACACAAAATTATGTAAAAAATTAGCGAGTATCCTAGGAGACATAGTTGAGAAAGTAAATGCATGTGTATCAGTATCAGTATATTAGATCCGTGCATTCGCTCTTAATGTGACATCAACCTAATATTCCTGCTGTCTGTCTGTGTTTCATCAAACAACAAAGAAAAAATCACTGCTCTTGATTGAATACATTTTGTAACTTTATTTTTTTTATATAATTGTTTTTTATTTTGCAAGTAAATAAAAACAGAGACAAACAACCTGGACACCTGGTGTCCATCCAAGTCCATCCAAGTATTAACCAATACTAAACAATATCCTCTGTGCAATAGGGGGAAAAAAACAAAACAACACAATGCACATTCCCCGTCACTTTATACCTACAACACCTTTTCCTTCCTTTTCTTTTTTATACACAAGACAAGATACAATAGACAAGACAAACAGAACAAACTATTTAGACACATTCCGGACAAATTACAACACACAGGGCACAAGTCTCACTAACAAAAAAAACAAAACAAAAAAAAAAAACAACCAAAGTAATAATAATGATGTCTCATTCATACACGCACGCCCACACACACACACACACACACACACACACACACACACACACACACACACACACACACACACACACACACACACACACACACACACACACACACACAGACACACACACGCAGACACACACACACACACACACACACACACACACACACACAAACACACACACACACACACACACACACACACACACACACAAATTACACTGGTGGTGCTCCTTGAGTGGAATGTTGTAACATTTTTTAACTTTATTAAGGGGTAATTAATAAGGATTTTTAATTTATACAGTGAAGACTATGCCGTGTTATTTTACATTTGCTTACTTTATTCAAATTCTTTACCGAAAACTTGTTAGACCTACCCAAAAAACCTGAAAGTCACTGTTTATTTAATTTGTATATTTGTATATTTGTTATATTGTATTTATTTGTGTTTGAAATTAGATTTTTTGTTCTTATTTTATTACTGACTGTTTACTTGAATGTTCTAAATTTACAGTGGGCTTGTGGTTTTAGCCATGGTATCGAAATTGGAACAGAGAATTGTGATTTTTTTCACTGGCATATACAATTATGGTGTCATAACCGTCTGTTTTTGCAAAAACAGTTTCATAGCCGGTAACATATATTTATGGCCGTTACATTTTCTTAAGTCAACGGCCATTGGCAGGTGGGGAAAACGTTAGTTTTAGGCTCTGGTTGTAAGGATAATTATCTGTTATTATTGTTAATATATATTATCATATATAATTAAACATTTTTTTTTCGCAGTCAACAGTATGAAATCTAAAACCAATCTAGAATCATCATGCTATTATTTATATTGATATATCGCTACCTACACTGCATTTGTTTGCCGCTAGGTGACACTGTGCGTATTCGCTGTTGACGTTTCCATGGAGACGTTCAGCGGTATGAAGCGGCGAGAAAAGCCTAGTGTGCGCGGAATGACGTAATGTGATGGATTGAAGCTGCCGGTCCCGCGAGCACTCACTCAGACTCACTGCTGCTCCGCATCCCCTCAGCGGACACCCAGCGCTCCTGTTTGGGGTGAGTTGTCTCTTTTATCTTCTGTTCTATCGTCATTAAGTAGACAATAGTGTAAAATATGTTTAATCAAACCTCATCTATAAGCTTCGCCGTTTGAATTTTTGTGTAATGTTACATATTGAATCACTTAAAAACCAAAGGATCTCGACTACAATGCGAGCGCTGTGAACTGAAGGAGGGGTTGCTTGATGGCAGAGATATGATTTCTTATATTAAGAGCCTTTATCCATATGCATGTATTGTGAAAAAATGTCAGAAGTCAGAATAATGTTTTTAAGTATTTTAAAACCAATTCTTTAAATAAATATTTGTTTGTGTGTCGCGGCTTACGTATTGTTCCCGAAATCCAACTTGCCCAGTATGTCAATTCTAGGGTTAGAAAGTTTATCTAGACACGTTTGCTGTTTATTGAATGCCCTAATATGAATTGTGATATAATATAATTATATTAAATAAATGTCAATGTTTGCAAGCTCGCGTTGTTCAGCAGAACAAAATATAATGCACGTGCACGTGCACATCTAATAATACGACAAATTGCTTGTACTGTATTTAGTTAAAACATTTAATCAATACTCTTGAAGTTTAACAGTTATTTTGCCCTCACTTAGTTATTTTTATATAAAAATAAAATTAAGTTTGCTTTGTCTTGTTTTCTTCTGTCACTCATGTACCTGATTATGTAAAGAAAACCAAGTCTGGAGCAAAAGTACCTGGATCTCTGGATTTGGAGGATTTTACAAGAACCAATGTAAAGCTGCAAGAGCATGACACTATGTCATTTGAAAGATTTCAGCTCATCTGGAAAATGACTTTGTGAACACCGAAATGTGTAATTATGAAGTTGGGGTTGCTGGTCACAGGGGCCCTTCCCCCCATCCCGATGCCTGTCACAGAGCAGCCTGCTGGGCTTCATCTGAAGGGATGCACCATGGTGTGATCGCACGTCTGTCCTGCCCCAGACTCAATGAATCGCATGAATGAATGGACATTACTGTGGCAAAGGGAATTAGCTCTGTTGCATAGGGACTTTGGATTCGGGAACACTGGAGCAGGTCGGAGAGCGTTGGATTTTTATTTGAAGAAGTGCCGTGGATACTTCAAGGAGTGTTTTAGGAAGATGTCTGAGTCGGGAGCCGAGGCGTCTACATCTCAGCCTCAAAAGCGGAAGCAGGTAGTTCATGGTCTGGATGATCAGAAAAAGGTGAGTGTTTTGATTTGAGATACTCATATCTTACTTTTCGAGGAGAGCAAAACTCCCACTTCCTACATTTAAAGCTGCCTGATCTTTTCCTAAATGCCCCTAATTTGCTTTTGTAAATTCAGCTTCCAGATACTGGGATTGTGCCTGGATTTGATTCTTCAGTCGCTGTTTGCAGCATTTCAATCATTTACTCCTGGTTTCACATACAATCTTTAAGCCTAGTCTTTGACTAAAATTCATGTTTGAGCTGTTTTAACTGAACGCAACTTACAGTGGCATATCTAAAAATATGTCAGTGCCATTGTTTTGTCTCAAGATGCACACCTGGGGGTTATTCCAGAAAGCAGGTTATGTGACATACCCGGTATGTTTAATGTAGTAAGCGAATAACCTCAACTTTTAGGGTAAGTAGCCATAGCACTTACTCTCTGAACATAACCTACTCCAGAGCAGCTTCTGTTTTCTGTTCTTCTGTCCAGGTAAATGTTACAAGGTAATGTTAATTTTATTATAATATATAGCTATATAATTGTATTCAGATGTTTTTTCATTTTTTGCAACAGGACGTTTTCTATACTATAATGTATTTTTATAATAAAAGACATATGTGATATGATATACGGTATATCTTACCTTTCAAGCAATGTGGAAGCAAAATGACTAAAAAATAAACTTATACAGCCATGTTATCTTTGCAATCACAGACTGTTATTTAGTTTAATCAGTCTTTCTTTTTATTATATAATTAGCATCAAACAAACATTATAGTTCTATTCATGGTGATTAAAGATTATTAAACGAAAAGATTGAAAAATGATTGCACAACCACCAAATACAGGTCCTTCTAAAAAAAATAGCATATTGTGATAAAGTTAATTATTTTCCATAATGTAATGATAATAATTAAACTTTCATATATTTTAGATTCATTGCACACCAACTGAAATATTTCAGGTCTTTTATTGTTTTAATACTGATGATTTTGGCATACAGCTCATGAAAACCCAAAATTCCTATCTCAAAAAGTTTGCATATTTCATTCGACCAATAAAAGAAGTGTTTTTAATACAAAAAAGTCAACCTTCAAATAATTATGTTCAGTTATGCACTCAATAATCAATACTTGGTCGGGAATCCTTTTGCAGAAATGACTGCTTCAATGCGGCGTGGCATGGAGTCAATCAGCCTGTGGCACTGCTGAGGTGTTATGGAGGCCCAGGATGCTTCGATAGCGGCCTTAAGCTCATCCAGAGTGTTGGGTCTTGCGTCTCTCAACTTTCGCTTCACAATATCCCACAGATTCTCTATGGGGTTCAGGTCAGGAGAGTTGGCAGGCCAATTGAGCACAGTAATACCATGGTCAGTAAACCATTTACCAGTGGTTTTGGCACTGTGAGCAGGTGCCAGGTCGTGCTGAAAAATGAAATCTTCATCTCCATAAAGCTTTTCAGCAGATGGAAGCATGAAGTGCTCCAAAATCTCCTGATAGCTAGCTGCATTGACCCTGCCCTTGATAAAACACTGGACCAACACCAGCAGCTGACATGGCAACCCAGACCATCACTGACTGTGGGTGCTTGACACTGGACTTCAGGCATTTTGGCATTTCCTTCTCCCCAGTCTTCCTCCAGACTCTGGCACCTTGATTTCCGAATGACATGCAAAATTTGCTTTCATCCGAAAAAAGTACTTTGGACCACTGAGCAACAGTCCAGTGCTGCTTCTCTGTAGACCAGGTCAGGCGCTTCTGCCGCTGTTTCTGGTTCAAAAGTGGCTTGACCTGGGGAATGCGGCACCTTTAGCCCATTTCCTGCACACGCCTGTGCACGGTGGCTCTGGATGTTTCTACTCCAGACTCAGTCCACTGCTTCCGCAGGTCCCCCAAGGTCTGGAATCGGTCCTTCTCCACAATCTTCCTCAGGGTCCGGTCACCTCTTCTCGTTGTGCAGCGTTTTTTGCCACACTTTTTCCTTCCCACAGACTTCCCACTGAGGTGCCTTAATACAGCACTCTGGGAACAGCCTATTTGTTCAGAAATTTCTTTCTGTGTCTTACCCTCTTGCTTAAGGGTGTCAATGATGGCCTTCTGGACAGCAGTCAGGTCGGCAGTCTTACCCATGATTGCGGTTTTGAGTAATGAAACAGGCTGGGAGTTTTTAAAAGCCTCAGGAATCTTTTGCAGGTGTTTAGAGTTAATTAGTTGATTCAGATGATTAGGTTAATAGCTCGTTTAGAGAACTTTTTCATGATATGCTAATTTTTTGAGATAGGAATTTTGGGTTTTCATGAGCTGTATGCCAAAATCATCAGTATTAAAACAATAAAAGACCTGAAATATTTCAGTTGGTGTGCAATGAATCTAAAATATATGAAAGTTTAATTTTTATCATTACATTATGGAAAATAATTAACTTTATCACAATATGCTAATTTTTGAGAAGGACCTGTAGGTGGCGATATGCTCTAAGTATGTACATCTGCATTTAACAAAAGAAGAAGAAAGTAGTATGGCGCGCTTTTTCTTAGCGTCCGTTTCCATGGCGACTTGTCGCTCTGTTGAGAATGTCTGGTGTGTTAACCGTTAACATATTCTGGGTTGGGTGAAATTCCTCCCAGATACGTTTATGGAACCAGCATACCTTGAATAAGCAAGGTTTGGTTTAATCAACCGAGAGTTAGGGCTGTCGCGATAACCGCAATATTGCATTACCGCGCTACTGACAGGCCAACCGCAGAGGAATGCAAGTAACCGCAGCAACCACGAACCGCGTTTTCTTTTTTCATAAGGCCACCCTTCGTAGTTCGTACCATGTGTATTGAATGTTAAATAAGTTAATAATGATAACAGGACTGTTTATCATGGTGATTTTTACTGAGGATTCGTGGATTAGGACTTAAGCCTAAACAGACAGTGAATGTGATCGAGCGCGTGTGATTACCTGCGTCTGTCTTTGAAGTCAAGAAAAGGTTGCCGTTTCCAAGGAAAGCGAAATATTTGTCGTAGGCTATTATCCTTTTAACGTGTAAGGGTATTTACCATGAATGGCGTCAGCGCTGGTCAGCATTACACAGCGTGAGGAAGCCGTGGGGGAAAGCAGCGAGTCACGCATTGAATCAATGCCATTGGTCTCTATTAAGTGAAGCATTGCTTCAGCTTTGCCCAAAAGTGAAGCATTGCTGGCCAGCTGAGCCTTGAAAAGTGGAGCTCAAAGTTAAAAAATAATTAACACCTTGTTTCATTACATCTATCATTTAAGGAATCAGCTTTTTTGAACGTTTTCATTGAATGAACGGTTTAATGACTCACTCAAAGACAGTCCGTTGGCGTAACAACTGCGCGCTGAGTGACAGTCTTTCAATGCGCAGAGATGCTGTTTAGTTTTGGTTACATTGTTTACATTGTTTTGTGTATGCTGACCACATCATAACACGTATTTATATAGTAACAAATAAATATAAATAAATAAATGGCGGTAAAACCGCATATCGCGCTATTGAGGCACTCAAAATTACCGCAAGGGAAATTCCTTCACCGCGACAGCCCTACCGAGAGTTCAGTATATGTTTGACGATAAGATAACCTTGCTTTCTGGAATACACACCAGTAATGTTTTTTTCTAAGGCACGTTCATAAAAGCTACTTTAATGTCCTTATTTAACTAAGGCCCAATCCTAGCTTAATCTAAGCCTTGTCTGTGAAACCAGGCAATACAGTTTTATTTGAATGCTAAGGGAGAAACTTGGAACACTTTCACCTTGGCTATGCTGCACATTATCCGGTGATTTATGGTCAGCTGAGGCCGTTCACGTCCCTTGGCATATGGCCCAATAGCATAGCACCAGGTGCAATGGCCGCTTAATTGACTTGTGTTGAGATTTGTGTGTCTACTTTATGACTGCTTGCAAATGCATGTGCTGACCACAAAGCTTGTGGAAAAATTTAGGCTTTATAGCAGTGAAGCGTCAGAAAAACGATGCCAGAGTTTTGGTGTTAATGTAAGTGTGTAATTTGCTTTGTTTTATTAAAAATCCTTGGTTTACCAAGGCTCTCAGTGCAGATTGCCAGTCATGCAAGTTGTATGATAAATTAAACTAATAAACAGTTAGTAATGCACAATAACTTTAGGGCAGTCATCACAAACCTGAGTGTTCTTTGCATCCGATCCGATCCAGTTTCTCCCCTTAGATCAGGCGCATTGTGCTCTCAAGAGCTGAGCTAATTGGCTTAGAGATTCCTCAAGGCCAATGTTTCACTTCCGTCTTTGGGAATCTGATTTTGCATGTAAACGGATACTCGTTTGCTTGCCTCTCCAAGTATGACATGTTTTGCTTGGTGGTAATCCTAGCATGAAGCGAAGAGATGAGGCTTGAGCTTCCTGGTTGCCCAGCTGGATCCTTTAGGGGCATTTTGGTTTCTCGCCCAGACTTAAAGGAGAGTCTTGAAGGACTATTAAAGTATACAGACTAATTTGACTGAAATGCTTGGTGGTGGATGGCTTTTTTCCATCGTCCTCTTTGGTTTGACTCGATTAGATATGCAAAATTGATCACCTGGGATTCCAGTAGAACATGAATTAATTAAAGTAGCAAAAAGCACAGCTGCTGTTTTCCAATTTTCCAGCATGATGAACTCTTGTCAGGACACTACGCCTTCACTGAGTCGAACACACACCGTTACATCAAGAAGATTGTTGGCATAAAGACCAAAAATCAAATAACTAATTGCATATTCAAGTTATCCAAAGGCTGATATGAATCAGAAATTTGTTCAGTACTATGAACATGACACGATATTTTGTATTGCACAATGGTTTCTGTTAATTGAAACCAGTGGTTTTGAAAAGGTCTATCCGTCTGCTATATAAGATCCATTGTTTGTGGAATAACAGGGGTCTCCCTGGATCTGACGCTAGGTGTTTCCCAATTACCTCATGTTATAAAGATTTTCCAGAGAGAGCTGCTCCTGCTTTGGTTAATTGGATTTTCTCTCTACTATTGGCCCTGATTTTTTGATTACTTGTTTTCATCAAATTACTTTTCCTGGGAGAGTCACAGGTAATACACTTCATTCTGGAATTGCTCGTTGAGGTGAAGCTTACATTCTTTTTTTCAATGTGAAGTTATGAATTTTAGATTAGGGCCTAGTAATGACAAAGAGCCAGTGAACTCCAGTCCTCCATTAATTGACAGCAGGAGGGGTGAATCAATGAGGATGAAATACATTAATGAAATAGGTATAATTGAAAAAGCATTGTGGCTTATATTGAGTGGCGTCTTCATATATTCTCATTGAATGTTTCATTTGTTTTGCTTGGTGAAACAAATGTGTGTTCTGCATTTGTTCTTCAATTCTCACTGCAAAAACACAATGGTATTTTAATGGTTAGATATTGCATTTCCATTCATCTCATTCTCGATGCTTCGCTGCCTAATGCAGCCCTGCATTTATTTGTTTAAATTATTGGCTACTTTTAAATGTCCATTAAGGCAGAAAATGATTTTTTTTTGGTCCCAAAAAAGGTTACTCTTGATTGTATTGTGTGCAATTTTGGTTTACGTTTTTTGTCTGTAATTTTAAGGGTTCAATCATGTTTTCGTGATATGTAAATTTGAAAAGAAGGGATAAGTAGACAGTTGTCTACTTGTGTTTTGTTGTAGTATACAGTTCCTTAGTACAAAAAGCAGTTTTGTAAGAACACTAAATTTTTTTTATTATCAATTGGATAGTAAAATTCCATCAAATTTAATTGAAAAATCGTTACATATTTTAAGTAGTGCTGGGCAACGATTAAAATTTTTAATCGCGATTAATCGCATGGTTTTCTTGCGATTAATCGCGATTAATCGCATTGTTATGCGCAAAATTGAATAATGACTTCTAAAGTAGTGTATTGCGCACTTTTGATTTAAATGTACTGCTATATACACAAAAGTGCAATAACTTTAAACAAATAAGGTGCTTTTATACCAGCAGTATTCCCTTTACACAGTAATCTCAAATCTCAACTTAAACATTAATGTAATCAAATCAAATATTTAAACAAAGCTATTTGCCACTGCCAGGGCATTACCTTTTATCTAGTTTGTTAAAACGAGTCCAGTTTTCTTGTTTTTTTTCTGAACAGGTGTCAACAGGTATCTTTTATCAGGGAGTAGCAGAAACAGTCTATGTAGTAGTCAGAGGTCATGATCACTACTATATAAGTCGACCAACGTTACTTATAGTAGCTTAGGTTTGGTCATGCCATGGTTTCCCACGTAAGATTACATTAAACAGGGTAAAAAAAACAATTTATACTTTATACTCACGCTGTTGCTGTGTAGCGCGCGTACACTTCGGCGTACCCTGACGTGCACCTCTCCAAAAATGTAACGTCAATTCTACGCGTACCGCAAGCGCTGTGATTGCTACAACCGCTCCCCGGGGTTCACATGCTCTGCATGTGTAATTGCGCGTCAACGCGGACAACGACGCAGAGATATAAATGAAAACCAACGCGTAGTCTATAGCGTATAGTCTTCGGCGTAAGTCCGACGCAGAAGTATAAGTCAGCCAAGAGTGAGGTGAAGTGGTCGAGCACAAGGTGCAGCGACAAGCGGGTGCGTTCCTGTGAAACAGTTGCGGTCATGCTCGCCTCACGCACGCGCCCGCGCCCGCTTGTTGCCGAAGTTGAATTGTCTATAACTTTTTATAAATCATTAGAAGAGAGACTGATCCTCGGCTCGCTGTTAGTGAGTTTCCAGAATCTAAATAGTTATTATCTATAGGTTTTATAGGTACTATCCATAGAGCGCCTGTCATTCACTCGCGGAGCGCAACCCTTTAACTGTTCACCAGAGAGAACCTGCCTCTCTCCACTGCTTGTTTGGGTGGGTTATTTGCTGGCTGACCAACATCCCACCCCTCCTGTGATCATGGTTTGACTGTAGGCCTATGTGTATTCAGAGCCAGTGAGCAACGGACTTTCAAAATAATAATAGGGTAGAGTGGGGGAAAACGCCCCCCTTAAGGAAAATGTGACATTACTGTGAAACAAAACATAAATGTGACTAGAATTGCCATCCCAGTTTTGAGTGTCTATGGCAGGAGTTATTTACCAAATATTAAAATTGCTCAACCTTCATAATTAATTATTTTTTTTACTAAAAATATTTTTGTACAAAGGGGGCGTTTTGCCCCAGCGGTGGGGTAAAACGCCCCCAAAGGTGGGGTAAAATGCCCCCTTTCTTACCAACCAGTCTGCTTCATAGATCAACAGCAAAATTAACATAGTTTTTAATCTCTAAAAGTAAAAGGCAAGTAATGCAACATATATAGGCTACCTATTAATATTTATTTCAGGAATGTACAAAATAGCCACATTTCTAACATTTTAATATTTTGATTTCTACACTAGGCCTATATGGGGTTGATAATTGATGTAGTATTTGTTCACCACTATCATCAAGAAAAACAGACAACCCTAAATAAATATTAAACATAAATTAGTATATTTATAGTGAAATATATTCCATAAATGCATTAAAAGTCACTATGTTTTATCATTGGGTCACCTAACCACCTTCCATCATTGCATCCACCAAGCTAGCTAGCTAATGCTCACTTGAGGTAATTTTTTCATGTTTTGTTCAAATATTTTGATTTTACCACCTAGTTATACTGCATTAAAGTGTAAAATAAAGACTTTGATGAACAGAAATATGTTACTGTTGTAATTATGATAAAGAGAAACTATGCCCCTTGGGGGGCGTTTTACCCCTCAGTATAGGGGGCGTTTTACCCCACAAGCTATGTCTTTTTAAAAAATTGTTTATTTTTAAAAATATAATTATATTCCTTATAAATAACATATGCTCTCAAACTACAGACTTCACTATTAATCTATCATACATCACTGTGATATCACTGTGAACAATATTCTATTAAACACTTGTTTACTAATATATGAAAATTATAGCGCTTTCCATGTAATCCTCTTCTCTTCAAATACGTCGCTGGTGTCAGCTTCTCCATGGAGATTTGTATATCCCCGTTGTCAACGTAGTGCATAGCAATAGTAAAAATATATATTGATTCATTCTAGTGGTTATTTTGGGAAAAACGGGTGGGGGGAGTTTTACCCCAGGGGGGCATTTTCCCCCACTCTACCCTAATAAAAAAAACTGCGTTAACGTGCGATAAAAAAATTGTCGGCATTAATTAATAAATGCGTTAACGTGATAATAACGTGTTAACTTGCCCAGCCCTAATTTTAAGATTTTTAAAATGCTTAATAAAACATTTGTAAAAATCTTGATGGAACAAGGGAATGGACCATTTTAGTTTATGTGATTCGTATTCATAAAAAAAAAAAAATATTTTTTTTTAAATATGTTTAAATTTATGAATGCGAATCACATAAACTAAATGGTCCATTGTCTTGTTCCATTAAGATTCATTCAAAATGTTTCATTAAGCTCTAAAATCATAATATGAATAATAAGGATTATTTAATTCAATTTGATGGAATTTACTATACAATTGAAATCCATAAATCTGTAAAAAAGGCCTTGCATTTCCCTTGAGTGAATAGTAAGTAACCATATAAAATTGATTTTTACTAACGTCTCTTTAGTATTTTTGTCTAACGTGTAAATTTATGTTTGTGGTTACGAAAATGTTGTTTGAAAACGTTGTTAAAATGTACTTGTACTTAAATAATTGTACTTATAATGTGATTATAATATTAGCCCCCCCAACCTTTTTTTTTACTATACCCTTATAGAACATGTGATACTTGTATTTATTTGTACTTGCCTACCTTTTTCTTTTTCCATTTACTTTGATTTCTTAATTTTGAAAGTAGAAGGAAAAATCTGTTAAATTATAGATTTTTCAGACTCTCAGGTTCATCTTTTTGACCATCTGACTGCTGAAGAACCTTAGCTCTTTCCTTTTGCTATGGTTAATTTCACAAACAGTCAGTCCTCAGACAAACTTTTTATGCTTTTTGACTCATAACCTGACCCTTTTTAAACTAAGGGTTTATTCACACCTGTCTTGTTTAGTTCAAATGAATCGAACTCAAGTTCGGTTCCCCACTTGGTGCAGATCTTTTGGGCAGGTGGGAATACAGCAATCGCACTCAAGTGCGGACCAAACTAAAGTACCGAGACCCAGCTGAAGAAGTGGTCTCGGTCCGGTTCCAAGCAAACTCTGGTATGGTTCGAAATTCTGTCCTAAGAATGGATGACCTTAGCACACGTGTGGTTTTGTTTACAAATTTTGGTTCACTTGCAAAAAGGGCAGTGTGAAAGCGAACTACACCAAACAAAAAAAATCAACATTGTATTTGGTCCATACCAAAGCAAGTGAACTAGCGGATTTTCCTGAGCTAACATGAAAAGGGTGATTTTTACACTAATGTTTGCATAAAAGAACAGAATTTAATCATATTGAATTTGCCTGCTTTTAAAATTGTAACCCCTCTTTAGTTGACATGGCTACTGTGTCAGTAATGTACACTAGACCAAAGGCTGTGTTTGCTGAGGCCACACACAGTGGAAACTGTTAGAGCCAGCAAGGGCTGTTATCTTTCCTTCACTATTTTGAGTAGTTTTGCCTGAAGACTCTGTTTAAAGGGATAGTTCACCCAAAAATGAAAATTCTGTCATCATTTACTCACCCTCATGTCATTCCTAACCCGTAAGACTTTCGTTCATCTTCGGAACACAAATGAAGATTGTTTTGTTGAAATCTGAGAGATTTTTGTCCCTACATTGACAGCAATGGGCAATTCTCTTCAAAAGAAAATATTGAAACTAAACCGCTCAATTCATATGGATCCTTTTTGCGATCTCTTTATGAACTTTTTGAAGCATCAAAGTGTCAGTTTTCAACAAAACGATCTTCATTTGTGTTTCGAAGATGAACCAAAGTCTTACGGGTTTCGAACGACATGAGGGTGAGTAATTAATTACAGAATTTAATTTTTGAGTGAACTATCCCTTTAATATCATACGGCTTATTACTAATTTAAGGACAGTTAACAGGTGAAAAAAATGATGAACGAATAAATGTTCAAATTTTCAAATATTCCTTTTTAGGAACTAAGGTTCTAGATAGGACAGGACAAAAGCTTTGACAGATTGAAAAGTTGCATGTGTTTTTCTTCTGATTCATGCTTGGGAGAGATTCCCTGTGCTATTGGGAATGGAAGAGTGACACTAATTGCACATTAAACTGTTTGGCTGTGATCTTGGACATCAGATCGCTCTCATTAGGAGGATGAGAAACCTGTGTGTTTGTGCCTGAGCTGTGGACAAGACTGTTTGTTTTGATCTTCCTCACTTTGAGTCATATTTTGTGAAGTGTTAAAGTGCATATGTGTTTTGACTTATTAAGGCCACACTGCCATTTCTTTGATATTGATACTCTTTGGAATAATTTTTACAGTAAAGAGATATCTAATGGGGTTTTCAATCTTTTTGATGCCAAATAACCCCAAATATGATGATCTCATTTCCATAGATGTAAATATGTATTTTTAACTCATTTATACAGTTTTTTTGTAATTAAAGGTACACTTCCACTGGTTAAAAAAACAAAACTGCATGCATTTTGCAGAAGATTGTTTTGGTTGTGCTTCAGCACTGTGTGGATGAATACGGTTATGATTCCCGGAGATTGGAGAGTTGGCAACCTTTCTCGTTCGTTGTGACAACTAACTTATTCCACTCCAACACCATCAATGTAGCTGGAGCAACTTTTCTCTAGCGACATATGTACACAGTTTCCTGCGAAAATCATCCTGTTAGTTCTAAAATATAAACACTTATAACTAGGGATGTCCCGATACCACTTTTTCACTTCCGATACCGATACCGATGCCGCAGCTTTGGCTATTTGCGATACCGATATTAATCCGATATTTTTATTTTATTCTATTTTATTCTTGAACTAATACTAGGCCTAATAAAATATATGGAAGCACTTTGCTCAATTAGCAACCTAAAAACATCTCACTCAAATGGAGAACAAATACAAATACTATATACTCCAGTATATAGTCCACAACAACAGTTGATTATGAAAGACTGCCACCCTTTATTCAAACAGGACAAAATACAGGCAGGCAGGCTACTTCAGTAGGCTACTTAAAGCTACCAACAGGTTTAAAGTTAATCATTTAAAATTAAAAAGCTTTAAAATTACCCATTGATCCGTGTGCTTTTGCGTCCATTCGTTTTTCCTTTTTTACCCTTAAAACGAAAAATTAACGGTTGTTGTATTTTTAAAACGCAAAGTTGAACACCAACAGTTTAATTTGAACTGTATGCACACCAAAAGCTGCGCAAAAAATAAATATTGACGTAAGTTATACATAAATAAGTTATTTTCTGTATGACCAGAAATGAGTATTTTAAGTTGTTTCCACTGTTGAAGGGAAACCGGAAGTGTTCGCGCCCGCACTCCGTCCATGCAGTGCGCGCTCCACACTCTGCACACACACTTGCTATGCGTCAAAATCTTGTGTAGCATACAGTTTACAGCCTACGGTTTCTTAACTGAGGAGACAGATTGCAAAACCGTGTTTATAGTACACCGAAGGTAGTGGGATGGAGTGTCTGTTGTGAGTTTAGAGGGCACGTCAGCCAGAGATGTGTGTGTGCGTGAGTGAGTGAGACAGACTACTGCCTGCTGAACAGAGGGTCGCCGGAAGAAGGATCTGAAGTGCCGGTGTTTCGGCTACAAAAACCCGCCGAACTGATCCGAAACCAGCCCAATGTTTATCCACCCGCCCAAACCCATTTTTTGCCCGCAAAATAGATGGCAAAACCCAATATGCGCGGCTTAATGTCGCAGCAAGGGAAATACTATATTCAAGCATTGTTGGATAGGTATCGGATCATATTTTTTCTCCCCTCCGATCTCCGATCTAGCGTTCTGGGCCAGTATCGGCACGATACCGATGCTGTGGATCGGATCGGGACATCCCTACTTATAACAGTGTTGGGGTAACTCATTACAAGTAACTTGAGTTACGTAATCAGATTACTTTTTTCAAGTAACTAGTAAAGTAACGCATTACTTTTTCAATTTACAACAAAATATCTAAACTTTAAGAGAGCTTAAATAAGCTATTAAGCTTTTTCAAATAACGCTAGTTACTTTTTCACATTTATTGACGGACAGCTCTCCTGTTGTCACGGTTCACCGTCATCTCATGCACTACAGTCCCCAGAATCCTCTTTGGCGCACCTGCAATCACTTTCCTCTGAATTAGCACCTGCACCTGTTCACAATCAGTAAGCCTCATCAACCCCTGCATAAAAACACTCACCACAGCCTCACTCACCGTCAAGCCTCCAACAGGAAAAGACCATTTCCCGTTGTCCTCCAAAGTCTCTAAGAAGTCCAGTTCCAGCCAAGTAAAGTATACTCACCTGTGAATTACTAACCTCTGCATTCCTGTTCCACTGTCTCCAGACATCCTGTCCGAGTCCTTGCTTCCTGAAATCCTGTCTGGATCCCTGTCCCCCTAAATCCTGTATCTTCCTGAGTCCCTGTGTTCACGCCGAGTTGTCTCTCCCACGACGACATCTGAAAGAGAAAGGACACGTATGAAAGATCTGCGACCGCTTGACATAAAGTAACCTGAAAAGGATCTGCTCACCTGTAATCTACCCTGCACGTAGTGACCCGCCTCGTATCTGCACCTATATTCTGAGAATACTCACCCATGCACTTGTGTCACGTTTAATAAAGCTGTGTTTGGATTCACTTACCTCTGTCTCCTTGCCTGTATCCTGACAGAAGGCTTGACCCTCTACCGCTATGGATCCAGCAGTTCTTAATCTCCTGAACCTCCGTCAAGGTGAGCAGGCCATCGAGGACTATGTTCTGGATTTTTGTGGACTGTGCCATAAGGTGGGATTTAATGATGTGGCTCTTAAGGACATTTTTCGTATAGGGCTGAACGATCCGGTGCGGTCCCGATTGCCAGGGGGAAAGATTCATTTTTCACTGGCCCAGTATATTGACTATGCCCTTGTAATGAGCGGTTCCTCGTTTACTGTGAGCTTGGCTGCAGAGACACCCCACAAGCCCACAGTACCCCCAGAGCCCTCACCGCTGTTTCCGTCCAGCCCAGCCAAACCCAGGCATCCAGTCAGTCCAACCAGGCCTGGGAAAGAAACGGTCCATCACCGCACCGGACCCGTAGCTGAGATCACCTGGCCTAGGTCACGGAAACTGGTGTCAAATAGCGCTGATCTGGCTTTGAAAATGTTTGATCCAGCCATTACGTCTGTCCGTGGGGCTCTCAAGTGTGCTGCTTTTGCTAAACCCGCGCATTGTGCCTTCCCAGTCAAGCCAGTCGCCTGCCCAGCTGATCCAGAGCCAGTCGCATGCACAGCCAGCCCCGAGCTTCCTTTGCCGCTGGTCCCGTCCAGCCCTGAGTTTCCTTTGCTGCTGGTCCAGCCGAGCCCAGATCTTCACGTTGTGCCCACAGAGCCAGAGCCAGTCTTCGAGCAAGAGCCAGAGCCAGTCTTCGAGCAAGAGCCAGAGCCAGTCTTCGAGCAAGAGCCCTTTTCCCCACTGGCTCCGTCCAGTTCCGAGTCCCATGATGTGCTGGCCCCGTCCAGTTCCGAGTCCCATGATGTGCTGGCTCCGTCCAGTTCCGAGGCCCATGATGTGCTGGCCCCGTCCAGTTCCGGGTCCCATGATGTGCTGGTTCCGTCCAGTTCCGAGTCCCATGATGAGCTGGCCCCGTCCAGTTCCGAGTCCCATGATGTGCTGGCCCCGTCGAGTTCCGAGTCCCATGATGTGCTGGTCCCGTCCAGTTCCGAGTCCCATGATGTGCTGGCCCCGTCGAGTTCCGAGTCCCATGATGTGCTGGTCCCGTCCAGTCCTGCGCCAGAGCCCGTTGGTCCTGCGCCAGAGCCCGTTGGTCCTGCGCCAGAGCCCGTTGGTCCTGCGCCAGAGCCCGTTGGTCCTGCCCAGCCCAAGACCCTCGTTGCTGCCGGATCCCCCCTTTCCTGTCAATTTCCCCATTAAAATTTTGGGGGGGCGCCCACCCGAAGGGTCCTCGCCGCCATGGCCACCCGAAGGGTCCTCACCCCCATGGCCACCCGAAGGGTCCTCACCGCCATGGCCACCCGAAGGGTCAGCGCCACCATGGACGCCCTGGACGCCCGAGGGTCCCACAGCTCCGCCCTGGACGCCCGAGGGTCCGACAGCTCCGCCCTGGACGCCCGAGGGTCCGACAGCTCCGCCCTGGACGCCCGAGGGTCCGACAGCTCCGCCCTGGACGCCCGAGGGTCCGACAGCTCCGCCCTGGACGCCCGAGGGTCCGACAGCTCCGCCCGTCATCTCATGCACTACAGTCCCCAGAATCCTCTTTGGCGCACCTTCAATCACTTTCCTCTGAATTAGCACCTGTACCTGTTCACAATCAGTAAGCCTCATCAACCCCTGCATAAAAACTCACCACAGCCTCACTTACCGTCAAGCCTCCTACAGGAACAGACCATTTCCCGTTATCCTCCAAAGTCTCTAAGAAGTTCAGTTCCAGCCAAGTAAAGTATACTCACCTGTGAATTACTAACCTCTGCATTCCTGTTCCACTGTCTCCAGACATCCTGTCCGAGTCCTTGCTTCCTGAAATCCTGTCTGGATCCCTGTCCCCCTAAATCCTGTATCTTCCTGTGTTCACGCCGAGTTGTCTCTCCCATGACGACATCAGAAAGGACACGTATGAAAGATCTGCGACCGCTTGACATAAAGTAACCTGAAAAGGATCTGCTCACCTTTAATCTACCCCGCAGGTAGTGACCCGCCTCGTATCTGCACCTATATTCTGAGAATACTCACCCATGCACTTGTGTCACGTTTAATAAAGCTGTGTTTGGATTCATTTACCTCTGTCTCCTTGCCTGTATCCTGACACCTGTCCCCATGTTGAGAGAAATAAAGTGAGGAGGTGTTGTGAGCACTGTGTAAACATGATGGTTATTTTGCATTTACTCATTTCACTTGCACAAAAACATTCATTATTCCTCAAAACGAATAAAAACAGTAAAAATGCAATCTCAGAATTTTACGCAAAACTTTTATAATTAACTATATTAAATTACACAAATATACTTTATGTATTTAATCTCACTTTATTAACCAATGTATTTGCTGATGACCTTCAATGATCTAATTCAACCATACTAATAAGCAAAAATTACTTTAGAAATAAGAGTGTTGAACTTCCTTCTCCTGTATCCTATTGTTCTTTAATCCAGAACGGCAGCACAGCTGAAAGGTTTGTTTGAGCTTCGCCCTCTACTGTACAGGCGTAAATATGCATTTCCTTCAGCCTGGAAGCTTATTATTTTACTTTTGGTATGAAAGGGCCTTAATAGTTACCAAAAATAAAACTTTTTTTGTTATTAATAAAAAACAAGCAAGCCCAGCCCAGGTGAGAAAAAGTAGCCTAACTCAAAAGTAATGTAACGCATTACTTTTCATAAAAAGTAATGCAATTAGTTACTTTTTTGGGAGTAACACAATATTATAATGGATTACTTTTTAAAGTAACCTTCTCCAACACAGCTTATAATATTACCATAGTGAATCAGGGTAAGACAAATTGTTTGAACATGTTTTGGAAGAAGGATTAATAATTTATTAACTCATTGTTTAAATGTAGTTAATTTTGAACAAAAAAAGTTACACAGTGTACCTTTAAATATGAATATTATAATTTTTTTAAATATTATGATAAAAAGTGGGATATTACGTTTTTTCCTAAATGAAGTAATTTGCTTTTGTTTTGACAAATTATTAAAATGTTATCTGGAAAATATTTACTTTGTATATTGACCTTGGTTATAGGGCTGCACGATTAATTGTATTTTAATCGTGATAACGATTTCTGCTTCTTTAATCAAAAACAATCATCGTGCTATTTCCCCCGCTGATTATTTATCCTGAAAACATTTTTTTATTTAGATATATCGCCTTTTTACTTCCTGTTACTTTTGCATGGGATATGTCGAGCAAGCCATATCTCTTTCCTTACTGTAATGTTCTGACTTACAGATTTAACTGGAATGCTAAAACTGCATCAAAGACAGTAATTGCCATTTTGAACAGTATATCTCTGTGTGTGCACCTTTATTTAGTAATTTTGGCTTCCTTCCCAGAGATGCAAAGCGAGCGAGAGAGACTGCTGACAGCCTTGATTCATCGTTTTCCACTGGCCCATGATAGAAATATCTGAGCCTAATTAAACATAATACCAGTGAGGCTGGAAAGCTCATTGAAAAATGACTGTCACAGCCTCTTTATTTACAGCCAGCCATTATCACCGTAATCAGGTTTTCTTCCCCTTCCCCCTGCCAGAGTTTCTCCACTGGAGATGAGAAGTGTGTGCTGCGCTCTTTCTTTACACCTCTTTGACAATTCATCTCAATAACTCCTGCGTGGAACTCTTCATCCATAGAGGAAGGTCTTACTCCCTGCCAGCAGAGATGTGAGAGGAGACATAAGGTTTCTGACTGATGCTATAGTATGATGATAGTACGCACTGTATTATGGTCATATTGTAGTATTTGGATTGTAGTGCAATGTAGACCTGTCACAACACAATAAAGGTTTAATCTGATCATGGTTATTTGATCTTATTGCAATTATACAAGATTGCGATAATTGTGCGATTTCACTTTTATTTCAATTACATGCTGTCATCCAAATAAGGAAAATTTAAGCGGTTAAAAAAATGCCATAAAATGTGTGATATTGTGTCTGCTTTTCCGGTGTGGAGATCCAGTCACAATCTGGTAGCACACTGTTCTTAAGAACACAAAGATATTAAAAGGTCTTCTTTCTTATGGGTTTAATGAGACATGAGACTTTATATTATATTATATTATATTATATTATATTATATTATATTATATTATATTATATTATATTATATTATATTATATTATATTATATTATTATTATATTATAGTTCATTATATTATATTATATTACATTATATTATAATGCATTATATTATATTAACTGGTTATATAAACATTAATTTTTACAGCATTGAAGTAAATTATATTATATTACATACAATTCCAAGAAAAACACACAATAAATAACATACTTGCACTGTGTTGAGCAAAACTGAATTAAATCGTTAATCACAATAATTTGTATGACAATTAATCGTCAGTACACAATTCATAATCGTGACAGGCCTAGTGCAATGATGTCTGTGGTATTTTAGTGTATTTTTGTATACAGTTACATTACAACATTGTTTAGTATACTACAGTCTATTGTATAATTTAACATCATATAGCATATTTTAGTCTTAACAGGGTTTTGTGTGAATGTTTTTCTGATTATTTTGTCCTAGCTTGCTGTTTGCATTATTTTTGTACACAGTATTGTATTAAAGCAACAAAGTGCAGTATAGTTTACTTTAGTATTTAGTATGGTTAAGTGCTGTCTTGTAGTATATTAAAGTACAGCACAGTACAAGGTATTATCATGTATAACACCATTGGTTCTCAAACTGTGGTCCGTGAAAGATTTCCAGTAGTCAGCTAGTTGAATGACTGATTTTAAAAACTAGGTAAACCATTATAATTGACCAAAAACACCAATGATTAATCAACCGGTAGCAATTAATACACTGATTGTGTAACATTTATTTGTAATAAAGGAGTCTCATTCGTGTCAGTTCAGTGATGTAACTGTGAACATAAGTGTTAGGTCCAACATCTAAGCTAATGAAAAGTTGGCTTATTTACAGCAGGTTCGTCAACTAAAAGTATTTTAGTTCATTTTAGTGAAATGAGAGCAAAACAGCAGTTTGGTAAAAAAAAAAAAAGATGAATCAGTAAATCTGAGGCTTTTTAAACTCAAACGCTTCTTAAATTAATTAATTGCTTTGATTTTTGCTGGTCCACATTTTTTGTTTTACTGTTGAAGTGGTCCGCCACATGAAAAATGTTGTGAACCACCACTGCTAATTTATAGTATATCTATCTTCTGGGATTTTAGCAATAAAGATAATTAGACTATATTTTGCTGAGTGTGTTTTTGTGCGAGTACCTTGGCTGGTTGTGCTATCTAAGCTGTCCAAAAGATTTTCCTGTTCTTCATATCTGTACAGTTAATTGAACTTTTCCAATAAGGGGTGATATTTTCCCTCTTAGATAACATGCATCATCTTTTATGTGAAATTTTTACATTTACTCAATAAATTCAATTAAAATAATAAGACGCGTAGGGTTGGTACCAGTCAAATTAAATCAGTATCAAGAAAACCCATCTTTGCCCTGTAGATGCACAACGGTTCTGTTGTGGATTTGTTTGAAACCATTTTAGTCAGCAAAAACAGACAATACTGACAATATTTTGTTTAAAAGGTTCAATATTAACTTCTTGTTTACTGAACTGTTTTATAAAATCAATATCACTTTTGCAATTGCAATCAGGTTAGGACAAACAGAATTTCCAAACCTATTTTCATCCTGGTCTGTTGGATTCTCCATGAACAATGTCAGCGAGGGGAAAGTGTTTTTGTCGGTCAGGGCAGGTGGCACTGATGAGCCGTTGAATGTGACGTGAGGGTGGAGAGTGGAAAAAGCAGCTTCTGACTCTCTGACACCATCTGTCAGTCCCCTCTTCTTCCTCACGGAGGGACAGGTGGTCAGGCCCAGTTGGAAGGTTGAAGCTGAGCATGAGCAGTCTTGTATCTGTAGGTCTCATCTACATCTTTTAATTAAACTACACTAACGTCTTGGATACAACCTTCAAAAGTCTCACTGTGCTGCTGCTGCTATAAACCACGGATTTGAGCCATCAGTTGGACATACTTGGTACTGGAGACACATAATGGACTTGACAAGCCATGCATGTTCTTACAGGATTAATCAGATTATTATATGCCATCTGTATTCGCAAAAACATTGCAATCCCTTTAAGATGGCATGGACTGTAATTCATGTAGATTTTCTGAGAGATACTGTATGGATTGTTGGTTGACAGACATTACATTTTTTTGTGCATATCTGGGGTGTTTCATAGTATAGGCAGGAGTGTTATTCCCAATTTTAATTTATTGTGTGACCTTTCAAAGGGTCTTTGTTACTGGCATCCAGTCTCCGGTAAACACAATGTTAATGGTAAATGAGATTTTGTGCACGGAGACAAATAGCCATGTATTCTGTCATTCATCACAGCACATCCGCCCAAACACGCCCGAGGCGAGACTCGCCTGCTGATCCCAACTAACAGTTCTCTCCACATCAGCACGAGAATGGACTGCCTTCCCAGAGTCCCTGGAAGCTGTTTTTGAGGCTGTTATCTTCAGTCTCTAGCGCAGGGGGCTGCGACGCTGCTGATATACGGTACCTGCTTCAGTATTCTCCTTTAAGCCCTCATCCACTTCCCAAACTCTTCCATAATGTCTCCCCTTGGCTGTGGCACGGCACATGATCTCATCAAAATTCAATTTACACTCTGGGAGCTTTCCCAGCGATAACGAAAGGATAAAGGCGTCTTTTCCCTATCTAGCCATGTGTAACCTGGAGTGTGAAGCTGGAGAATCCCGTTTCTGCCACCGTTTGGAAGAGCGGGTTTGAGTACTGAATCCTAATCGGAAAAGCTACAGACAAGCACAGGGACAAAGAGGGGTGGGGAGGCGGTGAAGGAGAACACGGAAAGGCACTTCACGGAAAACCCGGAGTTGTTGCTGTAGGTCAGGGCGGCGTGTACGTGTGTCCGTGCGCGATGTGACATGTTGTGTAAAAAATGTCGAACCGCAGTTTCCTTCAGGGCTGCTGGGAAATGGGTTTGCCGAGGTGACAATGAGCAATGGCACAGACTTTGCTGGCCTTTTTCAAGCCAAATGGAAAAGCTGTTACATGTTTTCTCTCTCCATTGTATGAAATCCTTATAGATTTTCTGCGTAGTTACATATATCGATTCTTATGCTGGAATAACATAAATCTCTCTTGATGTTTACTTTGGTACTTTGGTAATTTTAGTATCGAAAGCTTAAACACTCAAAATTCATCCTGTAAAAACATTTTGAAATTGAGCATTGCGTTACCATGAAAATGGAACTTTAAAACCTTTTAGCGGCCTACATTTTTTGTGATGTCAACTTCAAATTTGGAACACAATTTGGTTAGACATATAGCTTTGTAGCATCTTTAGAGCCCAAATTATTTTGTTTTATGTTTATTTTTTATTCAGTACATTTGCTTTACAGTAAACGTAAACTTCTATAACTTTTCCACACTTTCATTTTTTTGAATAGTATTAATTTTGTCAGCAATTTTTTAATTTAGACTTAGTCCTGGGTCAAATATATTTATATTTTTTTATCATACGTAACCCTGGATGACAAAACCACCATCACAAGTAACACGGGTATATTTGTGGCAATTTTTTTGCACCCTCCGATTCCAGATTTTCAAATAGTTGTATCTTGGCAAAATATTGTCCTATCCTAACAAACCATACATCAATGGAAAGCTTATTTATTCAGCTTTCAGGTGTGACTGGTTTTGTGGTCACATATTTAGTCAACCTTGTCCTGTTTTTGTTTAGTCAAGTTTCAGTCGACTAAATGTCTGGCAATTTTAGTCTAGTTTTAGTTAATGAGAACTTATTCACATTTTCATCATGCTGCATAATGGTTAAATTGATAATCATGATTATTTTGCTAAAAATTATAATTGTAACTAACAATTTTTACATTTTACATTATTACATTTCATCAGAATTAATCACATATAAGCAGAAATCAAGAGAATATGCAGCAGGCGCAATGATATGACGCAGCGCCTGAAAATAGGCTACCTTCCGTCAACTGCGCTGCGTCATATCATTGCGCCTGCTGCACTCATGGTACGGCAGTAAAGTTTCTTGATTATTACGCAGGAATGAGAGTATAGTTCCTAGCCATATCAGCCTAGAAAATCGCAACTTTACATTTTCCGTCGGTCTTAGTGCACGATGTAACTACAGAAGACTCAAGTTTTAAATAGGAAAAATATCAAAACACTTTGGTCATTTTTTTTGGAGAAATGCTAATGGTCTTGTCCACTTCAATGATGTATGCTAAGCTATGCTAAAAGTGGTACCGCCAGAACTGGAGATCGGCTGAATGGATTCAAAAACGGTAAAACTCAACAGTTTAACTCTGGGAGAGTTGTAAAATGAGCCTATTTTCCAAAAAAGTGGAGTATCCCTTTAAGCAGAATATCTCAGTGGAAATTACTAAACTCCAGTTTAGTTGTTTGTCAGTGTTTTCAAATCATCCATTTCAGATTTCACAGTGTAGAGAGAGCAGGTGCGCATGGTTGCCAGATTACAAGGGTTAAGTAAAACACAGGGCAGAAAATGTATCATTTTAATAGAAACACTCTGATTGGGGATTTGACAACTGGCAACCGCAAGAATGAAAGCTCGTAGTTGGGGCTTGTAAAAAACAGTCTGTAATATTTTGTCCTCTTTTTTTCGACAAAAACAAAGTGAGAATTTGGAAAGTTTTTCTTTTTTTTACTACATTTTAGTCTTGTCTTTGTTCATTAACAATATTGCCTGTTGATATAGTCACATCGTTTAATGAACTGTCGTCTCGTCATCGACTTTCATGGGGAAAAAAGCTTGTCAATGAAAATTTTCCGTTATATATTTCCTAACGAAATTATCACTATTTTTGATGCTGCCTGCCTTTCTTCAATAATCTGTAGAGTGTCTTCTTTAAAACAGAAACTAGCCTTACGTCTGTATATACCAAAGCATTGGATATGAGCATTTACTCTTCTATGAGCATCTACCCATCTGTAGAATTTTCTGTTCTGCTTTTCCTAGACATTTCAGATGTTGGTTTTCATCCCTGTTCACCCCATCACAGCCGTTTGTTTGAGCTCCCTCCACCATGTAATCTACAGAGAAAGAGGTGGAATGAATCACTGAATGATTTCCCGTCACCCACTGGCCTCTGTTCTACCTGAGAGACGTGCAGCATTATAATGCACCTCTGCCGAGGTGGAAGTGTGTATTTGTGTGAATGTGAATGAGTGGGAACCTTGAGAGGTCGTATCTGTGGGCCAGATACTCATGTTGCAGACGGGCTTGAACAGCACTCATTGATTCCTGTGCCTAGAAAGAGGCATTTATGGGTAAATCCATTAAAATCCTTCTGTTAAAGCCACCCTTCCTGTGTTGGTGACTAAGCGTAGTAATACAGAGTAGATGTGGGACTTAAAACACTTTCGATTATGTTATATATAAGAATATGTTAAAGGAATAGTTCATTTAAAAATTCAGATTTTGTCATTGTTTAGTTGGCTTCATGTCACAAATTTCTGACATTCTAAGGTGCAGAATGCCCTTTTTATATTATTTCATATATTATCCAATATTACTGTAATTTTAAATAGCTGTTTTGTGTATTATAAAATGTAATTTTTTCTTATAATGGCAAGGCTGAATTTTCAACAGTCATTACTCTTTGTATTATTATCAATATTAAAAACAGTTGTGTTTCTCCTTAATACTTTTGTAGAAAGGGTGATGCACTTTTTTCAGGATTTTGTTGATTATAAGAACAGCATTTATTTGAAAAAAAAAAAAATCTTTTGTATCATTATAAATGTCTACTGTCACATTTTTTCAATTTAATGCATCTTTGCTGAATAAACATATATATATATATTTTTTAAATCGTACTGACCCCAAACTTTTGAACAATATATATTTTCAAATTGCCTTGAATTTTTTCAAACATCCTAAGTAGCACTTTTAAAATGTTGTTAAGCTGTTTTTGAATGGCTGACACATAATTTTTTTGCTTAATATTCAGTGTGTTTCTTCATTTTGAAATATGTAAAGAAGGTAAATACATTGTGAATACCAATCCATGTTGTCTTTTGTGAAGATTGGTCAAGATTGTTGCATGCAAGCTTTGCATGAAGTCAGAGCTTGAGATTAAGTTTTCCCTCAGAAAGCACCTGTAACCAGTCTCTAACCTGATCCAAATTCCAGTTGCCTCTTGGCAGGTGTTCCCTGTTCACCTACTTTCATCCGGTCCATTACTCCTGTAGAGCATCTGTGCGTGTATATGTGATCTCCTCTGGCATGCTTCACCCAGAATCCCTTTCCCTTGGGATTTTTCCCCCACCCAAATCCCATAATTGATGGAATTTCCTCAGACGAGAGCGAGTAACTGAAAGTATCACATATGGAGCAGTCAAAAGACAACACACGGGGGATTAATTAGCTACAGTAACCCCCTTACTGCCTTCACATGAGCTCCATTCTATTCTCATTACCTCCAACCCCCAACGGCCTGTAACCCTCCTCCTCATAAAACACACACATAATCAATATTCACATTCTGCTGCTATTGATCACACAACCATGAGCGCCATTGCCGCTGTCGCCTGAAGACCCTTGATTTCCGCCCAACATGTCCACAGGTTTCTTGACCATATGGTTTATTGAATGCATTAGCAGGATACTTAAACTTTTGTACATTTACAGATTGCAGTAACTGTTGTTTTCAGGGATAAATGAGCGTTTCTCTGGATTCATAGGGCTAATTTATCTGCTCCTCCATCTAAATTTTGTTTTTAATACTGTTGGGATGAATGCTAATGATTCTAATTAATTGCAGATTTGATATTATCTAGCCTAATTTGTCATAACATGCACAAACAAACCCATTCGTTTACTACTGGGAGTCAAGTGCATTCATTTCTAATTGATAATTCTTTTGGGCAATACCCTAGCAACAACCCAGGACACCTTAGCAACCACACAGCACTCAGGGTTGTGCGCCATTCAGAATTGAATTGAGAATGCCTTTTAAAATTCCTGAATTTGAATTCAATTGAATTGCAAACAGGATGCCAAATTGCAGTTTGAAGATGAATGTATAGTAGCATTAAAATTAATTGAATTATTATTTTATATAGAAAGACAAACATAAAATATTGGTTTGACAAAGCCTTGTTGAAATCTTTAAAGTTTGAAGGCCTTACAGATCTGTGTTTTTAGTACTGTTTACAATTGTAGTATTTTTTTTTTAAATTAGCTTTTAATTTTTTATTGTTCAGTTTTCATTAAGTTTAACAATTAGTAATTTCATAATGTATCTTTGTCATTTTTACTATAAAAAAAAATGTCTATGTACCTTACATTTTTATTTCAGGTTTAGTTTTAGTAATTGTACTAAATTTATTTAATTCGTTTAGTTTCCAAGGCAGCATTTTTATTTTTTTTTCCATATTTTTTTCATTTAAAGTTTTTTTTTAGCTTCATTTCAATTACCGAAAACAAATTTTAATATTTAGTTAACAATAACAACACTTTTAATAACAACACAACCAGGGATGGAAAGCACCCGCCACCAGCCAAATGCGGGTGATTTGGTCTTGTGGCGGGCAAACTCGCTTCACCTACCGGCCACCGTGGCGGGTAAATAAAAATAGCATACTGTTTCACCCGGACGGCGGACACTTTTAGTGGAGACACACCTTCAACACCCGCGCGCTTCTTCCGTCGAGGCTCGACGAGGGAAGAAAACGTAGGAGCGCGAGAGACAGTTAGCCGTCCAAAGGGAGAGCTAGCCGTGAGCGCATGTGCTGCGTCCCAATTCGCTTACTTATACTATGCCCTAAAAGTATGTACTCTTTTTGTGAAGAAAAAGTACATACTTTTGAGTGTGTAGCTAAAGAGTAGGCAAGCTTTGGGACATACTATCACGTCATCTTTAATGGACAGCTCTGTCGCGTGCTGCGTGCATCCTGTCACCGTAAACTGCCCTGTCAATTATCTCATCACAGTTAAAATCCTCGATTCAATCTAATCTGATTTCCTACTGTTTCGGAGAGCACGTCCATCTGCCAGTCGTGGGTCTTTCATGCGGATACTCTCGTGTTTGCAATTTGAATATAATGATGCATTTAAAAGGTAATGGCTAAACGTATCTTTACAAAAGTTCACAATGCTGCAGATGCAATATAATGTGGACAACATTGAATACATTCATTTTCGTCAGGTTAGATACTGATAATTAATCACTCAAACCTCTTTATCTAAACCTCTCTACATAACCGCGGGACTCGCGCGTCCTCCATGTCTGTAGTTTTTTAACACTTTTCACTCGTGTTTGTAGTTCTAACCGAATCCTCGTCCAACGCGCGATGGGTTGTGGGCAATATCAGCCGTTAGAGTGTGCATCGATCTGCACTTCGGATTCTGACCGGAAATAGTAGACCATCCGGGTCTCTTTGGGACACTCATTTCAACATACTACGATTTGGGACGTAATAATTCTATTTTCGAATACTATTTAGGACGGATAGTATGCGAATTGGGACGCAGCAATGGTGTATTTTTAGGGCGGGGTAGCTCTCTTGTGTAGTAAAGAGCTAGCCGCGCGAACATCTACCCGCGCGAACATCTACCCGCGTGCTTCTTCCGTCGAGGCCTGAGCGCGAGAGGCGGTTTGCCGTCCCAAAGGAGAGCTAGCCGCGAGCGCATGATGTAAATATGACAGAACAGGCATACTCTCGCAGAGAGAGCAACCTCCAGCATAGAGATCGGTTCAGTTTTTTGTTTAATCTGCCCTACTCATTTAATGAAATGTATATCAGTTCAGGGTTTGTGTGTGTATAAGAGAGAAAGAGAAAATGTCAGTAGTTCATTGAGACTTGAGATTAAATAAACTGCTTAAGTATTGTAGATCTTGTAGTATTAATTTTCACATGCAGTTACACATTGTCATTGGTTAAAAACAAGAAAGTGGCTGGTAAAAACATTGAGTGGCTGGTAGATTTTGAAATCCACCAGCCACAGTGGCCAGTGGACAAAAAAGTTAATTTCCATCCCTGAACACAACACAGATTTGCGCAAAACTTTTGCAATTTTTTTGTAAATGTCGACAAAAAACTAATGCGAAATGACGGCGTTTCCATAAACCGATGTTATGCGACTAAAAGTTCATTATTTTCCTCTCGCGATAAGTCATTCCAAAAATCATGGCAACGAAGGTTGGTAGGTTTATGTATATCCCAGCCACCTGTTATGGCCATTATTATTAAAAGGAGACCTATGTGTGTTATCCAAGCATTAATGGCAAGGTAAGACCCTTACATTTGAGAGCGGCACATATGAGGTGTTTCTGGGTGTTTCTCCCTCATATCTGCTTCGAGGTCTTGATTGTGGCATTTCTTTGAGGTTTAGAATCCAGTATTCCTTTAATTCTTTTGTCTTTTATGAATTTAATAAAGAACTCTGTCTCGTATTCTGTCCAAACATACCAAACATCTACGTCAGCTGACCTGTAAATGCGCAAAAACTGTTTCCATTGCAGTTTTGTGAAATATTTATTTTTCGAATTGCCTGAAAAACCACCCTAGATGTGAACGTAAAAACTTTTTTGCGATAAATGGGAGTTTTTGGGAAATTGACATGTTTCCATTGGGCGTATTTTCAATTCGCAATTTCAATTTGTGCAATTTGAAGGGTAATGGAAACACTGCTACTGTAACAGATAGGCCCTGTTTACACCTGGTATTAAGAAGTATCTTTGTCAATCCGATCCCAAGTGGACGACGTTATATGCAAGTGCAAGTGTTTAAAACGTTTTGAGCTTGTCCACTTTTGACCACTTCCAGAGGTAGTCAAAAACGAATTAGACCGGATTGCTTTCGTAGTGTAAACGCTCATGTGATCGAATGTGTTCAAACAGCCACAAAAGACCGTCTACTCTCCGTCTACTGACCTAATGCGTAAACATCATGGGAAGCGCACTAGAAAGATGGGATTTAAACTTTGTCGACTGAAGACCCAAGTTTGGTTTGAAGACGAAAAATGTATCAAGCTCAATGTTCTCTCACCATTCCTGATTTCTAACACACACACACAGTGTTCGGCTGGTCTTGCGGCTGTCAGAGCAGAAAAAAAAAAACTGATGCTCTTCGTATGTTTTTTCCATAATCTCCTTTCACGTTCATTAAGTGTGTGAGCTTATTTCGTCCATTAGATTGAAAGATCTGAATACGCCCATATATTTACCCGTCCATAGACCCCTTGAAGAAATCAGGACAAAAGTTGAAAGTGCACAAAAGAGACGGATTAAAACACCAAGTGTAAATGGGAATGTCTCCCTCGTCTACTTTTGATCCGATCGACCAAAATGCATCTTAATACCAGATGTAAACAGGGCCATAGATAGATAGATAGATAGATAAATAGATTGACTCCTTGCCAATCATCCACCCCTCATAATCTTTGTAGTCAGAAAATGTACATAATGTTTTCAGATAGTGTGGATTCACATGACCTTAGTGTTGTTGCGTGGTCACTGGAGATTAGTTTTATTGACTGCATGCATGATTATGAGTATGCTGTATATGTGATATATGTGTGCATGCGTGGGATGTTGCTTAGGGAGAACAAGAGCACATGTATATGTTTGCTCTCAACACCCACTTTTCAATCTAATGCTAGTATGCTGTATTAATGCTGACATCCCTGTTGAACTCAAAGACCTTTGAGAAATGAAGCCTTACCACCCACCCACCATCTCCAGAGCAGTTTACACCAGTTTACATGATCATGGTAGGGCCCAAGCCTGTATTACCTTTAAGTCCGTAATAGGAAACCCTTTCAAGGTTAGGGTTCAAATGAGTTTTCTGTTCTCTCAACGCCTCTTCTGAGTTTTTAACAATGGGCTTTGGCCACAGTGATCTGCCGAACAGGTTTGTCATGTCCTTGTCTTAATCCAGGCCATTTTCTTTGCTGAGAAGTGCTTGTTTTAGCACAGAAAGGAGGGGCTGTCTGTCCTGCCGGGAGCTCAAGGACGATGCAGTGCTGTAATCTTAACCGTTAATAGCCCTCCACAGCAGAAAGACACCAGAATAAGGAATGAGGGGGAGCCTGGTTTTTCGATCCGTACAAACACACAACAACATTAGCTGCAAATACAACCGAAAACAATGCTTAATTAAAAACTCATATGACAGATGTTATCTCTGCTCTGATGCACTTAGATTTAATCCACCGCAGACCTTAATGGTGCTTTAAAGGCCAAATTGATTCCATGATGCATTGGTTAACATTTGCTTGTGTTATTTTTCCGTGATGAATGCTTTATTATAAAACGGATAGTTCTAAATTGGGTGAGCCGCATTTGAAGTCTTCACTTCAAGTGGCAAGGTTATTATTGGAAAATAAATTGGAAAATTGGAGTCTCATCTCAACACAGTGTTTTCTGATCCTTCACTGGGATTTTCCAGAGCTCGGATGAGATTTTGAAATGACAGTTACTTCCACGATGGAGAGAAGGTGTCTGCAGTCGCCTGCAAACGTTGATCGATATTATAACCGTGTGGTAATAGTGGAGATCAATAAGCATCAGGACCGGCCTGTTCCGCTGATCAAATATTAATCAAGACAGAAGGAACCGAGTGGTGTCTTAAAGGGTCTGTCTCTCCGTTGTAGATCAGCGTCTCTGTTGGCTTTAATGCGGGCGAACTAAGACTTTTAAAAATTAGACGAAGCTTTTTCTGCACTCTGAGAGAAGAAATAACGGAGATTCTTCTTAATCAAATATCAAGGGGTGGATGCTCTTGGTAAATGCTATAAATTGTTCTTGGTAATTGAATGTAAAATTATGTTAATTTATTGGCTGTTAGGAGTTCTCACCCATCCTGTAAGAGACATGTGAACGATTGTGTCATAATCAGAGGTGACAGAAATTCATACAGAGATGTTTTGCAGAGCGCTTCATTCTGATCAGATTGCATTGTTGATGATTGCTGCATTAGAAAATAAATTTGACTTAATTACCTCGTAATTTGTAAAAAAAAAAAATGTTACGTGTGTTTGTACAGTTTGGTCTAGTTCTGAATGCTTATCTGCACGGTAAGGGATGGTCATATCTTCCAGTGCCAGTGAACTTGATGCTAAAATGCTTTTCAACCACTTTTCTCTCTCATTGAGTTTCCATTCATGTGCATGGATATAACCATTTCAAACACACTCATCTTACTGGCAATGTGCATGCTTTTGTGTGTGTGTGTGTGTGAGTGTGTGTGTGTGTCTGTGTAAGGTTCTTGTCTTCTGGGACAACCCAATTCCTCTCCAGTTTAGCAGTTGATAAGGAAATGATAGTGTCTGAAACCCTAGTACAGGATGGAGTGTAAATGATTTGTACAGATAAGAGACAGGTTAACTTTCTCTCTCCCCCTAATGAGCTGCCTACCTAGACAACATTTATGGATGTGAAAGGATTGTTATGCTGCTTTCAAGATACCTTTTGACCAAATTCTAAGGCATTAACACACATTAACATACCGTATATGTTTATATTATTTATGTACTGTTTAAAAAAAATCATGACACTTGAGGCCATGCTGTGTTGTGATTATATACAGGATACTGTCAGACCTCACAGTCTCTGATACTGAGAGTGTGTGTGTGGTTATTAGAGCTTGGAGGTCACCTTCAGGCTTGCCAATCTGAGACTGATCTTTGAAAGCGATATGTCCCCTCGTTCTCTCCTCCACACACACATTCGCTCTGATACAGACACATTATCTCTGAAAAGTAACATCCTGGAGTGTGGGAATGCTCCTCTGTGCGTGATTTATTACAGAGGCCCTCAACACACTTACACGCTGAGGTTCAGTGAGTCAGTGTGTCTGCAGACACACATCCTGCTCCATCTAAATGCAGTAACGGCACACAAACCACAGAGTTTACCTCAGGACATCACCACGGTATACACTAGTACACTCCTCTCTGGCTCTCTCTTGATGAGTAATTTGTCAGTCAGTGCTGAAAGTGAAAATATTGAGTTATCGAACACAGTCACTGCTAACGTGAGCACTGATGGTGCCAGGACCTTCTTGGAATTGCTCCGTTTATTAATATTTAAATTCTGAACCATGTGATTTTGCTGTGGTCAGGGCTAATCTATGTTTCTCATTCTTGTTCTTATTATCATTAGTTTTAAAGCAGGTTTAGCTCAGGATAGTTCAAATATGGCATAAATGATCTTGTGTGGTGCATGTAATGTAATCCAATAGTTAACTAAACCTTAACTGAAATGTTATCTGTGTCTTTGACTGAAACTTTAAGCCAGTCACAGTCAGCCCACACAAGTAGATGAAAAGTGGCTTTTATGTAGTTTAGATTATACAGTTTCTATTATGTCTCATATCTTGTCATATTCTTCAAACCACTGGACTGCTTATGTTGATATTACTGACATCATTCTCTTTATTCATAATATTTGTTTCATTTTTATGGGACTGTAAGTAAATCTATGAACTCACAATCTTTACTGCACTTATCTCTTACTCAGTCCTCTTAGAAAAGATCAGCTCCTTTTAGGAGACACTCCAGGTCGCATTTTACACAAAATGCAAAATACATGCCTAATAGCAAAATATTAGAAATTTGAAAATAAAGTGAACTATAAATAAAGTCCACTATTAGGATATGATATGGAACATTTTCGAAATATTATTGTGGATAATAAAAAGTGAAATTTTAAATAAAGTGTACAAATATTAGGAACATTAAGGGTTTTTTATGACAATTATTTATTTATTATTTATGTATTTTTTACATTATGGTAGTATCTATAGTACTGTGTCTACTTGATTATAAATTGAGCAGTTTAAAGTTAAAAAATATTTATTAAGTAAATTTAGTTGTTTTTCAAAAATTACTTATTTACTAAATACTGTTTTTTAAATATATTTTGTATAAAATAATACTATTTTTTTATATCGGTAAATATGTAACATTCTTAGGGTCTTAATATAATAAAATGCTAATAATAAAATAAAATATTAATATAATAAAATATGATTTTTATCTCTTTTTCTTTTGGTTTTGTTCTGAACTGAACTGTTCTTGATATGCTTCATAAATTTCCCTTTTATGTCTAAATGTACTTTTCTACAATCATGTTTTGTGAGTACTAACTGACCATCGACTGAGGTTTAATTGCCACCTCTAAACACAGTTACAAATTTCACACGTGTTTCAAAGCATTCGTGAAACCTGGCGACTGTGGCGTTTCGTGCGAGACCAGGAATGAATGGGATTTCCTCCTACTGTTTTATCTTCCGCCCCTTACAGTGCTTCACACAGTGTAGAACATGCAAGAAAACACCAGCTCTGTGAATGTGTGTGGGAGTGATTGTGAAATGGAGATGGCACCACATGGGGTCTCGATGCCCCTGCAGTCTTCTGGCACAAGTGCAGCATCCTCTCCTAAAGCTTCAATACCCTCCAGGTGTGACTTCCTCCCTCCAGAGACACTCAAAACCTCACAGATACATTCTGTTATTTACACTTTCCCAAGGGATTGTGAGTCTCTTCAGAGTGAGACCTTCAGTGAAGGCATCTCGAAATTATTTGGAAATCTGTGTCTAGTATTATGTACATTTTCTGTACATACTGTACACACTGCATGCTTAATTCATATGTACATACTTCTGCCATGTCCACTTATTACAAGCTTTTTAGGGCTTGTTGATTAAAGAGATCAAGTTTATGGAGTTATTAAAGTTGTCAGGTGCAGGTCACGATATGTTGGTCTTATTTTCAATATAAAGCATTTGGATTTATTTCGGACTCATTATTTGATGAGACTGCCAAGTTACCACATTATTAACATTAAATTGGATTTAAAATAACAATATTAATATTATACATTTTATATATTATTAAATTATAACTGGATGTCAGTGTTTAATTTGAGTTTAAGTTTTAAGTTTAGTTTATTATTTATTCACCTTCATGTTGTTTTATACATGTATGACTTTCTGTTTTTGTCCGTGCAATGAAATGTAAATACAAATATCTTCTTTAGTGTTGCACAGAAGAAAGAAAGATTAATGTTAATGATGAGTTTTCATTTTGGGGGAACTATCCCTTTAAGATGACACTCGGCTTTGTGTCTAACCCACATTTAATACAAAATATGTGAGCTATTTTTCTCCTTGCATTGTTTTTCTTTGTTGTTATAAGGAAGGAATATTGGGGGGAAGGTGGACTTACATTTTCATACTCATTTATCATAAGAATGCTCTGCAGCCCATTTAAGGTCACACCCCCTGTCCACAGAATCTTTAATGAAGAACATTCCTGCAGCCAATAGGAACGCTTGTTTACTGGGGCACCCTCACAGTCGGCCAATCAGGAGTCTGGTGTAGGGAGCAGGATTGATGACAGCAGTGCATCAGTGTGAAAGCACCACACTTTGTCGTTTATAACTTTATATTGGAGATCATATCGTTCTCAAAGCTGCAGGAGAATCTAACATGTTTAGGCCTTAACCGTTTTTCATATGATGAAAGTGTTTGATATAGCGCTGTGTGCGTAGCCCAGAACCAGGACGGGAGGATAACAGGCTTTCCCTCTGTCAACATTTCTCAGCATATATAAGCTTGTTTTAAAATTACAGCTGTTTTTGTATTTTGCTTTTATAAATGCACAGCTGAAGATGAAATGTGTGCACATCTCAAGAAGTTAACTGTCCTTCTAGCATGCGGCGTAAATGTATACTCAACAAGAGGCTTTTTAAAATCACTTTCACATTCTTTTGATCAGTTTAATTTACTGTCAGTCTGAATTTGATCACTTTAACGTTCTGTCTGTTTGTCTTGCTGTCTATCTATTGGTTTAACATTCTATAGATTAAACTCTCCATAAGTAAGGTAGTTGTTACATTATTAGCGGTAGTTCAAACAAATATAACATAATATACCTCTCAACGATGATTGGTTGATATACCAAGGGAGTCTAGCCTCTTCTGCTATGTATTTTTTTCTCAACACTCCAACTGTTGAAAGTGAAATACTCAATGGTGATTGGCTATTTTTTTTAACCAAAATCTTCTTTGCCTTTCTTTACTGTTTACATTACACAGTAACTTGGAATTTTATTAACATCCTTCTCCCATTTTCACTTCAACGTTTTGGGTAGGCTGTGCCTCCCTGATGAGCCGCGACTGGCTATCCTTTTATATAGTCTGGTCTGTGTTTGTCTATCTATCCTTCTATCTGTCTGTCTGTCTGTCCGTCCATCTATCGCTTTTATGTTACAGTATATCTGTAATTTTGTCACTTTAACATTCTATCGTTTCTACCTATCTATCATTTTATAGCTTTAACTTTCTACTTATCTATTATTTTAATGTTTTACGTATTGATTATCACTTCAACGTTTTCCCCTGGTTATATTTAGTCCTAGACTAAAATGCATGTTTGAGCTGTTTTAACTGAAAGCAACTTTCACTGGCATCTCTTAAAATATGTCAGTGCCATTGTTTAGTCTCAAGATGCACACCAGTAATGTTTTTATTTTATTTATAAAAGCTACTTAAATGTCGTAATTAAACTAAGGCCTAATCCTGGCTTAATCTAAGCCCTGTCTTGACATTTTATATCTATCTATCTATCTATCTATCTATCTATCTATCTATCTATCTATCTATCTATCTATCTATCTATCTATCTATCTATCTATCTATCTATCTATCTATCTATCTATCTATCTATCTATCTATCTATCTATCTATCTATCTATCTATCTATCTATCTATCTATCTATCTATCTATCTATCTATCATTTTATAGCTTTAACTGTCTACCTGGCTATCATTTTAACATTTGACTTTCTACCTGCCTATGATCTAGCACTTATTTGTGATATTATGGATGTTAATTAGAATTTGAAAAGGACAAATTCTCAATTAAATTGTGAATGGCGCACAATTCAGCTCGAGTGTTTTGTTCTTATAGGGTGTTCTGGTGGTTATAGGGTGTTCTAAGGTTTTTTTTTTTTGGTGGTTGCCTATTGACTAGAGTCCAAAGAGCCCATCCTCAAGTCTCTATGAATTTCTAGTACCCTGCAGTGCTTGGTTTCACACTACAGTCAATGAGTTTTTTTTTTTTTGTTGCCAGTTTTATGCTTTCCTTAGCATGTACCATTAAAATAATATGTTTGAAGAATATGAATACAGATCTGTTAAAGCAAGCGCTGTGCAAATTCTGCTTGGGTCATAAGTCTAAATGAAAGCCTAGTGTCGTCTTGCCGCTGCAGTCCTTTAGAATAATAATACACTATCATCTCCTGCATTTCTTTTACAATTCATCTTGAGATACTTTCCAGGGTAAAGTGAGCTTTACATGGGTGGGCGCAACCTACTTTTTCCTTGAGGCTGATGGAGTGTATAAATTAAGGAAGTAGAAAAATATGCTATTTGCCTACCCTGCAGTTTTTAACATGACCTCACAAGTTACAACGTCAAGTTTGATGGCGGTCATATTGCTCTGTCTTGCTCGCAGGCATTTGCCTCCCTGTGCAGGCTGTATGCATATTCCTTCTAGGATCATGTGTTGCTATGTATTTCTCAGTTTCAGCGGATGATGAATGGCGTGGCTGTAACGTTCATCTGTGTGTATTAGAGGTCAACGGCATATTGCATCCATAGTGTATTGTAATTGAAAACAGGTCTGTTGGAGGAAGTAAGATTTTGCGCTATCTGTCTCTTTATGATTTTTGCTCCCTCTCTCTCTATATGGCTTGTACGGTTGTGTAGTGTTTCTGAGTGATATGTTGTCACTTTTTGGTGATATATGGTGCAGGGTGGAACGTTTATCATTGCATGGGCTGATTAGCGCACAGTCTCTGGACACATCACGCCATCCTTCAGACCTCTGTTGACAGAGCAACCATCAGTCCTGTGGTGTGTGTGTGTGTGTGTGAGCAACACTTGGGATTTCGCCTCATCTTTCTTTAAAGCTTAGATGTCACATTGCAACAGATCATGGTGTAGTATTATAAAATGCAATATCACTGTTTTTATGTCAATTGCTCTATAGCGAAGCGAGCTAATTACTTCTTTCCCTATTATTGATGAGATTTTACGTCATTTATGACTAAACGTTTTCCCGCCATTGACGAGTGCGGCTGCTTTTACATTGCAAGTCTTAATACACAGATCTGATCTTTTCACCATATCCAATTTTTTTTTGTCCCGCCTGATTACATTCTCTTACACGACTGTTATACAACATCTGTGTTCAAATGTAACCCCGCCCAAAAAGATTCTGTTGGTGATCGCTATACTTTGCGACATAGTTGATCTTCAGGTTTTGAATGGACGTACTAATATTATTTTCATAATTAGGAATTAATGAGAGAGAGAGATAGAGAGATTGTGAGTGTGAATTAACTGTGTGTGTCTGTATTTTAATAGTGAACCTTGTTATTTTATTTGCTAAAACGGCAAAGTTATCACCTCATTGCTGAGACTATAATGTCGCTTGCAGTTGTGAAACTGTTTTATTTTTAAAAATTCACTGAGCAGAGTTTGAGTTTGACCAGCTTCTATTCTCCTGAATGTTTCTATGTGCACACCTGCTTCATAATACGGCATTAAATAGTTATCTTAGTGGCTAAACGTGCTGCTCTCGCCTTGTGGTGGCTTGGAAGAAGGGGAATCGTATGTGGCTGTTTAGACGTAGGTCAGATGTCCAGATATTGCATAGGTATCTGATTTAAAACCACATTTGGAAGTGGCTCAGAACAGATGCGAAAAAATCGGATCTCGTGCGGATTTTTGTGTTTATACGTGTCGTGTGCAACAAATTCCGACCTGTGTCAGATGTGAATACAAAATTACATTTTTTGTGCCAGTGTGAATGCAGCCTGTGTTTTCACCGTCATATGGGGGCGCTATTACAGATCTTCTGAAATAGTACAGCATCTCTGGATCGAAAAACAAGCGAAGAAGATCTGCATAAAACCAGGAGCAGATAGATGGTAATTCTTGTTTTGATCATCGTTCTGAATCAGATCCAGGCAAAGTCTTTGATTTTTTTTACAGCTTTTTGTCCAAAATATTATTGTTTTTTTTCAAATGAAACCTACCTACATTCAAGTGTTGATTAAAAAAACAATGAAAATAGGGGATATAGTTAAACAGTCCTCTTTTTCCTATATAATTTAAGGAAGTTCCAACCATAGTGAATAATGAAATCCCTGTGTCTAAAGGGAAAAATTTAGTCATATGCTGGTGGTGTTCATTTCTATTGTTGATTTATAGTTATATAAATAAAGATGGTCAAATATAAATGTTATAATAAATGTTATAAATGTTTATAACATTTATCTGTTCATTTTATGATAAATGAACTATTTAAAAAATGTAATTGTCAAAGGCACATTACGGTGAACTTTTTTTTTCTTTTGTTTTAGATCTCTGTTTATTAGGCATTTATGAGTTATAGGCATATAAATCTTGGCCAGGTTTTAGTGCTGCGCATTGGGGCTGTTCTGTTCCATGTTGTAAGCCATCAAATGTTGTCACCAAAATATACACTTTAATAACACATTTTAGTGGAAATAATCGTCATATGTGCTTTGCCCTATTGATTTGAACATGACTTCATAAAATATGCATGTATGAATATTAGATTAAACTCTAACTGTGGTTCTAGGCGATAATGTGCAAATGGATAAATTCGATTTTTACATTTTCTGAAGATAATATGAGGGGCCGAGGTGGTTGTCAGGCTGATGGCTTCCACGATCCATGGTTTTAGCGTCGCTTGTCTATGAATAAATAGAGTCCTGGATAAGACACAAAACTTATGGGTTGCTGGTAATTGATTTTCACTCTCTGCTTCGTGCAAACCTGCAAAAGTTAATTAAAAGTGCATTGCCGTCTGATCTCATTGTCTGTGTGTTGAAGAAATATATGTGTGTATAAAAGTGTGTATTCTCTCCAGGCTTTGTGTTCTGCTCTGTCTTGCCTGTTCTCCTGAACAGAGCCCATAATTGCTTTCCCACTGTCCCTCTGCCTCCTGCTTATAGAAAAGCTAAGGGTGTAAAGGCCGGGATACAGACATGATTGCTGTTGCAAAGGCGTACCTTCAAGCCATGATTGTGGGTTGCAATGCAGTGGGAAGTAAAATAATATTAAACCCCTAGAGACTGTGATGGGGATGTTTATGTGAGTATATGTTTGGGGCTGAAGTGGGCATTGCAACCCAGAATTTCACTTTCACCTTGCCATAATTTGAATACAATTTTTACTCTACTCGGCAAGATCCCAGCATGTGCAGTGCTGTTACTGTTAACTAAAAACAAAACTATTAAAAATGACTTAGTGTTGATGGTAATAATATCATTGTAGATATCGTTATTATAGTTAATGTTTTTGGTGCAGACAGGCCTTTGGTCTAGCGGTGAAGCTTTTGTTTAAGTTGCGAGTAGACTTGTGTTCAAATCCCAACCTTGCATAACTCATAAATATGGCTACCGAAATCTAAAAGAAAAGAGACTGCCAGTTGGAGAAACAGTAGAAACAGCAATAAAAAGTAGTCTTCATAAATATTTCATGCAAGTCTGTGCTGCAGGTGTCAGAGTTCAAGAGGATATGATGGAGAGTGTTATTATACAGACACTGCAGGTAAAATAAAATGTAAGAATACAGGATATTAGGACTTGATCAGTTGACTATAAGCATACAGAATAGACTAAATTGCCCAAAAATTCAAGAATTAGTGCTGTCCAAATACAGCCACAGGCTAAACTACAGTATCTTATACCCGAGTAGCATGTGTTCATTCGAGCAGAACCAGTATCTTCTACTGAGACCCGCATGTGGTCTGCAGATCTGAAGTGGCAGGTCTATTCTGTTTTAAGCACATGCAGTGCGTTTTGATGTAAGCCGTCGTGAATACAAATGTCTGCGGTATTCAGTGAGATCAGAGAGCATCACAAGATCTTTTGTTCCTGCCATAAATGTATTTTGTCTTTACTCGATATCCTGATAGTATTTCCTCAAAAGTAGCTTTAGGAGGGTGACAGTTTGGGATTTAATTAGGGAATATTGGAGCTTCCCATGGGAGATAGACAGAGAAGATTGGAGGGTTGGGAGAGGAAAGAGAAAACTGGTTGGAGGCATCAAACAGGACATAGAGAGAGAGAGAGAGAGAGAGAGAGAGAGAGAGAGAGAGAGAGAGAGAGAGAGAGAGAGAGAGAGAGAGAATTAAAGGCGGGTTGTCTTGTGTTGGGTTCATTCAAGGCTACACAGAGAGAGAGAGAGAGAGAGAGAGAGAGAGAGATAGAGAGAGAGAGGCCCTGTTTACACCTGGTATTAAGATGCGTTTTGGTCGATCGGATCACAAGTGGACGACGCTAAATACAGGTGTAAACATGGTCTAAATGTTTTGAGCTTGTTCACTTTTGACCACTTCCAGAGGTAGTCGTAAACGCATTAGACTGGATTGCTTTCATATGTAAACTCTCATGTGGTCGAATGTGTTCAAACAGCCACAAAAGACCGTCTACTCTCCGTCTACTGACCTAATGTGGAAACATAATGGGAATCGCACTAGCCAGACAGGATTTAAACTTTGTCGACCGAAGACACAAGAAGACGAAAAATGTACCGAGCTCAATGTTCTCTCACCATTCCTGATTTCTAACACACACTCACAGCTTTCGGCTGGTCTTGCGACTGTCAGAGCAGAAATGAAAGCTGATGCTCTTCGTATGTTTTTCCATTATCCTCTGGCATGTTAATATGTAAATTGATATGTTCATAGACCCTCCCCTCGAAAAAATCAGGACAGAAGTTGTTGAAAGTGTACAAAAGAGATGGATTAAAACACCAGATGTATACAGGGCAAGAGAGAGAGAGATAGAAAGAACATGTGGAAGAAAAGTGTCTTCAGCTTGTCTTGATTCCATCCATCACTCTCACCTCTGTTGATCCTCGTGCCCCTGGGTTATTATAATATATACATATTATAGCCTGATCACAACCAGATAGCTCTCTTTTTTTCTTTCACTCTCTCTCTCTCTTGCTCTTTTTATTTGTTGTAGTCTTTTGTCCTCAGTATTTTGTTGTTTCCCACATGTGCGCACAATGAAATACAATCTAGATTTTGTCATTTTCTGAAAAAATAAAAATAAATAAATAAAGTTGTGCCTTGCCTGTGGAAAAATAAAGTGCTAAAATGCGAGTGTTTTTGCAAGGCTTTTGATATACAGTTTTTTTGTTTTTTTTAAGAAATTAACTTTCTTTTCATCAAAGAATTGAATCGTGATCATGACTTCCTGAAAAACATTAAGCAGCTCAGCTGTTTTCAACAAAATGATTTCTGAAGGACCACGTGACACTGAAGACTGGAGTAATGTTGTTGAAAATTCAGAAAATAAATGACATATTGAAATATATTCAAATAGAAAAAAGTTATTTTAAATTGTAATAATAATTTACAATATTTCTGTTTTCACTGTAATTTTTATCAAATAAATGCAGCCTTGGTGAACATAGAGTTCTTTCAAAAACATAAAAAAATCTTGCCGACCCCATTTTTCTCTCTCAAATTGTACCATAATACTTTGTTGAAATTGTTTCAATAACATATTTCAAATTAGGAATACAATCTGACAACAATTCTAACACAAATCGTGATATGCTATGTGTTTCTTAAGCTCAAAAATTGTATTTTTCAGATTGTCCAGACAGAGTACTGGAGTAAAAAATTCATTGACTTTTTTAACTGTAAGGCAAGACTAGCTGATATATTGTGCACTCAATATATTATACATGTATAATTAGTCTCTGCCTTATACATCTCTGTTAGTCACAGGTCTTTCTTTTCATTTTAGTTTAGCCTGTTATATTCTTTCAGAACAAAAAACAACAACAACAACAACAAAAAAACATAAGGTTGATGGCTTGGAAAAGTAATACATTTACATTTATGCAATTAGAAGGGCATCCGATGACCCCTGTAAAGGTGACCGGTTTGGGTCTTGACATACATGCTCAGGGCAAGTTATGACACAATGTTATGTACATTGAGCACTGATGTTCAGTTGGGTTGTTTGGGGTCAAATTTATTTTTATTTTTCAATAAATTTGTATTTTTTAAATATAACTATTTATTTTATTTGGATGAATTTGTCTTTTTATCAGATTTAACAATTGTTATAATTTCCATTTGTGCTGGTCAATTATGAACAATAGGCAAAATTGAACTGCTAGCAAAAATTTAAGCGAATTTGGTTGGGTCAAGGGACCGCTGCTGCAAATATTTGGGTGGCTCCTCCCCTAAATCTCACTCTAAACTTTTGATAAAACTTGAGAGCCCTGCTTTTATCCAAAGCAATTTGCATTGCATTCAAGGTATGCATTTGATCAGTTCATGCATGTCCTGGGAATCAAACCCATGACCTTGGCATTGTTAGCGCCATACAATTTAGTTTGGCGATGATTTTCTCTCTAAAGTTTAATACTAACTTTATGTATGCGCAATAGTAAAAGTCATGTTTGCTTTAGCAATCTGGGCATCTGGGTCTTTGTGCCCTTTCACTAACCTATTATATGAGCTCATTATAATGATTTTCAACCAATGTTAATCTCTCTCTTTATGTTTTCCTCACACTCACTTCTCTGTTTGTCTCTCTCCTCACTCATTCCCTCCCGGCATTCTTCTTCTGTCCATGAAGAGGCTCTCAGGGAGATGTGCTACGGAGGTGTGTGTATATGTGTGTTTGTGTGTATACACAATTCATTAAGCACTAGAACAGTGTCCTGAACTTCCTTTCCACTAAATAAAGGGCTCTATATTCTGAGCTGAAAAGACACAACCAGACCTCAGCTTCTCTTGAATTTGCTTTCACTGAATGCCGTGTAGGTCTGTAAATAGTCGTAGTCTGTGCGATTGGTATCTGAGAGCTTGTTGTGAATAACATTGTGTGTGGGTTTGTGTGTTGTGTTCCCGCAGCCTGATGAGACCTCATGGGAGTGCTGTAATTGCCGTCTCCACCAGTCGTTCACCAGACCTGTTACCCTCGCTCAGAATCAGCCGTGCCTCATGTATAGCCACAGTTGGCCACGCTCGTAGAATATCACAAAACCGCACAAACCTGCTGTGTTGCAATTTTAATTCGCCACCTGTCAAATCAGCCTTCATTGCACGCTACGGGTTATTGTATTTTTAGCTTTGACACTGTGGCATAATTGGATTTGTACACCTCTCAGAGGTAATGGGAATTGGGCTGGAGGGTTACATCAAGGTAATAGACTAGTATTGACTGCAAAGAAGGCCTGTATACAGTCGAAATTTGGACCAGATCCTCTTCTAACATCTGAATTTTAATATTTTTTATATAAAATTATTTAATAATTGTTCATTATTAATATGAAAATGTAAAAATAGATATTATTTACAAATAAAAAAAGTTAAATGTTTTAAAAACGAAAATGTTAATGTTGTAAATGTGTATATAATTGTAATGATTTATATACCGTGTGTGTGTGTGTGTATATATATATATATATATATATATATATATGTGTGTGAGTGTGTGTGTGTGTGTGTGTATATATATATATATATATATATATATAGATATATATATATATTAGGGATGCGCGGTATACCGGTACTGCCAAAATACCGGTATATATTATATTTCAAACGGTACAATATCATAATTTTGTTCAATTCGGTATTTGATGCGCTGCTTTTTCGAAGTTCACCGCTAGGCGGCAGTGCGCTACCGAAACTGACGCGGGTCATGCGAAACCGGCAAACGGTGACAACAAAGGAACACGATGGATCAAACGAAGCTCATTCGAATTTCTACACGCCCGAAATTAATAAATAGAGAGAGCAGTATGAGTGAAATAAGGCATTACTTTGCCTACAAAATTAATGAGAAAAGTAAAGAAACAGATCTCAATGCACCACTCTGCAAACGGGGAGGCAACACATCAAATCTGCCTAAGCACTTGACTCGTCAGTTGCTCATCCTGACTTGTTCAGAGATCGACAGGTTAGTGACCGTTAGTCCATCATTCAACTGATTTAATTTAGACTTTTATTGAACACTGAACAGCGCACATACATAAGAGCTTATCAATTATGATACGGTAAACACGAAAGCTCAAATCTGCTTGCATGACACGCTAGAACCAATTAAGTTTAGGTCTCATCATTTTTTCACTTTCAAACAAACATATATTAATTGAATTTGAATGAATAAGGAATACAATTTTTAATAATATTAATTTTAGTATTAGTGATAGTAAAATGAATGGCATATTAGTGCCGCTGTGGCGACCGCTAGAGAAGAAAGGCGAGAGAGAGAGAGAGAGAGAGAGAGAGAGAGAGAGAGTAGTAATATGAATATTACAATTAAGCTACATTTGTCAACATTCATTAGGTAACCTGACCTAACAGTATTATAGCATTTATTAATCTATATCAATCAGTAATTAAATGACCTAAAAAATTAAATGTACTAATACATGTTTAGCATATTAACATTACTTTATGCAATGCACTAAACTAATATGAACCCAAACAGTAACCAAACCAAGATGAATAAATGCAATAAATGTTGATAATTCTCTGTTGATGCATGACAGCTAATGGTTTACATGTCATTTCATTATTCTATTATTATTATTATTATATGTGAATCTATCATTATAGATATTAACCTATTTTAATTGTATAATTTCAGTTTTTTTTTTTTTTTTTTCCAAAATCAAAATTTAACCTACTGTATGTTCCCTGACTGATTTTTTTTTTTTTTTTTTCATTTTGATACCCTTTCTTTGCACATTTGGTAGTGGAGAGTTTCAAGCAGTGTTTTTTAAGTGTCACTTAAATTTTGAGACTGTTTTTTTTTTTTTTTTTTACTGTGGTATCGATTTAGTATCGATACCGAGGTATTAGGTTCTGGTATCGTACCGAAGCCAAAATTGTGGTATCGAGCCATCCCTAATATATATATAATATATATATATATATATATATATATATATATATCTGTATATATTAGGTGCTGTCAAACGATTCAAATATTTAATCGAGATTAATCGCATTAAAGGGTAACTAAACCCCTGGTCAGAGCCTGACTCCACCCACTGGCAATATTTGAAAAATGCTGGAAAAGTGGGCAGAGCCCAGCGGAGGGGGGCGTGCACCTGAGACGCATCTCTTTGTATGGAACCTGCCTACGTCACCTGCAACCACTACGTCACGAACCACCGCAAACATCCAATAGGAAAATTCAACTGCAGTAGCCACCGTTCAACCTGAAGAGGGCAGCACTCAGACGTTTTTAAACCATATATTGTAGAATTAAAACACTTCAAACCCAAATGTCAAAAAAATTACTGGAATCAATGAACAGCATTTATGAAGCTCCATTCTTACAGATCATTAACTAAAAAAAGTTGTTTTAGTGTTTAGTTACCCTTTAATGTCATAGTTAACTCGTAATTAATCACACATTTTTATCTATTCTAAAAGTCCCTTGATTTCTTTTTGTCCCATTATTTTTTATCATTTGAATGCTCTTATCAACATGGAAAAGTGGATCGGCTTGCTTTGTGCAAATGTTTTTTTATCGAAAACAACATTGGCATATACTGACTGTAGTGTTCAATTTCACACTAACATTCACACTTGGAGCAAATAATCTCTCACACAATGTAACACTGTCCATTAATAAAAGGGTGAAAAAAATACTTTGTCACACAAACAGTCCTTTCTAAGGGATCAAAACATGGCGATACAAAATAAAATTTCAAAGTGCACATGCAAGGTAAACTAGGACTCAGCCTATATGTGCTTCTGTCTGAAGTCATTCATTGTCGCCTGGCTTTGACGAGGGGGCGGAGAATTCGCATCAGCTGAGTGCTTGGCCATCAAGTGGTATTTCAGACTGGACGTGCTGCGATGATAGCTCAGTTCACAACTACAAAACACACAGATCACTTTGGTCTTGTCAGTGGAAACATTTGGCAACTTTTTAAAAGTAAACTTTCCATTCAGAATCTTATTGGCATCACTTTCGGCATCTCGCGCTCGCCATCCTCTCAAAACGTAACGTTAGCCTACTACTCTTTGGCCGGCTCGCAAGCCCAAACTAGTGTGCGCGGCGTGCCTGTTGTTTTGTTTCCGGTCTAGCTAGATCCGGTGTGGTGTTGTAGTTTTTCTAACGTTACTAGTTGTTGCAACAGCATACAAAAAAACTGCAAAGTTTGCTAGGCCAAAAAGAACGTTAATCTCGCGCTAAAAAAATTGACGACGTTAAAATGGGTTTGCTTTAACGCCGTTAATAACGCGTTGAACTGACAGCACTAGAATATATATGTATATATATGTGTATATATATATATATATATATATATATATATATATATGTATATGTGTGTGTGTGTGTGTGTATTTGTATTGTTAATTTAATATATCATATAATTTATCTTTAAATATTTAAAAAGATTTTAGATGGATACCGAGGCTTTTTAGGTTGCGTGGAATCTGCAATCGCTGACCCAGTTTGTTTGCTCGTTTCCAAGGCTGCAATACGCTGTGTTTCCCGGGGTGTTGAAATACTATTGGGTGAACAGGCGAGATCACACAGACCATAGCAAAAACATATTCCAACACGGAACGCACATTTCTAAGTAAAATAACTGGCTGTAGAAGTGTTTTTCTGAAAAACGAGTATGTGAACTCTTAAATATCTGAAAACATATAATGAGATTTTTATGCTTAAAAAAAAGTTACATACAGCACCTTTAGTATGTAATTTATTTATTCATGTATGCAATTAATACAGTTTTATTTCTTTTGTTATCGTCACAATCCTCATTCACCAGTCCAGTCACCTCAGCACGATCTTCAGTCACCAGTCCAGTCTCTTCACCATCACCGGTCACCTCCACACTACATTTCCCATAATCCCTCCTGCATCACACCTGCACACACTTCACAATCATCCACACCTGCCATCACTACCTACCTCCGTAAACCTACACCTACACCTACACCTACCCCTACCATCTCCCTGGGTGTTATTTAATCAATTCTGTTCAGACGTTACCCGTGTTCACATTCTTCTGTTCTGTCACAGTGATTATATATTTTGAAGTAATATTTATTTTTCTTGTACTTTATTTACAGGTTTTATTTGTTGTCTTTAGACTTTTTGTAGTATTGATCTTAGCAGAGAAATTAAAATGGGTTTATTTGCTATGCCAAACACGTGGCCAATTACTAATACCCTCATTCGGACCAGGTATGCTGTTTCTATTAAATTTCTTGTCTTTCCCATGTAGAAGTGTTTGCCTGACTGCACTGAGCTGCGAATTGCGATCAATTACTTAGCCATGAAAGACAAATTCAAGAGAACAAATAAAACAGCTCTTTCATTAAGCCCTCTTTTGTTTGTCTATTCATCCGCAAATGCTTCCACAGTGTGGACACAAACGACGCCATAGCACAACATGAATACATTCACATGGGAGAGACCATTTGCACAGCATTCTTATCCTGTGTTGTTGCTGCTATTAAGCTAATTGAGTTAATTAACCTCTAGAGCCGCGATCAACCAGTGCAGAGAATCCCAAACACTAAGCCTATACAATTGACTCAGATAATGCCTTAGTTTGTGCAGCAGTGAGCGTTGTAAATTGAATGGTTGTTTTCATGATTATATTAGCCTTCGTGAAGGTTAAATAGACGCACACATGTAATCTCTGTTCCAAAACCTAGTGAGCTGCCTTGTTGCCTACTGTTTGTATAGGCAGCATCATAACTGAAATGGAATATTCAGTTAATTCAAATGGAGTTTGTTATTAGCATGTTGCTAAGCTAACAACATGATACACCCAAGAAGTATAAATGGATATTAATTCAAATATTAAGTGAAATATTCCAGCTGTGGTAGATTGGTGGTTGAAATTACGGGATGGCATATTTGTGCTTCTATATTTTTTTTAACTTAAGTAATAAATAACAAAAGAGTCTGCAAAAAAAAAAAAAAAAAATTATAAACTAAATGTATCATGAAACATGACACCGCCCACTAGAGGGAGGAGCCCGCTAAAAGGTTTTTAAGTTTTGTTTCCATGGTAAAGCAATGTCCGATTTCAAAACGTTTTTCACAGGATGAACTTTGAGGTTTTAAGCTTTTGAATGATACCTAATTTAGGATTACTAAAATATCTGTTATGAAAAAAAAGGCAATTAAAAAAGCACCAAGCGCCTGGCTAGCGGGGTTTTAATGTCTATATGTCTGCACATCATTGGCGTTATTACTATTTTTCAATTATTGTGCCCTCGTAATCTTTAATCAAAATAACTTCCCCTCTCCCTCTTGCAGCGACTTCTCTGATGACGTGTTTACTGACATGAGGGCGGGATAACCTGTCACTCATATGAGATCGACCAATAGCTAACCACAGCCATCCAATCAATTCCTGAGGACAAGTCCCGTCCGACATTTTTTCTTGTTTTCTTGAAGCCGTTTCAATCGTATATACGTCACAATAGGGGAAAAAAGACTATCGCCAACTTTAAGGATGCATGCAGTGTTGCCTTACACTTTGGCCAAAATTAAAAGATTTTGTGTGTATTTATGATGCTGTCTAAATAGGCAGCTCACCAAATTTTGGAACACAGTCCGACATTAATTTACAAATCAGATGCCACATCTGTGCAGCACGGCATACAACACACCCAGCCACCTACACACACACACATACACACACACACACCTCGTGCCCTAGAGCAGCTTTATGAGATTTCAATGAACGGGGCATTTTATAGGGGTGACATTTATGATGGCCAGACAGCCATGAGCCCGAGGGGGGGCATCATTCACTTCTGCGCGTGCTGTCGAGAGATGTCACATAGACACAGGCTTATTCAGAGGGTAACGCTGGCAGAAAGATACATTTCTGCACTGAAAAACAAGCCAGAGTTGTAGGGTGTAGATTGGAGGGGGGAGGGGGGGGGGGTGGAGAAGAGGGAAGAAAAGAGGAAAGAGGAAAGGAGCGAAGAGATGGATAGGACGACGACGGCAGCCTGACAGGAAGTGTGTCTTTCTCCAGGTGTGGAGGCTCTTTGAAGATGCTGCTGCTGCATAGTTTTACACACACACACACACACACACACACACACACACACACACACACACACACACACACACACACACACACACACACACACACACACACACACAGTCCTGGAGCTCTACCCAATAAAACACATGCACCACACACCCCTGCCTGCAGATCTGTCCAATAACGGTGAAGAATGTCGTATTGAAATTCATTGTGTGTGTTGTAAAGAGCTTTCCTCTCATATTTCATTGGTGTGCTCGTGTATATTGTGGAAATGTACAGTAATCATCTCACGAAGTGTGTGTGTATGTTGTAATTAAAATCGGCATAGCTTCATTAGTATTCTTGTGCATTGTTATGTGTAGTGTACATATATTTTTTTAAGGTTTGGATATACAGTACAGTATCAATGTGTAGAAGCTTCTAAAGCTTTGTTTTTTTTCTAGAGACTGGACTGAACTGGAAATACCGGAAACATTTGTGAGGGTCCCGTCATACATGAGAGAGTAAAAATAAATAAATAAATAATAATAAAAAAAAATATATATATATATTTACATATTAATTTATATTTTTATTTTAAATAATTTATTTTATTGTTTTTACATCAAATGTATACATGAGTTCAATTTAAATTATGCATATTTGATCTCCTTTATCAGTAAATATTAGGTTTACTTTTTAAAATAGCTTTAAAATGGTATAAATTAGGGCTGAACGATTATGGAAAATAATCTAATTGCGATTTTTTTAACCAATATTCCGATTGCGATTTAATATGCGATTACTTTAAGTTCTTTACCTTCTGTATTAGTCGACAAAGACAAGCAATAAATCATTGTACAGTAGGGATGGGAATCTTTAGGCAGCTCATGATCCGATCTAATTTTTTTCTTATTAATTAATCTTAATAACACTTAAAATATGTATTTAATTACATGTGTAAATATACATACTTTAAAAAAAAAAATGTTAAGAATTTTAAATGGGCTATAAACTAATATAGCTTCAAAATATAAGAGCTAGTAAATAAAGAAGAACAACAAAAAAAAAACATCACAAGCAATAAACAAAGAGTGCTTTCAGTATTTAAAAGTAGGCTGTCTGAACGTTTTCCATTCAAGAGCTGGAGTGATTTTCCCCCTATACGATAAGCTGCATTCACACTAATGCACATATCTCTTTTGAAATTGTAAATGTGGTTTGTCCTGTTGGTTTGAGATATAACTTACCGTGTTTACATTAATTCCGCGTCAAAAGCATTTTGAGATGCAAGTACATTTAACCAATGAGTCGCTCAAAGCCGCATCCACGAGCACTCTTCACAAACCGCGCGCAAGTATTTTAAAATGAAAGCAGCTTTCTCAGTGATTTTCATATTTTTAATATATAAGCCAACTGCATTCCAAAATACATAAATAATGCCTTTGTGGAGCATTTGTAAGGAAAATTCTGGCGGCCAAGACCGCGCACTGCAAGAGTAACATCAAAGCGGCAAAACCTGTGCAATGAAGCCCGCGACTGTCCTTGTAATTCGCTTAAACCCCGAACTTTATTAAAGCTTATTTTTCGGAAGGTTCGACCGGTGTCGTGTGTGTGTGTGAGTGTGAGAGAGAGAGAGACCGAAATTAGAAGCAAGCAGAATACGTTTGTTTCTAAAGCACGCGCAGCGTCATCACGCATCTGTGTTTAAAAACTAAACTCAAACTCGATTCTGAAATTCTCTGAATCGATCCAGAATTGTTTGAGAGAGAATAAATAACACAATATCACATACATAAAAAATAAACTGTTCTTTCCTGTATGCCAGACCTATGCGTGGCGTGCCAAATTGATGCTTGATCTGCAGACTGCTTTTCTCTCGAGTGTCACGTGACCAGTGTAATCGCAGCTTTTGATTTCATCATATCGCGATATTATCGCAAATGCAATTAATCGTTCAGCCCTAGTTTAAATAACTTTTTTAAAATTGTAATTATTAAAAATAAAAACATATTTATTTATAATAATATGAGCTATAATTAAAGACATTAAGCGTATTTATTTTAGTTAGTCTAAAAATATTATATTTACTTTTTTTTAAATAGATTTATTTTTTAAATAAATTAGACAAATTTACATTTATTACTAATATTTGATATTGTTTATCAGTAAATATTAGGTTACATTTTTTAAAATATATATTTTTTTAAATATTATTTTATAAAATTGTATACTTATTTATAATAATGTGAGCCAGATCTCATTAAATTTAAATATAGTGAAATCAGTCTCAATATGAACCTAAACAGAACAATCTTTAAGCTTCTCTCTAGAATTGTACACTCATTAAAGTATTAATGTATTGTATATATTGTACGCATCAGTGTCTATCCGAACATAAAGACACGTACAGTAGGCCTATATGTACATATATGTATACTGTAGTGTACTGTATGTATGTATAACATGTACATATATGTATGTGTACTGTATATGTGCCAGAACTACACTTTCCTTATAAATACTTGTGAACACATCTGCTCTTTTTCTGTTTTCTGGCAGTCTAAAGCTGTGCTGCATATGTTGACCTGCTGTAAACTCTCATCTCTGCCTTTGAAATGAAGGTCTCTCTCTCTGTCAGTCCTTGAACGATTAGTTTCTCACCTGAGGCTGTAAATTTGATTTAGTATTGTCATACACTAGAGACGTGCACACTTCTATTGGTCTTTTTATGAATTTAATGGGTAGGTAGGGCAGAACTGGAAATGAATATAAAAGAAGGTTTTATTTCCACCCTCCGCCGCCTTGTAGAAACCTTGAATCTGAATGGTTATGAGGTAAATTATGTGAAGACCATCATTTTCCATTTAAACTTTACTTTTCTGTATTCACTTTCATTTCATTTACCTCCTGCAGCTGTGGAACATTGTGCTATTGTCCCGAGACGCGCTGAGAATGAAAGATGAACCTTCTACTCCACATTGTATGTCAGTGTGTGTTTGTGGAACTACGCATTCGAAGTTCTGAAGCGAAGACAATTATTTATCAGTTATTACAGTGTTTCAAAAGCATGATTCTATTGATATTCCTCAAATTGCTTGCAAGCTCTGCTATTTCCATCTGGAAATGCAAATTAAGTTATATTTTGTGATGTGTTTAACACTAGTTCAAAAGAGATTTTTTTTATGTATTTGAAATAATATCATATTCTCTCCATAAATGTTTTCTATTTGAATATATTTTAAAATGTGATTTATTGCTGTGAGCCAAAGCTGATTTTTCAGCATCATTACTCCAGTCTTCAGTGTCACATGATCCTTCAGAAATCATTCAAATATGCTGATTTGCTGCTCAAGAAACATTATTATTATTATCAGAGTGGAAAATGTTTGTGCTGCTTAATATTTTTGTGGAAACCGTGATATATATTATTTTTTATCTAATGATTAGAAAGTTCAAAAGAACAGCTTTCTTTTTTGACAATTTTTTTTTTGTAAGAATGTGATACTCTTTACTGTCTATAGTATCAATTTAATGCATTCTTGCTGATTAAAAGCAGAAGTATTTATTTCTTACTTAATTGTATTTATTTATAAAGCACTTAACAACTGCAGCTGCAGACCAAAGTGCTGTACAATCAGCAGTTTGAAATTTTTTAATTTCTTAAAAAAATGTCAACCCCAGACTTTTAAACAGTAATGCATATGTTTATTCTTTTTTTTTTTTTTTTTAGCAGACGCTTTTATCCAAAGGCTGTTATCCATATATGCTGCAGGTTTATTTCCCCACTTTTACACTGCACCATTTTCAAATAAAATCTGAAATTTTTTATGCATTTTGACTGTTCATTTACATGACAACAGTTTTTTGTGGGCCTCAAAATGCAAAGCTTTTGAAAATGGGGTTTCAAAGTGCAAGTTTTTGAAAAAGATACTGTAATCGTCTCCGTGTAAACTACAAAAAAAAAAAATTTGAAAACAGTGACGTCATGCATATTACTTGTTCAGTGTATAGGCTCATAGTGTTTCTTTACAAAGTGACACTGCCAACTACTGGCCTGGCATGAGTAATACAGCGTTTTTAGTTGTTTTTGAGGATCCATGTGAACGGACGTGTCTACGTGAAAAACACAAAGGAAATTCCTTTCCATTTTTATTACATTGTTGTCGTGTGAACGTACCCTTGATACGGTTAGGATATCATAAAGGTGGAACCTTTGACTGTATACTACTTTTTGTGCTCTCTTTGTAAATGAAATAAAAATTCAAACTATTAAATTTCTCCCTGATTATTTCAACATATTTTTTAAAAAAGGCCACACCCTTTTGCCGTTTGCATTTTACACACACGTTTGGCATTGTGTGGATGTATTTCGTAGTTCAATTTTCTACAGAACCTCTGATGCAATCTGGTGCTTGACATTAGAGCTGTTTTCTGAACGAGGGTCTGGAATACGATATTTATGAGTTATATAGAGTGAGGGCCTAGTTAGAGTGTTAGTTGACACTAGTACTCACATTGGCACAATTCGGAGGTAAATTATATAATGTAAAAAGCAGGGACATAATTCCGATAAAGCATTTGAACCAATTGAAAACAGTCTCAGTTTACAGCAGAGTTTAACCATCTGTCTCTCTTTCTCTCCATTTCCTTTTTCTAACCCCTAACCTCTTGTCATGTAAATAAGTCTGATTTTCTTATAGCCTCAGACCAGCTGCTTCTGTGCATGTTTGTTTGTGTGTGTGTGTGTGTGTGTGTGTGGGCTCAGCTGTGTATGGAGGCAGGTGTCTAACCTCAGGGAAAGATTGCAAGTGTCACTGATACATCACACACAGAAATACACTCAACCAGAGCATGACTAATAAAGCTATTTGTGTTTTAGCTCACCAATTATAACCTTTTTCTTCTGTCACACAGGACACACACACACACACACACACACACGTTCTCAGTCTCTCTGGCTGAGAAAACACACTGCGGTGCAGTTCTGGCAGTGTGAGGTCTCCCACTGTGTGTGTTTCTTTTTATTTATGAGTTTTGATGTAAAGGGGACAAATATCCCCATTCACGCTGCAGTGCTTAATCTGTTGTATAAACACAGTGCCGCTCTCATGTGTTTGCAATCGATATCCGTGCAGTAGAAGCACGCAGAGAGCGCTGTGCCTCTGGGATTCAAACCTGAGACCCCATAAAACAAGTGCAAAGTCTGTCTTTGATCCAGACACGAGCTTAGCACTTAATAAGGGAATTGCCCTTGCATAAATCGAGCAGTCTTCCTGTACTTAAACTGAGGTCCTTACAGGGCACAGACGCTGCTTTTAGACTCATGGCACTGGACGCTTATTATATTTTTGCTGTCTTCAATTTTGAGAATTGTAAAAGATTTTTCTTTTAGCGTTGGGCAGAATGGTTCTTGATGGCTCTGACAAGTTAAAGTCCTGCAGAGTGAGCGAGAGACGTTCAGTTGGAAATGTTTATAGTGTCAATAAAGCGTTTGGGAGCAGACGTCACGTTACGTCACTGCAGTTGCGCGCGCATTGGTGGTGGCAGAAAAACAGTGGTAATAAGAGGAGGTAATGGGTGAGATCCATGGATTAAGAGAAAAAAATGTCTAGTTAAAAGTCTTTATTCGTACAGAATACAGTCATCGAAGCCACTCTTGGTTTCAACTTTCAAGCCATTAAACTGACAGACTAGACTGATCAAATCTGCATTAAAGCATTAATTTTAGAAAGTAGTTCTACATAATATTAATATAAGTAATTCATAGGGGCACAATGTAGCCCTACAGTTACAGCATGAAATAATATTTAAACCTATACAATTTTTCATAGATAACATTGAAACCTGTAACTTTATCTCACAATTCTGACTTTTTTCGTGCAATTGTGAGTTTACATCACCGTTCTGAGGAAAAAGGCAGAATATCGACTTTTAATCGCAATTCAGATTTTTCTTCTCGGAATTGCTAGAAAAATTTGTGAAATTTAAACTCTAAACTTATAGAATGCGACTGCAGAATTGCCACTTTCTGCCACCATCGCTTTTTGCAAACACCCAAAGTTCTTTGACTATGCCAGAGGTTTTAATCGGTTAGATGCCATGGACCCCCAAATATGAATGATCATCATGATCATGTAAGGAAGCCCCACTCTAAAATTTTAAAGGCAACTATCTTTAACTCACAGTTTATACACTGAAACAATTATATTATAATTCAAATAGAAACAATTTAGTTTATTTTTTCTACTCACTATACTAATGTACTCTTAAAGGCATTTTTTGTTTATTGATTTTATTTTCATCTATTTTTGTTTATTTATATTAATCACAAAAATAGATATTTTATAGATTTAATAACTAATGTTTTTTTATTTTAATAAAAACAATAAAATTAAATTTTATTTTAAATAAAAATTTTCATTCATTTATTTTAATATAATTTATCTATTGGAGCAATATTCAGCACCGCTTGCTGCTTCTTTTCTCAATGGAACATTCCAGAGTCTGAAGGCACTGAGATTGAGTTCCAGCATTACTCCTTTAACTAAAATACACGGCTCTCTACATTCAGTGCACAGATCAGTAACATGTGACCAGTGGTTTTAATTAACGACATGAAGAAGCTGCATTATAAGTGCCTGAATGAGCTACATATTTGGCCAGATTTATGCTTCAGAGACCGTCGTGTGTAGGGGTGGGGTGTATGGGGTCTCAGACAATGCATATAAACAATGTATGTCTGTTTTACATGTCATGAATATGTTTAGACAGCATGCATTTAGTTTGTATAAGACTTCAGACTTGGCAACATGACAGAGTCGCTTAGATAGATATATTGTGAACTGGGTGGTAATCTTCAGTCATGAAGGTTTAACAAAATACATCAATTGTTTCTCCTCAAGTGAAGTAAATGTTTGGATACACACAGTGTCTTGACAGCACATTTGTTCTCAATTACACTATAAATCGCATTTGAACTTAACGGAGGCCTTGTACACATCAACAGATTTGTCATTGCTCTGCTTTTGCATGTCATTGCCATGGGTTGTTTGGTGCTTTAGGAGCCTGTGACAGTCAGTGTGTGGAGTTGGTCGAGCTGTGCTTAGTGTAGCATGTCACATTCATTGCCCAGCGGTACAGTTTTTAGTCAACACTGTCCAGAAGTCCCACTGTGCTACTCCACTTTTCTTTTCTCTGTCTGTGACTTGCTCCTTTTCTTCTTTTAAGTGAACTGGCAGGGTGTGTGTCTCTCTAAAATAACCATTTATAGGTTGCCAATGGCCTTGCAAAATTGTGTATGTGTGTTTGTAAGTTTGTTAGTGCTGGTGTGAATGATGTATGTTGGGTTGTTATGTACTGTAGTATCTATGTTTGGGCTCAGCTGACAGGCGACGCTGCATGTGTGTGTCTGGTTGTCTGATTTCATCGAGGTTCTCTCTGTTTGATTTCATTTCTCAGAGAGCTCCTGCTACTTATTATATACTTATTATACTTATAAAAATAAATATGTATAAGTATTTTTGACTGATTGTTAGCTGTTTTAGGCCTATAATATTTAGTTAATATGCATTCACTCACTTGCTCTTTTAGACTCCTAATTACATAATTATCAATTAATTTTGTGATGTCTTTGAAATCAATGTAGACTTAAATGAGACAACTGATAAGAGTATAGAGCTGTAAAATGTGGATAGCAGCTTTAAAGTCCATCATTTGGACTTCATCTGGGCAATTTCAGACTTCGGTATCTTAGCAAATCTGTGCACAGTTTGAGACACTGTTGAGATCTTTTTTTTTCTCTTCTACAGGAGGAACTTATAATAATATCATATATTCAAATACCTATTTGATTGAATACACTGATTATCACTCTGAGCTATTTTTCAAAAATCAAGAGGTCCCTAATTTTTTATGATTTTTTTAATATCATAAATAATATTTGAATTTTCATTAAAAATAATTTAAAGATTTTATATATTTGTAGATTTGTATATATTTATTTTATATATTTTTATTTTGTTTTTATGTGTAAATTCTCTTATTTTAGTCTTTAATTTTAGCCTTTGTCTTTAATTTTCTTTTTAATCAAAGTAATTATATAAAGAAAATATAATATCAGCCATATATTGGTCATTGGACATAACATGAAAATTATTATTGACTTATCATCAGTCAGCAGAATTTCAATATTGATGCATCCTTTTTTTGTTAAGCGACATTCATCAGTGCTTGTTGATGCTACTTAATTTATTTATTTATTTTTTGTAATAAGTAATAGGGGACTTAAAAAGGGTGAACGAATGTGAATGTTTATGATGTGTATAATGTTGAGATGCTTAACTTCACTTGTAGCATTTAAAATGAATGATTTTAGTTTTTTCCCATTCTAAATTTGGACATAGTAGTATATTATTTACCATCTTCCATTTATCAGTTATTATCCATAATATGAAAATAATACTCATTTCCCGAAAGCATAATTTGCCAAATATGGTCGCAGTTAAACATTAAGGCAATCTGTTTGGGAATGTTCGTTGGAAATATGGTTAAGTATCAGGAAATGCCACATCTACCAACGGGTAGACCGTTACCAGCATAGTTGGTAGATGTGGCATTTCCTGATAACCATATTTCCAATGAACATTCCCAACTAGCATCGCAAAATTATGTGTTTGGAATTACAGCTTTTGAGCTTTGGTTATTACTCCTCTATCTGCGCGTGATGTCATTAACAACAGTCCTATATTATTGAGCCAATGTGGTTAATGAAACAGTCATGACTAGTCGGTTAATTTCTTCAACGATTTATCATATATGGTAGTTAATCAGTGAGCTACATCGTTGCACGGGAAACGCACCCCAGCGTAGCAGTAACGGCTAGAATTTGAATATTGATGCATCTCTTGAGTAGGCTTAAACAAAAGTCTCCATTTGCTTTCCAACTAGCCTCATTGCCGTCTACGAGAAGCAGTTTCTTCAGACAATTTGATTGTCCTCATGGGAGCGACTCAGTGTTTCAATGACTCAATGTTCTCTGTTGGTATAATTTGTGTAATGTTGTTGCCTGTAATGAGTTGCAGACACCCGGCCTGGTCTACTGTTCATACGTGTCTTGCGTCTGGTTTAAAGACATTTGGTGTCAGACAAATGCTGGATTACAGGTGTAATCTGTTCCAGGCCGGAGACCAAGAGCAGTGTCTTACTAAGAAAGCCAAGACCAGCTGGCCTGTTTACAAGCAGAGCTCCCACCTGCCAAGAGCCCGGGCAGGATTAACAGACAATGAAGCGATGACTCTGACTTTGGATTCTCTTGTCGGATTAGGGTTGGGCGATGTCTACCAATTTGGTATCAGACGATGTCTACAGTGAAACATCGCGATGGACGATGATATCGGGAGGGAGGGGAGGAGGGTAACATTCTCATTTTCCACTAGATATTTTCCTCTATATCTCATCAGCAATTTCGATTTCAGCAAAATCTGCAGCAGCTGACCAAGGAGCGAATGTACAAGTGACGTGACAACTGCCAGATTCAAACTGTGCTTTCGCGCTATGGCTGGCGCTGAGCCAAAGACGGACGCGCTCAGTGCTTGTCATAGGCTATATCACAACTGTTCAGTGTTTTTAACCACATAATGTTTATTTTAGGTTTCAGACATTTAAATACATATAATTTATAGCAAAACAATACATTTATAGTTTGTAAAATACACAATGGTGTCTATGGAAGCAGCAATAATAAACCATTAAAATATATTTGCCGACGTTTTTTATTCATATCAGACACACAGTGTAAATAACTATAAAGTCAACTCTATTTTTCTCCCAGTTCACCGGCCACTTTCATGTATTTCGGGAGAAACTGATGAATTCACACGCTGTAATAAATCCAACAGACAGGAATCTCTGAACTGCGCACAAACAAACATGACGGCGCCCATCTCACGTTACAGATCAAGATCATTTATAAAAGTTTTTTTTAAAAACAAAACAAACTCACTTACACATATTTGAGAATCGGAATAGAAGATAGTTGATGACATGGTAAGCAAGTTTGTTAATATTTATAAATAAAAGTGCTTCATCTTTCATACAGCGCTATTTTGGCTGTGGTGAATCACGTACCAAGCATGAAGCTTCACCATGGAAACGTGGGGGGTGGGGGGGGAGGGATCGCGATGCCGGCTAAACATCGTGATGATATCGTCCATCGGCCCAACCTTATGTCGGATCCATGCTGGTAATGTAATATAATGGGATTGCAATGTGGATTGCATTCAAGGGTCAAAGGTGAGGCATGCACAGAATCCAGGTTGTTTCTATTGCTATGAATGTTATGTGCGAGTTAATATATGTGTGCTTGAAAGTTTAGTAGATAATTTGTTCACATAAAAAATATAATAATAATTAGGTCTCATGCAAAAAGCCGCATTAAGGCGAGACACGGCAGGCAAAAACATTGTTGTTTTTTTTCACTGGTCGATTTTGAGATTTTGGGATATTTGTCTTCAATAACTTCTTCTTTCAGACTTGTGGTGAAAAAAAGGCCGAAATACAAATTTAGGTCTTTATTTTACTACACTTTGTCTGTTTGCGTGTGTAGATTTCTCATAAATTCAACAAAAGTTGGCGTTGTAAATCATCCCTCTGCTCCGCGATCGTGATCTGCACCCTGTCATCACACACACCGTTAGAATGCTCTCTCTCTCCTGAACAATGCTGTCGGATCCAAATATGGTCATTTCCTTTTTATCAGCAACCAATCGTGAAAGTAAAAGGGGGGATTTAACTCTAAATGCGCAATTTCATTTTACAATATAAATCTTTAAAGCCTGTTTTCTCAAAATGACTTTTCTCTCTCACTCCAAGTCTGAAATCTCCACTTCAGTAGCACCTATATACACCAAACTTTCCAGTCTTGTACCTAGTTATATTATGAAGACATTTACTGAGGGATTTGTAAATATATTATTCCTAGCCTGATTTATATAACATTTTATTCCAAAAAACATGGCGAAAATCAATTTTTTTAAGGCTATTGAGTATTGACAGTATTTACAGGATAACAAAAGTAGATATCCAAAAATCCCTCTGTAATTTTTCCCCCATCTAATATGTGAACACAATGAAAAAAGAATTGTGAACCTGGCTTTATCCAATACTCAGATTTCGTTTTTAAAAATATATGCAAATTAGCGCATATTTAATTAGATACTGCCTAATTTGCATATTTAAACATTAAATTACAGAAAACTTGTAATACATTTTTTTTCTCATCTTAATGTAGGTAATCAACTGGGAAAGTTTCATGGTGATATCTGCTAGTTAAAAAATGTACCCTATTCACCTGTAGTGTCTCGCCTTAATGAAAAATATAAGGCATTTTTTATGAATATTGAATAGACTGAGAAACATACTATTGCTATTTTCTGCTGTGGGACTGTGCCAACTAACCAAGGTGTTTATCTTTGGCTGTGGCCATTTAGGTATGGGGAGAAAATTGGCCATCATTAGCATTTTGGCTTGCCGGTTGTTCTTCGTTTGACAATAATGCATTCATTTGGCTAGTCGCTGTGTCGTGATTTGGCTAGGTTGTGGTAATTTGGCTTTGGCACTGTCATTTGGCCATGGTTAATAATTAGCGTCTCATGGAGCTTATATCACCTCTGCTGACAGCAGAACAGCTGAGCTAGTGGTAAGTGTCGAGATGTTGAATGACAGATTAAACAAGGACCCTGTTTCTGTATTGTAACAACACTGATCTTTTTGTGTGGTATCTTTGTGCTGAAGTCTGGGCTGAAGAGTTTATATTGTGATTGGTAACCTTGATTGGTTTTGTGAATGATATCATTTAGATTTAGAGTTATGGAATATAGACTTCATATTTAATTTGACACAAATGAAGGTTAATAGAGGATGGAAGTACAAAATATCCAGAGTGTCATATTTTACCGTGGATATGTTGAATTCTTGATTCTGATTGGCCGAAGAACACTGTTTAAGTGTCTATATCTGCGCGACTGTGACGTTGTTCTAGATTTGTTGACCGTCTTACAGTTCCAAATCATTTCATCACATTCTTTTCAAATTGATCACCATAGCTTGTGCTGTTTCCTAAAACAATAATCAGTCTTCAAGTAAAGTCATACAAGTAAAGGTGAGTAAATAATGATAGAAATGTAATTTATGTATGAACTATTCATTTCATTAACAATTGATTAGCATGTAATTATAATAATTAATATGATTAATAATTAATTAATTATGAATTATTAATTTTCACATAAACAATGTACTTGCATCCCCCACAACTACAGTATTACTGAAATTTATGTAAGTGCTTTAAAATCGTTTATTGCAAAGCTATAGCCGTGAATTGAAACAATATGTATTGTGAAAAGCGCTATACAAATAAATTTGAATTGAATTGAATTGAATTAAATTGAATTATCCTGCTATGTTTGCAGTGCAATATTTGACCGGAAGGATAAAATTGACAGTCATTTTCATTAGTTACGGCTCATTAGATCTACCATTCTGTCTGTTTTGAATCAGACACAGAGATAAGGTTGTTTGTAAGATTACATTTATTGAATTAATGAATTTTAGCATTAATTAGAATTCATTATGGAGAGGGAGAGATGAGAAATGCGTACCTGCGTCTGTTCAGCATCTACCTCTCTGTTAACAACGAAGCAATGATTCGACTGACCTGGAACTACTTGTGCATTAAATGGTTTTATTGCACACATTCCAGCCAATCAGAATCGAGTATTCAGATAGACCTTAGTTTTACAGCCATTGAAAATCTACAATAGTTTATAATACTACATTATTGATTTTAATAGATTGATGGATGAATAGATAATATACTTAATTATAATTTTATACTTTGCATTCACAGACGCTCTCTCTTATCTTAGTCTTTTCCAAGTGTGTCACACAAGTCCTGAAAGTGAAGCCAGAACGTCTGCAGTTTAGGTCATAAACGTGTAATCTAACGGGAGGTGAGACAAACAAAAAAAAATCGAATTACACTTCAAATATTTTTTTTCCAAAGATGGTTTCTGTCATTTTAGGAAGTTTTTAATCACGCTGCTGTAAGTTCAAGTGTTTGTTTTTTTAAATAAGTTTGGTTTTAGTTAAAATCTGGGATGTGTCGTCATGCTTCTCTGAGCGAAGTAGTCACTGACTTTTTCCGGGATCTTTGGGAGGAGACTTTAATTTTAATTTTAACTTTAATTTCTACGTTTCCTGTTTTTTTTTTTAACACCGACATAATGAGTCGTTCTGCAGTTAACAGTACTAACTGATTCTGCAGGAGTGTATGCAGGACCATGACATTTACCCCTTTTCCACCAAAGCATTTTGAGAGCCGGTTCGGAGCCGGTGCCTGCGCGCGAACCAGTTCTTTGTGTTTAGACAGCCAAAGAACCGGTTCTCGGCCAGGAAAACTGGTTCCAAAGCGGCACCAACTCTTTGCTGGACTAGAACCGTTCTTTTACCACGTCATGCTTACGTCGGGGGCTGGGGGCGGGGTTAGATGTGTTCTAAACATCTTTTCTGACCATAATATAGGATCGCAAAGCCAGGAGAAACATTTGCAGAAACACGATGTAGTCCGCCTTTGTAATTGTTATGCTTGAAGTTGGCGCAAGCGTTTCTATTTTTTTATTTTTTTGAAAACATTATAACTAAGCAAAGAAGAAAACAGTCACAATATAGAACAAATAAATGGAAAGGGGAAAAAAAGACACAAAACAGGGGTACATAACTAATCAGAAAAGATTACATATCAAAGGAAAAGATTAAAAGACTTACATATTTCAATTGTTTTTGAAGCCTTCTTGGTACACGAGTTAGAGATAATCCCAAAGTAATGTTGTACTTGCAAGCGTTTCTAGCTAAGACGTATGGCGACGTACACAGTGACGTAACGACGTCGTTCGCTGGGCGCTCTAGTCAGTGGAAAAACAAACAGGTTCTGAAAAGGTTCGCAAGTTGAACCAACTCCGAACCAACTTTGAACCAGGACCAGTTCCGAACCAGTTGTTTTTTGGTGGAAAAGGGGTAATAGTGGCTCCAGTAATCAGCGCTAGATGTCAGCGCCATATTAGGACATTGGCGGCTACACTTTTCTACAATGGAAGAGAGTGAAGGCACGCCATCCATCTTTTTTTTTTTTTGCAGTCCATGGTCTTTTCATGTACCTCAACCCTCTTTGAGAAACATCTTTGCTTCCTTCCTAATTGTGACCAGCAGCTTTAAACAGTATTGTTTGTCTTTGTAAGTTGTGAAAAACCCTGGGTGATCTGCTTACTGTGGGGCAAGTGAGACGACTGGTTCTGTGTTCAGACTCGCTGGTCTCTGCGTGATATGCAGCTCTCCGCGGTACTCCTTCATTTCTTATGCTTCCTTTAGAAATGGCACTGCATTCTCTGTGAACTTTCTCCCCTCTCGGGTTTCCGTCTAAAACATTATTTGCTGGCTTTTTCTCACTTGCCCTCATGCTACCTGCTGCGAAGACTTTTGTTGCCAAGAGCGCGGTTGCCACGGTAACGCACCACCAACAGATGCTAGACATCTTTTCCCCCCCTCAGCTTTCAATCATGAGCCTTTTTTGCACTAGGAATGTGATGATTCTAACAAGTGCAAAAATAAAATTGGGTTAATGGAAAGGGGGAGAGGCAGAGGGAGTGCGGATCCGTGTTGAGCTGTAAAAGAGCAACTCCACCTCGTGAACTCATGAGCCCAATTAGCATTCATTAGCACCCCTCGCTACTGCCTCACACTCTCTAATTTTAGCCATCGGCTCCGTTCAATAATGTGGTGATTATACTAAAGGAGCTGTGAAGGACATTTTCATTTGTTTCTCCCATGGCTGTAACATCTAGCTGGCAACAACAGCCTCTGTTTTGGATGAGGGACGTGCCCAGTTTTATGGGACAAGGTCACTTGACCTTAGAGCAGAGTTTTACTTGTGGAAATTCAAAAGTGTTCTGCTGACTGTTTAAAGTGTTTGTAAATCTTATAGTCAGCATTAAATGCTGGCAGTATTTTGGGTATGCAGTTTAAATTCAGATCATGTCCTTCCCTTCTCTCGTCCTTCCCCAACAAGCTCTTCAGTCTAGAGAAGAGTTGAGGAGCGCTGGATCATAATGGTTGCTAGTCATCTAACAACCAAATAGATGATTAATGAAGTTATCTTGTTTGACTAGGTTTTATTTCTTGTATATTTTAAGTTTTGGTATTACCTTTAGTTAGCTTGTTAACAATTGTTAGACCGTTTACAAGGTCAAACTCTAGCTGAAAAGTGTCTTTCAGTCCTGTTTTAAAATAAACATTAAAATTACACACGCATTTTCATTCAAATGCAAATATTGAACGTATAACTATGCATACAATATCAAAATAAATAAGAGAAAACCAGCTACAAAAACACATAAAATAATATAAATATAAAAATCTGAATAATGGTATATTTGGGTATACAAATATCAAATAAATACTTTGTAAAGCACTCAAACTTTTTAAAGTATTTCTTAATCAAAGAGTCTCTGTCTATTTGTCTACTTTTTGTACTTTCTTAGTAATTTTGCATTAATGAATGTGACATTTAATTAAAATAACTATTTCAATTAAATGTGTACATTTTCATTAATACATTTTTGTAAAGTTTTTATTTTTTAACTACATTTAGTCTTGTCTTTTTCGTTAATGATATTGCATGTTAATATAGTCACAATTATCGTTTAATGACCTTGGTGTCGTCTCGTCATCGTCTCGTTTTAGTCATTGAAAAAAAAAAGGTCGTTGATGAACATTCTTCATCATAGTTTTCATTGTTGATGTGAAAGGGTTTCCATGCAATACTCCACAACTTAAAGTAGATGGATGCCAACGCGGCCATTATACTCTCCTTTTCTTTACTATAATGTGGTAGGATATAAAGTAGGAGAGAGAACCGTAGTGCAAATGAGAGGCCAGGAGGACGTGCTGGATTGCTCTTGTCTCTCCTGCCCTGCCGTTTAATCAGTCAACAGTAATTTAATTAGCATGTATTACTGCAGGAGAGAGTGAATGAGAGAAAGAAAGGCAGAAAATGCATGTGATGAATAGGGTCCTTCTATCACATTGTTCATGACGATCCACAAGTATCATCCAGTTCCAGAAATGAAATTATCCTGGAGTAATTTATGCAGAATAGCTCTTCTGAGATTTTTTTTTGTGAAATTAGTTCCCTTCAGTCATTATGAGGCAACAAATGAAATCGCGTAGGGTTTAATTGAGTCCTGAACCGCTGCTATTGTGTCACGGCTATCACGACTCACAGCGCAGTCACTGAAACACCTGATAGGATTGTGTGCTCATCGTGTAGAGTTGGGAATAATGCTGCCTTCACGTTGCCTTTGCGATCAGCACTTCTGAATACGCTTCAAATGGTTATTTATGTAAATAAATGGCAAGACAAGGTGATGTCGCTGTGAGTCACAGCAGTATCGTTCTCCCCTCCGCCATGTTTAAAGTTAATGGCACGTCCAACTCGGGAACTCGAGTATCAAAATGATCCCTGAGCTTCTCAGTAGTAAATACGACTGGAGAGGGCATTCATGGACAATTTTTAACTTGTATACTCGTATTTACGATAATTTCCGATAGCACGTGAAGGCAGATTTACTATTTAATTTAATTTACTATTTTCTTTAGTTGTCTGTATGATAGAGTGAGGCCGTGTTCAGAATGTGATTCTAACATTCTACTATACTATTTTATAGTAAGTATAAACAAGTATAATTACTCAGTAAATGATAATATTTTATAAGCATAAACTATTATTAATTATTAGTTTACATACAACAATTAATTGTTGTTATCCTTAAATTATTAATATTATTAATGAAATAAAATATTACATTTTATATGTATATATATATATATATATATATATATATATATATATATATATATATATATATATATATAATATTTGCGTTATTGTTATCAATAAAATGTACAATAAAATAATAAATATTAAATATTAATATGCTATTTGATTTTGAGAAATATTATCAATGAATTGGTAATGGTTGTATAAATGGTTAATAAAATAATAAACATTCATAAGTATTCAATATTAATGTATAAAATATTTGTATATAATAAGATTCATTGCTGTACCATTGATGTATACACTGTTTTAATTTTTGCAAAAATGTATGAAACACAAGTAAGATAATGCCATCAGGGTACCGTTTGCCATGGCTTCTACTTCCTCCATTTATTCACAGTTCAGTGACTCTTGGAAGTTCGAGTTCACAGTGGATTATGGGATATAGTTATCATGCATTTAGAAAATTCACTTGCACTAGTGCGATTATTAATACGTTATTCCCTGTAGATTCCCTGTAGGATTATTATGGTAGTATACCATTTTCAGCATATAAAGAGAAGTGTGTTGTCAGATAAATAAAAGTGACTTTATATGATGTCATAATGGACTGACTATCATACGTATGGATTATCATTAACTTGGGCGTGATTACAGTTGTGATAAAGTCAGAAGTCACAAGGAAGCAACCGTCGGTTTCTTTTCAAAAGCGTTCAAAGTTCAGCCGTCTTCAGTGTGATTGGTTCAGTGTTGCAATTCAAACTCAGAGGTGATAAATGTACAGTAGACATCATCGATGACCTCATCTGTGTACGCTGTGCATTCTCTCTCTGAAGAAATCTAATCCGTACGTCCGCTACATATCCTGGAGATTTTGATCATAGGTAAGCCAATGTTTGCTTTAGCAATGCCTTCTATTGTCCATCTATCAAGGTTTTAAAGCATGAACTTTTCTATTTTTTTGTCTGTGCTGGCCACAATAATCTTAAATCTTTAAATTAGATGCTTGCAATAGTTGCTGTATTGCCTATGCTCATATTTAAGGAACAGTTGCACTTTAAGATTATACCTTATGGTCTGCAAGTTGTTATTACTGGTCAGCAGGAAAAACTTTTATATATAAATATCTTTATTTTGCCTCGCTGTGTTAATAGTTTTATGGGAGAGCATTGTATGTAAAATCTTTGGTGTGATAAGGTCTTTAGAAGTTTTCAGTGCTGTATTTGTTGGAAAATTTGAGCTTTTTGGACTGGAATATGATCAAATTTTCAGTTTGAATATTATCAAGATGCAATATGATCACAAAATTTCATATATACATAGATGTGTGTTTGTGTTTTTGTTTGTGTGTGTGTGTGTGTGTGTGTGTGTCTGTGTGTGTGTGTGTGTGTGTGTGTGTGTGTGTGTGTGTGTGTGTATGTGTGTGTGTGAATGTATGCATACGTATGTATGTATGTATACATACACATTATTTATTTGTTTATTTATTTTCAGCACAGTAGTCACTAATTTTTACATCTCAAAAATGTCCTCATCATCAGTGTTTTATTTTTTAGCTCAGTTTAGGTTGTGTCCACTCCGTCTCTCTGCATTAGTTCAGTGTGTGTGAGCTGACATGCGGCGTGGTTACGGGTGTATGTCTGCATGCTTCTTTACAGGGTCACAGCAAAGTGTAACCAACAACTTGCCTCTTGTGTACCCGTCAGGCTGGTACTCCATGCCCTCAGAGCCCCTTTCACATTTAATTATGTCACAGAGAGAGAGACAGAAGAAAGAGAGAAAGAACAGAGATTACAGAATACAATCACAAACATTCAGAGCAAGAGAAATGCAGAGACATTGGTTAAATTCTGATGAAGTTCTTGTTCACCCATTACATTAGACGTTAATGGCCGTACCGTAGCTCAGTGTTGCTCTTTTAATGAGACAATCTCTCATTGCAAACGGCGAGGGAGGTAGACATGAATAAATGAAAAGGCAAAGCGCACAGTGAGATCAAGGTGTTCACTTCAGCCTTTTCATTAGGACCTGCTACTTTTAACCTTTGAGACACATCTGATTACGCGGCAGAGATATCGGCTGTGTCTAACCAAAGACAGCCGCGACGTGGCTAGTCAGTCAGTGACTTACAGTAAAAGACTGTATGAGGCTCTTTCCACTCATTCCTCATAAAAAAAAACAGTAAATACAGTAATATTGTGAAATATTCTTTTTAAATAACCATTTAATATATTTTAAAATGATATTTATTCCTGTGATGGCAATGCTGAATTTTCAGCCTGTTTTCAGTGTCACATGATCCTTCAGAAATCATTCTAATACGCTGATTTGCTGCTCAAAAAACATTTCGTATTATTGTCAATGTTGAAAACAGTTGTGCTGCATCATATTGCATTAAAAAAAAATCAGGATTCCTTGAACAGATTGTTAAAAAGAACAGCATTTATTTGAAATATAAGTCTTTTGTAACATTATAAATGTCTTTACTGTCAATTTTGATCAATTTAATGTATCCTTGCTGAATAAAATTACAAATTTCTTTAAAAAAAAATCAAACCTACCCTTAATATTTCAAGAGTCACTTTTGATCATTTTAATGCATTCTTGCAAAAAAATTTTTTTCAAGTTGTACTGAAAACATTTAGTCAAATTAAAAACAATAAAACTTTGAAAAACACATCTCAAGACCCTTCCTTTACATTGCGCTCTAAATGTTCTGAATGGTTTTGAAAGTGTTTAATAATTAATTGCTCTAAATAAATGTGTTCATTTGATGACCCTACTCAAGACATAACCAATCAAATATTTAATCACAATTTATTGCTAAAAATGGATTAATAATTGATCCCGTTGCATCCATCCGCCGAACTGCACAGGATTGTGGGAAATCACAGGCAGTGAAGGATACATCTGTGCTGCTTTCGAAAAGTGACCAGGTGAACGCTATTTTTCAAATTCAGCTTTGAAGTCGACAGGATGTTCTACAGACGTTGAATTAGCGCGCGCTTTGATACCCTTTGTATATATTTTTTTAATTTTCAGGTTTCAAGCACCAAGCAATTTGCATCACAATTACATTTAGCACAAGCAAAGCGACTTACAAATGAGGAAATGCAACATAAGCGATTCATCTAAATTGATTATGAGACACCTGTTCCAGGAGCTGCAGGGTTAACATCATCCTCGCCCTTCTTTCTCACTATCCACCTGCTGTGTGTGTGTGTGTGAGCATGTTTCTTTATATACACCTCCTTCCCCTGACATCTGCTTAACTCAGTGCTGTATTGCTTCCCTCCGTTTGGGGTGTGAAGGGAATTGAACCTCTGTATTTTTTTAGTTCAACAAATTTAGCATGCATGTCGACTTCAAAGCTCAATTCCAGCAGGAGGCTTTGTGCTTTTGGAAGGATCTTATATTAGGACATGTTTCGCTAATAAAGAAGATACTACTATTATTACACTGCGAAACTTGCACGTTCGTCTATGTAAAATTTCCATTCCTTCTTTTTCTTCTTCACGTTCCGTTTTTGTTTGGCTGTCATACTTTGTTCACGAAGTGAGTGAAAGATAGTGATACCTCTCCAGCTCGTGCAGATTATAATGAGGGAGAAAGAACGTCATATCAACACTCATCTCCATTCTTTTTTTGTCATTTCTGGGTTTTTTTAAGTGCAAAGTTTCATGATATTCCTGATATAGCCTAAAATGTGACAATACATGTCATAATTCTGACAGCTGTTGTGAATATTGTTATATTAAGACAGGTTGCCTAAGGGCAGATTTTAATTAAAAATTTAATTATGATACTTCGTATGATTATTCGTGTGCTGCATTTCAATTAAGAACAATTTAAATTAGATTTTAATTTTTTTTTGTGATGTGCTTGCTACAGGGTAGGTGGTTGCTAGGGTGCTATAGATTTTAAAGGGATAGTTCACCCAAAAATGAAAATCCTGTCAGTAATTACTCACCCTCATGTTGTTCCAACCCCGTAAGACCTTCGTTCATCTTCGGAACACGAATTAAGATATTTTTTATTAAATCTGAGAGCTGGATCACTCCTCCATAGGCTTCTAGGGGATTGAAACTTGTTCCCCGAAAAGTTATTAAAGACATCGTTAAAATAGTCCAAGTGACTACAGTGGCTCAATCTCAGACGACGAGAATACTTTTTGTGCGCAAAAAAACCCTAAAATATTGACTTTAATTCAACTATTCATTTCCTTCACTGTGGGCCTCGAGTCAGTTCACTAGTTTAACAGCGTAAGCTTCTGTTGTTGTACGTCACACGCATCACCCACATGACCAGCGTCGGCCAATAGTGAGCCTACGTGTGACGTAGCTCTACGCAATCACACTACGTGAACTGACTAGAGGCCCACAGAGAAGGAAATGAATAGTTGAAAAATTTTTTTTTGTTTTTTGCACACAAAAAGTATTCTCGTCGCTTGATAAACTTAAGGCGAGACACTACAGGTGAATAGGGTATTTTTTTTAACTATCAGATATCACCATGAAACTTTGCCAGTTGATTACCTACATTAAGATGAGAAAAAAATGTATTACAAGTTTTCTGTAATTTAATGTTTAAATATGCAAATGAGGCATTGTCTAATTAAATATGCGCTATTTTGCATATATTTTAAAAAACGAAATCTGAGTATTGGACAAAGCCAGGTTCAAAATTATTTTTTCATTGTGTTCACATATTAGATGGGGAAAAAATTACAGAGGGATTTATGGATATCTACTTTTGTTATCCTGTAAATCAGAATATACTGCCAATAGCCTTAAAAAAATGATTTTCGCCATGTTTTTGGGAATAAAAGGTTATATAAATCAGGCTAGGAATAATATATTTACAAATCCCTCTGTAAATGTCTTCATAATATAACTAGGTACAAGACTGGAAAGTTTGGTGTATATAGGTGCTACTGAACTGGAGATTTCGGACTTGGAGTATGAGAGAAAAGACATTTTGAGAAAACGTGCTTTAAAGATTTAGCATCAGCCAATGAGATTGCGCATTTAGAGTAAAATCCCCCCTTTTAATTTCGCGATTGGTTGCTGATAAAAAGGAAATGACCATATTTGGATCCGGCAGTCTTGGTCAGGAGAGAGAGAGCTTTCTAACGGTGTGTGTGATGACAGGGTGCAGATCGCGATCGCGGAGCAGAGGGATGATTTATAACGACAACTTTTGATGAATTTATGAGAAATCTACAGACGCAAACAGACAAAGTGTAGTAAAATAAAGACCTAAATGTGTATTTCGGACTTTTTTTCACCACAAGTCTGAAAGAAGACATGTTATTGAAGACAAATATCCCAAAATCTCAAAATTGACCAGTGAAAAAAAAACGATGTTTTTGCCTGCCGTGTCTCGCCTTAAGATTGAGCCACTGTAGTCACTTGGACTATTTTAACGATGTCTTTAATAACTTTTCGGGGAACAAGTTTCAATCCCTTAGAAGCCTATGGAGGAGTGATCCAGCTCTCAGATTTAATCACAAATATCTTAATTCGTGTTCCGAAGATGAACGAAGGTCTTACGGGGTTGGAACAACATGAGGGTGATTAATTACTGACAGGATTTTCATTTTTGGGTGAACTATCCCTTTAACTGGGGGTTTTTGTTCAGATTTTTTCACCAGTTGGATCATCCGTAAGGAAAGTCTGATTACAAAAGTAATAGCTATCATTCATGTCTGTAGCACAAACGGTACAGGATAAGTTACACTAATAGCAATCGTTTATTGTAATGGTGGTTTTTAAACGTGCACGTACAGGTTATGAATAAATGATTTAACATGCTGGCTGGTATCATATGCATTGCATTAGATGGAGTGTAATTCCTCTATAAGCTGGTGAGTTTCCCTTGAGAGACTCTATGCGACGGACAGACTGTCTAAGTTTGAGACAGGGAAACGGCAGACCGTCTCATTCCCAGCATTACTGGTATTGATTTGAGGGGAAAACATTTTAGCCCGAACATGACATGACAGAAAGGTTTATAAACCAAATGTGATTTAGAATTTTTAGGGCCAAAACGCCAAGCTTTTTCCACATGAGTTGCCAGAAAGTATGTGGTGTCCATTTCTATAAATGCATATCATTTTTCACTGTCTTAATGGATGTACACCACTGTTCAAAAGTTTGGGGTCGGTATTTGTTCATGTTTTTGAAAGAAGTCTTGATTTCACGATTCGATTTCGATTTCGATTCATAAGCTTGCAATTCAATATTCAATTCAATATTGATCAGTTGAGGTACATTACACGGCAGATTTTCTCAAGGAAAAACATATTTCTCAACTAATGCTGTAAACTATACAGGGAACCCCCGTTGGTACATTACTATAATATTAAAGGTTAAAATGAACTTATTTGTGTAGGGAACATTTAAATTACACATAAGGACTTTTTTTTTAATAAAATGTTATAATACATTTTTAATTACATATTTATGTTTCTACACGTTTTTTTGTGTGTGTGAAAAACAAACATTTAAATGATGGTTGCCATAAAACATATTTATTCAAACATACAGTACATTAAATATTGAAGAACAAATTAAGTAAAAATACAATGAATATGCAATATATTGAACATATTTATCAAAATGCCGTTAATTTTTGTTGCAGACTAACAAGTTTTTGGACATTGTGAATGGCTTTTCTGAAGTAAATGTACCATGTGTGTGTGACATTGTTTACAAGCTGTTGTATTGGTTTCTTTTCTTGGTTGAATCACTGTTTGAGCGACCACATGCGATATGATACGGATTTCTGTAAGTTGTACTGTGTTTTTCAACATAGCTTCTGATGTTCATTAATGTTTTTTTCATGCTGTAACTAGTAAAGCAGAAGAGATTATCAGTTAACATGCAGAGCGATCAGTCAAGCCACATTTAAGAGCGGCAAAGCGGTTTTTGACAGAATTTGAAAGCTTAGCTGTTTCATATTTGAAGTAGCAAAGCACAAAGCTTATTGTGATTTAGTGAATAGGAGCCGTGGCGTTACAAAGTTTTCTTTATTCATCAACTGAAAACAGCATAGACTGAAAGATAAATTCCTGGAATTTAAGAATTAATAGACAGTGCGTCAAAATGATAGATTAAAATCGATTATTCATTTAAAATCATCGAGAAATCTATATTTTTAACCAGATCCTGGTCTATATTTTTAATATATATATTTTTATATATTTTGAAATGTAATTTATTCCTGAGATGGCAAAGCTGAATTTTCAGCATATTTTTGTGGAAACGTTGATGATTTTTTTTTTTTTTTTTCAGATCTCAAGCTTTTGAACAATAGTATAATTGCTTCTTGTAACTTAATTTAACAAACTTTATTTTTGTTACTATTGTGACAATTATGTGAATTTTGACAATGACATAGTAGCACATTTGACCTTTTTTAATCTGTGAAATTATTGCCTTAAAATCAGTGCAGAAAATGCATAGATTCTGCTGTCTGATCCTGCTTATGTGCAAATGGGGAAAATTGGCTTTGAGTCACTTTACACCACACAATATTAATAAACAATGGAATTGGTCTCATGCGCAGGTTTAATTGCATAACAGGCATCAGCACCCACACCACTGCCTTGACATCTCTCTGTCCCGGACCCATTCTCTTTCTTCCTGCTCTGATTGGCTCTGAGGACGCTGGTTTGACTGAGGCCTGACGTCTGGATCCGCAGGGGCTCATTAGAGAGAGTTAGAGGCGCAGTGGCGGCACGGCGGGATGGCGATTCGAGGTTTTTTATGTTATCTTTGTGCGATGTGCACTCTCCTATCTCCACTGAGAGCTGAGGAGGAGAGAGTCGGGCAGGAGTCCTACTAGCTGTAGTTTCAGGTGATTTATATCTGCAGAATTTGAAATCATTTTTTTATCAATTATTATTTATTAAAACACAAATTTTTATTATAATCCACTTTAAGTTAGTTAAATTTAGGCAAGGCAATTGCAGTAGGCAGGTATTTTGCATTTGTAATGTGACATATGTCCTTTTAAAAAAGGATATTTATCAAGGAAAAATGTAGAATTGAATCAGAAAAATGGAGCCTGTCTGAGTGTGAGTTTGCTAAATCAGTGTCAATGGTTACTGTATTAAATAGCTATTTTGCTATTGGTTAACATTATTAAATAACCAGTGCAGCCTAAATGATATTAGAGGAAAAGTAGTCATTCCAGAGGCTTTTGACTTTTTGTTTTTGAATAATCTGGACTGATGTATTGTTCAAAATAAGAGCTGTAAATGTTGTCAATTTTGTCAATTTTTTCATTGAAAAAATTGGAAACAAAATTCCATTGTTCTTCATGAACCTTGGTGAAATCACTGTAATGCACAACCTGTGGCTAATTTCTTTATGAAAGCTGAGAATTTACCTAAAAAAAACTTGGCATAATACAAAACTGCAATGGCATAATACACACACAACTGTCATGTACATCGTCTGGAATTATTCATTATGCTTAATCCCAAGGGAAGAGGGGGGTCTATCCCAGCAGTCTTTTGCCCTTTAAGTCACTGATTGACATGTTACACCAGATGTGTCATTTCTATTTTTCCTTCATGAGATCCTCTCCTGTCCTCTCAGCCATGAAGGGTGACTCTGAGTTCACCTGTGTCAATCATATGTTTGTTTGTAAGACATTTCCCAGTGAAGCTGGTGAGGAATACACGCTTTCCCGACACGCTTCATCGCGCACATGGATGTCTGCTTTCATATTTAGTCTTTTGTTGGTGGTCTCATAAGGGAATGTGTAAGTGGTGTTTTGGACCATGTGCTTCACATGAAATTCAGCTCAATTGTGTGTTTGTGTGTGGTATGAGAGTTTTGACTTGTGACAAGAAGTCTGGTATATATTCTATCTTATCATGGCACAAAACAGCCCATTTAGGCAGTCATTTTTTTACCTTTAAGGCTCTGGTGTACCTCATTTTTCACAATTGGCGCCGTTCCACTCACAGTTGAGTGCGCGAGCCTTTTTTAAAATATGCTGCTTTGGCCGTGAGCGGGGAAAGATGAATTTGGCACGTGTATACTATCTAGTGGACTGTTTTGCATTCGCACATTCGCTGTTGTATGCGCATAGTCCACACGGATACAAAAATTGGGCTGCACGCAGACGTGTGCGTAGAGTACGCAGACGAAGCATACTTTGGACTTTATATTTTGGGTCTGTCCAAATACTCACACTTGTGGTCTTTACACTTGACCACTTCTCTACTTACATGATGTATTTCCTGTATTTGGCCCAAGTGAGGCCTATGATCAGTCAGTTTTTAAAATAAATACAAAACCTGTCCTAATTGAAAGAAAACAACAAGTTGTCAAAAAGATTGAATCCAATATTTGGTGGTGATAATATAGCATAACGGGAGATTTAAAAGCTATATTTTTGTAGGTTTATTTTTGACCGAGAACACCTTGTGTGACTTTGTGACATTTTGTACAAAAATTATTTTTTAGGATTGAAAATAATCAAAGATATTTGAAAATGAACAAAGACAATTGCTTTACTGTTTCTACCCCATCTTTCTTACCACAAGGGCCATTTGGAAATACTAAAGGCAAAGAGGTGTTGATAATGCTCAAGGCCGGTTGGCCAAGATGTGTGTCGTGTGTCTTCTAATTGTCACACCTTTAGTTCGGTGGGGGAAGTTGAAATTATGATTGGTCAGTTTGAATGTCTCATATTTGGGTTTCAGTCACATGGTCAAAGAAGGGATAAAAGAAGATTGAACTGTTGCACTTGTCTCTCTTCTTCTCTCGGCTTCATTTTTCTCTCGCTCTTCTTTTCAATGTGGGTTCTTTGCTCTGGCTCTTTCTCTCTTGTCTTTTCTAAAACCACTCTCTTTCTCTCTCTCTCTTCCAATCTCTCAGGTAGTATTCTACATATATGCTGGATACGATTAATGTTATAAATTTTTATCATATCATCTATTTTGTAACTATTTTAAGTGTAACCGTAACCGTATTGACATTAAACCCTTTCAATTACAAATAATGTGCTAACTAGTTTTGATTTAGTTTTAACTTTGAAGTGCTACCTATTGCAATACAATATAGTCATACTATAGTAACACTCTCCCACATGATTTGCTATTATAACTGCGCTCATTTCCGTCGTTGGTATAGGTAGCAGTGGGTGGTGATAGACTAGAATTGTACAGTTTTCTACCATCTTGTTCATAACATTCCTTCGGCAGTCCTGCAGCCTGAACCACTGTAGGCAAACCACCCTTAAAATTTCAAAACATACTTTCTGGTTAAATATTAAAACACACTAGTGTGATAAACAGTGCAATTTGTTTCCATATTTTGTTGAATATTGAAAAAATTATTCACAAATAATGCTTTTTTTCACTCAAAAACTGAGGTGCATTAGCTCAGATCAATGAGGCCTATGATCAATCAGTTTTAAAAAGTAAATACAAAACCTGTCCTATTCGAGAGAGAACAAGTTGACAAAAAGATTGAATGCAATATTTGGTGATAATGTAGCATTATGAGCGATTTACAAGGATTTTTTTTTGCAGGCCAGTGATTTTTGACCCGGAACACAAAAGGTATTACAGGGATTTCAACACCGCACAAAGGTTAAACTAAGCATCAAACAAGCCCATTATTGGATTTAACCTCATTATAAAGACAGAAGGGTATTTGATTGGGTAAGAAGACACTGGCACAGCCAATCAAATCTCTCGAGATGGTTCCACATTTCTAACCATAGGAAAGTAAAATCACAGTTGAGATCTACTTGATATATATGTTGTGTCTCCTAAACAGTCTCCTTTTTTTTACTGTACTAAAGCATAAAAATACCATAATATATGAGATTTAGGAAACATGCTAAGTTCAAATAGCCTACTTGTTAAAAGCAATTCTGCAGCCAGTTATTATACTTTGAGATTTGTGTTCTGTGTCAAAATGTCTGTTTTTGTTTTGGTCCGTGTGATCCCGCCTACTGCCAATTTACCCCATCAAATTCTTCCACATTTTAAAGCTTTATTCTCTAACTGTATGTCAACAATTGTGTAATTTACTTTTATTCCTCATATGGGACTTTAGGAGAAGCATCTGAGTCAACGTGGACTAGCAATAACATTGTCCTCTTGGTACAGTCTGCTGTAGTCCAGCACTCAGAGACTGTAATAATAGATCAGCGGGACGCAGAGAGTCATGATGTACAGTATGGTTCCTCTTTGCTAAAGACTTTCACGTCGTGAGTGTAATAAAGAGAGACACTTCAGCCTGTGTTCAGTGGGATAGCCGCTGAGCGCAGAGGAATCAGCTTGCACACCTCAGGAAGTTTCTGGGCTGGTGAGGGAGATGGGAATATCATTTGCTAGAGGATTGTGCAGGTTGACTGAGTGTATGCATATTTACAGGGAGCTTGAAAGAACAGCTTAATGACAAACAAGAGGTTTGACCTGATAGTATCAGAGAGAAATTTAGTGCAAAAGACTGATGTGAAGAAATGTTATGAGACATGGCATTAATGTTGTTGTACTGAACATGCGGTTGGCTGCTTTTTCTAGACAAGTATAATCTCAAAACCCACCGAAATATTTAAGATTAGAAACCGATTGACTTGTCTTGTAAATGTCAATATTGGTATCATTCACTATTGGGGTCATTCACTGAAACGCAAATTTAGCTGCAGCCAAGTGACTTTGCACGACCCACCTTTTACCATTCTGCGACCCACAGTTTGAAAACCCTGGTACAATTTATAGTTGTTTTTTGCTTGTGAAGGTACCATGAACACCCAGTACTCTTTATATGAGAATTTCTGTTGATGAGTCTTCGGACACGGCAGTCCAAGGTGACTTCCTCTTTAACAGCTGTCTAGGAGACTGATGATTCATGAAACTCCTGTGCCTGAGCTCAATCCATTGATATAGGCCATCTCCGACATAGACAGGAAGATGGATGGGAAAAGCAACTGGGAAACTGCAAAGTTTGACAGGAATGGGCTTTCTAACTGAAATAGACCAGCACACAAGGTGATATTTATATTTTATTGCACATGCTTACTTGTATATTGTTTAGTACGTTGCTATGTAGACTTTAACCAGCCGAGTTCTCAAGCATTCAAGATTTCCATTTCAATATCATTCAAAGTTCCCCTATCATGCTGTTTTAAAGGTTCCTAATTTTGTTTTGGAGTCTCCTACAATAGGCTTACAACATGCATCCAAGGTCAAAAACACAAATTTTCTCATAATATTAATTTCTCAAATGCTTCGTTTGAAGATTCAGTCTCTCTAAATCCCTCCTTTCTGTGAGCCTAATCGCCTCTGATTGGTCAGACGGCCTGATTTGATTCAGTCTGTTGTGATTGGTCTACCACTTTCAGGGTGTGTCTGAAACCAAACTCCCATTACCATATCTGAATTTCAACTCCGAAGGCTTCCTTAGCGCTTGATACACAGTGATATGAACAATGGCGTCAGTTTTTCCGTGTCAGTTCCAGTGCGAGTCCTCATCCTTTTAAAGTGGATTCGCAGTGCTGAAAACTGCGTCTTTTCAACATGTGAACAACACAAACCAAACTGCTCTCAATTACAGCACACGTGTTTGAGGGTCAAAGTAGATGTTGTTTTGTGGGCAGCTAATGAAAACCATAGACTGGCATTATGCAAATGAGTTACATTGTTACTAGGGATGTCAACTTTCACAAATTCCCATGATCGATCGTCGTTTAAATTAACGATCAAATTAATCGATTAATCGTTAGCCTTAATACTGCAATATGCGTCTACTGCAGTGGCATATGGCCAACAGCATGACAGGGTCTGCAAATCCTGCTCAAAACTACATGTTCCTCACCAAACGAATGAGAATGGTTTTTACTGTAATCTAAATAAAGGGCTAGTAGGATTGTAAAATGTTTCGATGTGATTGATCATTTAATTAAATTAATTATTGAATTATCAAATAACGACTAATACAATGTGTCACCAACGGCGTCTCAGATGCGTGCTTGTCAGAATGTATGACTGTCGTGGACGCACTCTTTCTGGAACAACGCGCTGAAAACAGCAACTAAACCCAATGAATTCACAATGATTTAATAAAATGGTGTTCTCACGTTTTGTAATATGACAGTCCCAATCATCGTTATTATTACCCGTGCATTGCTGTTTGAGCTGCATGCGCTGAATGAATACCGGTAAACTGGAGCACTTTGCTAGCGCGTTATTTAACTCAAAGAAACGCATCCTATGTGAGATTAATAAATAAAAGACAAAATAAACATAATATTACAAATTATATCTGCACAAAATTACGAGAATGCATAAGTGAATTTGAACTAAGTTACGCGCCATTCAGAAAGACTCATGTTGTGGACGTGCTCTTCCTGGAGCAACGCGACACAGCAACTAAACTAAAATAATTCAGTGTTTTATTACAATATTGTTCTCTTTATAATGTTATGTAATATGACAGTCCCAATAGTCATTATTAGTCGTGCATTGCCGTTTGAGCTGCGCGCGCTGAAGCTGAAGAGGATCACCCTACACTTTACTACATACATTTTTAACCAAATACACATGAGATTAATCAGATATAGGCCTACACAAAATAAACACAATATTACAACTTACATTTTCTCAAAACAAAAGGCTGCGAATGCACACGCAAACTTATAGTCATGATGGTGTAAAATGGTCCCAAACATAGCGCTCGCTTTACATGTTTCGCGGTTGAGCAGCACGCACGTCCATGAACCTGCTTAATCGTAGTCTGGGTTTCCCCATGCTGCCTTCCCGCAGCGCGATTTTATTCACGCTGAAAGGCAGTATGGATACCATAGTCCAGATTTTCGCCTCATTTAGGGAACCAATCACAGAACGGGGAGGGAGCAGCAAGACGATGACGACATCTATGCGACACACCGAAGCAGTTTGTTTATTTCTATGGATTCAACATGGTAGCAGATGCGAAGCTACCTTTTGATGCAGCCTTAGAGAACGTTCTAAGTAATTTAGAACGCAAGTTTATTTCGTCTTCTTTCTCGTCAAATTTCTGTCGCTCTACAGACGTCATCTGGTACAATTGAAACGATTGGCTATGAGCTACGTACAGGCGCATTTGATAGACATTCTTAGCACCCAATAAACTGCGCCGGGCATTCGTAAACCACGCCTCAAATACGAGAAAATGTACATGTGGTTCCCAGACCCAAGTCTCAACGAGAATTGGGTCTGGCGTTAGCCAGGCTAGCTTAATCGATGATCGACAATTAATTGATTGTCGATTAATCATTAACATCCCTAATTGTTACGTAGGAATGTAACAGGAAGTGAGACTGCAATTGCTGATGACTCGTTTCAGCAGTTCAGAATCTTTTGCTATATGCACTTTGATCTTTAAAACTTTGCAGACCTTTTAAATTCACATACAACTATATCACATACTGCATTAAAGGTAATATTCGAAAAAGCATAATAGGGACACTTTAAACACAGAGCAGCTTTTAAAATAAATGTACATATGTAATAATGTGGTTCATAATCTTTCATGTTTTCTTATAAACAAATGACAGATTTATTCTCGTCCTCATGTAGAGTTCTACTAAAGATCCTTGGGAGAGAGCAGAAGTGTTTCTCTCTCTCGTCAACACACACACAGTGCGCTTTATGAATTGGCTTTGAAATGGTTTTGAAGTTTGACAGTGTTCAACAAAAGCTGTGTCTCTGAAGTAAGCAGCTGTCAGTTTCCGTTCTCATATCTCAAATGATATTTCACAGCCCATGCCCTGCTTCTGCAGTACTAGTGTGCAGGGGGAAAAAACACTAAAAGATAAAGCTGAATCATAATATTTTATCATTCAATCATGAAAAAAGAATAGAAAGTTTTGCTGCAGATTTATCATAAGTTTTTGTCTTTTATATATCTTAGTAAGAACATATAATGTCCATTTTTTTTTACATTTGAAAGAATTTATCTCTCTGCTGATGCATTCAATTATGCATTATGCAGCATTAGAATAAAGCAGTAATTATATATTGTTTCAGAACAATTAAAACCAAGTAATTGTTTTTTTCAATCATTCATTAAATTAACAAGCTTATAAGAAACATTTGTTTCAGCAATTGATCTACGCTTGTTGTCACACTGTCTGTTTTTGATTCACTGAAAGGAACCGGCTTATAAGAGTCATTTGTTAGTGAACCTGACTACACTGGTGGAGCTGTATGCTTTTTATTCACTAAAAAATAACTGATTTATAAGAGCCATATTGTGATTTGCACTACACTGGTCATACTCTATGTTATTGATTCACTAAATTAAACCAGCTCATAAGAGTCATTTGTTAGTGAATCTCACTACATTGGCCATGCTGTATGTTTTTGATTCACAAAATTGAACTGCCTCATAAGAGTCATTTGACAGTGAATCTGACTAGACTGGTAAAGCTTTATGTTTTTGAAAAAAGAACTGACTCACAGAAGTCATGCATTGCACTACACTGGTTGTGCTGCATGGTTTTGATTCACTAAATTGAACTGGCTCATAAGAGTCATGAGCCCATGACACATAAGAGTAATTTATTTGGGAATCTTCCTATTAGTCACTCTATACATTTTTAATCCTCTAAATTCAACCACCTCATAAGAGTCTTTTTGTTCTTTCCCAGTGCTAATTAGGGGTGAAACTAAATATTGGTTTTATTATATTTTAATTGTAGTGTAGAACAAGTTGTTTTCCTTGGAAAGATTCATGCATGGTGTATGATGCCTGAATGGGGTTGAAGGGTCATTAGCCTCTTTTGACTCTGTCCTGGTGTGTGTCTGTGTGTGTGTGTTTACGGATCATTAGGTCTTTGCACAGGTGGGTGCTGTAATCCCATTCTAATGACCTCATCTGTCCTAATCACTGAGCTGCAGATGCATGGAAGCAAGGACATGCCTCTCTCTTTCCATTGTTCCCTCTTTCTTTTGTTTTTCTCCAGTAATCTTAAAGGGGTCCTATTATGCCCTTTTACGAAGTCTTAATTTTTTTGGGGGGGTGTACTAGAATATGTTTTCATGCTTGATTGTTAAAAAAATGCATTATTTTTCCACGTATTTTCATTATTACAGCTCCTCTCTCCCCAGTATGGATGAACGCGTTGTTTTTGATGAAGCACCTCCTTCCGAAATACAAAATGTGCTGTGATTGGTTATCTGGCCCAGTGTGTTGTGATTGGCAGCGCGTGTTCGGGAAATGTCCCATCCTTTCATAACCGCGAGTACTCAGATGTAAATTGCGTCAATTTTAAACCATTTCAAAACCCTGACAATGTTAACGAACAAGAGGACCGTTCAGAATGGATTTCAAGCACGGACTTTGCAAGCTCAGATTTCACAAGACCAGAGTGGTATGTTTTTTCCTTAATTTACTTATAGATACGATGTTATCCACCATTTAATCTTATTTGTCTGAAAACTATGGTAATACAAACATTAATCGATCACAAAATCATGGATAATTTTCCTAAGGGACAGTGAACAGTCTTACAAAAGCGAGAGCTTACAGAAGCTACAGTAAATACTACATCAATACTGTAATGTTAGTTAGCAGGTTAGCAGAGGCAAAGCTTTGACCTTCGTTTAAATCATAGTTATCATAGCAACTACATAAACTTATGATTAAAACCGTTAATAGGAAACACAACTACAAATAGTGATCCAAGTTGTGATCCATAAACAACAGATTGTCCCGACAAAATGTGAATGGCAACGTCTTTCAGGAGAAGCTTTTGTGCGTAAAGCCTGCATTGTACTCTGTCTGTCTGCTGTTCTCCGTAAAATGTGCAGCGCTCAGACAAACATTGAGTTTGTAATGTTCTGGAACAGTGTTAAAAATAAATTTGAACCTCTCTTAGTTCGTCAGCCTTCGGGCAAACTTTTTCCAGGTTGGAAAAAACAGCGACAACACTCCTCATCTTCTCTAGCCTCACCAATTTTTTTGCGTATTCCTTGGGCGGGGATTATTTAAATGAGGAACATTATGACTTCATAAGATCTGGAAAAAGTGCACTGTAGTCCAAACAAGTTCTTTTTTATGCTCAAACAGCATTACAGAATAACTACCCCTTTAATGCCTATTCACACCGAACAGATTTGGAATGTTTTCAACTTTTTTTTGCTTTGTACTTGATGTGCATAGGCCTTGCATTATTTGATTATTTCTCCTATGTATATTCATTTTTACTGAACTACAAAACACATCTGCCTTTTTTATAACTTCTGCCTAGGCCCACGTATCTTGATGGTGGTGTCGTATATCTGACATCAGGCGCCCAGGAGACCCACATTTATTAGGCGCTCATGTCATTAACTGCAGAGCGTTGATCAATTCTCTCTCCATTAGAGGAACTGGAGGTTGAGAGGTGACATGAGAGACCTGCTGGGTGGAGGAATGACATTTAATTTGAACAAATTGTGTTTCAGCTTTCATTTTCTTACCAATACATGACAGGCAGATTAAAATGGATTTCCAATAAAAAAAAAAAATCTATACTTTATTGCACTAGATGAACTAAAGAGGAATCTTCTCTTCTCTTCTCTTATCTTCTATCTATCTATCTATCTATTCTTGCATATACATGCAAGTTCTGGTAATTTATTATTCTAGAATTTTCTAGAAATATGAACCTAATTTTATTTACTGTCCATACTGTAGCCAAAGGAAAGCTGATCTCTGATCAGTTTTTTGCTATTCATATGGTAATGAATATGACTTTATGAACTAGTCTCACCAGTATCCAGTATTGTTCAAAAATTTGTTTCAGACTGACTGCAGGCTAGATAATTGTAATAATGTTGATGCATTTTTATATCAAAGAAACAAAGAGACCTATTGCATTTCTAAGCATCCGGGATTGTGATAGTAAATATGTGTGTGTGTTTGTGTGGTGAAGCGCTCTTTTTCTCCCTCTGTAAATAATGAATGAGAGGATTGGATCATCTTTGTCAGGAGGAGAGACAGAGAGCAAGAACGTAAGAGGGAATGGGAAAGAGGGAGGGATAAGGGGGTAAATAGAGGGCAAAACAATGTCACAGATATTGGGAAAATTTAAACTCAAAGAAGAACTAATTTAATTATTATTATTATTATTATTATTAATTAATTTGCAATCAGCTGTGATGCAGTGGTTTGTGTCACATTTTGCTGTGGGAAATGCAGGTTTAAGCATGTGCCATTTTCTCTATTCCTCCCCAATAGTTTCTTGTTACTCACCTAATTTTCTGTCAAGTAAAAAAAAATAAAAAAAATAGGGGGAAAATGCTACATATGTCCACATAATCTATCTCAGAAATTTTATTTCACCATCTGCACTTTCACTTAACCTGGCAACCTTCGAAACTCACCTTTAAATGCTATTGACCCTTACCAATCCTGTTTCTCCCTCAGAATCATTCCCTGTGTGATTCCATCTGTGATTCAGCTCATCTGCCCTTTCTCACCCTTCTGCTAGCCTCTGTGTCCTTTTCTTGCTGCAGTAAACAGCCAGTCTGACCTCATGACCTGATATAGCTCCAAATTTTCCATTCTCATCTCAAACAACAGCTACGTGTTAGCCAAGCAACACTAACATGTTTTTCTCCCCACCTTTGCCATTTTAACTGCCAAGTTATTGCCAACACAGTGTCACCTTGCATCATTCTGGTGCCTTGTCAAACACAGTGCGTGTTTTTTGTTCCATCTGTGCCCCCGAAAGTTTACGGAAATGGTAGCCTTTATGCCAGCATCAGCTGCTGGACTTTGAAGGTTTGTGGCCACACGCCGCGCATGCTAATTCAGCTTTATATAGTTAGCAATATCTGACTAAAAAACTCTGGGTTGCATGAACACATGATGTAAATCTTTGTAACAATGTTCAAGTTCAGGGAAGAAGGATGTGGGAACCGGCAAACGATCAATGTAAAGTTCAATCATGAAATAAACAGACAACAAAACGAAAGAAAAGCGTCCCTCACGGACAACAGCTGCATACATTAGCTAAAACAAAACAACAACATAAAGTCCTAGCCCTGGTCCTCTCATCTTCACTATCTTCACTCCTCCTTTTATGGTCATTATCAGGTTGAAACTATACATGCATGGTCATAGACTATATGAATCTGCTGATTTATAATAATTATCTGTTTCAACCAAACAGTTACGTTCATTTTCTTGTATAAGCTGATCAGTTATGGTTATTAACTGGACTTCTGTCTGGACCACTATCGTCAAATACGATTGGCAATTGCATACAGTTAGGATTGGTTTGGATATGGTTCTGTTCTGGGCAAGAACTCCCTGCGCATCCATGCAGCCTAGCATGGATATTAGCAGGGAGAGCAGCAATAACCCCCCTTAGGGTAAACAGAACAGAACCAACATGAATGTATTGCAGATATCTGTTCTGTGATGCACGTTCGTGACTCTCCTGTTCGAACTCGTTCATCAAAATGAACAAATCTTTTTTCGAGTTATTTTGTTCCTTGAATGAACGAAATGACTCGAAAAAAGACTCGTTCAAAATTAACAAATCTTTTTTCGAGTCATTTCGTTCCTTGAATGAACGAAATGACTCGAAAAAAGATTCGTTCATTTTGATGAACGAGTTCGAACAGGAGAGTCACGAACGTGCATCACAGAACAGAGCAAGGCGAGCATTTGTGCTTATGAAACTTAAACTTTTTTATTTATTTTTTAAATGACCGATCGTTTCGCAAGATAAGACCCTTATGCATAGTCTGGTGTCGTTTAAAGCCATTTGAAGCTGCACTGAAACTGTCATTTGGACCTTGGACCGTTTGGTACCCAATGAAGTCCATTATATGGAGAAAAATCCTAGAATGTTTTCATCTAAAACCTTAATTTCTTTTCGACTGAAGAAAGAAAGACATGGACATCTTGGATGACATGGGGGTGAGTAAATTATCAGCAAAAGTTTTTTAAAAAGTGAACTACTCCTTTAAGACTTGGTCAGTTATGGTCATTAACTAGTTGAAACTTAATTTATGGCTATTTTTTTGGTCATTAGCTGTTGTAATCTGGTAAGTTATAGTCATTTGCTTGTTTGAGTCTAGTTATTTATGGTTATTAGCTACTAGCTATTTTTTTTTTTTTTACAGTCTATGGTTTAGACTAGCTACAGTAGTTTTGGTCCTTAGCTGTTTGACGCCTCATGTTTAATGACTTGTTGCAACTGGTTGTTTGTGGTCATTTTCTGGTTGTTAAAAAGGATGACATGAGAGAAGAATATTAATAAACCCAAACTCATCTTTTTGTGTGTGTGTGTGTGTGTGTGTGTGTGTGTGTGTGTGTGTGTGTGTGTGTGTGTGTGTGTGTGTTTCTGAGCACATTGCTGTGATGCTCAGCAGGAGATCTCAGCTCCTGTGGTGTGTGTGAATCATACTGAGCTCCTGAAAGATCTCTCCATCACATTAGAGAGCAGGAGAAAGAGAATCAAACAAAGATTCATTCATTTTCATTCAGTCTCATTTTCCCATCATGTTACACACAAACGGATCACCCTGTCTGCTCTAAGCCACACCTAGCTGTCACAGTTATTATACTGCATGAATTTGTGCCTCGTTTTTTCTCTCTGCTACTCAATCACACTGCGATTCACCCTGATATATTCTGTATCAACCCTAATGACCTTATTATAGCTACACACACACACACACACACACACACTCACTGTAATGGCGATGATAGAGGCACACATCTCTCTCCCACGTCTATTGCCTTGAGCAAAAGTTCTAGTGTCATTAAGCAGAATGCACACACACACACACAAACTATTTTTATATCACATTGGGGTCCTTATATTAGCTTTTGTTGTTTTTAAAAGAAGCCTAGTATAATTAACCCACACCCAAATCATTCTAAGAATAAATCATTTTTGACAATTTTTCTTGACCATTTATCAATTTATGTGGCTAGGCTGCACGATCTGCAATCTAATTGCAATTTTTCTGATAAAAATTGTGAATTAAAATGGAATTTTAAAAAGAGTTTCAGGATTGCTTTTTGTAGGTCTATTCTTCTTCTCCCTCTTTTTCCTCCCTCTTCTTTGTCTAATTATTATTATTATTATTATTATTAATAATAATAATAATAATACGCAAGCCAAACTCAGAGCAGATGTGGAGATAGAGTTTGTGTGAAGCAGCATTTTCTGTGAACTTGAGAAACTGATAACACTGTATCATAAACTGCTCATGCGTAAATGAACACAGTGCGGCACTTCACTATGAAGCTTGCAGCCCATTTATTTATCTAATTAAATGGATAGCTCACACTAAAATGAAAATTGTGTCATCATTCACTCACTCTCAGGTTGTTCCAAACCTGTATGCATTTATTTCTTCTGCTGAACACAAAAGAAGATATTTTGAAGAATGTCGGTAACCGAACAGATGACGGACCCCATTGACTTTCATTATATATTTTTTTCCATTCTATGGAAGTCAATGCAGCCCATCATCTGTTTGGTTACCCATACTCTTCAAAATATCTTCTTTTTTTGTTCAGCAGAAGAAAGAAGGTCATACAGAGGGTGAGTAAATGACGACACAACTATCCCTTTTAGCATTTTTACAAATGAAATAAGACATTATTTGGTCATTTTATTTCCACTTTGTTAATGACATGTGGTTTTTCAGGACATTTGTTCTCCTCACACATCTCTCCTCCTCTGTTACCCCTTCACTCACCCCACCAACCCCTTTTCATCATCTTTTTTCCCTTGAAAACCGCTATATGCTCTTTATCCACTCCTTTGTATACAGACTCATTGACTGTGACAGGCTCTTATCTGCTGCCTGGCTTAATGAGTTTCCCCTTCGCCAAACACACACACTCTCCCCTCCTTTACGCAACTTTTACTCCCCTGCGCTAGAAGGGTTTCCTAGGCCACGTCTCCGGCTCGCACCACCGATCAAGCCCCGATCCTTCTCGAGCGTGACTTGTCGTCTTTTAATTGGTTTCACCCCACCTCTTCCTCTGGCTCTCGTCTCCCTCTCAATGTTTCCTCTCCGCTCGAATCGCACTGAAAAGAAAGCTGGTCTGAAAAAGAGACGAGAGAAAGGAAGATAAATAAACTGCACTCTTTTAAATGCATCCTGGTTTTCAAAGGTGGAAAATAAGTGAAGTTGGGATTTTGGGGGGGGGTTTCTTAGGGTGCAAGGATCCCCTCCACACCACCTGAAAGGACAGACATCACTATTGCTCATACTTGGGGTTAGCGTAATTCATCTCACACTGTTTGTGCTACATACATGAATGACACCTCATATAAACTCCAAAAGGAAAATGGAAAATGTGCATTTTAAATAAATGACGGAAAAATGACGTGTGGAATATTGGACACTTCATGCCCTCAACTGTCGCAGCTTTAATAACGTAGCGGACTGGCTTTCGGACTCCAATGTTAAATGACAAAATAACCTTAAAAAAAAATAATACACTACACAGATGAGTACATAGTGCATGAATGTAGGAGGGACGCTAGAGTCTAAGATCATAGAGACTTGAGGACATGGAGCAAATATTTTTTGTTGTTTTCCTCTTTGTTATAATTATTATTTAATATACATATTTGTTCCTCTCTTAGTCTTTTAAATAATGATTTGAATAATGACATAACAGTCAGTATGCGCTGAGAGTAAAGATTTGTTCATTAATTTACTGTTTATTGATCATAGTATATCAGACATGGTGCTTTTAGTTCTTTTGCATTATAAAACTCAGTCTGCGTTTGAACAATCTAGCTGAACTCTGTCCACATACTCAGGACATAATGTAATTATTATTGCTCCTTATTTCACATTTATATGTATATTTTAATCGGATGGAGTTCGTGTTGAGTTGTTTGAGGTATATACCGCATTTGTGTGCTGCCCCCTGGTGGTTAATAGTAGATCTCTCACAACATCTTAGCGCTTGGAACCCCACTGCATTTAATTTGCATCTTAATAGATGTTCTTTCATTTTTTTTATCTTGCTTTTTTGAACTTTAATTTGATTCTGAATTTAATTTAGGTAGACCTCATCTGAAACATCTACACAAGGCATTATTCTGAGATTATGTTCCTATCTTAGACATATTTAAGTATAATTTAATCTTTCCAGTTAATACTCACATTTCCACAGCAGTTATTACATTCAGATGACAGCTGGTTATATTAATAAAAAATCAAATATGACAGCTGGTTATTTATAAAAAAAAAAAATCAAACAGTTATTTAATTGAAAGTGAGCAAGCGACTTTCAGGGAACACACATACTGGTAACACGTACTTTACTTCAGACAAAAGAGTCTGACATATGAATTCATATAAATGTATAAAATGCTTCCGAGGTGGATGTAGTTCAGCAGTCTAACTGCAGGTGGCGCCATGACATCAGCACCTGCCTAAATAACTGATCAATACAGATATGAACCTGACTGATCAATAATTCATTCACAGTGTCTGGATGAAAAAAATATTACAACTCTTTCACTGTTGACTTGAGCTTTGTATCAGACAGCCTGAGTGACTTTTTTAAACTATTGAAACTCTAAATATAGTGATTAATTATTATTCATTAAAGGGATAGTTGAAAATTCTGTCATCATCTACTCACCCTCATGTTGTTCCAAACCTGTATGAGTTTCTTTGTCCTGTTGAGCACAAAAAAACCCAAAAGAAGATGTTTTAAAGAATATTGGTAATCAAACAATTGACGGCACCCATTGACTTCCATAGTAGGAAAAAAACACTATGGAAGTCACTGGGTGCCGTCAACTGTCTGGTTATCAGCAGTCTTTCAAATGTCTTCTTTTGTTTTCAGCGGAAGAAAGAAACTCATACAGGTTTGGAACAACTTGAGGGTGAGTAAATGACGACGGAATTTCCATTTTTCTGTGAACTGTCCCTTTAAAGCACTTTAAAGGGGTGGTTCTGGATTTTGGACATCGGACCTCATTTCCAAGTTAGCCTGGATGTTATTTATCAGTGGAGACAGTTTTCAAAAATTTTCATCCAGTACTTCCAGTTGCATAGTTCGCCGTGCTAGGCTAGCGCGAGTCAACGGTAACTGCTAGCCTGCCTTTAAAAACAGTTTTACCCACTCTACAGTACACCAAAAGCAAATAAATGATAACGCCAGACTATCGATGTAAATGTCTGTCAGGACCAAATAAGGGTTCTTCTGTGGCATCCCTGCAATATCCCCCTTTTGGAACCCATATTTTACAGTGTAACTGTCTTAGATATCCAAAGTTTTAACTCGCTGCTGATCCCAGAGCAGTGTTCCGTGTATTCCGGGTCACTCTGTTTGCGTTTGGTTTCAGGAATTCCGTTAAATTGAGTTTTCACAGTCTGCAGCTGTGAAAAAGCCTGTGAAATTATATCATCGCCAAATTGTCTGGAGGCAGCGCTTAATCTCATTAAATATGTAGAGCGAAAGCCAGTGTAATAATCATAATGTTTTAATTACAAGGGGATTTTAAATGCTAACCAGACTGTATTTTTCTCCTCTCTATTGTGGGGAGGCTTTTCCTGAGGTTTATCTCGTTCTCATCCAGAGATTTGCCTTCCCTGCTCGTTCTTCAACTGCAGTTTTATCTCTTTAGCCCGACGGGAGATGATACGGTTGATAGGATGGCTGTAATTCCTCTGACACGTTTTCACAGACACGAACAAATGAATAGAGAGTTATATTGTTTTTGCCTAAAGCGTTTCAGGCCCACCCAGACACTCCGCGACATACAGCAGACTGTGAAGATTTGCTATGATGCTGCGTTATTCTTAGCATGACGTGACGTAGTGGTCTCAGACCCGAGCAGCACATGGAAACTTTAACCCCACATTGTACCTGTAGTAAGTCTACTGTAAGTCTCTTTGAATATAAGAAAGCTTAGTGAATGAAGAGTGTTTATAATAGCAGGTGTTTCCTGAGGCTGTTCACCATCATGAGGAAAATGAAGAGGTCAGTCATAGGTCAGTTTAAAGATTTAGTAAGAGTAAGAGTTTTTGAAAAACAAAACAAATGAATACTTTTATTCAGGAAGGATTTATTTAATTGGTCGAAAGTGACTGTAAAGGCATTTATAATGTTACAAAAAAAATATTTCAAATAAAAACTGTTCTTTTGATCTTTCTATTCACTGGTCTATCACTGTTTCCACAAAAGTATTAACTGTTTTCAACATTGATAATAATAAGAAATGTTTCTCGAGCAGCAAATCGTCATATTAGAATGATTTCTGAAGGTTCATGTGACACTGAAGACTGGAGTAATGATGCTGAGAAATCAGCGTTGTGTCAAAGGAATACGTTTAATTTTAATATATATTTAAGTAGACAATAGTTGTTTTGAATCGTGACCATATTTGCCAATATCACTGTTTTTGCTGAATTTTTGATCAAATAAATGCACTAAACAATCAAATTATGTATCTATTATTTTACATTAAGCCCCACAAAAGCAAAAAAATAAAGAGTAATAATTCACATATATTTTTTTATATGATAAGTTTTTTGTAATGTATTTTTGAGTCATCTAATAGATTCAGATGGAAGATAAAATTAAGTGTCACATCACTGATCTATATGGAATAGTTTATGTAGTAGATTGGAGGTTTTATTATAATCCGTGTAGAATAGATTACACCACTAGGGGGTGTAGCATTTACAAAGCCTCACAATTTTCTCATAAGGAAATGTTCCTCAAAAGTTCTGTACTTTGAAATATTAAATTAGGAATGCTTCTATGCTTTCCTTTTGCTTGCTCAGCTGTGTATATGTGAGTGGGCATTGTGTTTTCACTCTCTCTGTGATTTGTCATTGTGTGTGTCGACACGAAAGTGTGTGATGATAAGCCACTATGACATCTCTCTCTCTCTCTCTGGTCTCTCTCTGGTCTCTCTGGTCTCTCTCTCTCTCTCTCTCTCTCTCTCTCTCTCTCTCTCTCTCTCTCTCTCTCTCTCTCCGGTCTCTCTCTCTCTCTGGTCTCTCTCTCTCTCCGGTCTCTCTCTCTCTCCGGTCTCTCTCTCTCTCCGGTCTCTCTCTCTCTCCGGTCTCTCTCTCCCGGTCTCTCTCTCTCCGGTCTCTCTCTCTCTCCGGTCTCTCTCTCTCTCCGGTCTCTCTCTCTCTCTCTCTCTCTCTCTCTCTCCGGTCTCTCTCTCTCTCTCTCCGGTCTCTCTCTCTCTCTCCGGTCTCCTCTCTCTCCCTCCGGTCTCTCTCTCTCCCTCCGGTCTCTCTCTCTCTCTCTCTCTCTCTCTCTCTGGTCAATCACTTCTCCGCCATGTGGCATAGCCTGCTGCATCCAGACATGTCACCATAGCAACACCATCATCTCCTCCTGCAGCAAGGCAGCCGCGCACGAGTGTGTGTGTGTGTGAGTGAGTGATGTGATGTATGAATATTTCTCACTAGATCACACTCCATTCAGCCTGCAGGAGCTGCAGTACATTACATCCAAGTTTTTACACTTGCGTCACTTTTGTCTTGTTTCGTGACATTATACAAGTAAAGATATTTTTGAGTCTGCTGTAACAAAAATACACCTTCATCTGTTGGACAGAACTGAGAGGAAATGAATTCAGAAATGAACACGTTAATATGATAAAATATAATTATTTATAAAATTAACTTCTAAAGAAAAGTTGCTTATCTAATACTGTTAATCAATCACACACACACACACATATATATATATATATATATATATATATATATGTGTGTGTGTGTGTGTGTGTGTGTGTCTACACCGCTTTTAAATAAATGTTGTTCTTTTGAACTTTATTTTCATCAAGAATCCTGAAAAAATTCCCCAAAACATGATGTAGCACTGCATAACTGTTTACTATAGAAGCTTGTTTCCGCCACGGATTAAAACCATTTAAAAGATACAGTAATTGCGACTTTTTATTTCACAATTCTTACTTTTTTCTCTCTCACAATTGCGAGATATAAACTCGCAATTCTTTGAAATAAAGTCAGAATAACTAGTTTATATCTCGCAATTGCGAGAAAAAAAGTCAGAATTATGAGAAGTGGCAAAACAACTTTTTTCTTTTTTTATTCAGTGGCAGAAACAAGCTTCATAGTTTACAACATTGATGATAATAATATGTTTCTTGAGTAGCAAATCATCATATTAGAAATGATTTCTGAAGGATCATGTGAATCTGAAGACTGGAGTAATGATGCTGAAAATGCTGCAGCACAGGAATAAATCACCTTTATATATATAAGACAATATATAAGACATCTGCAGAACACGCTGTCTTTTAAGGTTTGGCCTTTAATAAACTGTGATTCTCTATTTTCCAGTGGCACATGTGTCATGTAATATAGACTGTTGTGTGGTCATGCGTATTTCCTCAGGCTTTTACGTAAAAGCAGAGCAACATCAAACAGAATGGGCGAGCTGCAAGGTTGAGACTGTTAAACTGCGTCAGTTTATGAAAATTAAAAACCACCAGCCACATGTTGCCTCGTCAAACTCAAAGCTCTGAAGTGACTCTGGTTGAATAGTACGTGTGTCTGTTGGTCTTAAATGTTGACACTACAAATTGGGATATAAAGTGGCCAAAAAAGTATTTGGACAAATAAATTCCAAATTCTCAAACTTCTAATGCAATGATATTCATATATTTATAAAAATGCATGAATATCATTGGATTAGACAAGTTTGTTTGGTTTTAAATGGCAAAACAAGAGGATACAAAGACTGTTGTGAGTAAATGTTACTGCACTGCAAAAAAATGGATTCAATGAGAATTTTTGTCGAATATTCTATTTAAAATATCATTTTTTAACAATTCATACTAAGACATCATATTTTTAATTCAACAAATACAAGTTAAAAAGTGGACAAAAGTGCTTTTCATCATATTCAAGATACAGTCTAGTATATCTTATGAAGTATTGCTTCTCAAATAAATGCTTCTTAAATTTAAAGATGTTTTACTGGAAAAAGTTACAGAGGGATAATTAAAAACCCATTAAGAAGTAACCCCCCCCACAACCCCCCGCCCCCGGTTTGGATTATGTTCATAGCTAATCACTTGATTTCATCATTATCATTCGTTTGTGTGATTTATTTTGTTATCTGCTGTACAACTGTGACTTAAGTGTCTAAATAAATGAAAGTCATGCATGTCAGCACTGACTTTTGTCTGTCCTCAAAATGTATGTTCATATTTTAACCTAATAATTGATACTCAAAACAATTGTCTGTTGTCTCAACTGAATAATATTTGTGACAAACTTAACCTTTTCACGATGAATCAACATCGTCATAGAATCCAATCTGAAGCCTATGACAGAAAATTGGTCCCAGATGATGAGTGAGCCTCATTTATCCGTCTGCGTTCCCATACGCATTTATAAAGATACATCAAGACAAGCCTTTTAATAACTCATTTGAAAAGAACCATAAAACCTTCAGCCACAGAGACTAATGCACAGCATCTGTCACAGATGTCTGAAAGACCAGACACTGTTTGCTTACAGAATGACTGGTCAAACTCTATCTTACAACAACAAAAAAAAAAAAGTGATTTATGTTACTTAAAATTATTAAATGTTTTCAGTGGAATTCATATACACTCACCGGCTACTTTATTAGTTACACCTGTTCAACTGCTCATTAACGCTAATATCTGATCAATGCATGTAGACATGGTCAAGACGATCTGCTGAAGTTCAAACTGAGCATCAAAACGGGGAAGAAAGCTGACTTAAGTGACTTTGAACGTGGCATAGTTTGTTAGTGCCAGACAGGCTGCTCTGAGTATATCAGAAAAAAGATTTTCACGCCCAAGAATGATCTGGAAAAGATAAAATATCTGTGGGCAAAAATGCCTTGTTGATGGCAGAGGTCAGAGGTGAACGACCAGACTGGTTCCAGCTGATAGAAAGGCAACAGTAACTCAAATAAGCACTTGTTACATCCGAGGTCTGCAGAAGAGCGTCTCTGAACACACAACATGTCCAACCTTGAAGCAGATGAGCTACAGCAGAACAACACACACACCGGTGACACTCCTGTCAGCTGAGAACAGGAAACTGAGGCTATAATTCACACAGGCTCACACAGGTAAACATCATGAAAGCATGGACCCATCCTGCCTTGTACCAATTGTTCAGGCTGCTGGTGGTGGTGTAGTGGTGGCCTAATGGTTAGAGAGTCAGGCTGGTTACCCAAAGGTTGTGGATTCGAGTTTCATTACCAGCAGGAAATGACTGAGGTTCCCTTGAGCAAGGTATCTAACCCACAATCACTCCCCGGGCGCTACAACAAAATGGCTGCCTGCTGCTCCTGGTGTGTGTGTGTCCACGGTTTGTAGTGTGTGTGTTCACTACTCAATGGCTACATTTACATGCAACCAAATAATCCGTTAGTAATCTGATTGACGGCTCAATCAGACTGAAAAGCCTTCCTGTAAACACCTTAATCGATCCGATTGAGCTCGATCCGAATGAAATTTCGATTTTATTCCTTTTCTAATCCGATCGAGAGAACATGTAAACACTCGATCGGATTGAAAACCAAAACTGAAAAGACTGCGCATGTGCAATGAAATAGGAATAGCATAATGACGAATGACGCGCGGATTGAGAGCTCTTCCTGTTCGTCCCGTCATTTTAAATTTCTCCTTTCACTCAGCGTCTGTGAAGTGAAGCAGGACAACATCCCAACAGTCCTTGTTTCCGATTCTCCTCCACAGACGCCTGGTTTTGCATTTTTACTGCACGATAAACAATGAACATATGAACCGTTGTTCTGCTTATGTCTCCAAATTATGACCAGAAATGAATAAATATTTAGTCTGCTGTTTAAAACAAATAAAGAACCAATGTAAGAGAATGGTTACTATGTGCAAACAGCGGGAGACTGTATATTCGCCACTTTCTTGGCACACTTTGTGGCCCTTAGTAACAATTAGCCACAGCCTACCTGAGTATTGTTGCTGACCATGCTGACAAATCTGCAGCAATTGCATGATGCTATCATATCAATATGGACCAAAATCTCTCACAAAGAATTAAGGCAGTTCTGAATGCACAAGGGTTAGATTTTCATTGTAAGATTGAGAACCGCTTTATAAGTCTATTTTAGATATTCCTTATACCATTAATTATGGAACTACTATTTGAATTCTTAGGTTGACCTCATCAGTATTTACTGTATTTTTTTCCCCTTGTTATTTTTATTATTCGCCGGTCAGAGCTTTAGGCTTGACCTGTTATTGGCACCTGCTCCCCTTGTGTGTGTGTGTGTGTGTGTGTGTGTGTGTCTGTGTTTATGCCTGGAGCTTGTGTTGAGTGAAACGTCTGTGTTCATTTCAGTCAGATTGAGGAATGGTAACAGAAAGAGGGCGACGCTTTGTGTGTTTGTGTAAGAGACGTTTGAAATTCTGGAGCTTATCCTCCATTTATCCTGAAGTAAGAATGTTAAAAGCATTTACGGAGAAACACTGCCGTGCCTCTGAGGGTTTGCCGTTAAATCCTGTCAACGGTTTTGGGAGGTGTGTAAATTCCTCTTGCTCTCCTTTACGTCACTAACGTCTCTGAACTTATGATCCGCCCACATGAAGTTGAAGACAGCAGCTAGTTGTGTAACACACACACGCATAATTCAAAAGAAGCTTGTAAAACAAAACTATATTTAAACACAAAGCAGCAAGTCTGTTTTAGTCGTGATGTTGTCCATGTCTTTATTCTCTGTATGCCCACTACATTTTAATCCTCTGATGCATGAATTTTCAAATAAAGAAACTATACTACTGTACTAGTCAAAAGTTTGAGGCCAGTAAGAATTTTTTTAAAGAGTCTCATATACTCACTAAAGATGAAAAACTAGAGTAAAATGGTAATATTGATAATATTGAAATATTATTACAATTTAAAATAGCTATTTTCTATATTAGTTACTACCTAATATGTTATAGAAGATAATGGAAAATCTTTCAGGGACTCTTGGTGCATCAAATTATTATGCAATTTAATTTAAATATGTCATTTTTTTAAATATACATTTTCCCAGATATTATATACATTTATATAGATGGTTTGGTAAGGTATGGTTAATTTGTTAACATTAGTAAAAATGCTTCTAGTGTGTTCATCTCAACATTTACTACTACATTTTTAAAGATCGAAAGTTTTACATGTTAACATTATAGTTAATGCACTGTGAACCAACAAGAACATGAACATTTTAATCAGCCAATATTAACAAAGGTTAATACATGCTATTAACATTATACTGACCCTCCCCCAAAAAAGTCTGTTTAGATTTAAATAGGCAAATGCTTTAAGAGTATTGGATCATTATTGCAGTGATTATTATGTTTCTAGCATGTTATAAGTTTGGCAACTGTTCTTCTAATCCTAATTGATGGAGTGTGTAGCTTTTCATTTCTTAAACAGCCATGTAGGAAGACACATCCTGACCAAAAATGGATGTACCTCTTGATGGAAATAACATCACAATATTTATTTCCATACACATTTTTAGTCTTGTATTGACAAGCACATCCCAAAGACTTTCAGTGAATTGTGAAAATGATTCTTCACGCTCCCTCCCTACCATTATTTCACAATTTGAGCCTGATGAATCTTGACACTGTCATCCTGGAATATGGCCATGATGTGTCTTCCTAAGTGGTTGTTTAAGAAATGAAAAGCTACACACTCCATCAGTTAGGGTTAGAAGAACTGTTGCCAGACATTTAACATGCTAGAAACATAATAATCACTGCAATAATGACCCAAATCCAATCACAGACTATTATATAACTATACAAGAGTCACAATACAAGAAGATATGTATAACTGCTATAGCTAATCTATGGCACAAACTTCTATTCAAGAGTTTAACATTCTGGTGAATTGAAGAAAAGTTTAATAGGTTCTCGTCATGGCACAAGTTTCCATGTTAGCTATGGAAAGGTCAATCATTAAAACACACCCTTCAGTGAGATGGAAACCTGTGTGTGTGTGTGTTTCTAATTGCGTCATAGCTGTAAGAAAATTGAGGTGTTCATAGCAGACAGTGGGATTGGGTGGAGTGTGTGTTTACACGTGAATGTGTCTCAGGATATTTAGCCCTTTTTTAAACCCCCTCTTTCAGTACTTATTTTCACACTTCAGATATGAAAAAGGCAGAAGTTTGAACTATTCTTTTATGAAGTATTACGCTCTTTTGTGAATGTTCTTTATTTCTCACATATACACTCTAAAAGACCATAAAGACAACACGAATGCAAAGGTTTAAAGTACACTTTAAAAAAAATGCTTTTACAACTGTGGCTGCCGGTAGCATCATTTTAGGTTTTATACAATCATGGTAACACAGATGATAAAAAAAATAAATGCTGAATTTTCAGCATCATTACTCCAGTCTTCAGTTCAGTGTCACATGATCCTTCAGAAATCATTCTAATATGCTGATTTGCTGCTCAAGAGACTTTTCTTATTTCTATCAATGTTATAATAAAATAAAACAGTTATAATAATAATAATAATACATTTTATTTATAGGAGCCTTTCATGGCACTCAAGGACACCTTACAAAATCCATAAAGTAATCACATTAATAAACAATAAAACCAGTACAGCAACAAACATTAAATCACATAAAAGCCTGCCTAAACAGATAAGTTTTAAGACGAGATTTAAAGACCGAAAGACTAGAACTGTTGCGAACTTCTACAGGAAGTGAGTCCCATAAATGGGGAGTCGCATAACCTAAAGCTTGTGACCCCACAGAAGTCGTCCGAGTGCGCGGAAGAACAAGTGTACGTGCAGATGCCGATCTTTAAATGTGGGAAGGAGTATGAACTGTATGAACAAGATCTAGAAGATATGAAGGAGCCAAGTTGTTAAGTGCTTTGTAAGTTAAAAGTAAAATTAAAAAATTGACATGGAATTTAACTGGGAGCCAATGCAAATTTTGTAAAACGGGAGAAATATGTTCAGAAATGGAAGTTTTGGTAATGACTCGAGCTGCGGCATTTTGTACCAACTGTAATTTATGAAGAGATTTGGAAGGAAGTTAATATTTCTTCGAGGAAAGAACAGCATTTGTTTTTCATTATTTGAGCTCTCTTGACTATAGCTGCACTAGTGTTTTCTCGGTGTGTGTTGATAGGTGGGTTTATGTGTGGTGAGTAAATGAGAGAGCCATTGCTCTAGCAGCGCACCAGTCTGACAGTTTTTGAACGCAGCCTGCAGCCTCACACACATGCAATTACGTGTGAACGAGCAAATTTGTGGTACTGGCAAATTAAGACTCTGTCGGGGTGTGTGTTTGAGTGTCTGTGAATAATTGTGAATCTGTGAGAAAGAGAAATTTGGCTGCTGATGACAGAAACAGAAAACAAAGATGGATGCATTAATGGATGATGGATGGATGGATGGATGAATGGATGATGGGATGGATGGTGTGTTATTTTGTGTATTTGTGGATTCAGATGACATGCTTTTTTTAGCACTGTTATTAAATTGATTGTCTAATAGACTAAAATAGCCCATTATCACAGCCTCATATTTTCCATTGATCCTTAGAGAATTGAGAGGTGTGTTTCCATGGAAACAGGAGAACAAGGAACCAAGTGTTCAGGAGTGGAAGAGTCCTGTGTGTGTGTGTGTGTGTGTGTGTGTGTGTGTGTGTGTGTGTGTGTGCGCGCGTGTGCGTGTGTTTGATTCTGCCTGGAACATCTGAGGTGACCTAATTGTTCTGGTTGTTTTTCTGTATTTGTCCTGTCCTGCTCCTATAGGACATCTTGGATCACAGAAAATGACTCTTGATTCTACACATTTGTGTATTGTTGAGTTTGCTGTGCTTCCCTCAGAGGTTCTGATCATTCTATAAGGGTTTATTTTACAGTAATGACTAACTGATTGTGCATTTAATTTTGTATTTCACCAGTGGTTGATCAAAAGTGTTTTTATCAATTCTTTTTTAAATGTTTACTATTGGTTTCCCAACCCCATTGATGAATATGTTTCAGTTGCAGCGATGGTACAGTGGTTATAGCTGTGGTTCTCATGTAGTGACTCTAGTTTGAATCGGGCTTGTGACATTTTCAGTTCTTCTTACCCTATCTCTTCCTGTTTTATAACAACTTTCATTAGATTATTGGGATCAAGCATCAGCATTTCATGTACATATATGAATATATATGGAAATATGTTAATCATTTTATATTTACTTAATATTTAATTCTTTAATACTGAATATGAAAGAGATAGTTCTTTCATTAATTACTCACCCTGATGACGTTCCAAACTCATAAGACTTTCATCTTCGTAACACAAATGAAGATATTTTTGATGAAATCTGAGAGCTTTCTGTCCCTCCATTGACAGCTACGCAACTACACTTTGATGCATCAAAAAGTTCATATAGAGATTGTAAAATTAATCCATATTGGTTTTAAACGTCTTACTGGTTTGGAATGACATGAGGGTGAGTAATTAATGATAAAGGTTAAACTAACCGTTTAATATGTAATTATGTAATATTTATATAATATTAATATGTTGAAGTTTAATGACTTCTTTGTAAAAAAATAAATATGTAAGCATTGTGCTAATATGATGTAATAATGTTTGTTACATTTTATACTGAAAGTTTTTGTAAAGTGTCACTGATGTAAATTATTAGCAAATTGTCTGAATTAGATGGTGTACTGCTCTCAGTTTTGATACAGTTTGGTATTACATTATTTTATAATATATAGCTAAAATATATTTGACATTATGTGTGGTATTACGTCAATACAGCTCCCACCACAAATAAGCAAATTTGTCCTTTCTGATCTTCCCTCACACAACATCCGTGGTAGGAAGCGTGGAGCAGCGGATGGTAGGCTCGTCCCACAGCGGTCACAGGCTTGACCGGTGGAGTGAGTCATGTTTGGGATGAGCCAGAGTCCAGAAGGAGTTTAATCCCACACGCTTATCTCTCTTCCCAAAGTCTCCGACTTTCTCCTGGTTCATGAGGAGTTGTGCCTCCTGGGAAGAGACAGCTCTTCCAGAACGTTTCTCACTATGCTCTTCTTTACATAGAAGGATACCAGTAGATTTATTGGTGTGATTTATGGTTTGTCCAGAGCAGGACATATGTAAAAATGTGTCAGTATTTATGCAGGAAAACAAAATTGTATATGTTTTCTAAAGTAGCTTTAGATAAGGTCTGAAGGTACAGTAATGTTCACGTCTATAGAAAGGTCATAGATATTAGTACTATGCAGTTATTGTTAATTAATTCTATTCAGTTTCATTAGTTTAAATGTATTTTTTAAATAATAAATAATTGTAAAAATAATGATAATATTATGCCAGTGATTTGATTGAATTGTAACAGTTCACAAGAAAATGAGCCAAGACACAAATTTAACCAATAATTATCTTTTTTAAATATATATTTTATATTTATATTTAACACTTATTATTATTATTATTATTATTTAAAATAAATATTTATTGGTTACTATTATGTCTTGGCTACTTTTCTGGTGAACCGTTACAATTATATTTTAATTATGATATTGTTTTTATTTATTATTATTATTATTAAATACTAAACTCATTTTCTTGTAGTTGTAATATTCATCTGTAGTTGTAGTTGTAACATTCAATGTAGCTGATGTTACAGTGTGTAATTTTAGCCAGATGCTAACCCTTCGTTACATAATTCTGACCTAATTTGTTGGAAATGTCATATAGGAAAAGGTTAGCACTTTCCAAATATTCTTACACAGTCTTATTGAGAACAAATCCCAATGAACAATGAAAACCTTGTTGTGGAGGAGTCAGCGGTCATAGATGCCTGTGTTTGTGTCATGTTTGCCATGAGTATGAGGCGTGAGTCACATTCAGAAGGTCACAGACTCTCTTCTTCTGTCTGCTTCTTCTTAAAGGAGCAGTTCGGACAGATATATCGCATTGTACTGTGTCTGTCCCTCAGGCTGGCACATGACACAGGCTTGTCCATTGAAATGCTGGTTTTAAACATTCAATCCAAACTTTACGAATAGGGGCTCATAGTGGGAGTGTTTAGGGAAACCTGTCTGGAAACACTCATCATTGATTGGTGGGGGTAGTGACAGAAACTGCGCACTTCAACTTTTTCCAGTGGATTACAGCAATGGGACCCAGCATGTTTGCATGCACCACCCAAGCGGTTTGATTGAGTTTCCAAATGAACATGAGCAGATGGGATCTTCATAACCAACTGAATCTGACTCAAACAGCTGGTCTTGAGATGTCTGAGGCTCCGCTCAGTCGTTTATGTTTTAAGAAAGAAACTATTAAAATGTAACAATTTTCTACCTACTTAATTAATCAGCTTCTTGCTGTTAGATAGAATCACACTGAGTTATAATTTATAATTATAATATATTGTGACAAAAAGCCTACGCCACAATTTAACATAGTGCTGGTTTACAGCCCAAAGTTATGGTTAAGGGTACAGTAATGCAACTATCTATCAAATTGATATTAATTTATATACTATACTGACAGTAAACAATTTTACATTATTATAGAATATTTCTGTTTAAAAATAAATTTCTGTCCACCAAAAAATCCTGAATAAAATGTATCAGGGTTATTAAGCAGCCCAGCTATTTTCTAATTCTTTATATTGTGTGCTATATTATACTGTATTCTATACAGTATATTGATAATAATAATAAATTATTCTAAGCATCAAATCAGCATGTTTTTGAAGGATCATGTGACACTGAAGACTGGAGTAATGATGCTGAAAATTCAGCTTTGCTGTCACTGGAATACATTTTTTCAGATATATATTTTAAAATAGACGTTTTACAAAAACATTACCAAATGGTAGTGTGTGTAATAATTCATATAATTTTCTGTTGTAAATAACATCCTTTACATTATGTCCTATGAAATGCTGTTTGTAAACATTCCTGTCTTGTCCATTAAATCCAGGTGACTTTCCGAATAGTGACTCATAGTGCGAGCGTTTAGGGAAACCTGTCTGGAAACACTCATTATTTTAGTTATATTGGTGCAGTAAATTAGTAAATTCTTTGGATAAATAATTTACTATTTATATAAATTGTTATAATAGAAATTAGTATTATATTTTATACTCACTTACATAATAATAAAAAATTTTCATTAATTATAAAAATCTGAACCTGATGCAACCTAAACCTAAAGATCTGAACCTAAACTTGGACTAAAATCCATCAGTTTATCAGACGCACTCAGTTTGGGTCGGATAGCAGCCGTCAAATCCCAGTTTCCATATAGTAAGTTTGGCTTATGAAACGCTAACACTTTTTTCTTGACCTAAAATGACAGCTGAAACCATAGCTGCATTATGACACCATTAAGTCAGGCTTTTTACCCCCGAGTTCATTTAAATTACCACTACTGAGCTTGTGTCAAAAGCCTTATGAGCTGAATTTCTTGGCCCTTTGTGCCCGGCCGTTTATATTCCTGCTCAGAGAAGAAAGAAGGGAAGCCCATGCTTTGCTGTCACTTTGTGAACAGTCAGCTTGCGTCTGCCCTTAGGGATGTGCGAGTGATTGGGCGGTTGAAGGGTAGGGGGGCCGTCAAAGCCGAATTCTCCTGCTGCAGCGTTTTAATTCAAGTCTAAAGTTTATCTGTAGCTGTAGGTGCAGAAGTGGTAAACAGAGAGAAAAGAGCTCTGAATTGGGTCACATGTGACACCAGAAGAAGGATGGTAGAATCACTTTTTGAGCAAATCTGCAGGAAAACAGGCAGCAAAGTACTGTACCCAAGCAAAGCTTTTTTCCCTTATCATAACCCACTGACCATGTTCAGCGGTGCTGTAAGCCGGTAAGATCCTGTGGGAAGTGCAAGGAGTTGAGATTTTAGACCTATGGGTTTCACGTTAAGCTGTTTCGGGTTTATGAAAGGTTGCTTAAGGATAAGACCCCGTATTCAACAACTCTCAAACTCTCGCCTGTTCTGTGAGCCTAAGGCTCTTCTGTACTTCTGTCTGGCTTTTATGTTTGAGACTAAAAAATCCGGCCACATCAGTGATGCGATGTGACACAGTTGAGGCTAGCAGAGGATGCCGCTAGAGATTTCGGGCATACCACATAAACAAGGACCCCCGCTCTTCCAAAACAACACTGCATGCTTTTCTTGTCATCTCATTTGGCTTGCTTCTCCCCAAATCAGAGTAATTTCACATCAATACACACACTTCATTCTCTATCAGCGGTTGTTAGCCTCCATAACAGTATAGATGAAATTGTGGCAAATTGTCTTGGTGTTTAGCATTAGCTGCTTTTTTGCACGTAGTGATGGCCTAAACATTCCACTATACTGAAAATATTAATCCGAAAAAAAATAAAAAAAAATAAAACCACTTTCAGCTGAAATAGTTTTGGTGCCGAAATCATTGACAATGCAGTGATGTAAAATGAACACTTCTCTGATCATAGATAAATATACACAAATACCTCATTAGCGGCTGTTTCCATGGGCCGATATACGTAAGCTGTCCACCATATTGGAACGGTCAAAGCCGTGAACATTCGAGAGCAAGCTGACTATGCGTCTGCAACTGTAGTTATACACATGTATGAATATCTATATCTGCAATAGACTTCAGCAGATGATAATCATAGGATTTAGTTTATCCAATAATCTTATGTACCATTTCAAAAATACAAGCTCAAGATCAAATGGTAAAGCAAACTTTATTTTTAGCATTATTTTGAACTATTGCAGATATAAATTAAAATGTAATGGCTTTTAATGTGTCCTTCATATGTACATAGCCTTATTTTTGAAAGCTCAGCTAGACTTTTGCATGCTTCACAATCAGAAGAAGACAGGATTATCATTAGAGAGGAGATGTCGATTTTATCGTATGCCAAGACACCCGCCACCGGCATCCTTTAAGCTGTTTAATGGATTCCTCTCTGCCTTTAAATCTAATCTGGTTAAGAAGGATTGTCATTACTGCTTGACTGGACCTCTATAACCCATCTGCAGCAGGCCCAGTCAAAGACCTTAAAGACCTCTGGACATTTTGGACATAACCAGCTAGTAAGTTAATATTGTATCTTACAGTACGTCAAGAAGCTGAACCATCAGCAACCGTAGCCGTGGTCCATATTGGCTTGATGTTAAATCAACTCATAGCACTTTTCCTTTAGGCCTGTCCCAATACAGTAAATTGCAGACAATTTGTCCCCTGCTACAAAACTGAAAGGACAGCACAGATGGCTAAGTAGGTTTTTCAGGTTGGGCATCACAGAGATGCTCAGAAGTACAAATGAAAGCTATTTTAAGGACCCACCTGACAAGTTTGGAGCTTGTTAGGAAAACGGTTGAATTTTAGTTGTTTCCACCGAAAACTGAGCGTATACTCATTAGACGTAGGTGAACTAAGTCCACGTGGGTGGTTTTTATATTAAAACCATTGTCTTGTAAAATTGCCCAGCTTGTTGTATTGGACCAAGATGCCTGAAGTCAATTCCAAGGGGGGATTTGTCTTGTTTTTGCACCTTTTTTCATATTGCTGGAATTATCTGCCAGTTTTGACTCCATTTAACAAAGCAATTACTTAATTATTTATAGAGAGATGGCACCGAAGGATGTTTGGCTAGAGCCACTGCTTGCTTTCATCCTCAATTCATTATTTCCATATCACAAATCTTCACAAAAGCCTCCCGTTAAAAAGTATTTGAATGTTTGCCTCGATTTTATGTCTCCTAGCAAAGTGAAACAAAGTGTACTCACAATGAAAGAATTTAATTAGTCCCGTATTATGCGGTTCTCCCTGTTTTCTCTCCTGTTCCGTATTTGGATTATCCCTGACACGCAGGGTCTGATTATTTTCCGAGCAGTGTGCTTCCTCTTTACTGCTCTTTATAATGTGTTGTTAAATTAAAAACACTGATTCTAGTCTCCCTGAAGCATCAGGGCAGGAAATGAGAGCAGTAGTCGTGTGTTCGGGAACATTTCCTATGTCTTTGCTCTGTGTGTGGTTGGTGGTCAGAATCAACATTGGTTCTGCTCCAAATCAGAGTGAAGCGTTTGGATCGAGTGAAGCTCTACCACATGAAGCACTGCCGTATGCTTTGCAGTACAGTTTGTTGTGACAACAGATGGTCTTAAAGTTTGATGTTATGTTGTTAGGGTTATTGAATGTTGAATCATGCAGTATCATACTACACTGTACTATACAGAACTGTACTTTACCACACTACATTACCAATCACTATTCGGCCCAAAATAGTATACTAGTTTATACTATTCATCACTGCATTGTACTATATAGGCTATACTACATTGCATAACACAATACTATACTATACTGTACTTTATCAAACAACACTCTACAATTTTGTATTGTAATAAATTATACTGTACTGTACAATATGGCACTATACTGTACAATACGGCACTGTACAGTACTCAATTATACTTTACTGTGCAATACTGCACAATACCATACAGTATACAACACTGTGCTACCATGTGTTACACTGTACGGTAGGGTTTTGTACTGTACTGTATTATACATGTTAACTTTTTTTAGTGTGTAATGTTGCTGTTTGAGCATGAAAATGTCTGTAAAGTTACAAAGCACTCCTAAGGGAGTTAATCTCTATATCAGTGTCACTGTTTCTGAACTCCGTAAAACGCCTCCATTGTTGTCTTGAGTTTTCCTCCAGGAACGAACACGTCACAATATTCATCATTTAAATTATTCTCTGGAAAGGCATACACAAAAACAAATAGGTGAGGCCTGGTTTAGTTGCATTAGTAGTGTGTTAACACTTGTGGTTATGGTAAGGGACGTGACATTTCCAAACTGCACTCAAAGCAGCTGACCAATCACAACACACTGGTCCAGTCGACCAATCAGAGCACACTGCACCTTTCAGAAGGAGGGGCTTCATAGAGACAGCAACTAAACATGTGATACTGACAGACTGGGAAGAGAGGTGCTGCAACTCAAATGTCAAATATGTAGGATGTAGGTCTATTTTTAAAACATTAATCTCAACATTAGTTGAGTAATTGCACTGATGCAGAAAAAATTGTATCTGAATTTGTACAAGACGAATTTAGCTGTTACTGATTAAATTTGTTCGGTAGCAGCTCTGTATAGTGTCTTAATATTCTGATTGTATTTATTTATTAAATTGAAAATATTTCTCAGAGTAAGGATGCAGATTTTTAAGGAGTGTGATTCTGGTCTTGGTCTTGACTCTGTCTACTCTACTATACTATAGAAATAATACTGTATTGCACTGTATTTTACTATACTACAGTATGTACTACTATTCTTTCAGTACCATGGTATATCAAAGTACCATGGTATTCCCATCTCATGCTCTCTATACAGTGGTGTGAACAAGTTATTACCCCCATGCTAAAGTTGCCTAAAAAGAGGAATAAAAAATCATCTTTTGGAAATTGATCTTAATGCCTTAATTAGAAAAATGAGGAAAAATCCAACCTTTAAGGACACCAATTTTCTTTGTGTATGAATAATGTATCATAAAATAAAAGTTCTTCCTTAAAATACAGGGTACATAAGTCAGGCCCCCCCTATGTTAAATTCCCATAGAGTCAGGCAGATTTTTATTTTTAAATTTTTTAAATGGGGTACTTTCCATAAGATCATCTTTCAATGCAAATCAAACCAGCTATTAGGCTAACTGAAATAACACCATGCCAATCTCTAGGTATGGTGAAGGGAATGTGATGATGTGGGTCTATTTTAATTCCAAAGGCCAAGGGAACTTTATCAGGATGCATATTATCCTGGATCCATGAAATAACTGGCCTTTAAAAATAAAAATCTGCCTGACTCTATGGGAATTTAACATAGGGGTGTCCTGACTTATGCACCCTGTATTTTAAGGAAGAACATTTATTTATTTATGATATATTATTCATACACAAAGAAAATTGGTGTCCTTAAGGGTTGGATTTTTCCTCATTTTTCTAATTAAGGCATTAAGATCAATTTCCAAAAGATGATTTTTTATTCCTCTTTTTAGGCAACTTTAGCATGGGGGTAATAACTTATTCACACCACTGTATATTGTGTGTCTATTGCCAGTAACCGCCGCCCACAAAGCAGATCTCACACACACACACACACACACACACACACACACACACACACACACACACACACACACACACACACACACACACACACACACACACACACACACACACACACACACACACACACACACACACACACACACACACACACACACACACACACACACACTCCTGGTTACATGCCTGACTCACAGAGGCTGATCTGAAAGTCTTTCTGCAGTACTGCTCTAGATGTGGCAGCGTCAGCTGAGATGAAGATAAATGAGTTCAGGTTTCAGGAAGATGTGTTCTTTTATCTCTGGAGTGACTGCTTTTGACAGCTTAGGGTCACAGCAGCTCCTGGAGAGATTATTTTTGGGAAACCTCACAGCGGGATGCCACTTTTTTTTGTTGCGCGTGTGTCAACTCTACATGCATGCCTTGCTTTATATCAGCATTTATTTCAAAGCTTGTTATATTCTTTTGATTGCTTGTGTCTGTTAATTTTCCCAGCACATAACCAGTCAGCAGTCCGCACTTGGTCGTCCTTGTTCAAATATTCCCCGGTGATAGTGTGTTATTTTGAAGAGTGGAGTCCAGCCAGTCGGCTGAGTGTTGAGTGTGTTTGGGTGACCTCCACTCCTGTTATTCTGGGTCAAGCTGAGTTGTATGGCTCACTGTGTAAGCACGCACACACAACAAACCCAGCAGGACAAGTTTAGATGAAGCATAATAAAAAAATATGTGGTGTTGTTTATTCATTGTCCTGAAGTTAGAACTGGGAATCAGTTGGAAAATGTTAAAGGGGTGGTAAAACACATTTTTTCGAAGGCTTGATTGTGTTTGTGGGGTGCACTGTAACATGTTCATGCTTCGTTTTTAAAAAAGTGCATTATTTTTCATATATTTTACCTTTATTCTACACTGCTCTGTCCCTCCTTGTAAAAACGGTCTGATGGTTTCCAGGTTTTATGAAGCCAATATTGCAAAAATACGCACAAACTACCTTTACCGGTAGTTTGTGCTTTGGTGTATTATAAACAATGGCGTCAATAAAACCAATCGGACCCAGAGAATGTTAGTGAAGATGATCGAGCAGAACCTGTTCAAGAACGGCTGTTAAACAACGTTTCAGAATGGTTTGTTTTTTGTTGTTGTTGTCTCATTACTTTTTAGATACGCTGTTATTTAACCCTAACTGTCAAAGGGATTTTTTTGAGTAAAGACTGCGGATCTATAGTGATCGTTACTGACTGTACGGCACCGTTACTTTTATATTTTTAGAACGATTGTAGCCAAATATCTGTCGCCAGAACTATTAACCCAAAACGAACAATAAACATTGGCTTTACTACAGTAGCCAAATCAAACACAGAACCATGTTTAGCATGCCTGTAGATAAACAAGCATGTAGATAAACAATACATAAAAGCTCTAATAAAAGAATAATTTACACTAATTCCAAGTTCGCTGTTGAGATTAAAAAAAAGTTTGTAATGTCAGTGTTTGTCGGATATAGGGTTGGGTATCGGTTGGGTTTTATCCGATACCAGTACCTACTCGGTATTTTTTAAACGGTTCCGGTGCTTAAACGGTTCTTGAAACTGTACTTAAGAAAACGAAACCGCACACACTTTGTCAAAAAATAAGACCCTTTTATTTACAGGGCCAAACTGGACACAATATTAACTTAAATCTTTAAACAATATAAATACAAGTAACATATGGTAATAATAAATAAACCAATATAAAATAAAAATTCACATTTACATAATATCAAATAAAACAATATTGTATCAAACAATGTAATAATACTGGAGATTAATAGAGATTACTACCAGGGTAATCTAATCTCGACATGGCTCCAGGTTCCCATGTTTTGTCAGCTTGAACCAGTCATGTAAGTTATCTGGTCGTTGTACTAGTTACGGCAGCGCTTAGCTTGGCGAGTTTGGTATTTCGTTCCCACTGCGTCTTAGCTACGCAGCGTTGAGTGAACCTATGAAAGAGAACGTCTCTGGTTACTGGTGTAATGTAACCTATGTTCTCTGAATAGGGAACGAGATGCTGCGTTTGCTGCCAAACTCCTCGCGCTGCCGACAAGCTTCCTTTTTCGGCATAGAAATCTGAGGAGCAGATGATGCGCGCGCCAATATAATATGACGACGTAAGAGCGTCGAGGCGGCGCCCACACCATCAGCCAATGAATTGGCGTGATTCTATATGGGCCTCAGACAATCGGCACACCCAGATGGCGTTCTGACGCGTAATTTTACACATGAAATACAGCCAAACCTTGGAGCGTTTTGTCTTCGGCATCTTCATTATCCCCTCGCTATCAGCAGACGTTCCGGGACTCTGAAATTTTCGTTCTTATTCGGTCTGGTTACTACCGTTTACGTCGGAACCGGTTCCCTATTGGCACCGCGTTTCAGTACCCAACCCTAGTCGGATAACATTAAGTATGATTGAGCATTTAACAAACTGGTTTGCAAAGCCAAACAGCGTTGTCATTTGTTTACTTCCTTGCTACAACGTACAATTAACAATACGAACTATTACAGGAAAACACATCGACAAAAAATAAATCATACTTACAGGTTGTGGCCCGTAAACAACAGCTTGTGTTCTTAAAGTTGGAACTGCTCCATCTTTCAGGACAAGCCGTTGTGCGAATCCTACATTGAACTCGCCAAGATTGTGGAAGCTTTCCTCCGTAAAATGTGCAGCACAGAGAGCGAGATTTGGGTAATAATTATGAGTAGTGATGCACGATATATCGGCCGATATGGTCAATTTTTTACACATCGGTATCGTTCCGATGTCAAAATAGGGCCGATGTGAACAGGCCGATAATCATTCCTGTGTATTTGACGTGTGTGTAGGATTATGTGGGGCCGGCGGGGATGTTTGTTTTTGCACGCGCGCATACATTACACTCACATAATGTGCTGAAGCAGGTGCTGGAGGCGGCAAGTTACGCACTCTGCCTTGTTCTGACCGACCATCAAAGTATTGTCGCGCTGGAGTTACGGGGTTATGATGTAGCAATTAAATCACCTCAGACACACATGTAAGTTACATGTTTCACAGTGATTGCTTTTGTTAGATTACTGAATAATGGCATACTCTCGGGGGGAAATGATGATGAAAATGATCAAGGTAAGAATGACACACGACACGGGTGCATAAAAAAGATAATCTTTAAAATCCAGTAATAGCTAGCGGTAGCCTTTAGCTAGCGATGCTACTTCACAAACTAGACACAAACACGTTTCGAGCCATAATCAACAACTTATCTAGTAACAAGCGCTGCATTAGAGCAGGCTTGTAGGATATCTTAATTCACAGCCCGTAAGGCTACATGTAGGCTACAACTGAAATAAAATGCTAGCTCTCGCCTGTCAATGACAGTCCACTGACTGAAAACTACGCGAGTTGGTCAGTTGGAGCCGCAACGACACACCCATTATACACCAGCAGCGGGAATGTAGTAATTTAAAGCCTACCTTTTGTTGAACCCTGGTTAAAATCCATGTCAAACAACCGACGAGAAAGCAAATCCATTACAATGCGGAACTACTAACTGTGAGATAACGTTACAGCCTTAGCTCTGAAGCTCTGTGACTATTATGAACTGTCTGCGACGTCAAGATTGCAATGCTGGAATATATTATGGTTGTGTGTGTGTGTGTGTGTGTGTGGCGCGCGCGTGTGAGAGAGAGAGAGAGAGGCGCGGGCGAGATCGAACAGTGGAAACAAAAACATACTCCGTCATTTTGTTCATACAGGACATTCCAACTATGCTTACTACTTCAACTTCTTGTTTATACATGTGAAGCCATTTTTATCATAGTGAGTCTAATAGGGTTAATATTGATTACATTTTAAGTGTTATCATAACATTGTGCTATAAAATAGAAGTTAAGGTATTTTGCCTTAGTAGGACAGTACTGTACTTTAAAGTTTTGAACTGTTGTACAATGTTCACAGAATACAGTGACTTGGTCTCAAGTGAGTTAGATGTTTATTGAGAATACTCAGGGTTGGCTTATTCATAGTGTGAATTCAGGACACACTTGTATCCTTTATAAAAATGTATTTTTATATAAATATTTATTTTTTCTTCTGAAAATCTGATGACATATTTTGCACACAGGTAAAGGTGCCCAATATCAGTCATTTCTGAAAATAAGTTACAAAAGTTTAAAAAAGTTTTTGGAAAATAGCGCTTTATTTGATTATCATAAAAATTTGTTTTCTATACAGAGATATCGACATCGGTAAATATCGGTATCGGCCATAAACAGCAATATTAATATCGGTTATCGGTATCGGTCCCTACCGATTATCGGTCCCTACCGGCCGTTTGCTGTAGTTCTTAGAAATTGATTTCTTTAAAAGCAAATATCTCCCTTTGCTTTGAACTTTGAGCGCTGTAACTTTGCAGATGTAGTTTATGCTCAAACAGCAACATTACACACTAGCTAAAGTTAGAAAAGTGAAATCGTGTTTTACCACCCCTTTAAAGGTTGTTTTTGCTTTCCAACATACGTGTCTGTAAATACTGGATTCTAAGTATGTTGTATGTATAATTTTCCTAGCCCTCCTACTTCCCCAGCACCACCTGTCTAGATCTGCTAGAGGATTGGATTCCCCCTACTTTCCTTGCAGCAGCTCACATTCTATTAACTGTATTTATGTGCACGTTTCGGCAGTAGCCTTCGCTCATGTAGCAGCAGCGTCTACATATTGTCACAAATCTTGTTAATACGTGTTGAAATAGACGAGGCTGTATAAAAAAATATGTGTTGTTTGTTTATTCATTGTCCTGAAGTTAGAACTAGAAATCAGTTGGAAATAAAATGGGATGTTGCTTTGCTTTCCAACATTATATATGTGAAGAATTTATGCTAAATGTACGCTATGTAATATTGTTTTGATGAATGATGTGCTTAATTCTCCATGACTGCTCTTTCGAAGATATACATTTCATTAAGCACTCGCCTTCCTGTGTAACCATCATCCTCTGGTTTTCAAGAACACAACGTTCACATGGCCAAACAACACAACTATGAGATCCCTCCTGCTCTTGACTAATGAGACATCACTTTGCTTCAGGATTTTTTGAGCTTGTAAGGAGTAATAGCTTTTGTTGGCTTAGAGATTTTAATCTCTGTTCTCGTGTGGGAGAACTGAATCGGTAAGAAGCGATATGAAAATTAAAGAAAATGTGATCTGTCCAAGTCAATGACAGTCCATCATTTCAAGTAAATTACAGTTGCTAAATCTTTTGCTGTTACCTTGTCAAATTGTTTCCAGGATACAGTACCTGTGATAGTAACCATGATATTTCATATATGTTTCATGTAGTTTTACAAAAACTTTATGAATAATTTATAGGAAAAAATGTATTTGCTGCATTATCTAGTGCAGGTTTTTTTTTTTTACTTTTTGAGACCACAGACCACCAAATGATCATCCCCACCCCCCCACCCCATCCTGAAAATGAAAGGGCAGCTTTATATATTTCATGCATAACGACTAGGGGTGGCACGGTTCACAAAACCCACGGTTCGGTTCGTATCACGGTTTTAGGGTCACGGTTTTCGGTTCTGTACGGTTCTTGTTGTTATTTTTTCTTTTATTCTTTAACACTCCAGAAATGTACTTCAGCATATGATATAGGCTATAGTTTAATTATCCACAATTCAGGATACAGTATTAAAAAAAATGTATATCATGTAATCATGCACAAACTGAATTTGACTTGACTTTAAGGACATTATTGAGACCATCTCTGAGGAAAGCTAGGTGACATTTTGATACAGCAAGAGAGAAGACATTGATGAAATGCTTTTGTTTATTTGGCAAAAAAGGAGAATGTGTATTGCTATCTCTACAGGGACTTATGTTAGGCTTGGGCGGTATCCAAATTTTGATACCGTCAAACCTCCTCCCTATTTTACCGGGGTATATGGTATTACCGTGACTAATTAAAAATTATGACATAAGGCTCAGACAGCGTCACCAAACTGTTGGCTTGTGCCTACACCGTTCAGAAACTGAATACCAGATCGGGCAAAAAAAAAAAATCAAAACAAAAATCAAGGCCAACCCGTGCACGTTGTGTCTGATCCCGGCTGACGGCATTAAATGTAATTATGAGCCGGAGCCCTATTTTTAATACGTGGGCCGTTATAATATGGTGGCGCCCAAATAATTTTTTAACCCAGGTGCTGAGGGGGTGGTAGATATAAATACTATTTATAAATGAGCAAAAATGGGACACTTAATAATATTTAATTATTTTAATTATGCCAATTAAAGTATTCATTTTATTAATTAATTTAAATTAAATTAACAAGCAACAAGTGCATTTGTAAATCCGGTGACACGCGTCCATTGATTTTTATTAATACAACTTTTCTGTCAGTGTCTGCTGCAAAGATTAAGTTGACGATCGCCATCTCCTAGTGAACGCGCATATATAGAGAGAAATGCAAATCATGGATTACATAATCAGAAGGTATAGGCTAGCCTTTTTCTTTTCGTTTTGAATTGTTTCGTTTAAAGAAATTGACGATTGGTATCTCCGTAGTGAATGCGCCTATAGAGAGAAATGCACATCATGGATTAATCAGAGAGTATGCTGCCTATATTTATTTTCCTTTTGAATTGTTTCGTTTAAAGAAATTGACGAATCGCCATCTCCATAGTGAACGATAGAGAGAAATGCACATCATGGATTACATAATCAGAGAGTAGGCTAGCCTATTTCTTTTCGTTTTGAATAGTTTCGTTTAATGAAATTTCAAGCTTTATTTAGATATAGGCCTATCTGTCATGTCTGTGAGGCATACACTGAGTTTCGGTTAATTTATGATGAGATTTCAATGCAAGTGACCGCGGCGCGCCAGTGCACGATCATGTCATGATTATGTTGTCTGCTATATTTGATTTGAAATCCAGGCATATGGTTGATAAAAAAAATTATTAAAATTAAGATACAATTTCTACAAAACGAAATTCACTTTAAAGAAAAGCCTTTTACAAAATGAAACTTAATTAAGTGGTCAATGTCTGACTCCCGATGCATCCCATCTTACTCGTGCTGTTCACTTTTCATTATCAACGTTAAAAAAAATAACATTATAATATTTTAACAAATATAAACTAATGCGCTTATTTAATGAACTCGGGGCAAAATGCATCCTCGCAGCAGTGAGTGGGTGGTTGTTTCGGAGATGCGACATTAGGTTAGAGGTGTTTCCATCTCTCGCGGTCACATTTTTTATTGCAACATTTACAAATTGCCTCGTCAGTATTTACTCTCCCTTCTCTCTCTCTCTCTCTTTCTCCTCCACACTGTCACTTGATGACAACTACATAAGCATTTTTAGGCATTGAATAAATTATATTTATATATTATATATAAGTGCCGGTAATGACGGTATTGAAACTGATACCGTTGCTATTTTAAGACCCCGCGGTATATGATATTACCGTAATACCGCCCAACCCTAACTTATGTGCATTTTTAGCAAACAAAGATTAATATTAACTTGCATTTATCAAACTGTCAACTTCAGTGTAGCACTTACAAAATGTTTATCTTTTAAAAGAAAAAGAGAGGAACTCTTAAAGCACTATCTTTTAAAAAAGTCAAAATATGTTACACATCATTGCCTATAATGAGGCTATAACAATAGCAAAGGGATAACCATAAAGTGAAACATAAGTTCAACCTCAACACAAAAACAGTATCAACAATGCTTCTATTCCCTGAGAGTGAGGATACATTTTTTTCACTTGAAATTAAAGTGCAGTATTTGGAAGCATATGACTGGAGTTCTTATCTAAACTTGGTGTCACTGTATATTTTTAAATATCATAGGTAACATGAAATCCAAAATGTTCCCACACACCAGACTTGACGCTGGCGCATCCTCCAACTCCGGTTAGCTTTCCTTATATCTCCCACTTGCCATTTCTATACGTGACGAGACCTGCAGCACTCCATACTCCACTTTTACTGTCTCTAGGCTTGTTCGACTTGAACCGGCGCTGCACAGACCGATCGACATCAAAGTACCGCGAGAGTGATTGAAAAGCATACGGAACCGTTGCTCTCGCGGTACTTTGATGTCATTCATCGATCGGTCTGTGCAGCGCCGGTTCAAGTCGAACAAGCGTCATATGTATGCCCATTGTCATGTCCACACATCTCTTATTTCGCGCGAAAAGTAAACACACTTGCTGGTCCCAATTCGCATACTATCCGTCCTAAATTCGAAAATAGAATTAGTACGTCCCAAATCATAGTATGTTGAAATGAGTGTTCCAAAGATACCCGGATGGTCTACTATATCCGGTCAGAATCCGAAGTGCAGATCGATGCGCACTCTTTAACGGCTGATATTGCCCACAACCCATCGCGCGTTGGACGAGGACTCGGTTAGAACTACAAACACGAGTGAAAAGTGTTTAAAAACTACAGACATGGAGGACGCGCGAGTCCGGCGGTTATGTAGAGGTTTAGATAAAGGGGTTTGAGTGATTAATTATTAGTATCTAACCTGACGAAAATGTAGCCTATTTATTCAACGTTGTCTACATTATATTTAATCTGCAGCAGCATTTGAACTTTTGTAAAGATATGTTTAGCCATTACCTTTTAAATGCATCATTATATTCAAATTGCAAACACATGAGGAGTCTCCGCATGAAAGACCCACGACTGGCAGATGAACGTGCTCTCCGAAACGGTAGGAAATCAAATTAGATTGAATGGAGGATTTTAACTGTCACAGGATGATTGACAGGGCAGTTTACGGTGACAGGATGCACGCGACAGATCTGTCCGTTAAAGATGACGTGATAGTATGTCCCAAAGCTTGCCTACTCTTTTGCTACACACTCAAAAGTATGTACTTTTTCTTAACAAAAAGAGTACATACTTTTAGGTCGTAGTATAAGTAGGCGAATTGGGACGCAGCAACTGTCTGAGGTCACGGGCACGAGGTTACATTGCGCATGCGTCGAACCGTGCGACGCACACACGTACCGAACCGAACGGTTCGGATGTTTTTTCATGTACCGTGCCACCCCTAATAACGACCCATTTTATAGTAATTTACATTGTATACTTTATCTATTTAAAGTATTAGCTATTAGGAAAATATTTATTCACATTTAAATCAAGATTTATTAAATTTTTAATCTAATTTTAATTTATTTTAATAACATTTTTATGTAGTTTAATACAATTTTAGTGTTTTAATTAATTGATTTTAAAAATATATTTATTTCATCGTTTATTTTTTTATTCTTTTACACTGTTTTTCTATAAACGTTTTCACAGAGCCCCTAGCACTCCCTTGTGTTGTGGCCCCAATTTGAAAACCCCTGATCTAGTGCAATGTCTAATGGAAAGAGAATGAGAAATCATATGATATATATTCACTGATATGAAATGATTTGAATTTAACTCTCAGTAGTGAACATTAATGGTAGCAGATGGAAATGTTTGATCAGTAGTTAAGTGCCTCACGGCTCACTACTGATCATTAGCATAGTCATGTCTTGTCTTTTCACTGTAGCTACAACAAACACAGCAAAATGTATCTTTCAAAACATTTTAAAGCTGATTATTTGGAGGGTTTCGGAGTTTTAAGTTCCCTTATGCCTAGCTAAATGATGCCATGTCTTATGTGGAGACATTAGTTGAGATCTCAGAACATCTTTACGGTTGAAGAAGCATCACTAATCATAATGAATGCTTATTAGCATCTTAATAATAAAGTATGGGAGCATTAGTGTGTATAAAATTAAAATTCTAATTGTAATACAGGGACATTAAGATGTGTGAATTATATTAAAATAGTCATTTTGTAGCATGGGGTGGAGAAGACAGAGCGCAGGAGGCAAATGGAAGCTAATTATGAGTTAATTATGTACGCTTCATTAAAGCAACGTGCTGCGGTCACATGACATCTTGGATTTCCCAATCCATTTCTTTTTCATGGCATTAATGCAGTACGTTTTTTTAGTCATGTGAATAATTAATCAACCAATATTTGCGGATGATTTAGTTGTTTTTTGCTGCACAAGGTTGTACTTGAATTGTTGGGATAGATTTACATATAAAATATGATACTTTTTTTGCACACCAGGAAGATATGGTTTTATTGTGAGTGGCTGTGGGGTCTAAAAAATAAAAAAAAATAAAAAAAATTATATATACTGTGTATTCATTTATTTTAATTCCTGTTTATATTCTCATTATTCTTTTTGTATTTTTTTCCATTATTTTTTGTAATTCTACAATTTTCTAGTTTTAAACAAGTTATGTTTACACTTTAAATAAAACATAATAATGATGTATAACATATAAAAGTAGCACGGATGAGTGTTTGTGCACAGTTTATGTCATTAAAAGACGTATGGTTATTTCTCAATCTAATGAGAATAGATTAAATAGTGTGTTTATTTTGGCTTTACTCTTGTTTTTTTTTTTGTTTTTTTTTTGGAATGTCCTATCTTGATTAGCTTGAGGATTTTTATTGTAATTAAAACACTGCAGATCTCCATGGTTTGGTATAGTCTCAAGTGGTTTTCAGGGTCCAAAAATAGACTGAAAATGTCAACCTGCAACTACATAGCCAAAGAAAAGGTTGCTCTAATGATGAAGTGTGTATGTGTGTGTGTGCTTCATTCTGGTCTCAACAGACTCTAGTCAACTAAACCATGACATTACACACCTGCAACTGTTTTAAAGAGGACCTACTATGCTTTTTACATGTTCAACTTTCTTAGTGTATAATGTTGCTGTTTGAGCATGAAAATGTCTGTAAAGTTACAAAGCACAAAGTCACTCCAAAGTGAGTTATTCACTTTATCAGTAAACACTGTTTCTGAACTCCCTGAAACACCTCTATTGTAGTTTCTTCCGGGAACGAACACGCAACAATAATACTCATTTACATAATTCCCTGCAAAGGCATACACAAAATAAAAGGGGCCTGGGTGAGTTGTGTTAGAAGTGTGGCATTAATTCAATTCAATTCAATTCAAATTTATTTGTATAGCGCTTTTCACAATACATATTGTTTCAAAGCAGCTTTACAGAAAGTGCATTTCAGAAATGTACGTAAAAAATACAGTTAGTTAATCATCATGTATTAATTTAGGGCATAACATATCGCCTGCGTTGAGTCGTCTCTTCACAGGCGTCGAGTCGTCTCATCGCAGGTGTTGGGGACTCTGAAGTCTCCGTGAGAGGCTGGATACAGACTGTAGCTGAAGAACGCTATTTACTAGCGTCCCGAGATAACAGCAGAAAAGCAGATGGGAAATAATTAGCGTAGCTGCTGTTCATAATATTAATGCATTCGATCTGATTCAACAGTAGTATAAGAGGCAAGCATTATGTGAATGCTTGGCTGAAGAGATGCGTCTTTAATCTAGTTTTGAACTGGGAGAGCGAGTCTGAGCAACGAACAGTATCAGGAAGGCTATTCCAGAGTTTAGGAGCTAAATGCGAGAACGCCCTCCCTCCTTTAGTGGATCTGGATATCCTAGGAATGACCAGAAGCCTCGAATTTAGGGATCTTAAAGAACGCGATGGATTGTAGGGCGATAGAAGGTCCATTAAATATACAGGAGCTAGACCATTTAGGGCTTTATAGGTCAGTAATAGTACTTTGTAATTGATACGGAACTTAATAGGTAACCAGTGCAGAGATGATAAAATTGGTGTTATATGATCATATTTTCTTGACCTAGTAAGAACTCTAGCAGCTGCATTTTGCACTAACTGTAGCTTGTTTATTGAGGATGTAGGACAACCAGCTAATAAAGCGTTATAATCTAGTCTTGAGGTCATGAATGCATGAACTAACTTTTCTGCATCAGAAACAGATAGCATGTTACGTAGCTTAGCAATATTTCTAAGGTGGAAAAAGGCTGTTCTTGTAACATATGATATATGATTTTCGAAAGACAAGTTGCGGTCTAGTATAACACCCAGGTCTTTTACTGTAGTGGATAAAGTAACTGGACATCCTTCTAAATTAAAGTTGTATTGTACAAGGTTTTGTGGGTAGTTTTTTGGACCAATAAGTAATACCTCCGTTTTATCTGAATTTAATAGCAGGAAATTACACGTCATCCAGCATTTTATATCTTTAAGACACTCTGTCAATTTAGATAAGTTAGTGTTTTCATCTGGTCTTGATGAAATATATAATTGAGTGTCATCAGCATAACAGTGGAAATTAATTCCATGTTTTCTTATAATATTACCCAGTGGCAGCATATATATTGAGAATAGCAGAGGGCCTAACACCGATCCTTGCGGCACTCCATAGTCTACTGACGTTATCTTCGATTTTTCCCCATTTAAACAGACAAAATGGTAACGGTCTGATAAGTACGATCTAAACCAGCTTAATGCCTGTCCCTGAACACCAGTGTAGTTTTGTAGTCGATCCAAGAGTATTTTATGATCTATAGTGTCGAACGCAGCGCTAAGATCGAGTAGAACTAGTATTGAGATACAGCCTTGGTCAGAAGCTAAAAGTAAATCATTTGTAATTTTAACTAGCGCAGTTTCTGTGCTATGATGCGGTCTGAATCCTGACTGAAATTTTTCATAGATATCATTTTCTTGCAAGAAAGAGCACAATTGAGCGGACACAATTTTTTCTAGTATTTTAGATATAAATGGAAGATTTGAAATGGGTCTGTAATTTGCTAAGTTATTTTGATCTAATTGCGGTTTCTTAATAATAGGTTTTATTACTGCCAGCTTAAATATTTTTGGAACATGACCTAAAGATAAAGACGAGTTAATAATATTGAGAAGAGGCTCTTCCACTACAGGTAACACTTCTTTCAGTAGTTTAGTGGGTATTGGGTCTAATAAACATGTTGTTGGTTTCGCTGCAAAGATAAGTTTATTTAGCTCTTCCTGTCCTATAGTTGTAAAGCGGTGTAGTTGTTCTTGAGGGGCGATAATTGAGGCTGAATCATAAGACACCATAGAGGATTGTACATTTACAATTGTATTTCGGATGATTTCTATTTTCTCATTGAAGTAATTCATATAATCATTACAACTATACTGTAACGGAATATTTTGCTCTGGTGATGTCTGTTTATTTGTTAGTCTAGCCACGGTGTTAAATAAAAACCTTGGATTATTTTGGTTATTTTCTATTAGTTTGCGGAGATGCTCAGCCCTGGCTGCTTTTAGAGCCTTTTTATAACGTGACATACTGTCTTTCCACGCGATTCTAAAGACCTCTAAATTAGTTTGTTTCCATTTACGCTCTAAGTTACGAGTTTCTCTCTTGATAACATGTGTAGTACTATTGTACCATGGTGCTTTAGTTTTCTCTCTAACCTTTTTTAATCTAATTGGTGCAACAATATCTAATGTACTAGAGAAAATGGTGCTCAAACTGCTAGTCATTTCCTCTAGTTCATCTGTTTGTTGGGGTTCACTGAGCAGCTGAGATAGATCAGGTAAGCTATTTTTGAATCTATCTATAGTGGTTGGAACGATTGTTCTGCCTGGTCGATAACGTGGCGCAACATGGCAAATTTCAGCAGTACGTAATATGCACGTTACCATACAATGATCAGTGAGATCGGCACTTTGCGCTATAATATCTATATCGGTTGGATTGGTTCCATATGATATAATTAAATCTAGTGTATGATTTAGACGATGAGTGGGACCACTGACGTTTTGCTTGACCCCAAATGAGTTTAATAAATCTGTAAACGCAGCCCCTAACGCATCATTTGTGTTATCTACGTGTATGTTAAAATCTCCAACAATTATTGCTTTATCGGCATTGACCAATAGATCTGAGAGAAAGTCTGCAAACTCTTTTAGGAAATCAGCATAGGGCCCTGGAGGTCTATATACGGTCGCCAAGGCTAGAGATAATAGGGATTTATTTCTTACATCTAAGAGCGTAACATTTAGCACAAGTACTTCGAACGAATTAAACCTGTGACCTGTTTTCTGAGTAACATTAAGGATATCTCTATAGATTGTTGCAACACCGCCGCCATGACCGATCAGACGGGGCTCATGCTTACAGATCCTTCTCAAAAAATTAGCATATTGTGATAAAGTTAATTATTTTCCATAATGTAATGATAAAAATTAAACTTTCATATATTTTAGATTCATTGCACACCAACTGAAATATTTCAGGTCTTTTATTGTTTTAATACTGATGATTTTGGCATACAGCTCATGAAAACCCAAAATTCCTGTCTCAAAAAATTAGCATATCATGAAAAGGTTCTCTAAACGAGCTATTAACCTAATCATCTAATTCAAATAATGAACTCTAAACACCTGCAAAAGATTCCTGAGGCTTTTAAAAACTCCCAGCCTGTTTCATTCCTCAAAACCGCAATCATGGGTAAGACTGCCGACCTGACTGCTGTCCAGAAGGCCATCATTGACACCCTCAAGCAAGAGGGTAAGACACAGAAAGAAATTTATGAACAAATAGGCTGTTCCCAGAGTGCTGTATCATGGCACCTCAGTGGGAAGTCTGTGGGAAGGAAAAAGTGTGGCAAAAAACGCTGCACAATGAGAAGAGGTGACCGGACCCTGAGGGAGATTGTGGAGAAGGACCGATTCCAGACCTTGGGGGACCTGCGGAAGCAGTGGACTGAGTCTGGAGTAGAAACATCCAGAGCCACCGTGCACAGGTGTGTGCAGGAAATGGGCTACAGGTGCCGCATTCCCCAGGTCAAGCCACTTTTGAACCAGAAACAGCGGCAGAAGTGCCTGACCTGGGCTACAGATAAGCAGCACTGGAGTATCCACAGTCAGTGATGGTCTGGGGTGTCATGTCAGCTGCTGGTGTTGGTCCACTGTGTTTTATCAAGGGCAGTGTCAATGCAGCTAGCTATCAGGAGATTTTAGAGCACTTCATGCTTCCATCTGCTGGAAAGCTTTATGGAGATGAAGATTTCATTTTTCAGCACGACCTGGCACCTGCTCACAGTGCCAAAACCACTGGTAAATGGTTGACAGGGTGTCAATGATGGCCTTCTGGTCGGCAGTCTTACCCATGATTGTGGTTTTGAGTAATGAAACAGGCTGGGAGTTTTTAAAAGAATATCAGGAATCTTTGCCTCAGGCGCTGTGCTGCGTACCGTCTCGATCAGGCTCCTGTAGTCCTCCTTCAGAACCATTACCATTAGAGATTTGTCCAAAGCCATACCCAGGGCTCAACATAAAAAAAATCCCCACTGGCCCCCAGGGCCAGTAGATCAGAGTTTTACTGGACCCTTCTATATTTTTACTGGCCCTGAAAGAAATAGAAGGAAAAGCACTTTTCCATTAAACTGTATTTATTGTATACATTAGGATTATTTTTTCTTGTCCCCTCACAATGACAGTAAACTAATTATTACATTACATGAGTTATGAGTAATGTTACATAGGCTATATTTTCACTTCAAAATGGCGAAATTAGACAAAAGTATATTAGGTTGCCTGATTATTTTTGTCATTCGTTTAACATTTATGACCTAAAAAACTGTCAATGAAGAAAAAATGAAGAACGCGCTGAATCTGATTATAACAAGACTGAAGCGAACACAAATTTGTGTAGCTTACACTTAATCACACATTTTTAGGGTGGCTAGGCAGAAGTTTAGGGGGGAATTTGATTACACTTTAGATAGCCCGTCGGCAGGCCGGTTATGCATTTTGCATTTTGGTCGGCTTTTGTTGGAAATTTCCGTTGGAAAAAAAACGAAACAGTACATGCCCTCATCGCCTTTCTCCACCCAGGTGCAATGTGTTTTCCATGACACTAGGAATTAGGACTGGGTGATGTGGCCAAAAAATCATATCTCTGTATTTTTTGGTTAAATGGGTAGGCTATATACGATATATATCTCGGTACTTTCTACGTTTTTCTATTTGGATAAAGAAAATCTGTATTTATTTAAAAAAAAAATTATTTCACATCCTGCTCAATGCTATCCAAACAATATTGATATTGAAGGATAAGGAAACAAATATAGGGAATGTAATGTAGGCTATGCAATATATTATGTGCAAAAAGGTGGTTAAAATCATATTACATTCTAACATTGTAACATTACAATCTAAAAACAAAAATAATGCTTTTGTTTTTAAAATGACTAAAGGCTAAACTAAAAATTAAAATAAAAACAAAAGCACAAACTAATTATATTAGCCTGCATTTGATTACCCCATTATAATGCTCACTTTCATAAAAACATACTTGTAGGTTTAAAATTCCACATATGGCACATTTATTGTCTCCAACAAAAAATATTTTAGCAATATGTATATTTTAGTAAGAATTATTGCGCTATTCTATTGTGCTCGTCTGTTAGGCGCGCGTGCTCGCGGCGGCGCTCATTCACGGGAGCTTGAATATTAGCGGAGATTCACTTGCAGCTGCTCGTCCTCTCCTGACAGTGAAATGGACATATTTGTTTGACTTTCTAACATTTACAGATGGAGAATATACATGTGAAATGTAAGTTAAGCACTGAGGAAAGCACCACGTCTCAAACGCATTAAACAGCGCAAGTATTTATCTGTCAGTCAGCAACAGTATCTCTCCGAGCATCTGACAGGGCAAGCTGCTTTAAACTTGTTAACTATATCTTACCAGTTATTTTGAAGCGCTTAATATAAGCTTATGTCATGTTTAGGACAAATTTGTACTATGTTCTTTCACTGCAGGAGCTCACACTGCGTACTCCGCTATTTTTCAGATGTGCTCGATCGTATCAAACTACTGTATCGATATAAACGGTATTGCCTCATTCCATATCGTTAAAAAAAAATCGATATACTGTAGCCTACAAACTCGATTTACCGCCCAGCCCTACTAGGAATGTCCTCTTTCTCGTATCAGCCTCGTAGTTCTTTGACATTTTAACACGTTATAAATAACCTGAAGTAACATTGACACTCTTCGCGCCACTGTGTATGACGTTTGCTGTTTGTTTTGCTGATGGCCAGTCACTGGCCCGCGCGGGCCAGTGACTGGCCAATCAACTAGCCCGACATACTCTTTTACTGGCCCCGGGCCATCGGGCCATTGCTTATGTCGAGCCCTGCATACCTTATTCGGAAAGGCACAGAAAATAAATAACGCATTCTACGGAGTCCCTAAAGGGACATGGCTTCGCGCCCTCACGCGTCATAGCCCGCCAAAATGGGGGTGGCTTAGCGTATAAAAGCCAGGCTCGTAGGCTGCGTCACTGGTTTCATCAGCTGAAGCGGAAAAACGCTCGTGGCACCTGCACGGTCAGGTTACGCAATACTCGTTCCCTCTTCTAGAGAGAACCGAGGTTACGTTGGTAACCGAGTATCGTTCTCTTACGAGAGGTTCTCTCGTATTGCGTAAGCTAGCTTACGCTACGGGAACCCATTGTCAACGCTGTGCGCGCCCAGCCTCCACTTCATGAGTCCCAGGGATTCCCGGGGAACATAGATAAGTGGGAACAGTTGGCCAGCAATGCGGGCCAGCACATGTTATAAGTACGTATAGGGTATACAGAGAGGCGTTGCCGGTCCATATAACTATTCACCATATAGTGCAGCTCAACCAGGAGAGCTAACGTTGCGTGAGAGAAGTCTGCGCATGATAATCTGGGCAGAACAAACGCACCGCTCACACTGACAGAAGTCTAGCCTGCAAGGCGAGAACTTCCAGGTTATAAAACCTAACAAATGTGGACGGAGAGGCCCAGCCTTCCGCCTCACAAATGTCATGAATGGAAATTCCGCTGGACCAAGCCCACGACGAGGCCACGCCTCTGGTGGAATGCGCCCTGATGCACAAGGGGCATTGCAGACCTTTAGACTTATAAGCAGATGTGATAGTTTCCACTATCCATCTGGACAGGCTCTGTTTCGCGGCGGCGAGACCCTTGGTGCGCCCACCGAACGAGACAAAGAGCTGTTCCGAGCGCCTGAAAGAGGCGGAGCGCGTAATGTAAATCCTCAGTGCCCTGACGGGGCAGAGGAGATTCACATCACCCTCACTATCGGACGCTGGCAGAGCCGAAAGAGAAATGACCTGCGCTCTGAAGGGGGTGCCCAATATTTTAGGGACATAACCATGTCTTGGCTTGAGGATAACTTTAGAGTCATTTGGCCCGAACTCAAGACACGCAGCGCTAACAGATAGCGCGTGTAGATCCCCCACACGTTTAACTGATGACAGAGCTGTCAGAAAAACGGTTTTGAGCGAGAGGTACTTTAGGTCCACGGAGTCTAATGGTTCAAAGGGGAAAGCTTTCAGGGCCTCTAGGACCAGTGAAAGATCCCACATGGGAACCGAAGGGGGTCGCGGGGGATTCATCCGTCTAGCTCCTCTAAGGAAGCGAATGACGAGCTAGTTCCTTCCTATTGACTGGCCGCGCGTCGACTCAGCGAACGCTGCGACGGCCGCCATATAGACTTTAAGCGTGGATGGGGACCTGCCCTTATCCAACAGCTCCTGAAGGAAGCTAAGCAACCCCGGGACCCCACACATTCGTGGGTCTAGATCTCTATCAGCGCACCATTTGGAGAACACCGACCATTTAGACGCGTAAAGCTGCCTCGTAGAGGGAGCTCTGGATTGCGTAATCGTGTTCATCACTCCCTCTGGCAGTACAACGGGTATCCATTGATCAACCATGCGTGCAGAGACCAGCGCTCTGGATGGGGATGCCAGATTGAGCCGCGGGCTTGAGAGAGGAGGTCTCTCCTCACCGGAATCGGCCAAGGGGCTGTGTGGGACAGCCGCATCAGCTCCGGGAACCAAGTTTGATTCTCCCAGCGCGGGGCTATAAGGAGCACCGAGTGGCGCGTTTCCCTGATTCTCTTGATTACCTATGGTAACAGAGAGACCGGAGGGAAAGCATAAAGCGGGAGGCTGGGCCAGATTTGGGCCAGAGCATCCTCGTTCTTTGAAAAGAACAGCGGGCAATGAGCGTTGTCTTTTGACGCAAACAGGTCGACTTTCGCTTTGCCGAAGAGGCGCCACAGTAACTGGACTGTTTTGGGGTGCAGGGACCATTCCCCTGGGGGAATGTGGTTCCTGGACAGTTTGTCTGGACCGTCGTTCAAGTGGCCTGGCACATGCGCGGCTCTCAGCGAGCGCAGGCGGCCCTGAGACCATATAAGAAGGCGTTCCGTCAGATGGCAGAGGTTTCTGGATCTGACGCCGCCCTGACGGTTTATGTAGGACACCACAGACATGTTGTCCGAGCGGACCAGTACATGGTGGTCCTGTATGAACGGGAGGAAGCGTTTGAGCGCGTTCTCGACCGCTATCATTTCCAGACAGTTTATGTGGAAGTGTTTCTCTTGGTCTGACCACAGGCCAAAGGCCGGTCTGCTCTTGAAAACGGCACCCCAACCCAGGTTGGAGGCGTCCGTCGAGATGAACAATCGGTGTGAAACAGCCCCCATTGTCACTCCCCGCTGGTACCAGTCGGCCGCCAACCAGGGCTGCAGAGCCGAAACGCAGCTCTGAGTCACTCTGATTCGTCTGTGGCCTGAAACCCAAGCCCGGTGAGGCACTTGGGTGTTCAGCCAGAGTTGTAGCGGACGCATGCGCAGCAGGCCCAGCTGAAGCACAGCCGCAGCTGATGCCATACAGCCTAGCATCCTCTGGAATGCCTTCAGAGGTATAATGCTGCCTTTCTGGAAAAACGCGGCTAGCTGTCGAACATGGCGTGCGCGCTGTGTCGATAAGCGTGCCGTCATAGCCACAGAGTCCAGTTCTATTCCTAGGAAAGAAACTAACTGACTGGGCAGTAATGAGCTCTTGGTCCAGTTGACCGTGAGACCCAAGCTTTCCAGATGGCTGAGAAGCGCAGTTCTGTGAGATAACAGTTCCATCTCTGACTGGGCTAAAATCAGCCAATGTCCAAATAGTTCAGAATTCGCAGCCCTTTCACTCTCAAGGGGGCGAGAGCCATATCCATGCACTTCGTAAATGTTCGGGGCGCTAAGGATAGGCCGAACGGGAGGACGGTGTATTGATATGCCCGACCGTCAAAGGCGAATCTCAAGAATGGCCTGTGACGTGGGGCTATCGGGATCTGAAAGTATGCATCTTTCAGATCGAGAGGATTTGTCTGGTCGTGATCATTTTGAACGGCCGTCTCATGAGAGCTTTGTTCAAATGTCTCAGATCTAAGATCTCAGATCTCAGATCAAATGTCTCAGATCTAAGCTCCGTCCTTCTTGGGTACGAGAAAATAATGGCTGTAAAAGCCTGACTCGCTCTGAGAAGGAGGTACTGGTTCTATGGCCCCTTTGCACAGCAGTTTAGCTATTTCTGCACGGAATAGATGCGCTACATCCGCTTTCACTTTCGTCTCGGTCCGCGCTCGAAAGCGAGCGAACGAACTGAAGCGAATAGCCTTGACTTATTGTGCTTAGCACCCAATCTGTCACACCTGGAATAGCCTTCCATGCTTCTACATGTGTAGCTAGGGACAGAATGGGCTCCGGGTTCCGCTCGCCGCGCTGCGCGGGTACCGGAGGCGTGAGCGGGGCGCTCAAGCTCTCTGATCTCAGTAACGGCGGCTCGCTGACAGCTGTAACTGCCTGTACCACTTGATATGACCCGATTATTGGGAATGGGGAACATTTTGTGGCGATATTTATAGCGAGCGGAGCCTGGGGCGAAGTGTTTGTCAGTAAGCGTGAGCGCTCGTGGGCGGTCACGTGACTTACGTTCATAACATGGCCGCTGTGAGGCTGTTGCCGTGTAACAGAGCGTGCAGCGAGTAGGTGTGAGCACAGATTTGTGGGCACATTCTCTACATCTAACACTCAAGCGGCATTTGCCAGCTTTATGAGAGTGGGCTCTGTGAGCATGTGAGATACATGGGGCATAGTGTTTACATGTAGGGGTGAGCACTGACTTGTGGGCACGTTTTCTACACATAAAACACACTCGGCGTGAGCTGAATAACCAGAATTTATACTCTTTCTGAGATTTCTCTGGGTCGCCACGAAAACGGCGTTTGTGTGCAGGCGAGCGGGCTGTGTTGCCGACTCGTTGGCTGCTACATGTATGTCTGCAGTAGCCTTCACTGAGGGGACTGACAGGACGAGATGCTTTGACGGTGGTCCAGCCGCAGCGAGACCAGCGCGTCTTTTCCTCACTGGATTTGCTAGGAGGGCTTTCCCTGCTCGGGCTTCAGCACAACCTTGGGCCGGGGTCCCCGGGGGGGAGGCGGCCTGCGTCTGGAGGAGCGTGATCTAGGGCGGCCGCCCTGTCGACGCTGTGGAGGCTGAGGCTGGGCTGGGCGCTGGCTAGCGTGACGTGCCGGCGGCTCACGTGGGCGGCTTGCAGAAGAGCTAGCGCGTCGCGGCAGGAAAAGGTTCATGGCCTGTGTGGTCTTCTGCACTTCGGAGAAGCGGTCGACGATCCCGTTCACCGCTGGGCCGAAGAGACCGGAAGGGGAGAACGGTGCGTCGAGGAACACGGACCGCTCAGCCTCCCCATGTCCGCCAGCGTCAGCCAGAGATGCCTCTCTGTGACGGTGAGCGAGGCCATGCATCTGTCCATTGCCTGTGCTGCAGATTTCGTAGCGCGAAGGGAGAGATCCGTTGCACTCCTCAAATCCGTAATGGCGGCCGGGTCCTTGCTATTCTCGTCCCACTCACAGAGGAGATCAGCCTGAAGGATTTGCAGCACGGCCATCGAGTGCAGGGCAGAAGCAGCTTGTCCGGCGGCGGCGAAAGCGCGGCCAACAAGGGCTGAGGTGGTCCTGCAGGCTTTGGACGGGAGGGCAGACTTTGAGCGCCATCTCGCAGAGGGCGGGCAAAGGTGCGCTGCGACCGCCTCTTCCACTGTGGGGATAGAGGTGTATCCCTTCTCGGCGGCGCCGTCCACTCGGGAGAGCCTCGAGGAGACATTAGAGTGGAGCCTCGCGGAGAATGGTGCGTTCCACAATTTTGACAGCTCAGCATGCAGCTCCGGCAGAAATGGTGCAGATCTGGAAACGGGCGGGAGGCGGCGGCTGTGCAGAAAACAGCCGTCGAGCCTGTTGGGTGCGGGCTCCTTCGGCAGTGACCAATCGAGGCCGAGTTGGTCGACGGCCTTGGAAAGGAGGCGCATTAATTCGGCGTCCACGCCTGCCCGAGTCCTGCTGGATTCCTGGACGGATGAGGAGGCGGAGTGATGTGAACTCGAACACTCCTCGCTGTCCGACGCCAGGATGGAACAGCTGTCCACTGTGTGGCCTCCTTTCAGCTTCGTCCCCTGAGGCGGCGGCAGCGCGGGCCGATGCCGACAGCTGCGCGTCCAGGAGGGGCGGAGAAAGAGAGAGTGAGGCCGGCGGGAAACGTTCCGGCGAGCACTTCACTGTGGCCACAGACTCCGGCATCCTCTGAGCACGGCGCTTCTTCCCGCGCGGTCCAGAGGGTGGAGTGACAGCGTTCTGTGTGAAGGCCTCGAGTCGAGCCCACAGGGTCGACAGCGGAAGCGCTTCACAATTCTCGCAGCCGCCCGCATCCAGGGCGAGGGCTGCATGGTCCGGTCCCAGGCAGAGAGCGCAAATCACGTGGCGGTCTCCTGCGCTGAGCGGGGCTCTACACGAGCCGCAAGAAAGGCGAGGCATTTTCCAACAAACGCTCGCGCTCTTTTAGTGAGAGAGAGTGAGTGTCGCAGCGGCGAACACACACAGTTTGCAGAGTACAAAAGGATACTCGCCGGATGGCGTAGCAGGCACGGATGGCTGAAGATGGCGAAGACGGCCGGCTTCTTCAGGCACTTTCCTCTGCTTGCTAGTCGCTGGATTCAACGGCGGAAGGCTTCTCTCAGGGTCCAGCGATGCGGAGAGCTTCCCTGAAGATGATGAAATCAGTGACGCAGCCTACGAGCCTGGCTTTTATACGCTAAGCCACCCCCATTTTGGCGGGCTATGATGCGTGAGGGCGCGAAGTCACGCGCGAGGCTCAGTGGTAGGGTGCAGCAGTTGCCGCAGGGCAGCCAATGAGCACGCAATATGGCCTGCTCTAGGTCTGCTGGCTGCTGCACTGCGTTGACAATAAATACAAAATTAAGGATAATTTTTGGCTTCAATATCTCGAGCAAGGATGACTTTACCCGTAGCGTAAGCTAGCTTACGCAATACGAGAGAACCTCTCGTAAGAGAACATTCTTGTAGACCCCAAAAACTAAATACATTTTCACCATATACCTCAATGGAGCCATCATCACTGTCTCAGGAATTATTGATATTATTCTTGCGCCTCACTGATAGATGTGGTAAAATAACGGTGATCTGCTCTTGAGTTTTCTAGCAGAATGGTAACAGAGGTTGCCTTGGCAATGACTCTTCAAATGAGACCACCGATGGAAGATGATTCTATGTTTTAATCTCAGTTATTTAGCTAATCGAATCTGCATTTTGCCTTTTGTTCTTCTAGTTGCACTTCTCTTTGCATTTCATACACCTAGTAAGATTATGTATTCAAATTTGTACGTTTGCATTAACAGGATTATGTGCGTGTTGGCTTTAGGAGGCGCACAGTGTGTTGATCTGGGAATACTTCAAGTCTCTCGAGACCCCAAATCTTCTCATTACATCACTCCCTTCCTTTTCACAAATGACTGAACTCTGTCAGTGTGATTATGAGTGAGCATCTCAAGCAATCCATTAACCTGAATTTGAAATGTTGAGTTGAATTGGACTCTGTCAGTATGCTAAAATTGACAGCTTCGTCATTCTCGGGTAACATCCATTGTCTTTGGTCATAGTTTTCTGAAATGCAACTGTTTTCATATGGGTGTGGTGGCAAAAAACTAGGTTTGTCGATGGTGGGAAGTCTTGGAAATTAAATTAAAGATGCCAAGATCCTTTATGATTAGTGATGATTATATAATTTGAGATCAGGTTGGGATTTTAAGCCCCAGAAATTTTTGAAACCTGTGAACATAAAGGAAGATATTTTGAAGAACGTTTTAACCATTTTTGTCTATACAATAAAATCTTTGGGATCCAAAACATCATTAGACCCCATTGACTTTCATTGTGTGGACAAAAAACACATTTTCAAAAAAAAAATTAAATATCTTTTGTTGTAAATGTGTGAAATTATGACAGAATTTTCCTTTTTAGGTGAACTATCCCCAATGCCTCTCTTACTCAACCGCCAACAGCCCTAAGATCATAAAATGTCATGATATACGCTACAAATGGTGGGATATTGACCCGTAAATCATTATAGACATTAGTTGAGTATTACATTGCAATTGGTTGATGCATATAGATAGTCAATGCATATATAACTGGTGTTTTCAAACAATGGTGTCATTCTGTCTTTTATGTTTCTAACGACAAGGCTCATAACATTGCAACATCAATACTGAAGGCTTTGAACCAGACCCTGTAATGTATATATTTAGGCAAAAGTTAATAAAGGGGCGGAGCTTGCCTTATCACTGGGTGAGGTCAAGTGAGAAAGCCTGGGTCAAGCTCCAGAAATTGAATGAATTATTTCTTTATTTTTAATGTCTGTTTCAAAAGTTTGAGGTCAGTAAGATTTATTTTAATGTTTTTAAAAGAAGTCTATTAAGCTTACCAATACTGCATAATTTGAAAAATTGTTTTTTTAGTAAAACAGTTATTTAAAAAAATATTATTACTATTTAAAATAAGTGTTTTCTATTTGAATATATTTTAAAATGTAATTTATTCCTGTGATGCAAAGCTGAATTTTCAGCATCATTCCTCCAGTCTACAGTGTCACATGATCCTTCAGAAATCATTCAAATATGCTGATTTGGGACTCAAGAAAGATTTTTGAAACAGTTTGGTTGCTTAATAATTTTGTGGAAACTGATTTTTTCAGGATTCTTTGATTAATAGAAAGTTTAGTAACCAAATTGTATCAATATATATTTCATAGCTTTGGCACCATTAGGTGAATAACCATGTGTGCTTGTATTATTCACATGTGTAATTCGCTTGGGATAAAAGCATCTGCTAAAGGAAGAAATGTAAATGAAAACCTCTTTTATGCAGGATTTATGTTCTTCCAATGTCTCTCTAAACTGCTTTATCATTCTATAATGCATTAAAAACAAAGACAGAGAAATAGAGGTGGATCTCTGAAGTGATTAATGAGTGTCTATGAGGAAGAAATAATGAATAAAAAACACAGAAATATGAGATCGGCTAATCCCTTCAAGTAACCTTCGCCTCATTTGACTTGTACTGCGTGCAGAGTGCCTGGAGGAAAGCCCACAACATGGAGAACACTGCGTCTCTCTCTCCCTCTCTCTCACACACACACACACACACACACACACAATGCAGAGAGAGTTACACACACAAGCTGTCAATTCTAATCTACAGTATTCGCACATGTAAGACATGCATAGTTCCTTCCATGCTCAACACACACACACAAGCTAATCATATCCAGCCTCTGCTACTTCATACCGCTCATTTGCTCTGACGTCCTAGATGGGAGGTGTGTGTGTGTGTGTGTGTGTATGTTTATGGGAGAGTGCACCACACAGCTGAGAGGAAACTAGTGCTTATACACTGGTGTCAGGCATGAGCCACTAGTTAATGCTGCCGTCTTAAAGCCACACCTGCTTGAGTTTAAACCGAGAGAGAGAGAGAGAGAGAGATCATGGACAAGTGTATTGAAATCCCTGCAGTCACCAGCTGAGCACCATTCACTGCGAGTGGGCTGCTGTCATACGTTTGCTGCTCTTCTATATTCCTGCCCTTTCCATGATACTGTGATTTTTCCTGCTGTGGATTTTCTGCGCTACATAAGGAACAACTAGGATAACATTGAATCGAGAGATAAATTGATTCACATTTGCTTTTGAAAAGCCGTCTTGGACTGGTCAACATACAGGTGGATTGCTTCTTTTTTGAAGAAGAAGAAGAAGAAGAAGAAGAAGACCAGAATAAGGCCATTCGGACTGTATTGGGGAATAAGGTTTTATCTGAAGGACGCTGGATGCAGTGTGTGGCTAGGTATATTGGACTGGTTGTGTGTCCTGGGGAAGATGCCTGCTATCCTGGTGGTCACTAACATGAAGTCTGGACTACCGAAGCCGATCCACAGCGCCCTCCCCATCCCTCAGGTGCCCACCCGTGCTGTGTCCCCCCGGCCCTGCTTCACCAGCCCCCCGCACAGCAAAAACCACCAGCCCACTGACAGTGAGGAGGACACACAGGTGAGACTGATGTGTGTGTTTAGTGGTGTGAGGCGTTTAGGGTCTTTTTTATGTACATATAAACTATATGTACATAAACCAGCCCATTCACACATACACACACACACACACACACACACACACACACACACACACATATATATATATATATATATATATATATATATATATATATATATATATATATATATATATATATATTTGTGTCTGTATATATATATATATATATATATATATATATATATATATATATATATATATATATATATGTATAGGTTAGTTTATGTACATATAGTTTATATGTTGATGTGTGTGTTTAATGGTGTGAGATATTTTATTCTTTTTTTATTTTCTTGCAGTAAAGTGATTTTATATACATATATATATAGACAATATGTAATGTAGTAATGCAAATGACTAAATATATACTATTACTACTACTATTTTCTATGGATCTTCAAAGAATAGCATGATACATGTCCTGAGAAATCATGGTAAAAAAAAGTACTGTGGTTGTACCATGGTACAGTGATATAGTATCATATAGTAATACAGTACCATGGTACTATGATATGTATTATAATACAGAAATTCATCTACAGTGATATTTACATGATACTTTTTGTAGTCGTTTTTGGTACCATACGTTTATTGTTATGATGTCATACCACAAAAATATCATATAGTAGAAAGGTTTCTTGAGCACCAAATTAGCATTTTAGAAAGATACAACTATATCACTATTCCCTTAAATATTGCATCAAGGATTAAAGTCTGCATGAAGCAGACGTTGCAATAGTCTTTTTTCCCTGTTGTGACATTTATTTTCTTGAACATTATTGTTATGATGGCATATCTAATATAATGGTAAAACATGTTTTTTTTTGTTAATATTTCAGATTAAAACATGGTCAGTTACTGTACGATTGCATAAAAGTTAGCATGCACCAATATCACATTTGTGCCTGATACGATTTTATCAAATTATATCATTTTATCAAATTACTTCTATATTATTTTGTCTAAATCTAGAAATTTGCTGAAGGTGTTAAATTATCAGAGTTTGTACAAAATAGCTTTACGTGAGCATTTGATGATGGCAATGGTAATCAAATGTAAAAAAAAATGTAAATGCACAATTAAATATTGCCCATTTTATATATGTATCTCCAATATTGATCGAAACTGATCAATTGAAAACATCCACAGTAATATTGGTTAATGATACCAATATAATGTATTGTGCATCCTTATAGTGTCAGGCCGTCTTTGCCTTGTACGGCTATATTTAGATGCTCAAGATAGATCAGCAGGAAATCTCTGTATATTTCTCTTACAAAATAATACTGTGGTTATACCATGGGTCAGTGATGGTAATTGGTAATACCATGGTACTTTGATACACACCACAACACTGAACAATTACTATATTCTGTTACCATTTTACTGTAAAGTACTCCCAGAAACCGTGGTATTTCCATGATATATTTTATGGTAATGCCATGGCACTTGTTTTGAAAAGGCTATTTGAAAAGTTTTTGTTTTAGCAGCCTGCTGGCGTTGAGCTAGTGTGTGTGTGTGTGTGTGTGTGTGGGTGTGGGTGTGTGTGTGTGTGTGTGGGTGTGTGTGTGTGTGTGTGTGTGTGTGTGTGTGGGTGTGTGTGTGTGTGTGTGTGTGTGTGTGTGTGTGTGTTTGTTCTCCAGTCAAATCTAAGCAAGCCAGAGTGGCTCGGTTTATTTTTGAGTTAGTGAGTCTGCTAGGCAACCCAGGAGACATCTCCCTCTCTCTCTCTCTCTCTCTCTCTCTCTCTCTCTCTCTCTCTCTCTCTCTCTCTCTCTCTCTCTCTCTCTCTCTCTCTCCCTGCAAACACGTTCAAATGCCATTTAAGGCTTTGTCAGACGAAAAGGAGTGTGTGTGTGTGTGTGTGTGTGTGTGTGTGTCTGATAGGAGGGTACAAATTGAACACAAACTGATCCGAAAGAACACATGAACCATAGCTTAACCTTTGGATATGTGAACGTAAAAAAACAAAAACAAAGAACCTGCATCATTTTGAGTGTGTGTATGTGTGTTACAGACACATAATCTGACTGTGGTTAATGTTATTATTCACTGCACACCATTGCACAATAATTTTGTTGACGATGCACATTCAAATCTGCAGCACTGGCTCATTGACAGGCTTTAGCAGAACCGAGTGTTAAACTGAGAAACAGTAAATTTAGCCGTGTGTGTCGATCAGCTGCGCTGGCAGTCTGTGTTTAGAGATAGTAGATGATGCATGTGTGAGTATAGATAGTATGTGTGTGTGAGATACAGCCAACATAGTAGCTAAATTTGTACCTGCCCTGCTTTCTAGAGATTTTCTTTTGCTTTGGCATTCCAGGATGGAAGGAAGAAAGAAAGAAAAAAAGAAAGAAAGCGGTTCTTTTGAACTTTCTATCCTGAATAATAAACATCACGGTTTCCACAAAAATATCATACAACCGTTTTCAACATTGATAATAAGAAAGGTTTCTTGAACACCAAATTAGCATATTAGAAAGATACAACTATATCACTTTTTGCATAAATATTGCATCAAGGATTAAAGTCTGCATGAAACAGTTGAAGTTGCGATAGTCTTTTTTCCCTGTTGTGGCGATGATTTTCTTGAACAAGAAAAAATGTTGGGCAGGACTTTATTTTGTCCATCAGGAATTGATTGGATGGTTGTGGTTTGCCAATGGTCAATGTCATGTGAGTGACAGGTTGTCCCGCCCTCATGCCAGTGAACACGTCATCAGAGAAGAGAAGAGAAGAGAAGAGAAGAGAAGAGAAGAGAAGAGAAGAGAAGAGAAGAGTAGAGAAGAGAAGTCTCTGTAAGAGGGAGGGGAAGCTATTTTAGTGAAAGATTATAAGGGCACATGGATTTAAAAAAAAAAATGCTTCATGGTGACGTTAAGATCAAGTCTAGTGTAAAATGCTAGTCAAAGTATATGAAGCTAATCCACTCTATTAACTCATGAGGTTTTTGAGTTCATACTGTATTAAAGGGATTATGCCGAGGGAAAGAATGGATGAAAGACAGTCAGGGCAGAAGGCAAACTCAATCCATGAGGAGATGATCTGTGATTGATGATGTAGTCAACAGTGCTCTCTAGTGCTCTAAATATGTACTGCACTCTCCATCTCTCTCTCTCTCTCTTTCTCTCCCTCTGTTTCATTCACATGTAAGTAATTGCCCATAATGATATCAGTGATTTAATTTATTATTATGAGCTTGATTTCACAGTTCTTTAAAACAAGTATACAGCCAAAAAGAGGTCATGTCTGGTTTGTGGACATCATTGTATGCGTCAAATAAACACTGTAAGTTAGGTTGTGTATATAAAATAAACACACAAAAACACTGCATATTTTCACCATTTGTGGCCATCTGGTAAAGAGATTAAAGATGTAAGAACTCTCATACATAAGCACCAATGTATTACATCTGAAGCATGTTATTAAACTTCACTGAATCTTGTCACTGTCCTCCATTTAATGAACCACACTCTTTTTCAAATTAGTAGATGTTTCACAATCATGATTAAAAGCTAATTTACTTGAAAAATGCACAGTATTATTAATAACATGTGGATAGTCATTACAATTTAAAATGAATATATTCAAATCTATTTGAATATATTTTAAAATGTGATTTATTCCTGTGAGGACAAAGCTGAATTTTCAGCATCATTACTCCAGTCTTCAGTGTCACATGATCCTTCAGAAATCATTCTAATAGGCTGATTTGCTGCTCCAAAAAATTGCACACATTTCTTATTGATGAAAACAGTAGTTTTTGTAGAAACCATGAGGCATTTTTTTCAGGAAAAGATGAGCTTTTGAATCGAACAACTGCATATATCTGCATATATTACACTATAAATGTCGTTACTGTCACTTTTGATCACTTTAAAGCTTTAATATATTTATTTTTGTATGTCTTTTATATATACTCTTCTACTAACACAGCTCTGACACACCTTTATAATGTTTACGCCTCATATTTATTTATGTAATATATTGTAGTTGTACTTTTTGTTGTGGTCCTGTTCTTTTCCTACGTTTAATGTGGCATTTTATCTACTGTTGTGTTTATAGCTTTGGCATATTGAGCACCTTCTTTATTCTTCCGTCTTCATTCTTTTTTCTCTGCAGTATCACACTTGCACACACTTGCCCTGCGACTGAAACCTGTGCCTTTGTGCTCCTGCTCATTGACTTTAATGCTCTTTGCCCTGGAGGCTCTGGCTTTGCCTGTTTCTCCACATTGATTTGCAGGTGATAGTGGTTTTAATTTGCTAATATAGTGGACTGGCTGTCTGCACTAGAGCACTGAATAAGATAAAGGATATTAACATAACAATAGAGCCATGCATTTGCACGGCATTCACCCGATGGTCACTCGAATTTATACATTCAGAAATATATCAGTCTTTATGCATTTCAGAGGATGCATTCTTTAAAACAGTCTCAGTCTCATCACGTTATGTTTTAAAGGCTAAAGTCATTCACTAGTCTGGGTTTCCCCATGCTGCCTTCCCGCAGCGCGATTTTATTCACGCTGAAAGGCAGTATGGATACCATGGTCCAGATTTTCGCCTCATTTAGGGAACCAATCACAGAACGGGGAGGGAGCAGCAAGACGATGACGACATCTATGCGACACACCGAAGCAGTTTGTTTATTTCTATGGATTCAACATGGTAGCAGACGCGAAGCTACCTTTTGATGCAGCCTTAGAGAATGTTCTAAGTAATTTAGAACGCAAGTTTATTTCGTCTTCTTCCTCGTCAAATTTCTGTCGCTCTACAGACGTCATCTGGTACAATTGAAACGATTGGCTATGAGCTACGTACAGGCGCATTTGATAGACATTCTTAGCACCCAATAAACTGCGCCGGGCATTCGTAAACCACGCCTCAAATACGAGAAAATGTACATGTGGTTCCCAGACCCAAGTCTCAACGAGAATTGGGTCTGGCGTTAGCCAGGCTAGTCATTCACTGTAGTTGAACAGAGAATAAAAACATTGTACTGTCTGCGATATATTTTCTTTTGTGTTTCATGAATGAAAGAAAATAAGATGGGTTTTGATTGATACAACCCATATGGTTGAGTAAACAATGTTTTGTGTGAACTTTTTCCTTTAAGGTCCTCCGTAATGTTATCCAGAATCATTATCTAGAAATATGCTCTTCCATTGCCATTGGTAAATGAATCTTTGTTCCGCCAGTGATTTCTGCGATCATTAAATGTGACGACATCTGCTGTTCTCTTGAAAACGCTCCCGTGAGTGTTTGTGTAAGCGCTCTGTCAACTTCTATTTACAACGTGTTTTTGGAGCATTGAGCTTTGTAGCCAATCACAGACTTATCTGTTGAGCACTTGAACGCAGTGACCAATCAGATCTGTTGAAGTCAGAATCCACTCAACATCGCTCAAAACAGTAGAGTTTTTGTCCAGCGCGAGTTCTGCACGCTCACACATTTTCATTATAACCAACAAAGTATAAACACGTCAATAGTAGATTCATTGCACGGCGTAGACAGCTTCATTGATTATAACGGGAGTGTTTTTCGCAGCTTTGTGTACGTCACGTTGAACTGAAGCGCTTGACAGCTTCAGTGATTATAATAGCAGCGATCTTTGCTTGCTTTCTGTATACAATGTATATTTTTACATTACACTTCACATTGCAAAGTTTCTGGGTTGACTACCGTATTTAAATGCACGATTGAATCCGATTGATTGTGATAACCATAGCGGTGGATGAAGGAACAATACAATCAAATAATCTGTGCATCAAGTCTTGGAGTGTAAATGCAAAATAATAGACCTGTCACTTCTACTTTGTAATGTGTTACTATGTTGTTCATTTTAATAACTTTTCAAATCAGTCACTCAGTGACTTTTTACATATACATGTAGGCTACATTTACAGATTTTTTAAAATATAAAATAGTTCTAAGCACTTTGTTTTATGGTCCGTCCTGACAGATACTTTTTTATTTCATGAATAAATAGGACATGTTAATATTACAAACGGCTTTTTGGCATTTGTTGTCAGTACTGGGTTCTCAGTTCACATGTGTAGGGTTCTTTGATGACTGTGTTCGTCCGCCACCACCGAAAACCATTTTTGACCCTGGGAAAACCCTGTACGCAATAGCATGCTATCCATTTTTTGATTTTTTACTTAGTTTCCCTGTAACATATACACAGCCAGCATCCTAGCACTGTCAGAATATGCAGAGAGTCAGCTAAATCTGAATGCATTGAGAGCGCAAGACTTTCTGTCACCATCTGTTTCTACTACCGTAACACACCACTGTTCCCTAATGGCAGGAACGATACTAAGCAGATCTCTGTGTGAGAGTACTTTTAAACACTTTGGAAGCTTGTTTTTGGTGATGTGTGAACAGCAGGTGTCCTAAAGGCATGACAAACTGCCTGCGTTAGTGTGTGTGAGAGAGATTGTGCGGTCGAGAGCTTCCTTTGAGGCCTCCTATCAGAAATTCAAAAGAAAAACTGCAACCCGTCCTGCTCGATAAAACTCAACAAACATCCAGTCTCAGTGGATCAAATAAAGTTTCTCCTTAAAGGGTCTTGCAAGAATTTGCATATGAAATAGATGATGTTGGGTATAACGGACTGGCAGAGACTGAAATAGATTAAAGGAGAAGATGGTTTAGATGTGCGGATATTTGTGCATCTCAGTTTGAAGAGAAGATTTGAAAGCTTTTATTTAGATATTGGATTCCTCTGAGGACATTTACAGCACAAACATTGAAGATGTTCATAGTTTTGCAGAATTGCATGTAACTCAAAGGATTGTTTTACTGACATTCATTTATTTTTTCCTACTTTTTTTATGTGGTAACAAAAGCATCATAAGATTATTGTAAATATTGATTATGTTGTACATTTCATATATTTAATAACCTCAATTACATGCATGTTAAATATTTAATAATATATATATTTTTTAATTTGTATGCAACTTGAAGTCACAATGAAATTATTTTTGCAACCCACTTAACTTTTTTATAATGTGATGTATTTCTGTCAAAAGTCTGACTTTTGCTGACAAATAAACGTGAATGTCTCGGTCCAGTTAACACGGAGAACGAGTAAACATTGTTCATTTACATATACTATGGACATCGTAACAATACAAAGCAGGTTGAAAATCGACGAAGTTACACTTTGAAGAAAGAAATTGAGGTCAATTTTGATTTCATCTTGGCTTTAAATGTAATGTAAAGAATAAATAACTTCAGAGACATTTATTAGATGGTATGATATGATTGTAGACTGAGTGTCTGTCTGTTTGTGATCTGCATATGTTTAGCTGTACTTCCTCCATCTGTCCTTGGACATGTCAATTAAGACATCTGTGGTCCTGAGTGTCTGAGTTCAAGTCTCACGCTTTTGTCTTCTCTTTATGGTACTCCATCATAGAAACGCCACCACGCTGATAAACGTGTGGTTATGTGTCCGGATGCTGCTGGGTAATTTGAGCGCAGATCTGGCGTGACGTGGGCGATGTGAACAGTATAAAGGTCAACGTGCATTTGTGTACAGGTCGAGGTGAAAGGTCACAGCTGATGAAGCTTTGAGTGCTTGACCTCTGTCGGTTCATTTTGCCTGTTGAAAGTGTGAGATGTGATGTTTGCTGGGATATAGGTTATCGGTCATTGGCTTTGATTTTGACTGAAATTATTTAGATCTTTACTTTGAGCAGGTGGATTCTGGGTAGGATTAGATTCCTTGCATTTAGGTTGTATTTACCATTTTAGTTTGGTTGTCTTGCTTCTTTTGGTCCAGACCAAAAAGAAAATGATACATTTGAAGTCCCGGTTCAATTGGTACCGAACTGTAATAGGCAACGTAACTCTAATGAGAAGAACCATGTATGCTTGAGAACTTGTCCTTTTCAGGTTTAAAAGTGACATCACATCCTGTTTTTGGTTCATTTAGATCTCTTTGGTCATGTTCAGAGGGCAACATTCACACTTATATAAAAGAACCGCTCTAAGAGCAATCGCACACAAATTTCGTTTTGGCCTGATTTTATTCGAAATGATGTCACACCAATAAGACTGACCCAAGCCGGTTTGAATATAGCTCAGATTGAATATAAGCCCATTGAACTGCCTTTGATTCAGATATCTTGGGTCAATGTTTTAATGATGGATGCTGCAATAACATCACTGATAAACCAATCGCTTTTCTGGATAAACAATTATAAGCAAAATTCTTAATAACCAATTGGATTGAAGTACTATTTAAAATGATTTATAAATATTTTTTTAAGCACATGTCCAAATATCTTAAGATCATCCTTGCCATGTATACAGTATAAAACACATAGTGCATGCAAGGAATAATTATTTGGAATTATTACTGTTACCGCTGGCTGTGTTGTGATTCATTTGACATGAAATGTAGCAAAAGAAGCTCATCAACATGCAGGAGGAACTTATTCTAGCAGCATGTTAACATCAGTTCTCATCATGAGTTCTTGATAAAACACTCTTTCATTAGCCGGTTGGTAACTATGGCAACCACCCACAGATGTTACTGTGATGTTGTGCATGTAGGATGTCTAACATCACAGTTACATTTGTATCATTTTTTGTCTTAAATCTTGGCAAATGGGTACATTTTAGGTAGATAGAGAGATAGATAGATACAATATTTTAAACATTTAATAAAGACATTTAATACATATATTAATATTTAAACTGTCTATTCATATAATTATATAATATATTGCAAAATATTACTATTATAGATATCAAATATGTTACCATAACAACAATTACAAAACATGTTAAAATACCACAATATTGTATTAAATATTCATATGTATTTGTATATTGTAAGATTTTATTATTTTATTTATTTTAATTAATATATTGTACAATTATATGAATAGATTGTATTTAAATATTATATTCCCTGGAGAACCCACGGGGTCAAATTTGGCTGCTGTTAATTGTTGCTTCCCAAAATGAAAAAAATGAAAAAATTGTCAAATTTAACTTCAAAAGCCCACAGTGCCACTTTTGGACCCTGCATAGAGACACCTAGTGGATGAATATTGAACTCACAAGTGCCAGAGTGGTAGTAACAAGATGGCTAACCTGGAAGAGCTGGAAACCTATCCGAACAAAATCGTATGCTCAGCAAACCAGCGGTTGGTAAAATTGTGTATTTTTTGTTAATCTATTTAATATTAGCTTGCAGAATGCCTAGAAGTACGTTTTATATTCTTTTGGGATAAATTAGAGACTCTTAGCTAGTTCAAAAAACGATGGGCCAAAAATGACCCTCTGGGTGTATGGGTTAAACAAATGTCGGGTCAAAAATGACCCTTTGGTTCTTTGAGTGACTTTGATGGAGAATGGTGACAGTCCTGTATTTGGCTAAAGCCTTGAAATAATTTCATTTGTATAATATATTTTACAAAGTTACCTCAGTAGTACAGGGCCAGAGACTAATAAAGTAGAATATCATTTCAGGGAGTATGGCCTCTCCCGTTTCAGGACAGAGAAAGCAACAGAGAAAGATCACTGTAATACAAGTATTGGAGCAACTTGAAACTGATGATAGTGACTTTGGCCCTGAATTGGACAGCGAAAGCGATTATGATGAATTGTTTCAACCGGATAAGCAAAGACCCATGGTGTTGCCTTGTGTTCTTGTTTCTTGATTGGCCAAAGTATTTGTACATTTAAAATCCAGTTCTAACATGCAACAAATAAAGTAAAAAAAAAAAAAAAAAAAAAAAACATTGTTAAATGTAGCTGTGTGGTTGACTGATTATTTTCCTAAATTTAAAATAGTTTGCATTGACAGTGTTTGTTATTGTGATTCTTTGAAATTATACGCCTAAAGCCCAATGGGTCAAATTTGGCCCTAATCCTAAATTAGGGAATAAAGGGTTAAAATTGAAAAAGTGGATATTTTGGTGTTCAGTGAACTTATAGCAGTAATTTAATGCATAGTTCATAATTTTCCAAAGAAGAAAAGGGTTCTTGGGTTCTCCAGGGTTAAATATATTACCATAACCAAATATTATACATTAATCTTAATAATAATTCAGACTTTCTAAGAAGCTTTAAGAATCTTTTTAGCATTTCAAGTTTTGTTAGCAGTTTTTTTTCCCTCTAGAACAGGGATAGGCAACGTCGATCCTGGAGTGCCGCTGTCCTGCAGAGTTTAGATCCAACCCTGATATAAACTCACCTGCCTTTAGCCTTAGTAATCCTGAAGACATTGATTAGCTTGTTCAGGTGTGTTTGATAAGGGTTGGAGCTAAACTCTGCAGGACAGCGGCACTTCAGGATCGACGTTGCCTATCCCTGCTCTAGAATTTCGTATTTCCGTTGGTATTTTAACCAAACCTAGCATTACCATGGTATAGTTTGTAAGGAAGCAAAAGGAAATGCTAAAATTCTAGAATCATGACATCAGCAGTTGGACATTCCTTACAAGTGTCTCCAGCCCCTCCACCACAGGCTCTATTCTCTTTCAGGAGACCCAGGGTGCCTCTGGATCCCTCGTGAGTTTGTGTCATAGCCCCAGAAAGCCCATATGTCCCACCCACCCCCTAACAGCCTGGCAGTGGGGACCTATCCACCCCCTAACCTCCTGAAAAGCAGATGATGGGGGTCTCTCAAAACAAAGAGCGCTCTCCACGGGGTGAGGCCCCAGCATTGTCCACACATACTCGGATTTATTTTACCATCCATTGGCAGAATGAATGGCGAGCGTAGCCTGTGATTCAAAGCTGTTGTTTTTTTAATGAGCTTGTTCACTATTGCCCGACACATGTAGCGTCCGCCACATATCACTCGCCACTACAGCGGCACAATAAATCTGTTGAATTCTTCAATGTGATTTCCTCAGACTTTGATTGAGTTGTAAAGAGGCAATTAGCTTTAGATGAGCCTGATTTAGGGAGAAAACGGTTATATCCGTCATTTGAGATGCGACTCAACTGTTGGAGGATTGATATACAGTAATGTTTAACCATAAAAAAAATACATCCTAAAATCCATTGAGAAACTAAAATGCTATGTTTAAAATATTGTCATGTTTGTTCATTCAAATAAAGCTATATATATATATATATATATATATATATATATATATATATATATATATATATTAGATTAAAAAAACTGAAATATAAAAAAAAAATGAAATGCTGCTTGGCAACTAAGTTGAAGTACTTAAAACTAAAACTGATAGATAAATAAACAAATGATTAAACATATTAGAAAAAAACTAGTAAAAATGACAAAATCACATAATGACTAAATGTCAAATTAAATTCAAATTAAAACTGAAAATATAAACAAAGAAGCGTGTTCAAAATATAGATACTGGTATAAATAATACTATACACTAAATGGTTTTAGTTTTATTAGTTGTATTTAGTTTAAATACATGGCTCTGTTAAAATAAATTCTTTCATACATAATTAAAATAATAAAATAGATCAAAATTAAATAAAATAAAATATATGATTTATTTTATTTTATTTTTATCCAATGTAATTGTTTTGTTAGTAACTTTAGTCTAGCTTTTTTCCCAACTTTATTTATATGGACTTTATTGACTTAATTGAACTCTACATTAAGTACAGCTTTGCTGCATCGCAAACTTGAGTTTCACTGTAGCTTTGCCAACACTGCTAAAATCTCTTCAAGCTCTAGTAGATCCGCTCTGTCACAGTTTCAAAAGATCTGCTGGAGTAAGAAGCCCTGTGTGTGTTGTGTATATTAAGAACATGCTTGGTTGGGTTCTTTAGTGTGGGAATGAGGGCAGAAACTTGGGCGATCCCCAGAAACTGAAATTTGGCTTGTAATTTGTGGTTAGGCATGGGTTTTGGCGAGAGCTTGAACATGGGGAACACCTTGTGTCTCCACACCAGCAGTCTGTACCACACACTCCACCACCACAACTGTGGAAAAGAGGAAAAGAGGTTCTGACCTCTGTGTTTTCAGACCCTCGGGGTCTACAGAATACACAAATGCTGCGCAACAGCAGACAGATCTGAAGTGTGGATCAACATTAGAGAGATCAGCCCTTTTCACACTGGACTAATTCATCATCTTGTCACATTTTCTTATTCATGTGATGAATAACTGTCTGTTACTTCACTGTGTTTGCACACTAGATGTCTGGTGACAGTTTGTTTAATGAAACTCGCTCACCTTTTTACAATCACCCTGTAAATGACAGACTTTTAAATATTCAGTGCAGTGTATTTACAAATGCAGTACTTGTATTCTTATGTGTTTGTTAAATGTATTGAATTTAGATTATTTAATTTCTGCTTAGCACATTTCACCTTAAGCTGAACCAATTTGCATACTCATAAAGTATGTGCTTGTAAGAATGAAGCAACACCAGTAAGACCAGTACTGTCTTATTCACGTAATACAGAGAAAATATCATAAAGGAATTTTTTTCCCCCCTGTGGAACGCTAAAGATATTGATGCAATGAGTGTTGTTTTGGATTTTGATATTGGACATTGACTTTCATTGTATGGACGATGCACAGACATTTTTCAAAGTATGGAACCAAATGATATTCATGATGTTCGGTTCTTTTAACAGTCTTAGAAAATTTGCATTTTGCCAATGCTGACTGACACAATTATACAAAGTCATAATAAAGGTAAAGTGTTTAGGGGATGCAGTTGAGTTCACTTGTTGATGATGGAGGGAGGGGGTGTAATGGAGGGGTGTTGTGGGGGAGGTAAAGAGGGATTCCCTCATCCACTGCTGACGGAGAACTGCCTATCCAGCTGGTGTCTCCTCCCCACCCCCTTCAGCTGGTGTGTGTGTGTGTGTGTGTGTTTCAGACCGGAGGCAGCTGCCCTCAGCGTGGCACAACACTAGCGGTGAGAGCTCTGTCTCCTTTACTTTCTCTTTCTCTCAATCTCTGGTACCACCATCCACTCCATCACTCTTCTCAAACTCTTCCTCAAACCTGCTTCCTTTAGCGTGGATCTTTCATTCTCCTCCTCCTCTAAAGCTCTCTCTCTCTGTGGATGGTTGTGATGGATTGTAAATGGGATCCGTGCGTCTGGACGGCCGGCAGGTGAAGTGAGGAAGATAAAGGGTAGAGGAGGATGAGTGTGACGCTGTGGCGCAGGGATCAAAACAATCACAGCATGAAACTGGTAAAATACTTCCTTTGGTTGTGGGCTTCGGTAGCTGTTGGGTAGACGATTGATTTGTTTTTTATTCAAGTTTTGATCCAAAGTGTATTAATCATTGGTTGCATCAGAACACCATTGATTATTTTTGTTTATAACTTTATATGAATGTATACAATTTAAAAAAAGCAATATATAAACGGTAATAATAATGGTAAATGATACAATGCAAATGTTAAAAGTTTAGTAAACTGTCACCTGCACTTGATAGACTACTTTTAACAATATTTTTTATATTATTTATGTTTATTTTATGAAATATTTTACTAAAACATTTTAAATTGTTTATGTTGTTTAGATTGTTTCTTTCAATCTGACCCTTTGCAAACCGTGCATTTTCTATGCAAACGTTGCGCTTGTGTTGAAAAAACGTTTTGCCATTTTTGCATATTTTGCATATTTCCATTGACTTAATATACTTGCTGTAGGTCTAAAAATACTTAGCTTCTGGACATATTATGTATGTCTCACCTGATTGAACCAGGTTTTTTGATGTTTAACCATGTCTTTAATGCATTTCAACTTATTTGGGATTCATGACTTGTTTATATTCGCGCACGTTGTGCTAGAAAGCTCTTGTTTGCTATAATGTTTTCTAGAAAACCTATACTGCAAGGTTTCACTTATTTTGAATTTAAGACCAGCTCAGAATCACGCTAATGCAGAAGTCTCTTGTTTGTAATTGGTTATATTTTTATTTGCTATGATACAGTGTTTACATTAGACTTTCTGACAGGTTATAATAAAGCAACAGTTCAGCTTAATATGAAGAATTCCGTTTTATTTCTGAAAACACCTTTCACATTTTCTCTTTTTTCCCCCCTGCACACGCAACACAGTCTTTTCTCTGGCTTGTGTCCTGTTCTTATCCTCTGCACGTCAAAGCCACAAAGGCAGGCCGCTTATTGCTTGTCTGGAGATGAGGTGATAAGGGGAGCTGTTTAATTATGTATTACATGTGGAGCCCAGCACAAGTGGCAGTGCACTGAATATGTTTAAGGTCGGATGTGTGTATGAGAGAAGGAAGGGAGGAGATGGAGGCTGAAACGTGTCAGCGTGACCCGATAAAATCAGCAGTGAATATTGCAGTGACACCACGAATGAAAGAATCGAACCACCTCGCATTCGTTCGTTCACTTCATCATTGGACGTTTAAATATCCTCATCTGTGAGGCTTTTCAAACCCAAAGGAGAGTGAGATGCACATCTCGTCTACGTTTAATTAGTGATGTTCAATCTAATCCAGACTTCATTTCATATACTCTGTGGTATGGTCCATTTGTGCAAATTAAATTGACCACATCCAAGGACTTTTACTTCAGTTATTTTACCGCTTCATTGTTTATTGATTTTTAAAACCTTATGAACTGTTATGCGAATTGCAATATGGGAGATTTTTAAAAAGAGCACCTGATTTACTATGGAGGGTCATCAAACATTGACCTCAGAGGGCAGAGATTCCTAAATCAACTCTGTTTTCCTTTCACTTTTTTGGTCGCTTGCTCATTTTAACAGTATTTTTATTTCAGCGTTTATTGTTTACATTTACGAATTTGCCACACGCAAATTGTGTTGTATGTATTTTCCCTGGGAATTAAACCCATGACCTTGGGTCAGTTTAACATCAATGTCAAACATATGCCTTTTTTAAATTACTGTTTATTGAGAGTGAACAGGAAGGACACTAAACAAAATAGTACTATGGTATTACCATATTTTTTACATGATAATCCATGGTAATTCCATCGGTTTTGGGACATATGCCTTGGTGCTTTCATGTTTTTAGACATGCTATGCTAGTACCATTGTATTCTGGAGTATTATTGTATGTAAATACCATGGTTCAAGAATTTTACTACCATAGTAGTGCCATTTGATAGCATTACTTTACCATGGTACCACCACAGCATTTTTTTAGTATAATGATACAATGATGAAATCTTTTGGTAATACTATGGTACTTTCTTATATACCATACTAAAATCCATGTACCATGGTATTTATATTATTTAATTCATAGTACATCCAATAATAGCATAGTAGTTCTATGGTACTTGTCACCAAGCCCCCAAGAAAAAGAACATGTTTTTTTAAGTGTCCACTGTCCCTTTAAATATTTAAATATTTATCAACAATGTTCACGGTTCTCTGATGTTAGTTAATGGTCACATGACATTCAGGTAAACAAATAAAACATTTTAATATACAATTAATCTTTTAAATATTACATATTTTTAACAAGTGTTTTATTTATATTTTTTTATTTTAACTATTTATTCTAATTTGACATTTGAATGATTTGATTAATTATTAGTTTTTCATCATCTCACTAACCCCATGAAGTTCTCTTACAAGCCTCAGTTTGGAAAGCCCTGTTGTAAGGGAACTGGATCAGGACATGATGTAGTCTGGATTTGAACCTTCATTTCCCACATTAGAACCACAGACCATTTGGAGCACATGGTAACTGCTGAATACACTGGTATAATGGAGATTTTAAAAGTTATGAAGACGTTATAGTACTCTGAGAGGTTATATTACACTGTGTTTAGGGTTGAAGCAGAAGTCTACGAATGTTATTCTTCATATTTCAGCAGAGCAGGAGGGTTAGATCACGTATTCATACTGCACAGGCTGAGCAGACAGCTGTCTGGTGAAGGTGAGAGTAGTTAATGGTGTTTAGTGTCCCGCTGAGAAGACAGACCCACATCACCCCGTCTGTTGGAGCTGACGGCCTGGATGAGTCTCTTGGCCCCGTCCCTGCAGATGGCAGATTGTGTGAATATGTTGAAACTAAAAGTGAACTGTTTATTTTGAGAACCACAGCTCGAGTGTCAAGTGGTGCGTTCTTGTTTTTGCGCAGATGGCGCTGAACTTTCGGAGGCCTCATTGGAGAAACGTGTCGAGTTCTTCATCTTGAAAGCAGTACTTGTGCGAACGCCGAAACGTTTCCTGCTTTCTGTTTGGTCTGAATGTGGCTCTTAATCCTGACTGAATCCCAGAGGTGGCGTTTGGCGGCGCTCACATCAATCTAGTTCTCGCGCTTTCATCTCGAAACCACAGACATCTCAGCAGTCAAGAGCTGCTCTTGGAGCTTGTCATGTTAGCACAAGGCCAAAGCCACTTGAAGTGCTAGTGGTGCTCGGAAAGCCACTCGCGCAACACATGTGTGGACTCTACTTGAGTTTCTAATTTTAACTTTATTTATTTTAAAATTTTTAAATTTTATTCACAAAATATATATATATATATATTATGATTTATTACTTGTAGTGTAATGATATATATATATATGTATGTGTGTATGTATGTAAAATCAATTAATATCAGCATATTTTGTGAATACAATTAAAAACTTAATCAAAATATGATGAATAATGATGAAAAATTGTAAGATAAAAGTTGGAAAAAAATTAAGTTAAAATTAGAAACTAAATTTATATAATTATTATTATAATTAATATATTAACATATATTATGATTTAATAATTGTATTTACCCTTTTTTATTTTATATTACTTTTTAATTTTATTTATCCTGTGTGTGTAAGAAATTGGAGTTATCAAGTAGGAATGTCCCACATTCAATTTTGGATTGAGTTTAGCTTAATTTTAGCGAATTTGATTATTTGAATGGTTTGTTTTAATGCACTAGTTGAAATATCTGATTCATTTGATTGATTTCCTGCCAGGCTTTTTACTCATTTTCTGTAGTGTAATGATTCTGAATTCGTGTATAACAACAATGCTATATATTGTTCTATATTATATGATATTGTTCTAAAAGAGTTAACTCTTTAATGTAATCTGGTGCTAATGTTGTAAATTAGCACTAGAGAATGTAAACAATGTAAACAAGAATCCACAGTTAAACCTATAGCCGATACTGATAAAAACCAAAAATGTTTTGCTGATATATATGTCATGCATTCCTAAGCAGAATTGATGTGATATACGTGTGAGAATCACATGTATAATTTTAAGGTTACCATCTCAGCTACTATGACTGTTTTTTTACCTACCAGATCTTTTTAATAGCCAGCTAACAACCATTTTTTTAAATGATAATATGATACTTTAGGTTGTCTATAGCAGAGGTTAGCACTTTTAGTGGACTGTCTATTAAATGGCTGCTTTTATTTCTACAATCTCTCTGACTGAGAGGCAATGCTTTTTCCCTCTTTCATCTTCATGCTTTTGTGTGGTAACTGCCTAAAACGGTCCATTCTCCTCCAGGAATTGAGGTTTCCTTTCCCTGATGGCTGACAGGACGGCTAATTTAACTATGCCGAAATCTGATCACAGGCTGAGGGAAAACACTTAAAAGCAGGGCACTTTTAGGTCACACGGGGAGTATAATTACGGTTTCGGGGTCATGGCAGAGATGCAGAGAGCGGGGCATGAGAAAACTAAGGACAGACCTTTACAAAAGCATCCAGTGTGTGTGACTAAATTTGATGAAATACATCTGTTTGAATAGTCAATAGGGTAAATGCACATCTTTGTCTTGGGTGCTCAGAAGATAATAGTGTGTGTTTCTTTATTTGTCATGTCTGTCGGGACGAGAAGCTTTAATTGTGCACTGTTTCTTTCTGATGGGAAAAGATCTGTGATCATGGCCGTGTCCTATAGTGTCATCCTATCGGTTTCTGTTTCATACTCTGTGTGTGTGTTTCTTATTCAACTGTCAATATATGATTATTTTGCTCAATTTCACATTCTCTTGTTTTAATCACATAACTATTTTGAATTAATGTGCTCTTCTGGATAATCTAGCAGATTTGAAAGAGCACCTTTTTATATGATTTTGATTTTGGGGTCTACTCGAATAGGTTTTCATGTTTCATGTTTCATTCAACACAGCATTTTCACATATTTGACATTGTTGCAGCACCTCTCTTCCCAGTCTGTCAGTAACGCTCTGTTTAGTTGCTGTCTCTATGAAGCCCCTCCTTCTGAAAAGGACAGTGTGCTCTGATTGGTCGGCTGGACCAGTGTGTTGTGATTGGTCAGCTGCTTTTAATGTGTTTTGTAAATGTCACATCCCTCACCATAACCACGAGTTTTAACACGCTACTAATGCAACTCATATACTGCACATGCCTTGGGTGGGAATTATTTAAATGAGGAATATTGTGACGTGTTTGTTCCCTGAGGAAAACTCAAGACAACAATGGAGGCGTTTCAGGGAGTTCAGAAACAGTGTTTACTGATAGTGAATAACTCCCTTTGGAGTGACTTTGTGCTTTGTAACTTTGCAGACCTTTTTCATGCTCTAACAGCAACATTACACACTATAGAAAGTTGAAAATGTAAAAAAGCATAATAGGATCCCTTTAACACAATGCTAATAACAAGCAGGACAAAAGCAAAGAGGATATTCTTTTCCCATAGACCGTCTCTCTTAAGTGGTTTTCCATGTATTCAGCCTAGTAACAATGACTGTCCTAGTTATGAATAAACCTTTGCTCTGCTTTGCTTTTGCTTTGCTTTGTACTTTAACGGCTTTACACACAACAACATGTTATTAATCCACGGCATCAAAACAATGAGCACAATTTGATCAAATATTTGTATTGCTTTTTGGCCTTTACTGTGCAGTACAGCAGAGAACCGACAGGAAAATACAGTATAGGGAGCGAACAAGATTTAGATTTAGATCTCTATTTTTATTTATTTTTATTAAAGCAAGCATTTCCACTTCAAATGATGAATCACCATTAAACATCAAATACTTAATGCATGCGCATCAGCCAAATGAAGGGGGCGCTCTTTGTTCCCATGACGTCATCATTGCTTACACTCTCCACCTCAAATTGACTCCCTTTGACCTCAAGAATCAATCACTGCTCGTTCACTACAGCGCACACACTACCTTCATGAAGCAGAGGGGTCTTCATGTGTCCTTCAGTCCTCTGGACAGCTCTCAGCAAAGCAGCTCATTATTACACCATCTCTTCAAATTTTACATAGAATACATGTATTTTAGTAGAACTTATAAATAACTTAATCATGTTTGTGGTCTGGCAAACCAGTAAACCAATAAAAAAATATTATTATTTAATAATAATAAAGACTACTGTTCAAAGGTTTGGGATCAGTAAGATGTTTTCATGTTAGTTTTTTTTAAAGAAGTCTCTTATACTCACAAAAATGTAGTAAAAACAGAAATATTTGTGAATGTAAATTGGTAAAATATTAATAATTGTGCAATTAAAAAATAAATAAATTTATTTATTTTCCTGTGATGCAAAGCTGAATTTTCAGCATCATTACTTCAGTCTTCAGTGTCACATGATCCTTCAGAAATCATGCTAATATGCTGCTTAAGAAACATTTCGTATTTTTATGTTTAAAACAGTTGTGCTGCTTAAAATTGTTTTTAGAAACTGTGAAGCATTTTCAGGATTCTTTGATGAATAATATTCAAAGAATAGAATTATTTGATAGAAAGGTTAAAAAAAATGCATTTATTTGAAATAGGAATCTTTTGAAACATTGTTAAAAGTTTTCACTGTCCCTTTATATATAGATTTAATGCATTTTTGCTGAATAAAAGCATTCATTTCTTTTTTAGAAACATCTTTAGCTAAGAGGAAACGTTCTCAGAACTCTGGCTAACGTTCTGACAAGGTTCTCTATGAACAAACTTTCTTCCAGTAACATTAATAGAATGTTTTTTAAGAGTGTCTTGAATAAGGTTCCCAAAACATTAGCACAAAATTTTTTTTTATACATTGTTCATGAAACGTTTTAGTTAGCCGTTCATCAATATATATATATATATACTGTTTACTTCGGTAGCTCTTTATTTTACACTCCTGTTCCACATGTACATACTATGAACTTATTACAGTGTATCATGCAGATGTGCTGGGACACTTACTTAAGTGGAGCCCTTACTACTATGAATATTCTCATAATGTTTGTAACATGATAAAATAGATCAATCCCTTTAGTGTTTTTGCTAACCTTTGCATTAACAAAAAAAAAAATTGTTTTGAAAACAATTTAAAAAAAATGGGATGTTTTGAACATTCTGGGGAACATTTAGAAATAATTTTTCCATTACTTAATGGGAACATTAGAAAATGTTCTTAGATCATATTGGGCTCCTGATCCCAAACTTTTGAACGATTGTGTATTTAATTTTATCTAACAAAATACCCAGGGTATTTACATGTAGATGGATTTCAGATTGATACTTCTTGATGAAATACCACGGTATATTGGTACATCAGCGAGTGGAGCCTCTTGACTGCAAGATAATGAACATTAGGGTCAAGTTGGAGTGACCCGGAAAGCTCAGCCAAAGGAAAGATTACATTTGATTTAGAAATTGAATTTGTAGGCCGGTTAGAGTAGAGGAGCATAAATAAATGAGGCATCTGTGATCTGTGTGTCTGGCCGTGTGCATTATTAGATTAGAGCTCTAATCAAGACACTCCAGGAGAATTACACACTTTACACCACTCTGTGACACAACACAGATGGCAGGAGAAAAAAGAGTGGCTTAACTTCATATTTGAATAGGAGGAAACTGAAAGGGATTTTGTAAGACATCATATCTAATCAATGCCCATTTATGAATGTGAGTATGTGCTGCTGTTCAACCTATTTATGTTTTGTGAGTAAGTTGCAGGTCTTGATTCGATGGTCTTGTATGATTTAGCACTAGCCTTGAGTGTTATGTTTGGTTTTGGGGGGGATGTGATGGTTCGGACCATCCGTCACCCTTCTCACCACCCCAACACACATTCCTGGTTGTTGTCAGCACCTCTCGAGTAGCCGTCAGACCTCCCACATACTCGGTTTCTCTCTGTACATGTAGAGCTGATGTGCATGTGTGTTTGCATATGTTTGTGTTGTGTACATATACATTCTGTATGTGTGTGTGAAAAGACAGTTTTAAAGCTTTACTTGACAACAGTAAACCTTGAGAGACCAATATCAGCTAGATGTGTTTTTAGTGACTGAAGCAGGAAAAGGAACATTAGTCTTGGCTACCTCAGCTAGGTTTCCATCCAAAGTTGTGAATTTAACTTATGTGCAAATTTGACACTTCTGAGAGAATTAAACCAAATCATTCTGATGACAGACTTTGGCTCAGGCATTTCAAAATGATCAAACCAACACTTGAGACGCTGTGCGATGCGATTGGTCCACTGGTTAGTCCAGTTATCCAATCACATCCTCTTTTGAGGAAAAGTCACGTTATTTTTTTTGTGGCACATCGAGGAATGTTTCCTTCATAGTCTATGCGCTTATCTAAATAATGTGTCTGCCTCAGTTGAGTGGGATATGTTTTTATGCGTATTTTTTAGTATTGATGCACATCTTGGCATTTCCAATCAGCGTTTTTTTTTTGGGACGATATGCCAAAATGCGCAAAAAAATAGTTGGAAACATGTCGTCTGTGTTTTTGTTACATAAAACTTTGCATTTCTTGATATTTGGGTCAGTCATAAGATCACGACTTAAAAATAAATTTTTGACGCACTAAGAGGAAAACAATTAGGAAACGAAAGTCATTTGCAGTTATCAAGAGTAAAACAGATACGGGACTCCTACTATTATTTATTTAGGATTATTTAGATATTTTATTAAGTTTATTCAATTGAAACAAGGCTATTTAATTCGTATAGTATTCTCTGCGTTTTCTAGGAACCTTTAGGATTATTTGCTAACTATTATTTAAATGATATTAAATTGTTTTTTTTTGCGCTGTTTTTTTTTTTTTTTTTACATAGGTGAAACTGTGCCTCTGTCTCTGCCTCGAGCATTTGACACTAAATGTGACATGTAGACATGTAGAGTGAGGTATATCTTAAGCAAACGATGCTCCAGAATGCATCTCACTGCTAAAATTATCCCCCCCCTCATCGCTGACTTGATTACAGGCCTGAGTGTCGCAGGACGTCCTCTGGGCTTCAGTGTTTATGAGCGCGCTTCACCTGTGAAAGCATTATGACTCTGAACGTGAGGATGTACGTCCCAGAGAGACGCCACAGCAGGTCGTCCTGCCATCACTACAGAATGGTAAGATATCAGTCAGCAGGGGATATATTTACTGTAGATACAGTCCAGACTCACTGCGCAAGTTACTGCAAGCTGAGCTGAAGGACTTTTAAGATGTTTATGGGTTAAGATTAGCTTTAAGTCTAGGACTGGAGGTTGCACCTAAAATTAGCCAGGTCAGTGAAATATAAAAAGCAACGAGTGGCAACTGGTCAAGTTCTGTATGCTCTGTATCATTACATTGGCATAATATTTACTTACATAATATACAATTAGTAAATCTTTCTGGTCTCATTGGTGAATGTTATTCAAAAGAAAAACAAATGATCAGGGGTCAGATCAGGCAGAAAGTGCTTGTTTACTTACTCTTGAAGGTATTATTATTCATAATTCATATTTATTCATATTTATATAGCTTCTTTATTTATTTTCCAAATGCTGTTCCTAAAATGTTTTAAAATATGTATGCTGGTGTTAAAGATTTTGCTGAACAGCATAGTTACACTACTGTTCAAAAGTTGAGGGTCAGTAAGATTTAATGCTTTGGAAAGTTTCATACAAGGCTGAATTGTTTTAATCTAAGTATTGTCAAACATTATTACAATTTAAAATAACTTTACTATGTTAATATTTACTTTTCAGCATCATTGCTCCAGTCTTCAGTGTCACATGATCCTTCAGAAATCATTCTAATATGCTGATTTGCTGCTCAAGAAACATTTATTATTAATGTCAGTGTTGAAAACAGTTGTGCTGCTTAATATGTTTGTGTAAACCGTGATGAATGTTTTTCATGAATAGAACATTCACAAGAACAGCATTTAGTATTTGAAATAGAAATCTTAAATGTCATTTTTGATTAATGTAATTCGTCCTTGGAGTATACTTAAAAAAAAATAATAATACAATAAAATCTTACTGACCACAAACCTTTGAATTGTAGTGTTAGTCCACAAGATAAACTAGAACAAACCAGCCAGAATCAGCATTGAAATGCATGCTGGTCTAAGCTGTTAGCAGTGCAGTTACCTGACCTAACGTTCACCTCAGTAAATCATCTATTGTAATTACTTTAAAGCACTATATTATTTAAAGGCCTCTCTCTTGTGCACCTGAATGTAAGCTCTGTAGCTCCTGCCTGTCGTGCCTGTGGGAACAATTCTGTGTCTGTGACTAACACGAGCCGCCCTGTTATTAGTGTTTGACATGAGAGCCTTTGTAGTTGAACAGTGTTCTACCTCCCCGCTCTGAGTTTAAAGATGAGTCCAACTGACAGCTGTTGGTAAATCGTTGAAAACTTACCACACTGAGGAAGCCCCCGTTTGATATTCTCCGTCTTACTCACCCATAGTTAAACACACTCATCAGCAAATGCGTGCAAGAGCCACCTGTTCGTTTGTCAAGAAATCACCCCTCAGGAACATCTGTGAACTCAGAGAACAGCTCATACTCGGGTCAAGAGTGGACCGGGCAAAGCAGTGTGTGTGTGTGTGTGTGTGTGTGTAATTAACACAGTATTCTTACAGCAGTGGGACTGAAGCGTCCTCTGCCTCAGTAACTCAGAATGTAAAGGTCCGTCTATTTCACAGCATAAATGTCATCATAAGCGCTGATTCAGATGGCATACAGTATATGGAGGTTTGTTGTTAGTAATGGCTTTCAGTATGGAGGAAAATATCTCATATAACATTATGTTTACTTCAAAAGTAGTTTTTAATTTTACACATAAAGAAAGTCTATTTTGGTCACCAAGACTGCATTTATTTATTATTGAACAAACTGTAAAAAACTAATATTGTGAAATAATAATAAAACATTTCATATGTGTTCACTTTTTTATATCTTTTCAAATGTAATTTAAGTAAATAAATAAATGTACATTCAGAAATAATTCTAATATGTTGATTTGCTGCTCAAGAAACATTTGTTGCAGTGGATAAGAAAAGGTGTTCAATAATTAGATGCTTTCTGTTGTGGAAAAAAAAATAATAATGTAAGAATATGCCTGGGAATACAATATAAATCGGGATCTGAACACTTTTGATTTAATGTGATTATGCATTACATGCCATAATCCAAGATCACTGACCTTTCAGCCAGTGAAAATGATACTACAACTTTAAGACATTGATACAAATGTTAACATGGTCTTAAAATGCTGTAAATGAATAAATAACAGATTAGATTCAATACTGGTACCCATTTCTTTTGACATGAAAAGGTCGTGTTTATGTGGTGGTGACCTGGTTCAGTCTGACAGACTAGTGTCATCTGTAATTTCCTCAGCATTACTTCTCTTTTGTTGCTTGGAGGCATGTTTACCCTTACCTTCACTTCACTGTCTTCACCTTAGCTTTAATCACATCTGACTCATTTAGCCCACAAAACTTCAAAGCATCAGCTAGATAGACATGCATTTCTCCATTGCATTGGTCATTGCTCTGTAATTATATGGGCTTTGCGGTCTGTGCGAGTATAAATGACTCCAGCGAGAGCGTGTTTATTTGGATGGTACAGGGACTAAGGGTGCACCTGTTATTTCCCATCTAGGAAACTGATTCCTCACATGAGTAACACTGCAATAATACCAGCAGTCTTTATTTACTCATGAAACACACCACACATGCTTTACAACCCCCATGTGGGAATGTGTTTGAATACTGCCAGGCCTTTGACTGTGTGTGAAAATGCCCGCACTACAACAATAAAACAACTCTCTGAATCATTTAAGTACTGTAAGTTGTGTTATTTATTTGAGTATATAGACTTATTATTATTAGTTCATTGAAATTGTGATGTTGAAGTGAATTGTGATGTTGAAGTGAAAATAAAAACATTTACATACCTAAAAGAACATGTAAAAAAGACAAAAATAACTAAAAAAACTAAAGACGTGTTACATGTCAGCTTTCCTTTATTTTTCCATTAATTGGGCATCTCCGTGAGTGAGTTTTAATGCACGTTGCACTATGTGTTTTCAGCTTTCCTTATCTTGCAACGGGACGCGGGAATGTTTTTGGACAGCAAACAACACATGACTCCTTTCAAACCCATTCAAAGGTTTAATTTAAGCTCCCTCGGGGTCTCCCTCCTCCTGTCCCAGTGAAGGGGCTTTTCTGTGATGTCAGACGAGAGAATTCAAGCATTATTAGCGCTGAATAACTTGAATAAGGCACAATGGAGTTGGTTTGAATAGAGCGGAGTGACGCGGCGAGGCGCTCAGTCTTCTCCAAGTGGCGGTTACGGATGTCGTCAATCCAAGTTGTTTGAAACTTTTTTGATAGATAGATTTATAAACGATGTTTCTCTTCTCGCGTTGACAGATCTACACGGACTGGGCGAATCACTACTTGGCCAGATCTGGACACAAGCGTCTGATTAAAGACCTGCAGCAGGATGTGAGCGATGGCGTGCTGCTGGCGGAGATCATCCAGGTTATCGGTGAGCGATTCACTTTCTCTAAAACAGGCAAAAACAATTGAGCAAAGAATTTCTGTGAAAGATGTAGCCTGTATTTATTGGCTATATATTTATATTTATATTTATTTATATTTATAAATAAAATATGTATTTATTTATTTATTCATTTATTAGTTTTTGTAAGCTTAATGCATTAATGTTACATAGGCTAATTATTCAAAGAAAATACATCACAGAGTATTATATAAACTGTGACATGATTATATATTTATGTATGTATATTTGATCAGTAGGCTACTCTCGAGTTTAAAGCATGCATTTATTATTATTATAATTATAAAGGATGATATTTTGCTTCCTTCATTTATTTATTTATTTCGATTTTTCGATATGTGTTCAGTGTATCGATTTATTAGGCTAAAATTAAATAATATTGAAATAATATTACATAATCAAACTTTTTAAAATAAAAAATACAGAGTAATATAAATACATAATTTGTGACATTATTTATATTTAAGCAGTGCTTTTAAATTCAAAACATGCATTTTTCACTCACGTTTAATTTTTAATTAAATTATATTTGAAATGCATTTCAAACTATTTGTATGTTTGTTTGAACCCCCTTGAAAACGTCTACGGTTACGTATGTAACCCTCGTTCCCTGAGTAGGGAACGGAGACGTTACGTCGGATGACGACGAATGGGGTTTCGCTTAGAAAGCCTATCAACTTCGAGTATTACAAAACGAGCCAATGGCAAAGAAATGCCATGGGTCTGCGGAATTTGCATGACGTAACTCCGCCCCACCTCGTGGGTATAAAAGGAGGAAGTCCGCAACAGCAGTTTATGTTTCTTCGCTGAGGAGCCAAGACTGAGCTCAGGCGATCCCCGCGGTACAGCGGAAAGTGGCAGGCAGACGTAACGTCTCCGTTCCCTACTCAGGGAACGAGGGTTACATACGTAACCGTAGACGTTCCCTTTCGTTGTCACTCCGAGTTACGTCGGATGACGACGAATGGGGTTACCAGTCTAATCACGCCACCTTCTCAGCTGTCTTCCAGTGCCCTGCGTAAAAGGAGATCCCTGTCATAGACTGGACGAAGGACTCCATTTAACACAGGAATACCAAGGTACACTGGGAAGCATATCCCAAGCTAGGGGAAGTATGCAAATAATGCCAACCCAGATGGGGGGGACTTAGAGAATACACATATGACCCGAAGGAAACATATGGAGAACACTGGGGTGTCCAGCCGCAGGTGGAATATTTCAACCCCAGGGTGGCAAGGTGGCTTGCCAAGGGAAAGACACATGCTCAGAGAGGCTTACAGTGGAAATACACATGTGGGGGTCGCTCAGGGGAGGGACCATGCACACGGGAGGCACCTAGCCGACGCGCAGGCAATAGACACTGGCGCCGACGTCAGGAGTGCTGGAGGAACTCAGGGCTTTCGGGGAAGCTCACCTGAGGAGAATATCGCACGTATCCAGTCCGTGGAGTGGAATGGCGAGCAAGCGAAGACACCTGAGCGGGTCCGGTACTAGCTAGTTGAAGCGAGTACATGAGAGGACACTGGCTCCACTCGGAGATTATAGAATCTAGCGAATGTGTTAGGTGTCGCCCAGCCTGCAGCTCTGCAGATGTCTGTTAGCGAGGCGCCATGCGCTAGAGCCCAAGAGGATGCCACACTCCGGGTGGAGTGAGCCGTCACACCAAGGGGGCACGGTCGACCTTGCTGCTGGTAAGCCAAGGCAATGGCGTCCACTATCCAGTGAGACAACCTTTGCTTGGAGAGAGCCTTTCCCTTCAGCTTCCCACCATAACAGACAAAGAGCTGGTCTGAGGTCCTGAAACACTGCGTCCTGTCTACATAGGCGCGAAGAGCGCGTACTGGACAGAGCAGTGCCAAGGCTGGGTCTGCCTCCTCCGGGGGCAGCGCTTGCAGGTTCACCACCTGGTCCCGAAAGGGAGTGGTAGGAACCTTGGGCACATATCCGGGCCGGGGTCTCAGGATCACGTGAGAGAAAGCCGGACCGAATTCCAGGCACGCTTCGTCGACGGAGAATGCGTGCAGGTCCCCTACCCTCTTGATGGAGGCCAGTGCAACCAGGAGCGCTGTCTTCATTGACAGGAACTTAAGCTCAACTGATTGCAGGGGCTCAAAGGGAGCACTCTTCAGGGCAGTTAGAACCACTGAGAGGTCCCAAGAGGGAACGAGAGGAGGACGAGGAGGATTTAGTCTCCTCGCTCCTCTCAGGAACCTGATGACCAGGTCGTGCTTCCCTACCGACTTACCTTCGACTAGGTCATGGTGTGCGGCAATGGCGGCAACATAGACCTTAAGGGTGGAGGGAGACAGCCTTCGCTCCAACCCTTGCTGAAGGAAGGAAAGCACAACGCTGATCGAGCATCTCCGGGGGTCTTCTCGGTGAGAAGAGCACCAGTCGACGAAGAGGTTCCACTTCAACGCGTAGACGTGTCTCGTGGACGACGCTCTAGCGGAAGTGATGGTAGCCGCCACCGCTGGTGGAAGGGTACTCAAACCTACCTCGAGCCGTCCAGGAGCCACACGTGGAGGCTCCAGAGATCGGGGCGAGGGTGCCCAGAGGGTGCCCCGTCCCTGAGAAAGAAGGTCCTTCCTCAGAGGAATGGGCCAGGGAGGTGCTGTCGCGAGGAGTGCAAGTTCGGGGAACCAGGTCCGGCCGGGCCAATACGGCGCGACCAAAATGACCTGCTCCTCGTCCTCCCTGACCTTGCGCAAGGTCTGCGCAAGAAGGCTCACTGGGGGAAACGCATATTTGCGGCCCGGCGGCCAGCTGTGCGCCAGTGCATCCGTGCCGAGCGTGCCCTCGGTCAGGGAAAAATACAGGGCGCAATGGGTCGAGTCGTGAGAGGCAAACAGATCTATCTGTGCGTCCCCGAACTGGTCCCAAATCAGCTGAACCGACTGGGGATGGAGTCGCCATTCTCCAGGGAGGGGCTGAAGCCGTGAGAGCTCGTCGGCTGCACAGTTCAGGGCTCCGGAAATGAAGATGGCTCGAAGCGACCTCAGATGCTTCTGACTCCATAAAAGGAGGTGGCGGGCGAGTTGTGACATACGGCGGGAGCGTAGACCACCTTGATGGTTGATGTACGCTACAGTAGCGGTATTGTCTGAGCGGACTAGTACGTGTTGACCCCTGAGCAACGCCCGGAAGCGGTGCAGGGCAAGGCGTACTGCCAACAACTCGAGGCAATTGACATGCCATAGCCGCTGGGGTCCTGTCCAGGAGCCCGCAGCAGCATGTCCATTGCACATGGCGCCCCAGCCCGTGGTGGAGGCATCCGTGGAGACCACAACATGCCGGGAAACTCGTTCCAGGGGGACACCCGCCCTGAGAAAACTGAGGTTCGACCACGGGGTGAGGAACTGACGGCAGGTCGGAGTAACTGGTACCCGGAGCGTGCCTTGATGCCATGCCCACCTCGGGACTCGGTCGCGAAGCCAAAGCTGAAGCGGTCTCATATGAAGCAATCCGAGCGGCGTGACCGCGGCTGCAGATGCCATATGCCCCAGGAGCCTCTGAAAATGTTTCAGTGGAACCGCACTCTTGCTCCTGAGATGTCTCAGGCAAGTCAGCAGTGACTGCGCGCGCTCGCTCGTAAGCTGCGCGGACATGGCGACCGAGTCGATGTCCATACCGAAAAAAGAGATCCTCTGCACGGGGCAAAGTTTGCTCTTCTCCCAGTTGACCCGAAGGCCCAGACGAGCTAGGTGCCGGAGCACTAGGTCCCTGTGTTCGCAAACCTGGTCTCGAGAGTGAGCTAGGATCAGCCAGTCGTCGATATAACTCAGGATGCGAACCCCGTGTTCCCGAAGGGGAACAAGGGCAGCCTCGACAACCTTCGTGAAGGTGCGAGGAGACAGGGCTAGCCCGAAAGGGAGAACCGCGTACTGGTATGCCTGCCCCTCGAAAGCAAACCGTAGGAACGGTCTGTGTCGAGGAAGAATGGAGACATGAAAGTAGGCGTCCTTCAGGTCGATCGCTGCAAACCAATCCTGGGGCCGCACGCATTCGAGAACGCGTTTGGCGGAGAGCATCTTGAACGGCAGCCTGTGAAGGGAGCGGTTCAGCACGCGCAAGTCCAGGATTGGCCGTAACCCACCGGTTTTCTTGGGGACAATGAAGTAGGGGTTGTAGAACCCGGACCTCATCTCGGCTGGAGGGACAGTCTCGATTGCACCCTTCGCCAGCAGGGTGGCAATCTCTGCTCTCATGATGGGGGCATTGCCACCGACCAAAGTGGAGCGGACTCCCCTGAAGCGGGGAGGAGACCGTGCGAACTGAATCGCAAGCCGAGCCTGAAGGAGCGCGCGATCCAGCGGGACAGACGGGGAAGCTCTAGCCAGGCTCCCAGGAACTGAACCGGCGGGATCACGCGACGACAGGCGTCCCCCCGGAGGGGCAGCGAAGCGGAGTAACTGGCCCAGACGTGGACGGCATAGCGGCCCGGTGTGGGGGCACAGTTAGCAACCGCGCCCTGGCAGAGGGGGCCAGGGGAGGACCAGGCTGGTCGTCCCGCGGGGGCCTGCTCTGCCAGGGGTCTGGCGACAGAGGGGGACAGGGGCGAAGCGGTCCGTGGACGGCACGCCGTGTCAACGACCTCTGGGACAGAGGGGGACGAGGAGAGCACGGCTAGAGGGCGGCGCTCTGTGTCGTCCGAGAACTCTGTGTGCTCAGAGACGGGAGAGTCAGTTCTTTGCGAATAAGAATTCTTCCCCGGCCCTCCACCGGGGAAAGGAGTGGTCCTGCTCCCAACTCCTGGAAAGAACTGAGTCCCATCTCTGAGGAGCCCCTCTCAAGAGCGCCACCTAACCCGGCGCGTAGCGGGGGGCGGGGCTGGAGAGGGCTGTGGCGTCCGGCCGCGGCCTCCAGAGCCGGCCCGGGTGAACGGGCGGGGTGGGAGCCGTGGGGGGGCGCCCTCGGCGGTGGGCAGACCGAGGGACCTGAGCGGACGGCGGGGCCGTCGGGACAGAGTCGACCTCAACCTGCTCCATCCCCGAGGAGCCCGTCTCAGGAGCGCCGCTTAACCCGGCGTGTAGCGGGGGGCGGGGCTAGAGAGGGCTGTGGCGTCCGCCCGCGGCCCCCAGAGCCGGCCCGGGTGAACGGGCAGGGTGGGAGCCGCGGGAGGGCGCCCCTGGCGGTGGGCAGACCGAGGGATCTGAGCGGACGGCGGGGCTGTCGGGACAGAATCAACGTCAGTCTGCTCATGGACGGCTGAGAGCTGTTGGGCCAGCCCTCAACCGCACCGCCGAAGAGGCCGACCTGGGATGTGGGAATGTCGGACAGACGGGTCCGCGCGACATCCAGCACATCAAACAGGTACGGCCACCGAATGGTGAGCATCACCCGACCCAGGGAGCGTACGACCACTTTCGTCGCTCAGAGAGCAAGGTTAGTGGCGGCGCGCAGCTCAGTGAAGAGCCCTGGGTCAGTCCCGCCCTCGTGCAGGTCCATGAGCATCTGGGTCAGGTAGACCAGCAGAATGACCATGGCACGCAGTGAGGCGGCCGCCAGTCCCGTGGCGCTATAGGATCTCGCCACAAGCGTAGACGAAAAACTACAGGCCACGGACGGGTGCTTAGGATTGCGCCGAGAAGAAGCACTCTGAGGACACATAGCATCGCAACAGAGCGTTCAGCCGGGGGAACCCCAGTGTACCCACGGGCAGCGGCCCCATCGAGGGGAGGAAAGGCGGATGAGATCAGCGAATGGCCCCTGATCTCATCATGCACGTCCGGGAAGAACGGTATTGGGGTTTGCCGTGGACGAGGGTCGGCGGCCTCACCCAAAAACCAATCGTCCCGGGAAAGCATGGCCGTCATCTCCGGATCAGACTCGACGAGTCGTCACTTCCAGGAAAATCAAACCCACCTAGTGAAGCTGCTACAAACATAATATCATCCTCTGTAGCTTCAAATGAAACACACGGGCCACCAGAGGGTAGACCCGTGGGAATCACCTGTTCACTAGCGGGCACCGTCATTAAAGAGGGGGGCTGGGGTCGCGGACACATAGTCGGCGCCTTGTTCCAGACCGAAACCCTCAGGTCACCCTGGCCACCAGCCGAAGATCGGGGGGTGGATGAGGGGACTCTCACTCATGTGAGTTCACCGAGTCTCGACCTTAATGACGCGATGATCATGTTTCCATGGAGAAAACATGAGTCATCCACGAGCGCTGCTCTAGCATGATCAAGCCCAAACATACTAGACAACGCTCGTGCCCATCAGAGTCCGATACCAAGTTGCCGCACCATTCATTTTTTTTTTTTTTGAAATGCACGGGCGAGCCGTCTTTAAAAAGACGTGCCGCGTGCAAGCTCTTTTAGTGAGAGAAAACTCAAGTGTTGAAGCACCCGGGGAGACACGCACCGACTGGCAGACCACTGCAACAGATCAGCAGGAAGCACGCGCTCGCCGTAGATCGCCGTCACACCAACACTCGAGGTACTCGTTTGTAAAGCTGACAATTCAGAGATGGCTTGTGGAGAGAAGAATACACTTGGCTCCGAAGCGAAAACATAAACTGCTGTTGCGGACTTCCTCCTTTTATACCCACGAGGTGGGGCGGAGTTACGTCATGCAAATTCCGCAGACCCATGGCATTTCTTTGCCATTGGCTCGTTTTGTAATACTCGAAGTTGATAGGCTTTCTAAGCGAAACCCCATTCGTCGTCATCCGACGTAACTCGGAGTGACAACGAAAGGGAACGAGATGATTCATCTCAAGGGGTTTATCCTTAAGAATAAATTTGTTTATTTATTTGTATTATCAGCAATGCTTTCACCTTTCAGTCACTAATATTTTAAGTTTGATCAAACTGTCAAGGCACACTATTAATTACCGCAGTATCCACCCAGTTGTAATAGGAGTTTTCAATGCTTTAATCTGAGTGCTCAGTAAGAAAATTGATCCTTGCGATTCTTGCCATGGACATACAAAAATAGAGTTTTTCTTTACCTCTGTCCTCTAAAAATATGTTGTAAGAGCCGGAAAGCATTTGGTTTCTTAACAGCAGAAAGTACAGTGTTGTGGGGTGAAGTGGTGTTATATGACTCATCATTGCAGTCATCCCACTTTGTCCTCTTGTGTTTTCTGTATCTCATGGGAATGACACACTGGCCAGTGGAAGCTGAAACCCGACCTCCGGTCTGACAGACACAAATGCTGCAGGCAACCAATGACACGATGCTTCACATATTTACTTTTTTATATTAAAGGGAGCTGATGGCTTTCGACCAAAAAAGTTTCAAAAGGAAATTTTAAAATAAGAAAATGTTTGGAATTGTGACGATAAAGATATTTAGAGCTCACGCCAGTTTACAGGGGCCCCAAAACGTATTTGGGCATTTAAAATGTATAGAATAATCAAATGTGATGTGTTTTAAAGAATGATATGAATTCTGAGGTCTAGAATTTATTTGCAGATGCTACTTTATGTTTTTAGATCTAATGCAATTAAATGAATGCACACTTTTAAGTATTTTGAGGACCAGTGTATAGTTTAGACCTCTAATGCTGACCTGTATACTAATAAAATTGTGATTAAATTATCAATTATTTAGAAAACATGGCCATCCAAATGGGCCATGTTTTTGGCATGGTGATTTTGGCATACAGCTCATGAAAACCCAAAATTCCTATCTCAAAAAATTAGCATATCATGAAAAGGTTCTCTAAACGAGCTATTAACCTAATCATCTGAATCAACTAACTAACTCTAAACACCTGCAAAAGATTCCTGAGGCTTTTAAAAACTCCCAGCCCGTTTCATTACTCAAAACCGCAATCATGGGTAAGACTGCCGACCTGACTGCTGTCCAGAAAGCCATCATTGACACCCTCAAGCAAGAGGGTAAGACACAGAAAGAAATTTCTGCACAAATAGGCTGTTCCCAGAGTGTTGTATCAAGGCACCTCAGTGGGAAGTCTGTGAGAAGGAAAAAGTGTGGCAAAAAACGCTGCACAACGAGAAGAGGTGACCGGACCCTGAGGAAGATTGTGGAGAAGGGCCGATTCCAGACCTTGGGGGACCTGCGGAAGCAGTGGACTGAGTCTGGAGTAGAAACATCCAGAGCCACCGTGCACAGGTGCTCGGAGCCTCAGTGCTCCAAAGTACTTTTTTCGGATGAAAGCAAATTTTGCATGTCATTCGGAAATCAAGGTGCCAGAGTCTGGAGGAAGACTGGGGAGAAGGAAATGCCAAAATGCCTGAAGTCCAGTGTCAAGTACCCACAGTCAGTGATGGTCTGGGGTGCCATGTCAGCTGCTGGTGTTGGTCCAGTGTTTTATCAAGGGCAGGGTCAATGCAGCTAGCTATCAGGAGATTTTGGAGCACTTCATGCTTCCATCTGATTTCATTTTTCAGCATGACCTGGCACCTGCTCACAGTGCCAAAACCACTGGTAAATGGTTTACTGACCATGGTATTACTGTGCTCAATTGGCCTGCCAACTCTCCTGACCTGAACCCCATAGAGAATCTGTGGGATAATGTGAAGAGAAAGTTGAGAGACGCAAGACCCAACACTCTGGATGAGCTTAAGGCCGCTATCGAAGCATCCTGGGCCTCCATAACACCTCAGCAGTGCCACAGGCTGATTGACTCCATGCCACGCCGCATTGAAGCAGTCATTTCTGCAAAAGGATTCCCGACCAAGTATTGAGTGCATAACTGAACATAATTATTTGAAGGTTGACTTTTTTTGTATTAAAAACACTTCTTTTATTGGTCGGATGAAATATGCAAATTTTTAGAGGGTTTTCATGAGCTGTATGCCAAAATCATCAGTATTAAAACAATAAAAGACCTGGAATATTTCAGTTGGTGTGCAATGAATCTAAAATATATGAAAGTTTTATTTTTATCATTACATTATGGAAAATAATGAACTTTATCATAATATGCTAATTTTTTTAGAAGGACCTGTATATATACATACGCAAATTCAATCAAAGATGGCCATCCAAATGGTTCTGTAGTCACAGATTCTCTCCACCGAGACAGGCCGTCTCAGATGTCTCTGTCTTCCATGCTTACTCACCTGACATCTTACAAAATCCCAACACATTTTTCCCACAGCGCAGGAGGTAAAGGGATTCCTGCAGGCATGTAGCTGTCATTGTAGGCGTGTGTGCAGTTGTCATCTATGATTGAACGGCCCAGTTTCAGCTGCCGTGGGGTGAAGGGGGGGGGGGTGGTTTGGTTGGGCTAGGCCCGTCGGGATGCAGTCAGTCACCCTCAGGAAAACCCCAAAGCAGTCACATCCCAGCAGGCCCTGCCACACAGTTGCTCAAGCTGGATCTAGTTTCCACATTAGGGGTCAAAACTCAGAAAGGACATACTGCACTTCAGGCTTACAATTAAGGAAACCTGCCAACTTGTGTTCTTTTGTAAATTAATTTGTCCGTATTTCTCTCTTTTTCGGATACTGCAGCAAACGAGAAGATTGAGGACATTAATGGATGCCCCAAGAGTCGTTCTCAGATGGTAAGGACTTGTTTTATTGTCTTCTGGTTGTGGTTTTTTTGGTGATGGTGTAATTTTTGATAATTGGAGTATACTGTATGTGCTTTAAAAGGCAATGCTATATCTGTCCAGGAAACACTAATATAATGGACGTTCAGAATCGCTTTCTCACAGCATGCTTGGCGTACAGTATGGACTTGCACTTTAATACTGTTATTTTTGCTTCTCTTGCCGTCTTTCTTTATAAACATCTGGGGGTAGTTTGGCAGAAACTAAAAAAACTCCCGAAACCATCAGTAAATGTATAGGTTTGGAGAAAGCACAAGCCAGATTATAGTCATAAAGAGCTATTTTAGCCAAGCCGTAGCGAAGCAAAACAAACTGTAGAACTCTTAGTATCACTGGTATCACACATGAGCAGAGAAGCAGCGGTTGCTTTTGACATGTCTCCATTACAAAGGCAGCTGTCAAGCCTGATTGGACGCAACAAAGGATTCATTTTCAAAGGGCTTTTTTATGGTAGATTGATCCATACGTGCGTTTTGTTATTTCTAGAGGTTTTGGATAGTAATGCCTCCGTTGAGGCATTGCTCTTGTTTTGACAGTGATGAAACCCAGCTGAAACCAGCAGATGTTGGGTTTGGAGGGTGGTGTTCTGCGATCTTTGGCCAACTAGGCTAGCTTCACTGGAAAGACAATGCTCCTTTAGTTGATAAGGATGGGAATCGCCAAAAATTTAAGGATTCTGTAGTTCACCCATGAATGAACTTTACTCACCCTCATGTTGTTCCAAACCTGTATGAATTTCTTTCTTCTGTTGAACACAAGAAGATATTTTAAAGAATGTTGGTAACCAGACAGTTGACGGTTGCCATTGACTTCCATAGGAGGAAATGAAATGCTGTGGAAGTCAATGGCTAAAAAAGAATTTGGGATTCACTGGTTGCACTGTATGTTTTTGATTCACTAAAATGAATGGACTCCAAAGAGTCAGTCTTTTAGCAGTCAGTCCACACTGGTCGCTGTATGTTTCTCAATAGCTATGTTTCCATCCACCTATTTTTATGCAAATTTTGGGATATCGCATAAAAAACGCTGGATGGAAATGCCAAGATGCGCATAAATTCTACAAAATGTGCATTAAAAATCAGTTGAATCTGATAGTTATTTTATTCGATAAGAAGACATGCACATACATTACGAAGGAAACACATTTACCGAATAAATCCCTCTATGAGCACCAAAAAACTCCTCAATGTTTTTTCCTCAAAAGAGGATGTGATTGATTGGATACCCGGACTAACCAGCGGATCAGTTTCATTGCACAGCATCCCAAAGTCTGTCCTCAGAATGATTTGGTTTAATTCCCTCCCAGAAGCGACACCAGGCATCCGAACGAAGTCATTTATGATGTTGGAAAAAAGCAGAAACTTCCTTCTTTTTTTACAAATCTTTTGCGCCAATTTCCCAGGAAGTGACGATTTTATTTTCTAAAACACATGGGATGGAAACGGTGCTTTATTCGCAAATGTTTTATACGATATTCCAATTTTGCGCATATTTTAAATTCGCAACCTTGGATGGAAACATAGCTATTGTAAATGCGACTGAATAGTTAGAAAACTAATGCATTTTTGGAACCTAATATTTTGAAAATCAAGATTTCTTTTTATTAGGGATGCACCGATATGAAAATTTTGGCCAATTTTTCTTATTGGGTCTATAACGATAACATTAAAATTGAACGTATATAGGCCGATACCGATATGGTGGCCGATATGTCTTGCATCCCTATTTTTTATCAAATAAAACTGTTCAGATTTAGTACTAGTACTCGTCTCCCAGCCCTAATGGTTGACCAGCTTTACAAAGAAAGTTTGCTGGCAAACAGATGTGAGAAGTAGATTAGGAGTTTTGAATGGCTGGGGTCTGGTCTCTTTCTCTCTCACTGACTTCCCCTTTCTCTGGCTCCATCAATTAGCTCCGTCCCCTTAGCGGCAAATCACACCATCATTTACTACTTTTAGACACACACAGCCTTTGTGTTCCCATTTTCTTTCTCTTTTCCTTTTCTTTGCTCACAGTTTTCTCTCGTTCTGTAGCTGCGTGAATACTCTGGTCTTTTGAATTTGGTCGTCTTCTATATCTCAGCCGGTGGTAACTGTATAAGCATGTGCGTATATGCACATTTTTTGTATGTCTCAGCAGGCATTCTGCATCTCAATGCAGTTTTCCTGTATGTGAGTCAATCTGAAGCTGTTTAAATTCCAGCGTGTGTATTTGTTTATGCGAGTGAGTGTCTTTAGCTAGGAAGCAAAACACTGCTGGAAGCAGGTGCAAGCAAAGCCATTATGCAAATATCATCATTGTGTGCTTTTATCAAGAGCGGGAATTGCACAATCGCTCAGTGAATGGGCCTCTAGCAACAGCTTACACTGGAAATACAAGCACTCGTGTTGATTAGCATAAAGATCCATTCGGCTGAGTAATATCTCTGCAAACGCTAATTGCTGACATGATACTTAACCTCAGCATTCAGATTGGTAAATATGTAAACACATTAAACTAATCAATGGAGGTATTTGGGCTCATATTGTAAACTAGGGGATTTGAATTTGAATTTGGAGGACCATAATATTTGATGCTGTTCTGCATATGTTAACTTTTATGGAACAGTTCTGAGTGCTTATCATGAAATGTGCTACGCAAGCCATTTTACGTCCATAATGCATCAGGAATGGGTGTTGTAGTAGGGCTTGGTGATGTCGACCAAAAAAGAAACTTGTTTCTAAGGTGGAGCACTTCATTACAGTTTGATGAAAAATGAGACAATAAGATATGATTTCTTTTTTTTAAACATTCACTGGTGAGTCATGCACAAAGATCAGTAAAAAACAAACAAAAAAAACTGAATGGTAATGATTTTATGTTTTTGAAAGAATTCTCATCAAGGCTGCATTTATTTGATCCAAGATACCGTAAAAACTTGAATATTCTGAAATATTATTACAATTTAAAATAACTGTTTCCTATATTAATACATTTTAAAATGTAATTTATTCCTGTGATGCAAAGCTGAATCATTATTGAATCTTTCAGCATTATTAAATATGGAAAATAGAGAATCACAGTTTATTAAAGGCCAAACCTTAAAAGACAGCGTGTTCTGCAGATGTCTTATATATTGTCTTTTATATATAAAGGTGATTTATTCCTGTGCTGCAGCATTTTCAGCATCATTACTCCAGTCTTCAGTGTCACATGATCCTTCAGAAATCATTCTAATATGATGATTTGCTGCTCAAAAATATCCTATTTTTTATCAATGTTAAAAACAGTCGTGCTGCTTAATATTTTTGTGGAAATTGTGATATTTTTTTCGAGATTCTTTAATGAAGAGAAAGTTTAACATAACAGTATTCATTTGAAAACTATATCTTTTTGAATGTCTTTTGTAAAGGTCTTTACTCAGACTTTTTTATCAGTTTAATGCATCGCTGAATAAAAGTATTATTAAAAAAAAAAAAAATCTTTGTTACCCCAAAGTTTTGATTTATTTATTTTGATTTATTTTTTGCTGTAATTGATATTGCGTTAAGTAATTCACAATTGTTCTAAGTGCAAACAGTGTGTGTGTGTGTGTAGGTTTGGCTTATACCAAATGGCCACACTTGTATAGTGTAATATTATGACAGCCGACTAGTGAGGGCATTTTACTCTGGCGTATAAATCGGCCAGAACATGTTTTTATTTAAATCTAGTGTTTTGCACATGTTTCTTTGATGGGTATGTTTTGGGGTAGGGGTGGGGTTAGGTAATAGAAAATATCATTTACCAGATATAAAGACAATGGAAGTCTATACAATGTCCTTAATAATGTAGTGAAACAAACGTGTGTCTGTGTCTGTAAGAAATAGCCATTTATTCATTGTATTTACAAACTACCATCTATGTGAACAGTTTTTGAGCTACAGTATGTAAAGCACTTATCGCTGATCAACTGCTTAAAACCTTTTCTAAATAAACGTGGAGTGTTAGTTTCTATTTAAACAATATATCTGTTACCCCTGGATATTTGGTGTTCATTCGATAAGCATTTTATCAGTCTGGGCTATGTCATCAGATTCTCCCGTTCACCTTTAGGATTGTTTTTACACCTGTTTGTCCCGTCTGATCCCTTTTAGACCGTCTCCTCCTCCCCTTCAAACCACCCAAAGCAAAGCAAGCTGCTCGCAAGATACGCTGCGTTTTATGTCCAGGGCTGTTGACACAGGACTGCTAAAACACACAGGAAATCTCAGTGTTGTAACTTTACTGCTGGTGCATATTGACACAAAGATGGTTGCTTCAGCTGAGTCATTCTCTGGTCACATGTCAGGACAGAAAATGATGATGGGAGAGGAAAGCGTTGAATATACAATAGGCCTGTATAGCATGACCACTTTTCTGAACTCTCTTGTCTTTTGTTTTGTTAGTTAAGGGGAATGATTGGCACGCTAATCCAATTTGGTTGTCTGTCAGTCATCACAGGAGGTTGTTTGTGTGGGATTTGTGCTCTGGATGTGGAAGGAATCAAAACTCAGGCCACATTCTTTTGAGGAGGCGTCCATCACTGCTTGTGTTCTTTTTCTTTTCATAAGGGATACAAGTTGGACAAAATTCATCGTTTGTGTTGAGTGATTGTGATTGTGAACTACCGTTGAAAAAGTTAAAAAATATTTACATATAATACATTCTTATTTAGCAAAAATGCATTGAATTCACTGGCAACGTTGAAAACTGGAGTAATGGCTGCTGAAAACTTGGCTTTGCTATCACAGGAATAAATTTAATTTTTTAAATTATTTTAACATAATTTTACACTGAAAGTATTTTTTGCAAAGGACACATTTTAATGTTGCTTTATTATACTTTACAGGGTCTTATATAACAGTCAAATGTTACAGTACCTCCTCCGTCAGTTGCTTTGACCTTATTACCTATTTTGAGATTTAAAAAAAGGCTTCAGCTTTTTAATGATATTATTATGTTTTTAATACGAGCTGAGATATAATCATTTAAATGTAGGGTGACATTTTCCTTTTTTTTGTTCTTCAGTGAATAAAACTCATGTGCTTCTGGGTCATAGTGACTCTAAATTATGTTTTTGAATTTTTTTTATTTGATGTTTCGCAATAAAACAGTTCACTGTATGAAAACATGAAGTAATTTCAGAACTGAAAAATGCATAACACATCTTTTTGACATTAGACAGACAAATTTGAGCACATGACCACCACATCTACACACCAACAACACATATATTGTGAAGTAATAAGGAGGAACGAGGATTCTTTGAAAGGATCCCAAAATTTGATCTGAGAGGCTAAAGTTTATCAAGCAAAATGATTTTAATATAATTTTCACATCTTAAAACATGATATGACAACTTTAAAGGTTAGCGTCCATAATATTGATGGCATCAGATATGTTTGTTTAACTGATTTTATTCTAATTCAATTAATGCACACGTTTATTATTTATACAGTATGTACTGCCATTATATAAAGAACATCACCAGTTCCCCTGTCAGTCATCACATTTAAATACACACATTCTCTCTCTCTCCTCAACTCTAACTCACTTACATATAAACACACTTACACACAAGGAGGAGTTTATTAGAAATCCAGTGGTGATGAAAAATATAATGACAGAGAGGGGGAAAAAACAACCAGAGGGAGAGCTGGAGACATATAATAAGAGAGAGTTTGTGTGGAGGGAGTCTCTTATAGAAGGAATGTATCCGGTATATGTTCACATGTGTGCGTTTAAGCATGTTTATGTGTTTGAGACAGACTGTGTGTGTGTGTGTGTGTGTGTGTGTGTGTGTGTGTGTGTGTGTGTGTGTGTGAAGATGTTTGTTTAGCAGGCCGTCTCTGCCCTGTTGTGTTAGACACTATAGAGCCGCTGAGGAACAGATACACTCCTGCAGTCTCTCACAGGTAACATGCATTGAGAGGAGAAGCATATAAAGGTACTTCCTGGATTGATTATTGACATAGGATACTTACGAAACATGGAGTAAGATAGAATTCAAAATGCTTTTATATTGTTATTCATGATATGGATATGTAAGCTGCGTATAGTCTGTAAATGGAAAACAAATTGATTGTTTTCTAAGTACAAAGGTTCTTTGTGTTTTCATTGTTTCGGTATTATGGAAAGAATGCTAACTTACATGGCATGTTCGGAAAGTTTTTAACATACTTTCAAGATCTTTGGCCAGTCAAACATTTTGTTGGAGTATTCCAGGCCTGTATTTGGAAAAAGCTTTAACAAAAGTGCATTTTTATCATTATTACTGTTTTTTTTTTTTATAGAATGAAATGTATTGAATGATATTTGGACATTTTGAGATTATCAGCATCGATCGAATGCTTGGCTATTTTTTACAGAGGTTTGACTTCCTTTTGTCATTTCCCAACATCATACTATGAATATTTTTGCTTATTAGAGTATTGTAAGATTCGGTTAGTAACGTTCTAATATCCACATTATAGAAACCACCCGTGGAAGTCGATTATCCCATACATTACGCATTAGGAGCATCATTATTAGTTCATAATAAACAAATAAGTTGAGTAATATCTCAACCCCCCCCCCCCCCCCCCCACACAAATATTTTGTAAGTGCTGATTTCATTCATTGCAAATTTTTGTCTATATTTGCAGTCTTAAAATTGTATTGAATTGAATTACAAAGGCATAATATTCTATCAAGTCAATATGAATGCATTAAAAAAATGGGGTGTGGGGCAATTTAGCTCTAACATAACAACATTGTCTATATCTGTTAGACATAACATAACAATTTTTAATGTTATTGTATTTTAATAATGTAATAAAAAAAATTTTGTAAGAAAAATAAATAAATAAAAAAAACTTTTTTTTTCAGCCAGACAAGATATCAGCATCAATCTTTGAACAAACAATACTGGTTGACCACTAATGCTTTTCACTAGTGAATTTCTGTGGCTTATAAATACTAGTGTGTGTTTGTTTTCGGTTAAGTGCTTTTTATGCTCTATGATCAGTTGTTTGCTTTTATTCCAGTAGGTTCTGATTTCTATTGACCCAGTGCGTTTTTAATGCAGCTATTATGAGAGTGTCATTCAGAGTGGCGTTGGCTGTCATGCATGACCTGCAGACCAACAATCACAGAAGACAATGTTGTTATGTTAGAGCTAAATTGCCCCACACCCCATTTTTTTAATGCATTCATATTGACTTGATAGAATATTATGCCTTTGTAATTCAATTCACAGAGAGAAAGAAAATACAGAAATTCCATTTCCTCTCTCTGCGGTATTTTTATTTAGAAACGTTATTTTTAGTCCAGAATGTCTGGAATGTGGTTCCTTCAAAGGTTCAGTGGAATCCAGAGCAGATTCTCTTCTCACGTTTCTATATCTCCCTTGACCCTTTAGGCCAGCAACTGTTAGCTGACAGCAACTGGGATATAGTCAGCGAGGCTGAAATGTGTTGCTATAGCTGACATAACTGACGCGTGTGCTGACTAACCCATGGCAGATGACCAGTTCTTTAATACAGAACATTGGCATTAAATCAAAGTTATGCTCTTAATTATGTGGTGGCCTCAAACATATTGCTTTTACAGATTTTACATACTTAAATCTGCATATTTTTGATATTTACCCCCAGGGTGTTATTTACCTTTATAAAGGTCTTAAAATAAAATAAAAACTTTACGTATTATTATTTACTTTACGTATATCTATTATTATTATTACGTATATTTACGTTTTTTTTCCTTTCATTCATTCAAAACATTTCATTATGCCATAAAATAGCTTGAATGTAACTCTACACCCTTGCCTCATTTAGTATACGCGGTTCTATGACTATGCAAATTATTCCAGCTTCCACTCACTCACACCATCTCAGAGATACACTCGTTGATCATCCCACTTTGACGTGATTGGGTACAAGGTAGTTTGTGACTTCAGAAAAAACAGTGATTTCAAACCGACTGTCTTTAGTTCACTGTAGTTTTAAGAAGAAAATACTCAGCATTGGTGTTGACTCATGAATTTGCTCATGGTTTGTCTTAAAGCATATTAAAAACAACACACAGACATATAAACAACATTAAAAACTTGATTTTCACTACAGGGGGACTTTAATACATTTTTGAATATATACAAATTAGAAATGTTGGAAAAAAATGTAATGATGCTTTAAATTATGAAATGAAACCGCCAGTAGGAGTCATTCATGCAACCGATTTGTTATTCAGATAATCGTTATTCGTTTTCAGTAACAAAACACTCATCTGTCAGTCAAAAAATAAGAAAACAAAGTAACTTGCGTTACTTATTTGAAAATGTAACTTTGTTGTAAATTTAACAGTAATGTGTTACTTTACTAGTTACTTGAAAAAGTAATCTGATTACTTAAATTGCGTTACTTAAATTGCACTTACCAATTATAACAATTAATAACCTTGACCCTATGATAAATATCATTAACATATTCCTAGTGTGACACCACATGACCTTTATGTATAGCCTATTACATCACTGTCCTCTCAGCCAATTGAGTGACACTAGGATACAGCTGGGTCAGCGTCGTGGCCTCGACGGTGTCTCCTAGCAACAGGACACATGTGATGCCCTCAATGATTGGGAGTAAAGGCTTTGCATACTGCTTTGACTGAGCAGCCAATCTATGCTCTCTGATAATACTACACCTCCTAGATCGAGTGAACGTCCAGTCACGTATTCAGACACGGAGCAGATGTGAAGCAACCTATATCTAGGCTTAATACCTAGAACTTAACCGGCCTGTGTTTGTATGTGTGTGGGTTTTTTCATTATCTTTTTGAATGATCGTTACAGTGCTTATCAAAATATTCTCTATTAATTTCTCTCTCTGTCTCTCTTTAGATTGAGAACATTGATGCCTGTCTGAGCTTCCTAGCAGCCAAAGGTGTGAACATACAGGGACTATCAGCTGAAGGTAAAAAGCTTAAGTATGAAAAATGGTAAAATTAGAAGTAAAATTTCATAACAATTTAATCTCAGTTAGTTGCTAAGTCAATTACTTTACAAAATATGTGCTTTTTTTTTTACAATGTAAATGATTAACCTGGGGTTATTTTAAACTGGGTTATGTTGTTACAAGTTTGACACTGTTCATACTTTACCCGGGGTTAGTAATTTAGTCATTTGGGTAGTTTCAAGATTTTACTTTGTACATCTTTAAACCCTGGGTTAATGTTTTTATTTGCATATTTATGTGATGGAAAACATTGATTAGACAATTACAACACACAGTTTATTACTTAATGTGTTTTCCTTCACTTTTGTCTTCGGATCACAAGTGCACGATGCTAAATACAGGTGTAAACGGCGTCTAAAATGTTTTGAGTTTGTCCACTTTTGACCACTTCAAGGTAGTCAAAAACGCATTAGACTGGATTGCTTTCATATGTAAACTCTCATGTGGTCGAATGTGTTCAAACAGCCACAAAAGACCGTCTACTCTCCGCCTACTGACCTAATGCGTAAACATAATGGGAAGCGCACTAGCCAGACGGGATTTAAACTTTGTCGACTGAAGACCCAAGTTTGGTTTGAAGACGAAAAATGTACCTAGCTCAATGTTCTCTCACCATTCCTGATTTCTAACACACACTCACAGCGTTCAGGTGGTCTTGCGACTGTCAGAATGGAAATGAAATCTAATGCTCTTCGTATGTTTTTCCGTTGTCTCCGGTCGCGTTCATATGTAAATTGCGTGAGCTTATTTCTTCCATTAGATCAAAAGATCTGAAAAAGCCCGTACTGTACAATTACCCAGCCATAGACACCCCCCTCGAAGAAATCAGGACAGAAGTGGTTGAAAATTGGACAAAAGAGATGGATTAAAACACCAGGTGTAAACAGGAATGTGTCTCCCTCGTCTACTTGTGATCCAATCGACCAAAACGCATCTTAATACCAGGTGTAAAACATGGCCATATTCCCTCAGACGCTGCACTAAATAAAGGCCATTCAAGTTTATTTGACTATACAAAGCACATTAACATTTAATGATGCATGAGATTTTCTGTTTGTTGCCAAACAACTTGCTGTAACTCTCAAGCACTATGTTACAGATGTCTTTGTCATAGGAAAAGCTGTACTTCATACAGTTCAGTGTTAAAAGTGATGCTAAACCCCTTTTAGAATGACAAGCCGGTTAATGCCATACCAATGAAAATACAATAAAATATCAAAGCAGACAGCTTTATTATCGCACACTTGACTGATGGTGGGAGACTGCCTGATAACTGGAAGGTTTTTGGTGCGAGGTGCTCAAACCGTTCATGCTTTATGGGGGACGATGCTTGCAATTACCGCCCTATTAATTACTGTGAGAGAAAAGTGTCTGCAGAATGATATACTGAACAGCAATCTCTTGTTGAACGTCTCTCCCTCACAGAGATCCGGAATGGAAATCTGAAAGCCATCTTGGGACTTTTCTTTAGCCTGTCTCGATACAAGCAGCAGCAGCAGGCGTTCAGACAGACACACACGCAACACACACATTCACACACTCCCTTAAGCCAGCAGAGCAGCGCTCCGGCCCAGCTGATCTCCACCTCGCATGGGACACACACCTCAACCTCTCACACACACAGAACACAGGCAGAGATGCAGTCCAGGTAAAATATCTATCTATCTATCTATCTATCTATCTATCTATCTATCTATCTATCTATCTATCTATCTATCTATCTATCTATCTATCTATCTATCTATCTATCTATCTATCTATCTATCTATCTATCTATCTATCTATCTGTCTGTCTGTCTGTCTGTCTGTCTGTCTGTCTGTCTGTCTGTCTGTCTGTCTGTCTGTCTGTCTGTCTGTCTGTCTGTCTGTCTGTCTGTCTGTCTGTCTGTCTGTCTGTCTGTCTGTCTGTCTGTCTGTCTGTCTGTCTGTCTGTCTGTCTGTCTGTCTGTCTGTCTGTCTGTCTGTCTACAGTATCTATCGTTCTATCATTCTGTCTGGTTCTATCTAATGTTCATATGTTATATGGATTGTTTGTGGATTGATGGCAATCTATCTGAATGTGTTTTCATTCTCTTAGCTTTGTGATGTTGTTAGTCATCACTGTCTGTTTGTCTATCTCTCTCTCTCTCTCTCTCTCTCTCTCTCATCTCTCGTTCTTCTCTTGTTTCTCTTCTTCTTTCAATCTAGGGATGGCTCTCAGAGTAAACTCAAGTTTTCCATTGGTCAGAAAAAGTCTTCTAGGTAGCGCTCTCACTCCCATCCTCCCTATTTCCTCCTCTGTCAACCTGCTTGTCATCACCCTCCTCTTCCTCACTTACTCTCCGCATGTTATAATGTGGTCTAATTCTGCCCATGTATGTACAGTATTGTTCTGTTAAACTAACGCAAATATTAGAACTGGCCACAATGTATTCATTACAACAAGCATTGACCAGTACTTATTATTTGCCTTATATATAATTCATTATAAAATATGTTTATTCTTACATCAATAATGCCTTACTTTACAGTTATAATTGTGCTATCTTCTCATAAATGTAAACACCGTTATAACTCAAGAGTATTCTGCATTAAAACACATGACCAACACAATATTACAGGTGTTTTATCATGTGTTATTGTAGTTAATTACACTATTTAAATCATGTGTAGGTCAATTGTTTTGTGAAGTTTTTATGGGTATTATAAAGCAAAGTTTTATAAAGTATTTTATCTGTGATTAGAGTTATTTAAGAAAATATGTAACATTGCAGTGTTTCTCACATGATTTTGTGAGGCAAATCCTCAAGGGGGGTTCGGGGGCATCCCAAAATTAAAAGAAAAGCTAAATTATTTAAAGGGGACTCAACCTTCATTTTAATTTTGATATAGTGTCTCAATCTACATTACATTCACACTGGTGTTTTAGGAAGCCAAAATATTAGAATGTAATACTAATAATAATAATTTTATATTATTATTCCTATTATAGTATATATAGTAAAACAAATGCACTGTAAAATTAAATTTCATAAGTATATTATTTTACTTTATGGTACAATAGGGAAATTACAATACTGTTTCTCCTAATTTCTTCACTTTCAAGAGATAAACTCTTGAGCTTTTATTTTGATGGAAACTGCAATTGAGTTTTTTTTTTTTTGGAAAACCTGTTTACAAACGCATCTCATTACAAAACAAGTGAAATGCTGTAATCATCTTTCCACAAAAATGCTGTAAATTATGCTAATGTGAAAATAATGCATAACTGGTCCCTGCTACGTTCCCAAATGCATGCTGAACTCACAGCACATGCAGAGATGGAGTTCACTGCATTCATTCACTGTGAACTGAGCCATTATAAGCGGCGGAAAACACGTACACTATATACAAATTTGATTAAATCACAGTCTTTTGCAATTTAATTAGGGCACAAAACCATATTGCCCTTTCGATCTTCATTTTACAGATACTTTGCCAAAGCAATGGCGCAAGAAAGAAAGATAATAATGTCCAATTCTGGTGAAGATTTGCTTGAATAAATTGGGCCAGACAGAATATGTGTTCTGTCAGGTGATGTTACCCAAAAACATGTCCCTGTGGAAATGTCTGCTCAGTGAGCCGTGATAACTTTAAAATAACTTCTCTGTGTGATGCCCTGCTTGAGTATGAGATTAATTATTAATAGTGGTTTGTGGTGTGTGACAGAAAGGTTGAGGTTGTAATTTTGCTTTGAATGAATGTGTTCATGCACTCAGTCACCAAGTGATGTAAATGCATTTGACTCACATGTGTAATGCATTTGAAAAATACACTCCCCAGTTTGAATATTGGCCCAGGCTTTAGTATATCACCATTCATTTTTTTTGGCAACATGTGACACAATGTTGTCATCTAATGGTGGATAGTTGTAATTGCAGTTAAGACTTTTATGTGAACAGGAAAATAAATAGAGAGGAGAAATGCTCCCTAAAGCATTGTTATTTTACATTCTTATGAGAAAATGTCAAGGCCACACAATTGAAAGCAATGTGATTAGCATAGGTCACTACATGTTCCTGTATTTTACATGACATTGACATGACATTTACCTAGACTTGATTGTTAGGTGAGATTAGTCTATTTGTCTGTCAATCAGCTTTAAGGCTAGGACTGATGGAGAAATGCCACATTATAATTACAAATCTCCTTCATAGAGGTGTGTATTTACTGCTGTTTCTTATATGTCAGTATATGACATATGGCATATCTGTTTTTTATATATGTACTGTAGTTTAGGATTTTTTTTTTTTTAAGTTAAGGCTAAATATTTAGCTTCTATTCTACCCTGAGCAGCATCAGCACAAAGCTGTGGAGTTGAACTAATTCACTAAACCCTCAACCACAGGGAAACAATGATTGAAAAAGATGTATATACTATATATATAATTGTTTTTCAAGCATTGTTTACCGTATATGATTGTTATGCATTAAGCATTGTTATGCATATATATATATATATATATATATATATATATACACACACACACATATGCAGCATTTTGGGGAAATAAATGTATTGTTGATTAAGAATTGTAAACTGTTGAATTATTCAGAAGCATGATAATCTATTTGCTAACTACTTTTAATCTCACAATTCTGACTTTTTTTCTTGCAATTGCGATTCTGACTTTTTTCAGAATTGTGTGATATAAACTCGTAGTTGCGCGTTATATCAGAATTGCAAAATATAAAGTCCAATTCTGAGGAAAAAAAGACTGACTCCATAACTCGCAATTGCGAGTTTATATCACACAATTCTGAAAAAAAGTCAGAATTGCGAGATGTAAACTCGCAATTGCAAGAAACAAATTCAGAATTGTGAGATTAAAAGTCACAATCTGACTTTTCACAATTTAATTCTGAGATAAAAAGTCACAATTATCTTTTTTTTTTTTTTTTTAATTGGCGGAAACAAGTTTCCATAGTTTTTATTTTCAGCTAAGTTCATTAACTGACAATGAATTTAATAAGACAGAATCTGGGGCGAGAAACCCACAGAAAGGCACAAATATTCAGAAGACTGCTTCTAAAAAAAACAACAACAAAAAACACCCTTATATATAAAACCCTATCATCAGCCTAAAAACAACTCAGAACTCTCCTGGCAAGCACCAGCAAAACCTGAGTATTGTGAGAATGAGTTCTGCGCTGACAAGAAGCATGTCCATTTTCTTCATAAATTGTAGAAATCTTGTTGTGAATGTCCTGGTTCTCTTGCTGTCACAGATTACCTGGGCCCACCTCGAGGATGTCCACTGCGGGCAGTGAGAGTTCTCCTCGAGGGTCCATCAGTTCAGCAGGGAATCGCCGCAGTCAGGTGTTCAGCGATAAAGCCAAACCTGCAGCAGCTCAGGCCAAAGGTAAACACAACTTCACGGTGACTTCTGAACCTCATCATTACATCATAGCAGACAAAAGCAGGGCCATATTTAATTAAAAAGGCTTTTTGTGTGGTAGCCGGCTGGGATACAGTTTCTCTCTACATTTACCTCTACAGGGTCCTTCCAGTTTATTCTATCTGTGAAATGAGTCAATTGTCTGTATTTTATTTATTTATTTAAATAATGCTGACACCCCCTGGCAATGTGTTTTTGCAGAAATTGAATAAAGAAAAAATCTCATGTTTTAGCTATGTAGGGCAAAATTTGTGACGCGCATGAGGTTTGTTTATGGTTTGTTTTTTTTTCGCAAAAAATTAAATATCTTCTGTTATTTTGTATTTAAAGTTATGGGGCTAATCTATATTTACTGTGTAGCCTGAGTGCAGTGTACATGCAATTGATATATATATATATATTTTTGTATCCAGCAAGTATTGTATTTTTTACATTGTTACAAGATATGTTAATTGTAAACTTTTTTCTTTTTAAAAAACTTTTTATTCATCAAGGAATAATGAAAAAAAAAAGATCATTATTACCAAAAATGTTTTATGATAGTAATAGGAAATGTGTCTTGAGCAGCAAATCAGCATTTTAGAATGATTTCTGAAGGATCATGTGACATTAAAGACTGGAGTAATGATGCTAAACAAAATTGCAGGTTCGACATCGCAGGGATAACAATTAACTATTAAACAATAGTGTATTTTGAATTTGTGTATTTACTAAATATCTAAATTCATTTCGGCTAACATTATCCAGTAGCCTACGTGGCCTCGTAAAGTCAGCAGAAAACTTTAAACATTTTCTGGGATAACGTGCACTGATGATTTATGCACAATAATATAAACCGGGTCAATTTAGAGTTCATGTTGACTTTAAGCGGTTACTGTGTTAAAATGGGCCAACCACATTTCTGTGTTCGCTGATGGAGTGTGATCTGTTTGCAGCAGTTAATGTAGCAGTCAGTTCTGGAAATAACTGCTTCTAATGACCTTGAGTGAAGCTAGTCACAAACACTAGCTGAGATGAAAGATGTTGCAAATGTGCTGTACGTGTGTGTGTGTGTGTGTCTGTGTGTGTGTCTGTGTCTGTGTGTGTGTCTGTGTGTGTGTCTGTGTCTGTGTGTGTGTCTGTGTGTGTGTCTGTGTCTGTGTCTGTGTCTGTGTGTGTGTGTGTGTGTGTGTGTGTGTGTGTGTGTGTGTGTGTGTGTGTGTGTGTGTGTGTGTCTGTGTCTGTGTCTGTGTCTGTGTGTCTGTGTCTGTGTCTGTGTCTGTGTCTGTGTCTGTGTCTGTGTCTGTGTCTGTGTCTGTGTCTGTGTCTGTGTCTGTGTCTGTGTCTGTGTGTGTGTGTGTGTGTGTGTGTCTGTGTGTGTGGCACCGGCTGTGAAAGCTGAGTGAATGGAGCTTTTCTGCATTAATTGAGCTCCAATTAGTGTTTTGGGCATGAGAATGTGGCGACAGTGAAAGAGAGACAGAGAGAGAAGGAGATTGTGTTTTAGGCATTATCCTGTTTTTCTACTGTATGTTTGTTTACATGTTGCTAGGTATTGAAATTCTTAGATATTTTTCAAAGCAGCTTCTTCTAATGGCAGACTTTGACAGTTTGCTTAATGTATTCTAAACCCATGTTTACAAGGACTCTCTTTTTAACACTATCTGTGAGAGAGAGAGAGAGAGAGAGAGAGAGAGAGAGAGAGAGAGAGAGAGAGAGAGAGAGAGAGAGAGAGAGAGAGAGAGAGAGAGAGAGAGAGAGAGAGACTAACTACAGTTTCAACATTTTAAAGCTGTGGTTTCAGAGTTTGAAATAATTAAAGGGATAGTTCACCCAAAAAATAATATTTTGTCATCATTTACTCTCCCTCAAGTTGTTTCAAACCTGTATGAGCTTCTGTTGAACACAAAAGAAGATATTTTTTATAATTGTTGGTAAACAGACAGTTGACGGTAGCCATTGATTTCCAATGTATTATTTTTTTTTCATATACTATGAAAGTCAATGGCCACCATCAACCGTTTGATTACCAACATACCTGTACCAACAGGATGATTTCACATAGTTTTGAAGAAGAAAAAATCTAGGCTACAAGATCCAGTTCTCAAAAGTCTTGTGAACAAATTTTCAGTATGGGTTTTATTTCAGTGACTTAAAAAATTTTTTTCACTAACCACGTATAAAGATAATTTTCTCAAAACTACAAACTCTTACATACATGCTGCTCACATATTATTGTAGCAGAGTTTGTGTTGAATACAGTGTAATCCGACTTTAGCCATGAAAATGTTATAAGTAACAGAAATAAGCACAAATATCAAAACACCTCCAGGGCCGAGAAAACACCTCAGACCCCAGAGGGTTCATTGAAATTTTCTTGTACATTTAAACACGATGACTGTATTCAACAGCGGAAAAAACACTGACAAGCTGCAATATGAAACAGGCATGTGCTGTTAATGTACTTTCAGAAAAAAGGTACAAAAGCTGTCACTGGGGCAGTACCCTTTCAAAAAAGTACTCTGTTTTACCCCTAAAGAGTGCACCTAAATGGTACATATTAGTATCTTTTGAAAGGGTCCTCCTTTTTTTTCTGAGAGGGTTGGTCAGTCCTCGTGGGGGGGTCATCTGAGTCTAATGATAGCTGTTATTCTGCCGTGGAGAATAATCACTTAAATATGGACTTTAAGAAGAACTGAGAGGGGCCACAAACCCTGAGGGCACAAAGTTGCTCAAGAGATTCCTGGAGATATGGAGGTGACAGCTTGATTATTTCTGCCTTTTCCGTGTGCAACTGATGGATAGTTTTGCTGTTCATTGTTCTATAATTTGTTTTGTGGTAATAACTGCTCAACTTTTACATCCTTTTCTCTCTCTCTCAACTTTAATCTCTATAACTAAGCCAGGTCTTTTTTTTTTCTCGACCTATCCCCCTCTCGGCCCTTCTCTTTCCTCTCTCTACCTATTGGAAGTCATTAGTGGTCTGACCCACTTCTCTCTGGCTTGCATGGCTAATTGGACCTTAATCACTTCCTAATTGCCGCAGCCGCTTTGTTTCTTTGCCGCTCATTAAATGCTGAACTGAATGAGATGGGAAAAGTGTTTTTCCCCATGTCAGATCACGGAATAAAATATGCAAATAAAAAACAAAACAAATGCTGAACCTGAAAAATAAAGAAACGTTTGAGCTTTTTCTTTTTAGCAGTGTAGTCAATCTTAACTTAAGTGCCATACAATTTCAGTGTGATATATCTCTGAATAAACAACACTTAATGTATCTATGAGAAACATTCGGCACTCAGGGAATCTATAGTTTTATATATCTCTTCTGCTAAATCTCATTTGTAATATGCAGCATTAGTATTAGCTGTTTTATGAGTTTTTGGGCACTTGAGGTCTTTTGGAGCACCAGCCGGCTGACAGAGCGAGTGTGTTCAGCGTGGAGGGAGGGGGCTGGAGAGAGGGACAGCGGGGTGTATTGCGGTTAGTGTTTTATTTGCAGTGTAACTCCTGCGAGTAAACTCCACTACTGAGACTCTACCAGCTGGACTGACTGTGAATCCTGCACACTTTAACAAATGGACTTCTCAGGTGAATGGGAGACTGATAACTTGCTGATTTAAATTTGATATTTTTCTTTTTATATTATGTCAGTTGTTTAAAGGAAATTTTGATTGTGTATGTCACACAGAACACAAATTTGGCCTCTAGCATTTGAATGGGCATTGAAGTCTTACTCGCTGTTTTAGTGTAAACAGTTTAGAATGGATCTCAGTTGGCTGTCTGCTGCTCACTATTAGAATAACATTAGCTCAAGAGTAACTTGCCTTTTATGGCCAGGGAGACCGGTTTCAATACGCATCTCTGGTTAAACTTTCAAGCTTTTCTTCTGTTTTTCTTAGAATTTGATTTAATCTACTTTTAATTATCACTTTATTTCCCTTATAGGTTCTTCTTCCACAACACTGCATTGGACTAAAGTCCAATTTGGTTTTCAGATCTGATCTTTAGTATCACTTTTGCTATTGTCATATCGGTTTCTATAGTAATGATGTCAGTGCAGTTCCAAGAGACTTTCTCATACATTATTTGATGTTATGTGTCCTTTGATGACAAATCACTTGAAATCTGATCATTCTGTTTGACTCGTTTGCAAAAATGAGATTTTAATTGGATTTCAAAGTACAAATTGGATCGGGTTTGAGATTGCTGTTCCCAGATGGAGGAAAAAGATGTGAAATCTGATCTGACCATTCCAGTGTTGTTATTGTTAACTATAACAAAAAATTTGGGTAATTGAAAGAAGCTGAAATATTAGATGAGATACTTAAAGGGACACCAGGCAGGAATCCCGTTTTTGTCAAACAGCGACCCCTAGAGTCGCTGTGGAGCACTTGTATTTAACGTTACTGTCGTAAATTTCTTTTGCCAAGTGTGTCAGAGGTTCTGGGTTCTAACCCGTACTAGTAGTATAGTTTATTTTCCTCATCAAAACCGATTGTTTATTAGTGGTTGTATTTCAAGCAGGGACACGTTTTTTGTGCATTAGGTTTTGTGATTTCACCGTAACAAATATAGAGTCTCTCCTCAACGGATTGAAGCGCGCGTTTGTGTGAAGACTGTGCGCGTCACAACAGAACACTCTATCCGCGCCACTGATCGCAGCGGCAACAAGCACTTTGGTCACTTGATTTTTAAAAACAACACATTTCAGATCGCCTCTTATTTAACAAACGAACGAAATGAATGCTCTACTAGAATTACCTGGAGATGTTTTATTTGTTTGTATGGGTACATCCGTGCCGCGAGATGTTTCAAATGGGACATATAACACCCGCAAATTACGCTCGTGTCTGACTCCTCGCTCGGTCAGTCTGCCGTTTCCTCTTTCTCTGTTCCTCCGACAATGCTTTCTGCATCTTATATGCCGGCTCAGCCATGACGATATTGTGACAAACTCCATCCTTCTCTACCTTCCTGGATGGGGGCGTGTATGTGTGCAGTGCCGTAAAGGAATATGTTACATCGCGAGAGCTGATATCACGCGATACTTCCTGAGGCTGAGGCCGGCGGCCCGCCGCACCAAAGTTGCAAGTGAGATTTTTCCGCTCACAGGCACCAGGGGGGTGCGAGAAGGCCACCATTCAACCCGAAAGAAGTCATATAACCATTTCAATAACTCTGAAGCTGTTCAGTTAAGCTAAAAAAACTGCATAGAATCCCTTTAAACTTTAAAAAATTTTCACTGAAGAAGTTGATGAACTAAGATTACTAAAACTGAAATAAAATGAATTAAAGCTACGCAAAAATATTAAAACTAAAACTAAAAATGAAAAAAGCACTTTAGAATCACTAAAACAAACTAAAATGAAAATGAAAGGTATAAAAATAAAAGTCAATTCAAATTATTAATAAATGCTATAGTAGTACATAAATAATCTTAAAGTCTCCCTGTGGTGAAAAGCAAGCTTTTAATGTTGTTTATATGTCTATGTGGTGTTTTTAATATGCGTTAAGACAAACCATGTTTAAATTCATGAGTCAACACCATTGCTGAGTATTTTCTCCTTAAAACTACAGTGAACCAAAGACAGTCTCAAATACACGGTTTGAAATCGCTGATGTTTCTCACATCACAAACTACTTTGTAACCAATCACGTCAAAGTGTGATCGTCAACGAGTGGATCTCTGAGCTGGTGTGAGTGAGTGGAGGCGGGGCTCATTTACATATTCATAGAACCGTGTGTACTTAATGAGCAAGGGTGCAGATTTACAATGAAGAATTTATTTTTCAAGGAAAAAAAAAACGTTTAAATATGTCATTTTGGTGATCAAAGATGAGTTTTAAGGGATAAAATGATTGACGACAGGAGGACTTTAAATAACACTGGACCATTCAAACTGAAAGAGTTCTGATTTTAAGTAGATTCTAAATCCGATATTGATTTGAATTTGGATTTCGTCCAAATGTGAATTGAACTCCTTCTCCAACATATGCAGTCCAGCTGTCTCAATGTCCATTATTGACTGTTTTTGTGTGTTTCATCCTCGCCTCTCATGTGGTTTTCCTCTCCAGAATCATCAGAGAGTATCACCTCACAAGGCTTGACTGAGCACGCTCTGTCATCCCTGGTGTCCGCCTGCACCTCTGTTAGCACCAGCACTGTGGCATCTTCATCTTCGTCATCAGCCATCCCCCATCCCCACTCGAGTAGCAAACCCTGGAGGATCAAATCTCAGAGCACCAAGCACACTGCTACCTCCTCCGCTTCCTCAACGGTACTTTCCATCAAGCCAGATCTCCAAGCCAAGCAGCCCGTGCCTGCAGATCCACCACCGAAAGCTGTGCCTCAGAAGTCCATGCTGGAGAAACTCAAACTTTTCAATAGCAAAGGAGGCTCCAAATCATCCGCTCAAACAGAGGGCGCTGTTACACCGACAGCAGGAAAAGATGCCGGCTTGGGTTCGGAAAGAGTCGAGGCTGGTTCCAATACAGAACCCTTTGAGGAAACGGATGGTAATGTCAGACCCACGAACGGATCAAGTTCTTTTAACATGACGACCAGCAGCCCAAAGATTGCACTGAAGGGCATTGCGCAGCGGACATTTAGCCGGGCACTCACGGCAAAAAAAGCCTCAACTAAAGCTGTAGAGAAAGAGAAGGAAAAAGCTAAGGACAAGGAAAAAAACGGGAAGGAGTCCAAGCGTGTCCCTGCCTTGGAAAAGGTAGAGACCAAAGAAGAGGTTAAGGAGGAAGTTGTTCCCTCAAGTGGAGTTGCTCTCTCAGAGGCAGAGCCCAGGAAAGCCTCCAAGATCGGCATCTTTATACCCAAAGGTGGCAAGGTGGGCGTTACCAAGAAAGATAGCTCCTCCCCTGCACATAGCGGAATTCCAAAACCAGGAAGTAAAAGCACAGGAAATGGAGCGGTAAAAAGCTCAGCGCTGCCTCTCGGTGGTAAAGATAATGAGAGGCCACGCAGTATGCGTCTGGGAGGGGGTCTGGGACTTCATAGGGACAGTCGGCATTCCTCGTCTTCTTCCAGCCTGGCTTCCACCGAGGGCAAAGGACACCAAACGCACAGTGGGGCCCCAGTGGCCAACGGAACACAATCCACGGCCTGCAACACGGTCAGTGTGCAGCTGCCTCAACCCCAGCAGCAGTACAACCACCCCAACACAGCCACCGTAGCACCCTTCATGTACAGGTGAGACTGTTGTTGGGATTTTCAGCTGAAAACAGGTCTAAAAATACCGTAGAATTAGATTGAAGGACGGGCTTGAGCCATATCTAGAGATCATCGGGGGTCTTTTAACTTGGGCAAGTTTGCAACCAGTGTTGTTATTGTTAACTGAAACTAAGGGGCCTAAAAATGAAATCAACTAAAAATGGAAAACTTTTAATGCATTTTGGCCGTTCTGAAAACACAAACTTTTGAAAACGGGTTTCAAAGTGCAAGTTTTTGAAAGCGATACCGTTATTGTCTCCATGTAAACTACAAAAACGCTAATTTGTGAAAACAGTGATGTCATGTGCATGCGTATTACGTGTCTAGTTTATAGGCGCGTATTGTTTCTTTACAAAGTGACATCGCAAACTACTGGCCTGGCATGAATAATACCGTGTTTTTAATATCGTTTTTTAATGGAGTTTTTTTTTTTTTTTTGTCTGTGCGCGAAAAATGCAAAGGAAAAACGTTTACGTTTTTAGTACATTGTTGTCATGTAAACTCATGTACTCTTAAACTATTCAAATTGTTTTTGTTGATTGAAATATAGCTGAAATTAAATAAAATAAAATATAAATACCAATAAACAAAAATTAAATACCATGCCTTGGTAACTAACTAAAATAAAATAAGTTTTATTTTAAAGATAGTGTTACGACCAACTCGTTACAAGCCGCAACATAAAAGAGGGATCAACTCAAATATTCAATGAATGAAAGAAAAAGTTTTATTCTCTTTAACAAATATAACAACAACCACTCATAACAAACATAAGTCTAGGGAAAAATAAAGAAACAAAGAAATAAACAAAATAACTACAACGAAATATTAAAGCTACATGATATAATGATAAGTATAAGAAAGAAAAGCAATGAGATGTAAAGAGCAACTCCTGTGAGAAACTATCCCACAGAGAGTGCTAACCAAATGAAAAACTCAAAGCACTTAAATACTAAACTTCCTAATTAACAATTAACATGGGGGAGTGACTCAAAACTCCCAAAGACTGCCACCATCAGGTAAGGAGTACACTCAGGGTCGTCACACCTCCCATTCCAAAAAGAGGTTCCCTAAAGAACCGACAAGAAAAAATGAATAAAAAAATAAAATATGAACAACAGCAAAATTTCTTGAGTAGAGATTTCGCACAAAAACATCAGGGTCGTTTATACTCATCTCCATAATCCCGTTCCATTTCACTCCTTTATCTCCTGGGCCCTAGGATATCAAAAGAGGGACAGAGAGAGGGAGAGAAAGAGAAACACACAAACGCTACCAAGAAAAAAAAACAATTTACGTACGTGAAAGAGCATCGGCAATCAAATTATCCTTGCCGCGGATATGTTTGATCGAGAGATGAAAAGGTTGTAAAATAAGACTCCATCTCATAATTCTTTGGTTTTTACCACGCATTCGATCTAAAAAGGTCAAAGGATTGTGATCTGTGAAAACTATGATAGGACCACAAATTGAGCTCAGATAGACCTCAAAATGTTGAACTGCCAGCACAAGGGCTAAAGCCTCTTTTTCAATGGTCGAATAAACCTGCTGATGGCGATTACATTTTTTTGAAAAATAACTAACCGGATGTGAAATTCCATCAGTATCTTCCTGTAAAAGAACCGCGCCCGCACCAGAGGCACTGGCATCAACTGCAAGGAGAAACGGTTTCTTAAAATCTGGTGCAGCGAGTACAGGAGCGTTGGCTAACAGGGCTTTTGCATTATCAAAGGCACTCTGGCAATGTTCTGACCACTGGAATGGTTTTTTGGGACTCAATAAATCAGTTAAAGGAGTAACTACACTGGAAAAATTCTGACAAAACCCTCGATAGTATCCTACCATTCCCAGAAACCGGCGGAGTTCACGCCGGGTACTAGGTGTAGGAAAACTGCTAATAGCATCCACTTTAGCGTTAATTGGTTTCACACAACCCCGACCAACCACTTTACCCAAATAGGTCACGGTGGCTTTTCCAAACTCGCATTTGGCAAGATTAATCGTTAAATTGGCTTTGGCCAGACGTACAAAAAGTTCTTTAATTTGGTCAAGATGTTCGGACCAAGAAAAACTAAACAAAACGACATCGTCTAGGTAAGCTTCACACCCTGACAACCCAGACAATACTCGATTTACCAACCGTTGAAACGTAGCGGGAGCATTTCTGACCCCAAAAGGCATAACGGTGTACTGCAGGAACCTATCAGGTGTAACGAAAGCAGACAATTCCTTAGCACGAGATGTCAAGGGCACCTGCCAGTAGCCTTTCAAAAGGTCGAACTTGCTGACAAACTGGGCAGAGCCAACACGATCTATGCAATCATCAATTCTAGGTAAAGGGTAACAATCAGGTTTTGTCAGCGTGTTAAGCTTCCGGTAGTCAGTGCAAAAACGATAAGTATTATCGGGTTTACTCACAAGAATGCAAGGAGAGCTCCAAGAGCTAAAACTGGGTTCTGCTAAATTATGAGCAAGTAAGTAATCTACCTCTTTCTGAAGCAACTCCCTTTTTACAGGGTTTACTCGATATGCATGTTGTTTTACAGATTTAGCCACACCAACGTCAATGTCATGTTCAATGACATGAGTTCGGGTAGGAACATCAGAAAAAAGAGAGGGGAATGAACTTACCAATGTAATTATGTCAGTCTTCTCTGATTCAGACAAATGAGACAAATAAGAACTCAAATTAGCAAGAACTTCAGAATTGTGGAGTCGCCCTTCCACTACTCCTCTAGAAGGACCGTTAATTTCATCCGCAGCTATGGGACCTAAATTTTCCCCCATCTCCTCAGATAATTCTGAAGTGCTCTGACCAACAGTAGACACAATATCTACAGACAGAGAAGTCACAGTTGTCGTATAAGATTTTAATAAATTTATGTGACAAACCTGTAGTTTCTTTCGGCGGTCAGGCGTGTTTAACAGATAGTTGTTGTTAGGAAAACATTTTGAAATTGTATAAGGTCCCATAAACCTATCCTGGAAAGGACTAGTCAAAACTGGTAACAATGCCAGCAATTGGTCACCTACTTGAAATTCTCTAAATTTAACCTTGCGGTCAAACAATTTCTGCATCTTCCCCTGAGTCTTACCTAATTTTCGTTGGGCGATAGCTCTAGCTTCGTAGAGTCGGTAACGAAAACTACTCACATAATCTAAAACATTTTCTGGCGGACGAGAAGTCTTCCATTCATCTGCCAAGACAGCAATAGGGCCCCTGACAGTGTGTCCAAACACTAACTCATTAGGACTGAAACCCATGCTCTCTTGTACGACTTCACGGATAGCTAATAACATCCAAGGGAGTCCTTCTTCCCAGTCACAGTCAAGTTCAACACAATAAGATCTCAAAAGTGATTTCAGAGTCTGATGGAATCTTTCTAGCGCCCCCTGACTCTGAGGATGATAAGCACTTGAGACGTTATGTGTGACTTTAAGTTGTCGCATGACTTTAGAAAATTGTCGGGACATAAAATTTGACCCTCGATCAGACTGGATAGTTTTCGGAATGCCGAAAATAGACATAAAATTTGTCAACGCCTTTAAAATCGATTTAGTAGTAATAGATCTCAAGGGGTAGGCTGCAGGATAACGTGTGGACTGACACATTACAGTAAGTAAATAAGCATGTCCAGCCTTAGATCGTGGTAAAGGACCCACGCAATCAATTATCAAATGTTCAAAAGGAGTTGTGACCGCAGCGATAGGCTGTAAAGGAGCCAACGGAATTTTCTGGTTTGGCTTCCCGGTCATTTGACATGTATGACAGGAGCGTAGATAGTGAATCACATCACGTTTGAACCTAGGCCAATAGAATTCTCTCAAAATCCTGTCATAGGTCTTTCGTGCACCCATATGACCAGCGACGCCCTCATGAGACAGCTGCAGGATGGCTTGACGAAAAGTAACAGGAACAACAATTTGGATCTTAGGATCTAACAAAAGGTCATAACGCATAGGTTGTTTCCTACAAAGCAATCCGTTTCTGAGGAAGTAGACAGAAAATGAGTTCTGGTCACCTTCATTCACCAAAGAAAACAGGTCTTGGAGGGTGCCATCCAACTGTTGTTCTTTAATTAGTACATCTCGAGATACACTATAAAGTGGAGATAAAGAACAAGCATTAAAACAGTCACCACAGTCAAAAGAACTTTCAGGAATGGAATCAGATTTTTCCACATTGTCAATGACAGACTGTAACTTAGACACAGGGATCTCATCTTCAGTATCAGTGCACACAGGATTACTTCCTGGCTGAGAGGAATCTACAGAAAAAATTAAAGTATCACTAAGAATATTTTCCCTTTCGTCTGATATTTTCTTGGCCTTGGCTCGAGTTATCGCACATGCAGGGTATAAGTTCTGACAGTCAGAGGAGTCATACATTTTTTCTACAACAGGAACTACTATAGGCGGAACCCCACCATCTGACTTCTCCCACACATTTCCTCCTGCCAGATCATTTCCAAGTATGAAGGTGACTCCAGAAACAGGAAGCACTGAACGAACTCCCACAACAACATCACTTGACACAAGCTTGGAATTAAGATGAATGCGGTGTAGAGGAACTTCCATAAATCCCATCTCAAACCCTCTTACTAATACTTGAGTTCCAGTAGCAGTACTATCAGACAAAGGCAGAAGTCCCTCTAATAAAAAAGATTGCGAGGCCCCGTATCTCGGAGGACACAAACAGGAACAGCCCTCTCAGAGCCAGGCAAAGACACGGTCCCTTCTGTAAGAAATGGTGCATAATCATTACAACTTTTGACATTATCCACCTCAGAGATATTCTTCTGCATTTTCACTAACTGAACAGGACTGTGGTTTTCACATGATGCAGAAATTAAACCAACTGTTTTAGCAGATCTCTCCTTTTTCTTAAGAATCATGCAATCAGAAATTTTATGTCCTGCCTTTTTACAATAAAAGCAAACAATCTCTCCTTTAACATGTGTAGCAACAGCATGATCAGGAGAAAAATGAGAAGCAACACTTTGACGTACAACAGTTGTTTTGCTCTTACCCAAAACGCTGGACTTAGGTCTATGCAGTTCATTTAAATGGCTACTCAAGCCTCGTGAGTAAGTACAAATTCATCGGCCATAAGAGCAGCATCCGACAATTTACTCACCTTATGCTCATTCAAATACATAGCGACAGCATTTGGTACGCAATGTTTAAACTCTTCCAAAAGTATCAGCTCTCTAAGCTGTTCCTTAGTGCTTACTTTCATTGAAGTACACCAGCGATCAAACATGGTTATTTTTTCTCTAGCAAATTCAAGATAAGTGCACTTCTCAGATTTAAAAAAACTTCTAAATCGCTGACGATATGCCTCAGGTGCTAATTCGTAGGCTTGTAGTAGTGCAGATTTAACAGTTTCATAATCACGGCTTTGCTCAACAGTCAACGCGGAGTACACGTCCTGTGCTCTCCCTGTTAAAACACATTGCAACAATAACGTCCAGAATTCTCTGGGCCATTTTAGTGACTCAGCGACACGTTCAAAATTAGAAAAATATTTCTCTACCTCTCTCTCAGAAAACGACGGAACCATCCTAATGTTTTTAAAAACATCAAAACCAGGTGCAGCAGAGACTGATTCATATGATTCAGAAGCTCGAGTTTCAACTGTTTTTGCATTCAGCTCCAACTCAAGTTTCCTTAACTGAAAATGTCTTTCATCCTTTTCTCTTTCAAACTGCAACTCCAATTTTCGCATCTCAAACTGCTGTTGTAATTTCCTTACCTCAACATCTCTATCTATCTCTTTCTCTTTTAAAACACAAGCATCCCGTTCGGCACGAAGCTTTTCCGCATCAACACATAACTGCTTCTCTTGTAAAGACATCTCGCTAAACTTTACATTTCTGTCAGTATCATCAAAAGGAGACATTAAAGACTCATCAGGGTTAGTGACTACATCTCTTACCTCTAAAACACCCCGCTCGAAAAGTGCGCTTTTCAGAGTGTTCGTCAGAGTTTCCTTAAGCTTTTTATCGTTACTCGTTAACTCCACGCCAAAACGATCAGCAATCTGCAACAACTCTTCCTTTGTGCATCTCTCCAGTAATATTTCTGAAGGAAACGCGAAGAAATCTTCGACAACTGAGGTCATTCTTGCTAGAACAGGAGTTAAACCGACACGAAACAAAACATCAATCACACGCGTGAGAACACCACTCTAAACTACAACGTTGAGACTACAAATCCCATAAGCCACTTCGCCAGGGACCGTTGCAGCATAACACACTCCTGTTGCAAATCCCGCAATTACAAGATAGATGAAGACTTACCACAAGTCGTTCCCCACATCATCTTCATACTCTTAGCAGGCATGACAAACACAGACACGGAAGACAGTAACAAAGCGTCACCTTAAATGAAAATGAGAGACTTCAGTTCCTAACTATACACCAAACTAACTAAACCTACCTAATCTTCAAAGGTGTACCGGGCTCGAGGCGGCATTTAAACGCTGAACTCAAGGACAGTTGGTACATTTAAACCAAAAGCCTGAAGCGTACCCCCGACAGAGATTTAAAACCTCCGCCCAGAATAACCTTCAAAAATAAGAAAGGCAAAACAACAAACTAAAATAGCAAACAGTGCCCCGATGGAAGGATTGTAAACCCAGCTGAGGACACTCTAAATACCCGAAGTCTGCTCATTTACACAGGTGAACACATACTCACTTATACATGTAGCTATCCCGGACGAGCCCCCAATTTCATGTTACGACCAACTCGTTACAAGCCACAACATAAAAGAGGGATCAACTCAAATATTCAATGAATGAAAGAAAAAGTTTTATTCTCTTTAACAAATATAACAACAACCACTCATAACAAACATAAGTCTAGGGAAAAATAAAGAAACAAAGAAATAAACAAAATAACTACAATGGAATATTAAAGCTACATGATATAATGATAAGTATAAGAAAGAAAAGCAATGAGATGTAAAGAGCAACTCCTGTGAGAAACTATCCCACAGAGAGTGCTAACCAAATGAAAAACTCAAAGCACTTAAATGCTAAACTTCCTAATTAACAATTAACATGGGGGAGTGACTCAAAACTCCCACAGACTGCCACCATCAGGTAAGGAGTACACTCAGGGTCGTCACAATAGTTAAAGTACTAAAATTACTAAAACTGTAATAGAAATAGATTAAATCTAAACAGTAGTATTTAAAAAAATGAATAAAAATGACAAAAGTACAATTATTAAAACTTAAAAAAATTTAAAGAGAATACTTGTACATTAATTATACTAAAATAACAATGAATCACATTTATGATATTAATCGTAAATAAAAATTTAAGTTCAAATTCGGATTTCAGACCATGTAGAAATGTGGAACAAATATGAATGTGCTTTGAATTGGGTTTGATTCAGATTTGATTTGTATTAAGCTGTGAATGAAAATGTAAACTCCCAAAAAAATTAATAAATCCATTTCCTACACATGCAGTCCAACTTATAAAAAGAAAGAAAGAAAGACACAAAGAAAGAAAATTAGAAGTGTTACCTTAGAAACTAATTGAAAAAAATAATTTTAAAATTGACATTAGTGTGAATTTCTTTTTTTACATCTAGTGCAGAATCCTATTGTTATGCATGTAATACATATAAAGACAGATAAATAAAATGGGTTAATTCCAAAACAGGATCACAATATTGCTCATTTGTAAATAGTTTATGAGAACTCATTGCATATGGCTCTAGTAAGTGTGCATGCATGTGTATGACTCCCCGTCAGGCTCAGCTGAGAAGCGTGACTGGTATTTCCTCCGAAACTGACTCTTTGCCCTGTGTTTGTTTTCCATTAAAGGATTCCTTTAGTCAGGCCATGACTTCTGCTGACAACGATATCACAGAAAATGTGTGCATGCTTATCTACATGAATGATAACTTTTTTATTATTAACCCCGGTGTTTTTAGGTCTCAGAATGAGATAGATGGAAACATTGGCTCAAACCCAAGCTCTGGATGCCTCAGTAGTGACTCCTGTAGCTTCAGTAAGATCAGCCAGTCTTCAACTGAGGACCTGTCAGGTAACCTGTTCAATTTATATCAGAAAGGTCATCAGAAGACTGTTTTCTGTTGGTAATAAAATAAATCTACATATCATTTGAATAATAATAATTAATTAATATATATATATATATAAAGGATTATGTTCTGAAGTTTATTCCAGTAAGAAATTATGATTTATAGAAAATTTACACTACTGTTTAAAAGTTTGGGATCAGTAAGATTTTTTTCTTAATATTTTTGAAAGATGTCTCTTCTGCTCACCATGCCTGCATTTATTTAATGAAAAATACAGAAAAACAGTAATATTGTGAAATATTATTACAATTTAAAATAAGTGTTTTCTTTTTAATATATTTTAAAATGTAAGTTATTCTTGTGATCAAAGCTGAATTTTCAGCATCATTACTCCAGTCTTCAGTGTCACATGATCCTTCAGAAATCATTCTAATATGATGATTTGCTGTTCAAGAAACATTTCTGATTAATGTTAATGTTAAAACAGTTGTGCTGCTTAACATTTTTGTGGATTCTTTGATTAATAGAAAGTTCAAAAGTTGTATTACATTATTTAATTTTTTTACTGTAACTTTTATTCAATTCAGTGTGTCCTTGCAGAATAAAAGTAAGAATTTCTTTAAAAACAAAATCTTACTGACCCCAACATTTTAAACAGTAGTATTTAAATACTGATATATGATATAAAGTGTGAAAATGAATGTCCTGTTTTCAGGTGAAGATCCAGAGTCCAGACGCCTGAGGACAGTCAAAAACATTGCTGACCTGCGACAAAATTTAGAAGAGACCATGTCAAGTTTGCGGGGGACGCAAATCACACACAGGTAGACGCATCTTCAGTATTTATTTCTTATCACAGCCTGATGCAGTAGGAGAACTTTCACAAAGAATACACCTATAATCTGGTGTTAAAGAACCCAGAATCATTCATATCTAAATAACCTGCAATAAAATGTCCAGAATCTTTTTAATCTCCAAAGAACCATATAGCCATCTCAAAAAAAACACATTCAGTGGCTAAGATGGAGAAGACTACGGTTATTTGGTGAACCATGAAGGAAAGCACATTATCCTTCTATCCTCAATCCCAATCAAACTGGCAAAAACACAAGCTGCCATAAAAGGACACTCCCTCCACCCCCCCCCCCCCCCACCCCCCACACACAAACTATTTTCTCTTTTAAAACAGTAGCATGTTCCTATTCCTTCCTCAGCTTGACTCTTTTTTTTGTAAGTGAGTCTTTTTTCTAAATGAATAAAGGGTGTCTACTGGCTCCTTGGTGTTTTTTTCCATCTATTCTTAAAACTTTTTTTGTTCCTCTTTTTGATTATTCATCTAATTGACCCAGACTGCATTGCTATGATGGCATAATGCAGTAATTGTGAACTGCTTAAAAAGTCCATTTTAGGGCAAAATGAGAGGAGCAAGGCATTTTTTTTTCTGAGGTGTCAGAAGATATGTTACAATTTCTCAGTACCATATATATATATATATATATATATATATATATATATATATATATATATATATATATATATCGTAGATTAGGGTATATTAACTCACTATTTCAGTAATACTCCTAGTAATATGCATGCTAATAAGCAACTAGTTAGTAGTGAGCATTGGACCCTAAACTAAAGTGTTACCATGAGGACGCAGAGACGCAAAGGAAAAAGGGAAGTTGTTAAAACAAGGAGCAACTTCATTTTGATTTAATTTAGACTGAAAGTAAATCTGAAATGTTTTTTCTCTCTCTCTCTCGCTCTCTCTCTCAGTACACTGGAGACCACTTTTGATGGTAGCGTGACGACTGAAATGAGCGGTCGCAGCATCCTCAGCATGGCGTCACGACCTGCGCCGCTGTCCTGGGCCAGTCGCATGGGCCAGTCCAGTCCCCGTCTACAAGCAGGAGATGCTCCCTCGGTTGGTAACGGGTATCAGTCCCGCAGCGGAGGGGTGGCGCCTGGCCAAGGCCGGTATCTGTACCCGGGTCCTCTCCGGAAGCAGCTGGCAGCGCGTGGCAGTGCCCTCTGTGGTCTGGAGCTGGGGGACAGGGTGGAGGATCTGGAGCTGGCAGGAGTCGGGCTGGAAATGAGTGGATATATGAGTGATGGAGACGTGCTGGCTAAGAACGCCCGCACTGATGAGCTGACCAGCGGGTGAGTGTGAAAAGATGCTCGTCATTGGTTAGTGTGGTTTTTCAATGGCTTATAAGTAAAGGTCGTGTCTTCATGTAGTTTAGTGAAGATAAAAGGAAAATTAAAAGGCAGTTTAAAGGGTGAACAACTACATTTACACAAGTGATAATTCTTTGTTGGTCCTAGAAGATATTCAGCCAGTTATATTGCCAACCCTTGCTGAGAAATGATTCTGTTAAGTGCCTTAGCTTAAGGGAGTGGGTTAATGTAAATATATCTCTTTTCTGTTTACTGTAATGAGATTGTCATTACAGTTCATAAATTTGCACATTATCATGTGGCATAAAGATAATTAAATGAATCATTGCTTCTGTGAAGACCTGTGAACTTATCCATGTGAGTATTTTAGTGTTGTTTTATTGCAGTGTAGCCACTAGAGGGTGAGATGGGTCTCTAAATATGAATTTATGTGTTCTTTTCTAATGCATTTTCTTATTGAGATCATAAGTCAATGTGTGACTATCACAGTCAGAAATAAACTTTTCCATTAAGGGACAATATTCACTTCCTGGTATTAATTTCCCTCTTTTTTTTTACCTTTGTAAGGGCAAGTTTTATGATTACCTTATTAAATCTAATGGATAGTGTTAACTAAGAGCCAAATTTTACATCTGGGCATTGGTTTAGGATATGTGCTAAATCAGTAAAAGATTTACCGTTCAAAAGTTTGGGGTCTGTAAGATTTTTTTTTTTTTTTATGTTTTTGAAAATCTCTCATGGTCACCAAGGCTGCATTTATTTAATCATAAATACAGTAAACAATGTTGTGAAATATTATTACAATTTAAAATAACTGCTTATATTTTAAAATGTAATGTATTGCTGTGATGGCAAAGTTGAATTTTCAGCATCATTACTCCTGTCATAATTGTCACATGATCGTTCAGAAATCATTCTAATATGCGGATTTCTAATTACTATCAATGTTGAAAACAGTTGTGCAGCTTAATATTTTTGTGGAAACTGTGATACACTTTTTTGCAGGATTCAAAAGAACATTTGTGTAACATTATAAATGTCTTTACTATTGACAACAACAACAACTTACAGACCCCAAACTAGTGTTTTTTGCTAATATTACATTATATAATAGTATACGTGTTTTGATATTTTTTGGGGGACGCTCTTAAAAGCTGAAATGGATGTATTTCCCCTCTCTACTGCCTTTGCATCAGAGCTCAGGATAAACGCTAGTGAAGGGTTTGGGATTGTGTGTGTTTTTGTTTTAAATCAGTGTTGCCCTGATTTACTGGTTCAATTCTCACAGGTAGGTTTTAATTCAGGTGTTTGTCAGAAACACTTACGACATCTAATGACGCAGGTGAGCACATTAAATGCAATAAATACTTTCGCCTTGCACTGGCCCTTTGGGCAGGAATAAAAGCGTCTTTGGTGCATGTGCATCCCCTGTACTGAGTGTACAGACTGGGATTTAACTCCCCCTTCATGCTGAAACAAGCTCTCTGCATACCTTGACTGTGATAATGTGCAATTTAAACCTCTTGTGTTATTATTTCCTCACAATCACAGTCTTCCTGTGTGGTTTAAGCTCTACAAACTGTTCTAGTGCCTGTAACATAACCAGATTATAGAGAACGGGCCAGGAGACGGGCTGCAATTACACCTGGCTGTGAGCCTGACTTCTGGGTGCAAAATATCACTAAGATGTTAATTAATATACCGTTTAAACGTCCGACAAAATCCTGTCACACTTTGCTCACTTCTACTGCATGTCGTAGGGGTGCTATTGTAATTTTGACATTTTGAACGTGAAGCCCTTAACATTGACACTTAACCCGTTTTATCCCAAATTTTTTCTTGCAACTTGAGTACATTATTTTTACTCCTTAGACCTCCCTAACACTCAAACATCATGCCTTTTTTGATTTTATGTTGGTTAAGTTAGTGAAATATTAGGTTTTATACTCGGTCACAATAGTGACCGGTGGGAAACACCATAGTCAGAATTCATACAAATTCTTCAATTAGACCTATTGACACAATTCATTCCAAGACATCCAATACCTCGTTTTGTCATTTCGTGAAGGAGGCTTAGTGAAGTGAAAAGGTTGTCATGTACAAAGTTACACCCTGGAGGAAATTCTGCTTGTTCTGCTAGACCCCTATGGGCAAGACCATGACTTCTCTTGGGCCCTGTCCTAGGCCAGTTTCAGGGAGATGTGTGTGCACTCATTCAGTGCACTGAAGATGGGCTGTACATTCTAGAAAGGGTTGTTTGTGGTCATGTGTGGGGCACACCAATTGGTTCTCATGAACATTTGCGTAATCCTCCAGAAAGTTCACCTCTGCATCGCCATTCACTTGGCAAATGGGCCGTTTCACCCATGGTACTCCCTATCTGAGCCATCACTATCTCAGTCACTTTCAATTTTTTTTTTTTGGGGGGGGGGTCACGTACGTCTAGAAGGTCCAACACATTGAAAGTTTCTGGGATACTGATAACTACACTGAACAAAATTATAAACGCAACACTTTTGTTTTTGCCCCCATTTTTCATGAGCTGAACTCAAAGATCTAAGACCTTTTCTATGTACACAAAAGGCCTATTTCTCTCAAATATTGTTCACAAATCTGTCTAAATCTGTGTAAGTGAGCACTTCTCCTTTGCCAAGATCATCCATCCCCCTCACAGGTGTGGCATATGTTCAGTGTAGGATTGCCAATACCAGCCAATACCTGTGTTTTCAATTGAAGCACTGTGTTATACTACCGGTCACAATTGTGACCGTAAACAAATTTACAAGTCTTACGAGCAAAATATATATGCAGGAGTATAATTTTCAAAATATATCAGTAGTAGACCCTTTAATGAATATATGTACAAAATATGATAGTTCTATCTGTTAATTAAGATGTTTTACATACTACTTTTTGTAGTAGTCTGAGGAAGACATCTTCTTCTAGATGTGCAAGCAGGAAGTAACTGATCTGGTCATGTGACCTTTCACACTAGTCACATGACATTAATAGATTTTAATCAAGACAATCTATTTTGTCATTTAAAAGTTGAATTTCTTGCCCAAAGTCAATAACAACATTTTTAGAGCTTCCAGAAATAAGAAAAAAGATGCGGTCACAATTGTGACCGGTGGGATTAAACGGGTTAACTGAAAGGCCAGTACAGACCCAAAGGAATCTCTTAGTGCTTTAGTAAATGTCTCTTAAACTAGAGGATACCCTGCACAATAGATGATGTCATGAGCACTGAGGCTAGTGAAATCGGTATTGGGAGGCTTTATAATCTCAAAGTTCACTAACATGTTTAAACCAGATCCCTCACGGAAAGGAGGCTCTATAATACTACTGTTGGATCTGATTTCCCAAGTCTCAAAGTGGTTGTTTTCACAGGACTGACGGGTTAAAAGCTTTACTGTAGAAATTCACCCCAGGCTGCTGGATGTATGAACACATATAGGTTGAGCTAATATGATCTCCTTCCTCTATTCATGACAGCACTTTGATAATGGAGCGACAGGTTTGTCACATTACATCATGTGTATCGTGCTGAAATTAATATCTTCTTTACTTAAAAGAGGCTTTTAATACTGACATTGTGGTTACAGTGTCTCTGAGGCTACTAACATTTCCACAAAACAAATAATCATCTGGAATGAGATGGAAATGCTGGGAATTGTGTCATCTGTGGAGGTGAACACTGGTTAAAGTTTGACCATATAGGATAGTCTTGCATGGGATTTAGAGCTCTAGTTTGTTTAGGCTGTGCGTTTGTGTTGTTTCACACACAAATTGTTTTTTAAAGTGTAAATTCATGAACTCAAATTATGTGGAAACCATTTTAAAGATTGTCGCGAGATTGATTGTGAAAAGTTCGGGTTTCTTTTTTCTTTCTTTTTTTAAAGTGCATTATTGCAGGATGTTTAATATATGCTGGTGTTTTTGCATCTGTATTTTCTGAAGATATCTCTTCTTTAATATATGAGCAATATGCTTAATTTTCTCAATTATCTCAATGTTCCAGGATAGATTGTTGTGTGTGTGTGTGTGTGTGTGTGTGTGTGTGTGTGTGTGTGTGTGTGTGTGTGTGTGTGTGTGTGTGTGTGTGTGTGTGTGTGTGTGTGAAAATGTATGCATATATAATCTTGAGACAATTAGAAGATTGTCTCGGGTTTGATTGTCTTATGTTCAGGCTTTTGGGCTAAAAAAAAGATATATATATATATATATATTTATATATATATTATTAATATAGAGCATATTTTATACCTGTGTTTTTGCATTTGTATTTTTGAGAATTTGAGCATATCGTTTTTAATGTTTCAGCATTTTTTTATTCCTTCAAAACCTCCCAAAGAACATGTCTAGGAAGAATATTACCAAAATTTCACAAGAAAAAAAAAAGATTAATTAAAGCTGCAAGCAGCGATGAAAAGGGCCCTCGCACCCGTGCCACAGCCACCCGGCGGCTTTAGGACAACAGAGCACGGTGGGCTGTACGTAAATATAGGAGGACTATGTTAAAGTAATTTGTATTTGCCACACTTTCTGCTACCAGCAGGTGGCGCTATTACTATAACCGAATATGAGCATGGTCATGTGTTCAGTGACAGGACAGGACAAATTTGAAGAGGATCATATCAAAACTGTAGGAGGAGTTTGTTAAAGTACAAAGCCTGAAAATGCAAAATCTGCACAAAAATCGGAGAAGAAATTAAAAATGGCAGACTTCTGGTTGTTTAGGGGTACGCTCCAAGATACTTTTTAGTAGGTATTGGGTCATTAGTCAAGTCAAGTCAAGTCATCCTCATTTATATAGCGCCTTCAACAACGCAGATTGTTTCAAAGCAGCTGTACAGAGATAAACATATAATTTAAGGTAACAGAGATTGGTTTAGTTTAATAGTGGTTCTTGAATAATGTTTTTTCCAGCTAAAGTTAGTTTTGATTGATTCACTTCCGTCTAAATGATCATTTGTTATTAAATTAAGGGCCGCTAAGACAACACCGTTCTCTCTAAACAGACTTTAAACGTGAACCTGTGATAGACGCTGATGGCGTTCACATGCGCATTAATAATTGATTCTATAGTTATGTACGTTTGAATATATGTGCGCAGGTTTGTAATTCCTTACAAACCATGCCTACACAAACTACTTGTCTATAAATTTTGATGCAGAATTTTATTTTATCTTACCACTTCGGGTAGGTACGCGAACCGAAAAATTCCACTAGGCTTTATCTGTAGAGTGGTATAGGGATCCTCCATAGGGAGAGGCTAGTTGGCACTTCAGCACTGCATTGTCATCGGGTCCAGGCGAAGGTCCTTCGTCAGATCTGGAAACGGCCTGGATCCGGCAGGCTGCGGCAAAACCTCGGGATAAACAAAGACACTAATATTAGCGTAGATGCCATTCTTCTTATGATGTAACGAGTACATCAGGATTTAAGGGAAGTGTTCCCAGTTCCGGCTGACCTAATCTAAGCAGCCTAATATTGAATTATAAAAGTCTATAGAGTGTTATGTGAATGCTAGGTCAAAGAGATGTGTTTTTAGTCTAGCTTTGAACTGACAGACTGTGTCTGCTTCCCGGACAATGTTAGGAAGATTGTTCCAAAGTTTTGGTGCAAATAGGAAAAGGATCTACCGCCAGCAGTCGATTTAGATATTCTAGGTATTATCAACTGGCCAGAATTTTGAGATCGCAATAGACGTGAAGGAGTATAATGCGTTAAGAGCTCGCTCAAGTACGGCGGAGCTAAACCATTTAGTGCTTTGTAAGTAATCAGCAATATTTTAAAATTTATACAATGTTTAATAGGGAGCCAATGCAGTGTTGACAGAACAGGGCTAATATGGTCATACTTCCTGGTTCTGGTAAGAACTCTAGCGGCTGCGTTTTGAACTAGCTGTAGTTTGTTTATTAAGCGTGCAGGGCAACCACCTAGCAGAGCATTACAATAATCTAGCCTTGATGTCATGAACGCATGAACTAATTGTTCCGTATTTGTCAATGAGAGCATATGGCGTAATTTAGATATATTTTTAAGATGGAAAAATGCGGTTTTACAGACACTAGACACGTGACTTTCAAATGAAAGATTGGTATCAAAGAGCACACCCAGGTTCCTAACCGACGACGAGGACTTAACAGAGCAGCCATCAAGTGTTAGACGGTATTCTAGGTTATTACGTGTGGAAGCTTTTTGTCCAATAATTAGAATCTCTGTTTTTTCAGAATTAAGTAGTAGGAAATTACTAGTCATCCAATTTTTCATTTCAACTATGCATTCCGATAATTTTGTGAATTGGTGAGTTTCATTAGGTTTGGAAGAAATATAGAGCTGAGTATCATCAGCATAACAGTGAAAGCTAATTCCATGTTTCCTAATGATATCTCCTAAAGGTTGCATATACAGAGTAAAAAGCAGCGGTCCGAGAACTGAGCCTTGTGGTACGCCATACTGAACTTGTGATCGATAAGACATCTCTTCATTTACTGCTACAAACTGATAGCGGTCAGATAAATAGGATTAAAACCATGCTAATGCAATTCCACTAATGCCAACATAGTTTTCTAGTCTATCTAAGAGAATGTTGTGGTCAATGGTGTCAAATGCAGCACTAAGATCAAGTAACACTAATAGAGAGATACAACCACGATCGGATGATAAGAGCAAATCATTTGTGACTCTAATGAGAGCAGTCTCAGTGCTATGGTGCGGTCTAAATCCTGACTGGAAATCCACGCAGATATAATTTCTTTCAAGAAAGGAACATAGCTGTGAGGATACTGCTTTTTCTAATATCTTTGATAGAAAAGGTAGATTTGAGATCGGCCTGTAACTGACTAATTCTGTAGGATCAAGTTGCGTTTTTTTAACAAGCGGTTTAATCATAGCCAGCTTAAAGGTTTTTGGTACGTATCCTAGAGACAAAGACAAATTAATGCTGTTAAGAAGGGGATCTATGACTTCTGGAAGCATCTCTTTCAATAGTTTAGTCGGTATAGGGTCTAACATACATGTTGTCGATTTAGATGATTTAATGAGCTTGCAAAATTCTTCCTCTCCTATAGCAACAAATGAATCAAATTTTTCCTCAGGGAGACTACACTGCACTGTCTGATGCGATACTGTAGTAGACGGTTGGATAGTTATAATTTTGTCCCTAATATTATCAATCTTATAAGTGAAGTAGTTCATAAAGTCATTACTGCTGTGTTTCTTGGAAACTTCTGGGCTTGAAGCTTTCTTTTTCGTTAGTGTAGCCACTTTTTCAAATAAATACCTAGGATTATGTTTATTTTCTTCTAATAGGGTTGAAAAATAAGCAGATCTAGCAGCTTTTAAAGCCTCTCTGTAAGCAATCGAGCTCTCCTTCCATGCAATCCGAAATACCTCTAGTTTTGTTTTCTTCCAGTTGCGCTCCATTTTTCTGGCTGCTCTCTTAAGGGCCCGGGTGTGCTCGTTGTACCACGGCGTTGGACTATTTTCTTTAATCTTCTTTAAGCGCAACGGAGCAACTGTGTCTAAAGTGCTGGAAAGGAGAGAGTTAAAAGTTTCTATTGCAATATCTAGTTCTGCTAAGCTATCTGGGATGCTGAGATGATGAAACTGATTAGGAAGATTATTGATAAAGCAATCTTTAGTGGCAGAAGTGATAGGTCTAACATATTTGTAATACGGAGTCGGCTTTGCAGCCTTGGCTAAATGTAATTTACATGAGACAAGATAATGATCTGAGATGTCGTCGCTCTGCTGCAGAATTTCAACAGCATAAACATCTATTCCATGTGATAATATTAGATCTAGAGTATGATTACGACAATGAGTAGGTCCTGACACGTGTTGTCTAACTCCAATAGAGTTAAGAATGTCTTTAAATGCCAATCCCAATGCATCTTTTTCATTATCTACATGTATATTAAAATCACCAACGATTAGAACTGTATATGCAGTCAATACTAATTCTGATAGAAAGTCAGCAAATTCTTTGATAAAGTCTTTTTGATGCCCTGGTGGCCTGTATACAGTTGCCAGCAGAATTCTCAAACTTGATTTATCGTTTACATTATATATTTTTACATTAAGCACCAACACTTCAAAAGAAGTATATTTAAAACTAGATTTTTTAGTGGTTTTGAAAATATTACTATAAATTACAGCAACACCTCCCCCTTTGCCTTTCAGGCGAGGTTCATGTTTATAACAGTAATCATGGGGGGTGGACTCATTTAAAGTAATTTAATCGTTTGGTTTTAGCCAGGTTTCTGTCATACACAGCACATCTAGGTTATAATCTGAAATCATATCATTAACTATGAGCGCTTTTGAAGTAAGGGATCGAATATTCAGCAACCCAAGCTTTATCGTTTGCTCTTCTGTATTATATCTATTTTTTATTTGTTGAATATCAATTACATTTTTAACCTTAGATCGGTTTGGACGTTTTTTGGATTTCCAAATTCGGGGAACAGAAAAGGCTCTATATGATGATATCTAGGTGAAAGAGGCTCTATGTGATGGGATTTATCTGACCTTGGTGACGCGAGGCCGCTAGCAGACGGTCGGTTTAGCCAGTTTGTCTGCTTCCTGACCTGAGCCCCAGATTGTCATGTTTTGTCTCTAAGACTATGAGCCAAATTACTAGAGAGAAGAGCAGCACCATCCCAGGAGGGATGAATACCATCTCTTTTCAACAGGTCAGGTTTGCCCCAAAAACTTTTCCAATTGTCTATGAATTCTATATTATTTTGCGGACACCACTTAGACAGCCAGCCATTGAGTGATGACAATCTCCTAACTATCTCATCACTCCTTCGAACAGGAAGGGGGCCAGAGCAGATTACAGTGCCTGACATCGTACTTGCGAGTTCAAACACCTCTTTAATATTAATTTTGGTGATCTCCGACTGGAAATAGAATGCGGAAGAAATAGAAATAAATGTATATTGTATACAGCCATTCCACCTTGAAATATCCATTTTGCTCTTCAAATGTCAGACTCAAACATTGATCTATGGCACCAATTTAGTCTTACTTTTCCTCTCTGAACTCTCTTTCCCTTCCCTCTCTTTCTCCTCATGCTTTTCCCCTCTCCCAAAACCCCTTCAGGCTGTCTTAGCCCGGTCTGCTCATGGGGTGGGGGTTGTGTTTATGTGAGGGCGTGTGTGTGTGTGTGTGTGTTTTGGGGAAGGGGGTGGTTGGTTTAGCCTCCTCCCTCTTCACCAAACAGTCCAGCACACCGGCACTAATTCAGCCATTCACACACATTACAAGAGTAGAGTCATAGAATATAGTCCAGCACTAGAGAATACACATGCAAAATCTATTCATAACCTCACACACTATTGCAAACAAACGCATCAGAGAGTCCAGAAAGCGTGAGAGGAGATCTCATCTCATCTGATGGATGTTTAAGACTGAAAGGTATGTCAGTCATTGTTGTCAATCTGAATGTGTAATGTGACCGTTAATGCCTTTAGAGACTGTAAAAATTAAAGACATTTTATTAACATGTATTGATTGTTTTTAGACCGTTTCTGTTTTGTGTAATCCAGATTTTACGTGTAGCATCAAAAATACTTTTTTTCTTACAAATAAGTACAGAAAAGTATGATGCTGTTCTCTATTGCTTGAAGTTGGATTCTAACTGTCTGAAAAAAAATATAATTTTTTATATATATATATATATATATATATATATATATATATATATATATATATATATATATATATAAAGCATTGTTTTCATGAGAATTAAGATTTTACGGTGAAATATAACTTATATTATTAGCCACTGTACCGACACACAACCACACACTAACAGATGCACAACTGTCTTACCTTGAGTGAGTCTGCTTGAGCATGAAGAAGGTGTTTTATTCCTGTGTCCAGTGGGAACTATAGGAGAGTGAGGGATGGCGAGCAGCCAGTAAACTATTGACAGGGCAAATATTTGGAAGAGTATCCGATTGTGTTTTAGTTATGTGAGGGTTTGTTTTTCACCAAGTGGTCCTTTCTTCCACCTAAACTTCATAGACGTAAGTGAATGAATGGATAAAGAAATGAGTGATGTTGCTTAAGTGAAACTGTTAAGTTTTACATGCACACATCTGGTATTATTAGATGGTAACAGTTAGTTCAAGGTTGATGAACCTCACACACACACACACACACACACACACACACCCACACACACACACACATACACACTAACTTCCTGTTGCCTGATTTAAACCAGTTGAGGATTTGGTGTCATGAGTCATGAGGGCTGTATTAGATGAAACACTGTTTAGTTTAGTTGATTAAGGTTCTAGTTCTATCATTCTCTGTATTGATATGTTTATTTATCTGTAAAGTCTGATGACCAGCATTATTAGCAAAGGTTTAGTGGCCCAAAATACTACAGTGATCTTGTGTGGTCACCATTTGTATTTCAAATTAAATTCATTGCAGCCCATTACTCTTTGTACTTTTCCCCTCCACTCTATAATCGGGAACTAATTAAAAAAGCAATGAATATGTCAGAGTGAAACTCTGCATTATCTAAATAATCATTATTGATTGTTATATTATATTATATTATATTAATTTATTTCAAGATGTGTGACCACCAAACCTGTGACGCGTGTCAGTGAGCAGTTTCATTGCTTTTGAATGTTCTTTATTTCCTAATCTTTTAATTACTTAGTGTAATATCTGTCTCTGTGTGTTTTCTCAGGTACATGACGGACGGGGGATTGAGTCTGTATACGCGGAGATTGAACCGTATGCCGGATGGAATGGCAATGGTACGGGAAAGTCTGCAGCGTAATGCCTCCACCGGCCAGGGAGACGCCGACAGGTACTTTATTCCTCTTTCTCTTTTATTCTTTACATTCACAAAATGTGGATTTCACATTTAAATGCCCTTGTCTTTCCCTGAAAGTACACTATGTAACTGTTAATACATCATCAATCCTTCTTCCACTTCCTTTTGTCTTACACTGATTGATTCACTATGATAAGCCTATTATAAGTGTTATATTTTACGTTTATTTTAGATCTAGCGGGATGGTTTCCATAGCAAATTGCGTACATACGTCACTCGCCCGTGCGTGACTCGTCATTTCCGTAAATAGAGAAAAGTGGCTTCAGCTACTTTGACGCGTGTCTGGTGTAGAAATGGCAGAGGTTAGTTGTCACAACGAGCGAGAAAGTTTGAAAGTCTCCTGGCAAAAAGAGAACGACAGAGCTCGTAGTAAAACAAGTATCAACATCGGCTTGGCTTTTCGGAGATGCAAAGAAACTGAGGGACTTGTAATATTTTTAAAAATGGAGGTTTTTATTCCTCAGCAGGTTAGGTATCTTACTGAACTGATACATTTCCATATGTTGCTCTCTAACAGAGTTCATTGTAAAGCATTGTCTATTGTGAAGGGTCATTTTGATTGTTGTAGCACTGTGCTGGAATTGATTTTCAAGGAAGTACCGTGTCTATTAATGGGTAAAGCTAGTCAGTTTGAGGTCCTTTCCATCTAATAAGCCTAGTTGTGAACGTTTTATGAGCAGTGGATAACCATATTAATCCACATAGTCACACAGAGCCGAAGCACAACCAAAACGATTTTCTTCCGTAAAATGCATGCAGTTTCAGTTTTTTCTTACCGCCAGAGGGCCAAAAGTTGCATAGAGTACCTTTAAAGTCTGCATGAAATGGAAGTTGAGAGTCTTTTCTCTCCTGTTGTGACATATATCTGAGTGAAACGGCTTCTCGAATAAGGCGGGTCTTGATTTTGTCTATGGGGAATTGTTATTGGTTTGCTATTGCTGTGATGTCATGAGTAACAGGTTGTCCTGCCCACGCACCAGTCAGCATCAGAGAAGATTATTTTAAAAATGCATAATCATAATTTCAGCTTCTGTAGCAAATCAGGTTTAACTGCTTTGTCTGAATCCAGTCCTATCACAGCTGCATTGGTTTTACAGGCTGCTCGAGGTCTATATTAAGTTCACTGGGGTAAATCCTGTGCTGGAGGTGGCTCTGGTTGTTGATGGCTGATGGCACGCTCCATTACAGAAAAGAAAAGAAAATAGGTCTTCTATTGAGTTGAGCTTGCACACACCACTAGCTTCCAAAAGAAAGAAAACAAGTGAAATGATGGCTTGTCACCACAACCCTCTCTGCTGCAGATCTATGTTGTAGTTTGTGGGTGTAACCCTGCAGAGAAGGTACAACTGCCCCCTTTTAAACTATGATATTTAATTAGCATGTGTATTTATATGTATTTGAGTCATTAGCTGGCAGAAAGACATGGGAGATGCCATTCATTCTGGTATTACGTCACCACATTTAGTTCTTCAGCTAGATGGGAAAGTAAGTTTTAGATTGTTGAAAATATTGGAAGATTGTGCTTTTTTTATTGCTCCCCTTTTTAAAATAATATCATGTGCACTTCCTAGAAATGGATGTCTAATGCTTTCTGCGTGTGTTTTGTTGGATAAGTCTTTTCATTTTACTATTGAATATATTGCACATCCAGAGGCAATTCAGTTTGTGGTCACCAGCATTTAGCTGCTGCCCAAATTACATGCTCATTTAGATGCAGCTGTTATACCATGTACAGGATTTTGTTGAACGCACATTAGCAAATCAAAATCATTGCTGCAATGAGTAAATGAAAATGATTATTGTTCACATGTTGAGTTTTTCAAAATACCTTAACAACTATATACCCTGGCAACCACGCATAACATATGTCGGTGAGTTCTGAACAAGCCTTTTTTTTGGTCTGAAAATTAATTAAAAATAACAAAATTAAGAAAAAAAAAAACAGTTCCTATTAAAGTAAGGCTCCTATACTTTTAGTATATATATTTTTTTGTTTTACTTTTCTGGCTGAGTTTTTTTCTGATGTTCTTTGTTGTTTGCAGTACTTTTTTGTAGTACTTGTTTTAATATTTACATACAGTATACATCATGGCATAATTTAGTAATGTAAAATGACTGAACTGATTTGAACTTCCCTTCTATGCACCAGAACAAAATATCTTGTTTCTGTGTTGAGCCATTTGCATGGAGCATCAAGACTGTTCAGAGACATCATCCTATTGTGTTACATATAATTGCATTTGACCATTTCACACTAAATTATTGTGTTTATTATTCAATATTTGGGAGGATACTGGGCAGCGTTTACCTTTAGGGTTACCCCATATACATATAAATATATGCATAAATATGATCTCTCTGTCCCCCTCAGACTCCAAACATAAGAGGAAATGTACAGCACGATGATGAAATGATATAATATGGGTGTTTCTTGCACCATAAATAGCCTCCCTCTATTTTGGACGCTTCCCCTCCCTCTTTTCTGAGAACAAGTCCCCTCCACTGCGCTGAGGATGCTGTGGTTAACCTCCAGGCTCTAAACATCTACCACTGTCTCTGCTGCCCTGAAACTCATCCATCTCTCCCTCTCTCTCTTTGTTTCTTTCTTTCAGCCAGATCTATTTGTTATCTTCTCCCTTTTTGTTCTGCAACCCAATCATCCTTCCTTATTTCCACCACCCTTTTACCACACACCACATTAGTCCGTTTAGTCTTTTCCCTCAGTGCACATTAGATCATGGGAGCTTCTCTGTGAATTCAGTATCAGAAGTTGTTGTTTTTCCCCAATTTATGATATGGGGAAGTAAATGGGACAAAATTGTTAGATGTTAAAGCAAGCAGGTCATATGGCATTTCTTGCACGAAATTACTTTGTTTTTACTGTTTGCATTAGAGAGATACTGTACACAGGAATTTATTTTGATGACTTGATTCATTGAATTTAAATTGAACATGTATTACATTTTTGTAGCATTTTATTGTTTTTTCGTCACCTATGTTTATCAAGACACCATAATTTAGTTTTTCTTGATCATTGGTTAACAATATTTTATTTAAAACAAATGCATATTTAATAATTATATGACAACTTTATTATCCCCATTCTTCTCTGTTAATACACGCTTCTTGTAAAACCCCATTAAAGGAATAGTTCACCCAAAAATGAAAATTCCTTTACTCGCGCTCATGTCATTCCAAACCCGTAAGACTTTTGTACCTCTTCAAAACCCAAGTGAGGATATTTTTAACTAAATCTGAGAGCTTTCTGTCCCTCCATTGACAGCTACACAACTACCACTTTGATGCTTCAAAAATTTCATTAAGAGACCGTAAAACTAATCTATATGAATTGAAATAAAAAGCCTAAATTCAATCTGTTCGTCATATATTTGTGTCATATAGATTGTGTCTTTTCAGAAAATTTTGATTAAACCGTATGGATTCATATGGATTAGTTTTACGGTTTTACCACAACCAAGCAAATTGTGAAAATAGATGAAAAATATCCTACATTTTTGACAAAGTATAGGCTACATTTATCTATTATTAAGCTACTATTATCTGCAACATGGGTTAGACACATAGCTAACGTAAAAGTTACGAAGAAGGATCAGAAAATGAATTTCATTGGAAGATCGGCATGCTTTTAAATCTACACCTGCCATGTGAACATATAAAAAACCTAATTTGAAATATTAATATATACTTTAATAGTATATAAAGAATGCTCAATTAACTGTGGCATAGTGGTAGATTGCTACCCCTGGTGTCACTGTGAGTAAAAATCCTCTTTTCCAATATATGGCCCCATATGGAAATAATAAATATTGCCATCAGTTAATCAAACAAGTAATTTCTCTCTTTCGTTTGTTGTATTCTTGGAGGAGACACTCACACCACATGATACTCCTCACGACGTGATGATATTATTTACAGCTCATATAATTAACTATGAATCATCACATTATTTTGTAGTTCACTAATGAGGGGAAAACATTTCACAAGTCCCTGGCGTCTCCTGTTTTAAATAACACTTCTTTTGGCAGGAGTGTAGATAAAAGGGAGAGAGATAACATGAGCGAGGCCCTGGGAATAACACAGCCGTGCTTCTCTGACACATGTTTGAGTGTAAGAGGTTTTTAAGGTCAGAGTGACCCCGTTCTGACCTCTGGACAGGCATTCAAATGACAGAGAGCAGCCAAAACTAGTGTACACTTCTCAGACTGTGAGAAGATTGAAGTGTAGGAAAGAGAGAGACAGAGGTGGCTTATATTTTCCTGGGCAGGTGCAGTGGATCTCTGTGCATGAGATTGTCTTGTGTGATGTTGTACGATCCGTCTTCCCTTCAACCATCAGTCTGATCTGTCCACAGCACACCTGTGCAGCCGGAAGACACCTGGGTATTTAGGGCCTCCAATCTCTCTCATCTGTGTGTGTGTGTGTGTGTGTTGATGTGGGTGTCCTGACTGGGGCCTCTGATATACACATGGTGATGAGCTGAGGTTTTTTTTTTTTTGTTTGTTTTTTTCTCAGATGCCAAGAGTTGAAAAATGTTCAACTTTGTGTAAATCACTGTTACTTTTTACCCAGCCGTCCAATCGCAGTGGCTAAAAACGCTTTGGTGGACACTAGGCATTAGAGACTTCTTTTTAAAATCCTACTGACTCCAAACTTTAGAACGGTAGTGTATTTATTAAAATACATTTTAATGATAAGCTTCCACTTGCAAGAAACATTTTCTGATCTGGCCCTGAAAAAGAGAAATTCTTCCTTACCCAAATTTCCTCCTTGCCCGCGGGTCTGTCAAGATTTCTAGTGCCTGAGAAAAACTTTGGTGTTCAGAATGAACACATGGCTTGGGAAACAAGGAATCTGGAGATTTAAGTTTAGGATTAGCAGCGTTTAGAAAGCAGAGCAGCGAAGTGAAAGTGATGAGTGACTTTATGTAATACTCAAACTGGATATATCAAGGTTTATTTGCATATTATCAGTTATTTTTAGAAATAGTAAAAAGAAATAGAGCTGGTAGTAATATACAGAGAACATGTCATCATTCCTTCTACTTATATGCTGATAGAGAGATTGTACGAGATACATTTAACAGATGGATCTGTTCTTCTCAGTTTAAATTGATATGGTGTAACATAAACTCCACTTATGGGTATCTTCATCGCAGTAGTATTTCATGTGTGTGTCGCTGTTTATATGCATTAGTCTGCACATTTTAAGTGTGATTACACATACACACACCACAGGTAACTGGATCAACATGATGATCATGCTTAAGCATTCAAAGCAGGCAGACCTCATGACCAGATACAGAGAAACGCTAAGCATCTCACATAACAGAAATACACACGATTCCTTCAGGCCATGAGGGAAGCTCTGTTGCTAAGGAGAGTCGGGCAGATGAGTGTGTGTGTGTGTGTGTGTGTGTGTGTGTGTGTGTGTGTGTGTGTGTGTGTGTGTGTGTGTGTGTGTGTGTGTGTGTGTGTGTGTGTGTGTGTGTGTGTGTGTGTGTGTGTGTGAGAGAGAGAAAGAGAGAGATGGGGGGATGTGAGTGCTAAATTCAATACATATGTGTTTGTGTAGGTGCTGGCTTGAAGTGTTTTTTGCTAGAGAAAGATAATCATAGAATCATTGAACTGGCTCTTATTCATTTCTTGATCAAAATTGACTCTCTTAACTATAACTTTTTTGGGATTTTATATCTATCTATGTGTAAGTAATAGTTCTGTCATTACAATTAAATATTTTACATTTCCATTACTTGTATGGACTCACACTCATCTTGTCATTTCCAACTTTTTTCTTTTGTGGTCTGTGACCTTGTTACTCTTTTCCATGCAGTGCAATTCAGTGGAAAAGCACCAAAAACAAATTCCACAGGCTATATTTCAAGTTTTCTATAGCTTTGACATGAGCATATGTAATGTCAACGATGAGACATGAAAACAAATTATGGTCAATTCCATTCAGTGTTGGGGAAATTTATTTTTAAAAGTCATGCGATACAATATTGTGTTACTCTCTAAAAAATCAACTAATTGCGTTACTTTTTGTGGAAAGTAATTCCTATTCTTCAGCAGGAGAAGATAGTTCAACAATAAAAACAAAACAAAAATGAAACAAATGTGATGTTTATCTAAAGTAATTTCTGCTTATATGTTTGAATTACATCATTGTAAGGCAGCAGCAAAGACATTGGTTAATCAATTGAGATTAAGTACATAAAGTATATTTGTGTTATTTAACATTCAAATATTGCATGTTTGTGAAATATTCTGAGTTTTCATTTTCACTGTTTTTATTCATTTTGAGGAATACTAAATCTGTTTTTGTGCAAATGAGATGGGTAAATGCCTGCTCACATTTAGTCTACAACTACAATAACAATGTTAACACAGCGGACACAACGCCTCTGCACATTCTTCAACATTGGGAAATCAGTCAATAAATCAGAAAACAGTAAATTGTGTTACTTATTAGAAAAAGTAAAGCAGATATTGTTTGGTAATTTTGAAAGTAATGCGTTACTTTACTAGTTACTTAAAAAAAGTAATCTGATTACAAACATGAACAAACCTGGTACAACACGTCTAGAGGTGCCATTTCTGCATGTAGGAGAACATGAATGATTTCAGCAAATAAGGACTTAAATTCCAATCTGTTCCTCACATGGCTCTCTCATATGGATTGCTAATGCACAAGTCATGTGGAACGCGTGAATATTGAAAAGTGAATATTTAAATGAATCAGCGAATCAGTTCAAATGAACCGTTTAATTAAAACGGATTTGTTCAAATGAATTGGACCAACTCTAAATCAAAGTCTGATGGTAAAAAAGACCTTTATTTATGAAACAAATTGGTGAGATAGTTCATGTAAAAAGGGGGAAAAACGATAACCACAGACGAAAGAATAAAAAGCCTGTTTGACCTCTCATCGTTTTGTGGTCAGAGAGAGCTTTGTCATTCTCTTACCGCAGAGCTGAGCATGGAAAGGTCTGGAATGCCCCAAACTGTTTGGGACGTAACGGTCTTCTTAAAAGCCTGCTAGTTAACCTACTCCACCCCACACACACACACTCACACACACACTCGCCTGGTTTAACCCCGACTCCCTCCTTCCCTGCACTAAGGTTTAATGCATTGACACCAGATTGTGTGGTTAAAAGCCGTATAATCAGTATCTTAATATATATTTTAGTAGAGATTTTTCTCCACAAACACATGTTATATATATATATTTAAATATGGTAAAAATATGACTACCAACTCATATTGGTAACTGAAAGCATAATAACACAATTATTTAGCAAAAAAACGTGCAATGCGTGGGGGATACAGTGTGTGAATGATGGCTGTTGTGATTCTCAGTTATACAGTTTCTTTGATAACCATCAAGATTTGTGTGTGTGTGTGTCACCCTGCAGGTTTTAGTGGAGGTGCTGTTTAAGCAGGTCTGCTGGTTAGCCTGTGTGCTGCTGGACACAGTAATGGCAGGGTAGTGAGCCAGAGAGAAGCCCTCATTCAAGCTCACTCAAAACGCTGATCTCTAATTAGCATCCTAGACCCAGTAGGGTGGTTCCTGCATGTGTATGTGTGTGTGAAAGCGAGAAAGAGTGTGTGTTTGTGTAAATGTGTGCGGTTTTTTGTCTTTTTGGCCTCCATTATCACTGTCTCTTTGTCCTTCTCACGCTCTGTTTGTCTGTGTCGATGTGTGTGAATGTGAGTGAGCGTTTCTCTGGGTTCCCGATCCATTGCAAATCCAGCGATCTGCAGGTTTAAAACGTCCCTCTCAAGGATCAGATTACCAGAGAGAAACAGACCGAGAGAGAGAGAGTGACAGGAGGCAGAGGTTTCAGGGAATACATGGATTGTTGTGCAAGTTAAGAAAGGAGTGAGGAATAAATACAGCAAGAAGGAACTTTTTTATTAGTTTGCTTTTTGAACATTTAAGATCATGAGGCATCTTTTTCCTGAAATCAATCTCCTTATTCCCTCGCCGGCTACTGGCAGTCATGAACATCGAGTCAGGTAGAGTCTGTTATGTGTGTATTATGTGTGAGATTTCAGGAAGAACAGTGTGTTCTTTAAAACCTGATTTACAAATCCTTTTTGCAGAGCAAAATGAGTTATAGATTTGTAGTTTGATCTTCCGAAAAAAGATCTTTAGGGTTTATAGGAGACTGTGTGGGCATCTGTTAAGGCTTACTCAAGGCAGATTTTGGTTTAAGGGATTTATTTCAATTAAAGCCAGTCTATATGGGATCTATGGAGACATCAGTGCTGCTTTTTGAGACTTAAGATTTCTGTCTGCAGTCATGTCATAGAGAAAGTTTACATGATAAAAGCATTTATACTAAACTTTGATGCTGAAGTGTCAACATGTGTCTATGCAGCAAAAAACGAGAAAAGGATAACAAAAGGAAGTATGTTGTTGCACTCTCATGATGGATGGATGGATGGATGGATGGATGGATAGATAGATAGATAGATAGATAGATAGATAGATAGATAGATAGATAGATAGATAGATAGATAGATAGATAGATAGATAGATAGATAGATCTATCGATCATTGGCCACTTGTACCCTTGTGTGGCCTTGTGTGTTTGAGCTAGTGTGTGTGTGTGTGTGTGTGTGTGTGTGTGTGTGTGTGTGTGTTTGTGTTTTCTTTTGTTGTCATAGTACAAAAGTATATAACAAAAGAAAGTATGTTGTTGCACTCTCATGATGGATGGATGGATGGATGGATGGATGGATAGATAGATAGATTGATAGATAGATAGATCGATCGATCATTGGTCACTTGTACCCTTGTGTGGCCTGTGTGTTTGAGCTAGTGTGTGTTTGTTTGTGTTTTCTTTTGTTGTCATAGTACGGTCTGAATGATGCTGGCCACCCGAGAGCGAGGGATGCTGTTAAACACAGCGATCAGTTACTCTGGTTAGCCACTGTGACCCTCATCAGATCCAAAAATGTACAGTCATGTACAATATTAAAAGCCCATCATATAGTGTGGTCTTTATAGCTCTGATGTGGTGGAAAAATCACTCCTAATGCTGTTTTTACCAGTCCAAAGATGTATTTCCATGCTGATGAACAGAACTTAAGTTCTATAACATTCATATCTTTGGAAACAATGGCTCATATAATGTCTAAACCTTTTTTTTATCTCTCTTTCAGTTGGGATGACAGCAGTTCGGTCAGCAGTGGGATCAGTGATGCTATTGATACTGATGACATCAACACCAGCTCCTCCATAAGCTCTTATGCCAACACCCCCGCCGCGTCCCGTAAGGCCCTGAATGGACAGGTATGCCCCGCGCACATTTACACACACATACCATTACAGTATGCATTTATTTATGAATATTAACATTACATATCTTTGTATCCATTACATGCATGCACCTTTGCGTAAAACCTGAAAGTTTTAGATCTTATAAGCACCAAACTGCCATTTTTCAGTTCATTAGTCAGCTCAACTCTGTAAAAATCGTACAGAAATGTAGTGTATAGAACATGTTGCATCTTCTGGCTTTGTTAGAGATGCAGCTGTACATTGATGTCAAAAGCATAAACTCTCGGTCCCAGTTGAAACTAGAAACATCAAACATTCATCAAGAAAAGAGTTACTAAATTGCAATTGCAAGAGACTTTGTTCAAAAACATTATAGTATCTTACCAACCCTAAACTTTTGAACTGTAGTGTAACTGGACTGCAAAAACAATGTTTTTTTTTCGTTTTTTTTTTCATTTCTCACATCACTATTTACATTTGCACAACAGTTAATGCAGTTCTCAAAACAATTAGTACAAACTGCAAAACCTAGTTGATAACCTGCAAAAGCGTGTCACTTTCTCAAAATGGATAGCTCATTCCTCAAAAGCAAGTATTCATGTGACAGTTTACTATGTAAATGTTTTCCAATGCAAAAAAGTCAGATCTTGGTGACACTACGTGAAAATGCTCAAGACAGCACTATATACTATTTGCACAGCCATTTGAAAACTACAGTAAAGTTACACATTACTGTATTTAGTGAGGTAACTGAGTACAAGACACTGAATATGTATGTTTCACATTTGTACTGTATGCTCTTTGCAATTCTAATTTGTTCACATTGTGCAAAAGAAAAAATACACCCTTATTTACAACAAACATAAACTTCCTTTGGGTAGAGCTGTGCACAACTGTAAACAATATTGCAGGACATATTGGAACTGAACATACAACACACATAGTACTGTAAATCATTCATGCACATCCAGCCGTTCCTCTCTGTCTGGCCACATAGGTCACCTGAGAGAAATTGTTCAATTTAGAAGACATTTTCAGGAAAAAAAAAAAGGTAAAAAAAATGTTGACAACTAGTTCAACATTTTTGTATGTGATGACTCAAGCAATGAAATGAGGACTATTAGTTTTATATGGAATGACTAATCGGCATTCACAAGTATAGTTAATTTTGACTGACATGACATAAGCAAATGATAATGTTATAAAACAGCAGAGAGTTGAATGAAAGCAATTGATGCATGTCCAAAAGCATTTGCAATTTGTTGGAAGGAATGAGAAACTGCTACTATGATGTGCACAAATGACTAAATGTTGTGGAGATTGTACTAACTGTTGTGCAAATGTAAATAGTGATGTGAGAAATGCACCAAAGTGACTGAGAAAAACTGTAATTAGTTTTCAGCCATTTTTTTTTTCTTTATCCCCCCCTGTATATGGAATTTATTTGTGATCCTCTGTCTGTCCACCCCCTTTCTTTCTTCTAGTAACCCCCCTTCTTTTTCTGTTTACTTGAACCCAACTCTCACATTCCCCTGCTTAAGACCCTCATAAAGTGCTAAATAGGTGGAGTTGTGTCAATATTTAAGCCAAAGCAATTGACGTGCCTCTTTGCAATAAAACAGTGGAACAAATAAGCGGTTTGTAACAAATAAGCAGTTAAGAGCAAATAAGTTTGACTTCAGGACTATAATTTCTCATTATATTGAAATGCTAAGTTTGGTAAGTGTGGGTGGAATGAAAACCACCAAATCTACTGGAAGTTGTGATGCATTTGTTGTTTTATTAACATTGTATTACATTTTGACGTAGAATTATACAGGTAATTATAAGGAAATATATTGATAACTGATAACTCAATTCTGAAATTTGGAGTCTAATTACCATATAATATTGATAAATTCATAATGTTGGGTATTGTTTTCCATATCCTCAGACAGACACAGAGAAGCATTCAGCAGGCGAGCGCAACACTGCTTGGTCCAGTGATGAGGTCAAGAAGTCGGATGGGGGTTTGGATTGTGGCATCAAAATGGATGGAGGTCTGAAGTGGCGGAGGAACCCTTCAGATGTGTCGGAGGAGTCCGATAAGAGCAGCTCTGGACGAAAAACTGCACCCATCTCTCAGACCGGCTCTTGGAGGAGGGGCATGAGTGCACAGGTGGGCGTGACCGTACCCCGGACCAAAAGTTCAACCGGAACCACTGGAACCGGCGCCATTAAGACACAAGGGACAGGTAGGTGTTCTCCTTCCTAGTGCGTTCTGAAAATATTTCATCTGTAACTGGTCAGTGGTGTTTTTTTAAAGCATGGAATTCAGAAAAGTTTCATTTGCGGCTTCACGATTTAATCAAATAAATATACGCACTGCTTGTTTTAGAGTGAATCGCAGAGCTGTGTTTGTTTTTTACATGATCCATAGTTTTCAGTATCTCTATTTACAATAAAATCTCCACACGAAGTCCATGCATTCATATGGTCTTGAGTTTGAAATGCTTGTAACATACATTTGGGAATGCAGCATGCACCAAACTTGTAATGAGAAGCGCTTATAAACCGACTGTTGTCAACAAATGAGTTGCTTTAAGGCCTTTCTGCCAAAATAAAGCATGAGAGTTTAACTTTTGAAAATTAAGAAAGTATTGCAATTATTATTATATTACAGTTGTACTGTAAAATATTTTTTTCTTAAATACTGTTTATTTTATTTGCAGTGAAATATTACAATACCAATATTTCATATTTGTTTAATATTTTTATTTAGTAAGAATAAAAATCATAATAGAAAATAATAATAATTATTATTTTGTGTTATTTATATATAATAAAAAGCTAGATTTTGCAGCCCTAAATAAAAGCATTCTTTTTTAATCATTTTTGTCAGCAATTTTTATCAGTCGTACTGTAAAATAAAATCATTTTTAATTTTTCTTAACGTTTTTTTTTTATTTGTACTGATTATTACAATCGTAATATTTCTTATTTTGTTTGATATTTTTATTTAGTAATAATAATAATATAAAATAATAATAATTATTATTATTATATAGTCATATTGATATATAATTGAAAAAACATTTGCCAAAATTGTGCTGCCCTTCAAGCAAGCACAGCAAACCTAGAGCTCTTTTTTTTGCGCATTTTTAAATCGCAGCCCTAGTTTAATTTAATACACAATGAAATCCCACACACAGTGCTGACATTATCTGCAAGTTTTGTGCATGATCAACTCTTCCAGCTGTAGCTTTCTTTTTTCCAATAGGTAAAACAGATGACGCTAAGGTCTCAGAAAAAGGCCGTATGTCTCCCTCTTCCAACATCGTCCAGCATTCTTCCTCTGACGCCGGTCGAAGCAGCGGAGACGAAGCCAAGAAAACCCCAGCAGGTCGAGTCCCCACAAGCACATTCGGTTTCAAGAAGCCCAACGGCGTCCACACTGTGGGAACCACCTCCAGCATCACACTGGTCACAGCGAGCGGCGCCACCATTACCAGCGGCTCCGCCACCCTTGGCAAGATTCCCAAATCCTCCGCACTTCTGGTTGGTGGGAGAGGGTCTGTAAAAGGGGTTGTGGATGGTTTATTGCCCCCTCAGGAGGATGGCTACCTGTCCCCCAGTGCTCGTTCAACACTGCAGTACCGTAGTCTTCCTCGACCGTCCCGCTCCGGAGCCGCGGCCCGCAACGGAAACCGATCGTCCACAAGCAGCATCGAGTCGAGCCTGAGTGCCCGAACGCCCGTCCTTACTACCATCGCAGCCAATAAGCCGAGAGATTCTGCTCCTAAAACCAACGGGCACGTAATCCAAGCCAATCAGACGGACAAAGAGAAGGGCGTGACTTCAGAGATGGACAACCTGAGATCCAGTCCGATTGTTTCGGGAGGAGGGGCTGCTACTATTCCTCAGACAGCGAGGCAGGGGAACAAGTACAGTGAGGTCTCGTCCCCTACATTGCGAAGGTACAAATAGGGAGGGTGTTCCTGGTTCAACATACCACACAGAATTACACCCTTATAAATCTGTTTTTTCAGTGGCGCTTTCTCAATGAATGGCTCTATTCATCTTCTCAGGCCCCACATACAGCACATAGCCAAACATGTGAAATAAGGAATGAGTTTGTGTAACCTCCTCCAGTTCCATAGTTAGGGTCTTTCTGAAGCTGCTTTATGACAGTCATAGATCACGACTGTTTGGCGTGGCTCACGTTTTTTGCTGCTCATGTTATTGATTATTTTAATCTTTTCCCACTATTTTTGAGGATAGAAACATGTTTTTTTCTCTTCAGCTTCATGAGTTGAAAGGGACATAGTGAACATAAAGGTTGGAAATAAAGAGAAGTATGGCTTTGCAAGTATCAATCATATTTAGTATTCTTGCACATTGCTCATACTTCGGTGTTTAACTCCTGCATGTTTGTGTTATGGACTTGATCAGACTTCAGGATTTTTATTTTATTTTATGGATGATAAATAGAGGGTGAATTCCCATAGACTTACATTGAAGGAAAGACCAAGCAATCTAGAGCCTAGAAAATTATAGACTCCGATACACAACACCATTCATATTCTTTGTATAAAAAAAGTATTTTGTTAATATACAGTCAAATCAAAAATTATTCAGACACCAGATATAATTTTTATTTTATTTTCATTAATAATATTTTTTTACTAGTGGGTGCAGGACACTATAGTTCATTTATGTAAGTGAGGATAGCAAAATAAAGTAAACTGTGACATATTATACCCAAAAATTCTTCATACAGTGGACTATCAGTAAAATCTATAAAAATATGTGATCAAAAATTATTCAGACACTTTGACCTGACCATTTTTCTTAAGGCGAGACACTACAAGTGAATAGGGTACATTTTTTAACTAGCAGATATCACCATGAAACTTTCCCAGTTGATTACCTACATTAAGATGAGAAAAAAATGTATTACAAGTTTTCTGTAATTTAATGTTTAAATATACAAATTATGCATTATCTAATTAAATATGCGTTAATTTGCATATATAAAAAAAACAACGAAATCTGAGTATTGGACAAAGCCAGGTTCACAATTCTTTTTTCATTGTGTTCACATATTAGATGGGAAAAAAGTTACAGAGGGATTTATGGATATCTACTTTTGTTATTCTGTAAATCAGAATATACTGTCAATAGCCTTAAAAAAAAGATTTTCGCCATGTTTTTTGGAATAAAATGTTATATAAATCAGGCTACGAATAATATATTTACAAATCCCTCTGTAAATGTCTTCATAATATAACTAGGTACAAGACTGGAAAGTTTGGTGTATATAGGTGCTACTGAAATGGAGATTTCAGAATTGGAGTGTGAGAGAAAAGTCATTTTGAGAAAATGGGATTTAAAGATTTATATTGTAAAACGAGATTGTGCATTTAGAGTTAAATCCCCCCTTTCACTTTAACGATTGGTTGCTGATAAAAAGGAAATGATCATATTTGGATCCAACAGCACATATTTTTATAACGTGTCCGTTTGCGTGTGTAGATTTCTCATAAATTCATCAAAAGTGTAGTAAAATAAAGACCTAAATGTGTTTTTCTGCCTTTTTTTCACCACAAGTCTGAAAGAAGACATGTTATTGAAGACAAATATCCCAAAATCTCAAAATTGACCAGTGAAAAAAAAACGATGTTTTTGCCTGCCGTGTCTCGCCTTAAGTGTTTTTTTCTTTAATTGCTAATGCGACCTTTTTACACCACAGACTGAAAAAAATTAAGCATTGCTTGGTCATTTATTGACCTAAATTGGTGTACTTAAATGTAACAGCTCACAGCAATTTAACCTTATCCATTTGTGACAGTCTAACAGAAGGATGGCCAAAACCAGAGAAATATCAACTGATTTTGATAAAATTTTATTACCATTTTCTAAACTATAGCGAATAAACTGTGATAATGTGAGAAATGTTGAAGGTGTCTGAATCAATTTTGGCTTGACTGTAATTGTATTTTAATCAATTCTCTGTTTCTCTCAGACTTTTTGGAGGTAAGGCTGCCAAGCAAGCTCCAGTCACCACGGCAGAGAGCATGAAAAACTCAGTGGTCATCTCCAACCCCCACGCTACCCTTGGGCACACCCAGTCCTCCGGCGGGCCCTTGGACTCCCCCTCCACAGTGCCAGGCAGTGGCAGCAGCAGTCCCCTGTATGGGGGTCGCGGCCCCAGCGTAGGGGGCAGCGAACAAGCTTCGAGCCCTGGTTCGGTGTACTCTACGGGCACAGGGACCTGGGGAACCACCGTCAGCAGCTCTTCGGCTCTCGGGTACCCCTCTGTGAGCAGCATGCACACCAGCAGCGAGTCCATTGACATGTCTGTAGGCAGCGGGCATCACCGTGAGGATGTTCACCCGGCACTGATGAGAACGGGTAGTGCCAAGACGGGCATGTCAGAGAGGTGAGTCTGGAAGAGAGGAGGAAAAAACTTTTTTTATCTCTGAAATATTGTGATGTATTATTCAGAATTTATACTTTGGTAACACTTTAGTTTAGGTCCAGTTCTCACTATTAACTAGTTGCTTTTTAGCATGCATATTTCGAGGATATTGTCTGTTTATTAGTTCTTATAAAGCACATATTAATGCCTTATTCTGCATGATGGTATTCTACATCCCTTATACAACCCAATACCTAAACTCAACAACTACCTTACTAACTATTAATAAGCAGTAATTAGGAGTTTATTGAGGCAGAAGTCATAGTTAATAGTTAGTTAACTGAGAATTGGACCCTAAACTAAAATGCGACCTATAGTTCTAATCTGAATTAGAATATATATATTTTTTTTTTTCTAAAATGTCACATTTGCACTGCAATGGGGGGTAACCACAAATATATGTGGGTATGACTATGAACCTTCTAAATGATTATTTCCTGGTTGTATGGAATCCTAGAGTCACTCCTGAACTCACATTGGCAGTAATGGCAATAGAAGAAGAGACATGACAGCTGCAGTGTGTGTGTGGTCTTCGAGAATCAGAATTCTAATTCGGAATGCGAATCCAAATTAGAATTCTGTTTTTGATTCACATTCTGATTTGGAATTACTATTCATTTCATATTTTCTATTCAGTTTGTTGAAACATCACACATTTCAGTGGTTCCAACTGGATATATGAGGTTATATATATATATATGTGTGTGATTTTCTGACCTCTGGGAAAAGTCTGAATTCAGAATAAAAAACAGTGAAAGTATTTCAATGCAGATTCTGGTCACACTAAGTTATTTAATTGTTGTACTTATAATTTACTTAATTAAGGTAAAATTATAATTTAGTTATAAAATAAATATTCTGAATATCCACATACACACTACAGAGTTTTAGGAGTGACAACCGCATTTGAATACTCTGAATCCTCAAAATTTTCGGTATATGTAAATTTTAGGGATACAGGAGTCAGTCATGAAATTTGATTTGATTGACATAGTGATAACTGTAGAAAAAGAGGCGTGACAACTGTATTTAGCAGCAGTGTGTGCATAATCCACTGAATCCGAATCCAAATCACAGTTCTGATTTCAATTCAGATTCTGATTCAGTTCATACTAAGTTAGTTGGTGTTTGTTGAAAAACCCAGATCATGGATAAACTTTAGGATTTCAAATTTAAATTAAACAAGCATTGTTCTATCACAGTGCTCAGAAAAACCTAAAGGAATAGTTCACTTAAAAATGAAAATTCTATTATCATTAACTCACCCTCAAGTTGTTTCAAACCTGTATGCATTTCTTTCTTCTGCGGAACACAAAGGAATATATTTAACCAGACATTTGATGGACCCCATTGACTTACAAAGTAGGAAAAAAATTCTATGGAAGTCAATGGGGTTCATCAACTGTTTGGTTACCGACATTCTTCAGAATATCTTCATTTGTGTTCAGCAGAAGAAAGAAATTCATACAGGTTTGAAACAAGTTGAGGGTTAGTTAATGATAACAGAATTTTCATTTTTAAGTTCATTTTTAAAACACACTTTTTAAAAATAAGTTGTGAAACTGCAGTGTGGAAGCCTCTTTAGGTGTCTCTAATTCTGTATTCATCTCTTCTCCAATGATCTTTTTCTCTATCAACCCTCTCCTCTCCCTCTACATTCCCCAAGCCCCCTCTCCTCTCCCTCTGCGAGTCCTAAATTCAGCCGTAACACATTGCCACGGAAGCAAGACAGGTAAAATGTCCCATAGCTTCTGGGTCCACTTCTGCTGCTTTTTAATACTGACATGGCTTTGTGTCTTTGTGTTTGCGTAATTTTATACAGTAGTTTTAAAGACTCGTTAAAAATCTAAATTGGGGTTTTGTTCTTAGTTTTGAGGCCATCTATGCCAAGTGAGGTCACCGTAATTTTGCCAAGTAAGACATGTCCCTGGATCAACATATTTTCTTGATCCTGAAACAACATTCTTTTCCGGAAATGTAGTCTTAACCCTATCCCTAACCCTACACTGTAAAACGTTTCTAACCTCCCCATCTGAAAAATTTAGATGTGACCAGTCACTAGAAAATTTTGAGTTGGGGATGTTAGACATTTTTTACAGTGTACCCATAAGTTATCCCTAAAATCAGAGGGAAATGATAGGTGAATAACACTGATGTAGAAGCATCTAACCCTAGTTGTAAGCCTAAACTTGACATAAACTGTAAACTTAAGACATAAACCTCAGCTCTGATTTAGACCACTTCTATTCTTTATTGCTAACACAGTATAACAAAAAGTGTTGATGAAAAACATGCCTTTTAAGCGCACTCATAACAGTTTGTCATAACTGCTGGCAATTGTTACTCTAGCCACGCCTAGTGGTGAAATCCATAACTTTGCTCAATCAAAGCCAGAGCTTTCATTACAAATATGATTTGTTTGCCTTAAAATTAATGTGACCGCACAGTCAAGATTAGTTGTTAATTTAAATTCTAGATTAATCAAAGGACAGATCAAAGGATGATCACCTATAATGGTGCAATTATAATTGAATTAAGCCTTATTATCTGTCTGGAAAACCATCCCTCATGATTAAGTTCCTCTCCTCCCTCGCTGATTCATTTTATCCGTCTCTCAGCGATTCCTGCAGTGATAGAAGCACGCTTCCCAAGAGGGGACTCAAGTACAGGTGCATTGTGGGAATATGCAGATCTTACTGCAATGACACTCACGCTCTCTTTCTTTCTGTTTTCTGATCTCTCGCACTTGCTTCCATGTTTTAATATGCAGTGTGGCCACAGTTTTATTTTTGAGCACTGTTTTCTGTTGCAGTTTTGGTGTGAGCGCATGGCACTTGTCACTTGTACAGAGTTCGTGTCACATAATGTACTTACTGTATGTGAATTAGCAGCTTGTTTGCAAAAAAAAATTTTTCTGTCCACAGTTTTATTACTTTATTTGTCTGCAAAGTTGTTGCAAAATTTTTATTCGTAATTCCGTTTACACTTATGTTTTTGCAATTTACTGGTGAATTCTGAATGATTTTTATAAATTAAAACATTAATGTTTTATTTAATGGTCATAATGTAATTTATGAACATTCTATTTATTTACTTTTTTGTGAATGGAAAGTATATATTACACCTTAATGTTAGTTTATAGATATCCTAAAATGTAAAATATATTTTCATATACACTACCGTTCAAAGGTTATCTTATGTTTGTACCAAGGCTGCAATTTTTTGGTAAAAAAAATGCAGTAAAATTTATATTTTATTTTCTATTTTAATATATTTTAGGATGTAATTTATTTCTGTGATGGCAAAGCTGAATTGTCTCCAGTCTTCAGTGTCACATGATCCTTCAGAAATCAATGCTTAATACATTTTTTCAGTATTCTCAGAATAATTGAATAGAAACTACTGTAAGTTAAAAATATTTTTTTTGAAACATAAATCCTTTGTAACATTATAAATGTCTTTACTGTCACTATTGATCAATTTAATACATCCTTGCTGAATATATAACTAATTATTTATTTCATACAATTTTTTGAACAGTAGTGTATTATGGCATAATATTTAAAATACAATACTATACAATTAGAAATATAAAATGACCTTATATATACTAAACTGTCTTTGTTTCCTCTTGCATTGGTCAGGTTTCAGATCACAGTATTTGTAATAGTGACATTTGAATGCTGGTATCTGATTGGATGATGCTCTTGTTGCAGGTACGCCCCTTCACCACAGCTGCGTCAGGAAGAGGCGCGTGATTGGCTGCGCTCACATTCGGCTGGTGGATTGCAGGAATCAGCCAGTAACTCTCCCTTCTCCACCGGTTCCAGCTTGACGTCACCCTCTGGATCAAGATTTAACTTTGCTCAACTTGGTAAAATGCATATACTATTAATGAATATTTAATACTTGATATAACATTTTCTGTCCGTTGTCTGTCAAGATAATTTGTCTTAATATTTCTGAAATGCACTGTATAAATGCGTGCCAGTATATCAAAAATAATAATACAAAAATAGACTTTACCTAAGTGTGCACTTTACTATTATTATTTGACTGATCTAATATGATTACGTGTCATTGTGTGTTATTTACAGGAAGCCCCACAACAGGTGCTCAGATTAACCTGGCCAGCCTTCGCAACAACAGCCTGACCAATCAGGACGTCCCGCTGGATAGCCATGGTGATTCCCGTCTGCGCAACTCCTGCATGTCGCTGGATGAGAAGACCCGCACCATGAGCCGGTCGGGATCTTTCAGGGACGGGTTTGAGGAAGGTGAGAAACGTTCACTGCTTTGGAAATGTTGCATTGAGT